>CM060904.1:589342525-589967525 GCA_030737815.1 Allium fistulosum
CGACTTCTCCAGGTAACTCCAAGTCTGATATAGCTCAAGTATACTACTCGTTTGATTCAATTGAGATCGATGAATTTCTCGCTTATTACTTAAGTCCTGATGAGCCAATATCTTCTCTTTTTTCGGAAAATACTGATTTTAACTTCTTTTCTTCTGTAGCGGAAATACCAAGCGCCGCACAAACTTCTCCTCTTCCAGCTGTTCCTCCTCCATCCCTTCAAGTCACTCCTGCCTCTCAGCCGGGATCGCAGGAAGAACAAATGGAAGCCCTTTGAGGCTTGGATGATCTACCCGCTTCGCAAGAGCAGAAGGCTGAGGAACTTGGAGGAGGTGAGAAGACTTCGGAGCCTTATGATGATGACACAAAGCTATCTGAGCTATTTACTCCGGGCAGTGAGTCTTCTTCAAAGAAGAAGGGGAAGCGCGCAATTGCGAAGAAGAAGAGGAAAAGTGCTTCTGCTGGTGAAGAAAAAGTGGAGGAAGATCCGGCTACACCTTCTTCTCCTTCTTCCCCGACCCATCCACGCCGGATTCAGAAATTAATCATCAAGCCGGGCAAGAGCTCCAAGGGTGGCGGGAAGAAGGAGTAATGAGTTGGACTTTAGGCTTACTGTTTTGCTTTTTGCCTTTTTGCATGTATTGACCGGAGATTGTGTGGATACCGGCCTCCGCTTGTTGAAACCTACATATGTACAAAAATTTCATAGTATGAAATAAAATGGTTCTTTTTTACTTGTACAATTTCTTGTTAGTATATGCGTGAACGCATTTATTCCTTGTTTTTGCACAAGTTTCTTTATTTACTTTATATTATACTGCAGTGAGCTCGTGGTATGATGTTTGAGCGTTGTTTTTATTAATATAGCTATATGCCCCCATACCACGGCTTACTGTAATATTCTGAAAAGACGTGTACTCTTATTTTAGAGAATAATTCTTCCGTTTTGAGGAAATATTATTCTGCTTTTAATAGAGTATGCCTTGTATCGGAGAAGTTATTCTTTCTCTCTCTTTCTTTTTAAAAGGGGACTTTAACTTTCGGGGATGATCACTTTTATTTGTTGAAAGGTGGATTCCCCTACGCAGTGAAGCGGGCTTTTGAAGAATGCTTTGATTTATTTGCCATAAAATTGTATTCCATCATTGAATGGGCCCACGGGACAGATGTCAGCTGTCTAACCGGATATTTGTTTGTACAAATAATCTTAAGTATTCGGCTGCGGCCTGGAACCTTCTTTTTTGAGAAGGTGCCCCTTTAGTGGTTCCATTAACGAAGTTTTTGGATGTGCCTCGTTAAAGGGCTTCATTTGTTTGGTGCTTCCGAAGAAGGCTTTGTGCCTCCTAAGAGGGCTTCTTGTCTTATGCCTTGGGAGAGGACTTTTTTGTTGTGCCTCGGGAGAGGGCTCCTCCGAAGAGTTGTGCCTCCGAAGAGGGCTTGTGCCTCATTAGAGGGCTTTGGTTTGGCACTTCAACTTGGTGAAGTGTGCCTCCGAAGAGGGCTTTTGTTTGGCACCTCAAGCTTGGTGAAGTGTGCCTCCGAAGAGGGCTTTTGGCACTTCAACTTGGTGAAGTGTGCCTCCGAAGAGGGCTTTTGCCTCCGAAGAGGGCTTTGTTTGTTTTGCCTGAAAGTTACTTTCTCACAGTTAAATGGTCCCACGGAGCAGACGCAAGCTACCCGACTGGATGTTCGTTTGCACAAACGATCACGATCAAGTAACAAGGACCTGGAACCTTCTATCTTGGGAAGGTGCTCCCTTGGGTGGTCCCACCAACATTCTTGGGCGAGAAAAGCATTTTGATTTGGGCATGCCTCATTGGAGGGCTTTTGCCTCCGAAGAGGACTCCTCCGAAGAGTTGTGCCTCCGAAGAGGGCTTGTGCCTCGTTAGAGGGCTTTTTCCTCGTTGGAGGTCTTTGTTTGTGTGCTAGGAAGTTTGCATCTCACAGTTAAGTAGGTCCATGGGGCAGACGCAAGCTACCCGACTGGATGTTCGTTTGCACAAACGATCACAATCAAGTAATCAAGGGCCTGAAACCTTCTATCTTGGGAAGGTGCCCTTGGATGGTCCCACCAACATTCTTGGGTGAGAGACAAGATTCCATTTCGGCTGTTTTTGTCTGCTTATCCGTGCCTTTGCATCCACTATCGCCGAGCGATTCCACGTTATCATTCTCAAGTTTATATTCTTTTCTTTGACAAGCTGTTTGATTATTCCGGAAAAGTGTATTTCATGGTCGAGTGAATCCACGGGCAGATGCAAGCCACTTAACCGGATGTCTGTTTGTACAAACGATCACAGTCAGTTAGCAAGGGCCTGGTGCCTTCCTTTTGGGAAGGTGCCCCTTTGGTGGAATCACCAACCGTTTGTAGGGATTAAGTCTGGAATTTTTATGGCTTGACATTTGTTTGTTGAGTGATTTATGGGAATCGCTTGAGTTTGTGACGTGTTGGATAGGTAACTTTTGCTTTGATTGCCTGCAATATTAAATCGATATTTTAGCAACACACTTTAAATATTTGCACATCGAAATAAGATAGGAAATTTAAAAATAGTAAAAGACACAAGATTTATAGTGGTTCGGCCAAGAATTGGGCCTACATCCACTTTATAGTTTTTATTATCACTTTGCACTGCTTTTACAATGGCTTACAATACAAGTATGATACATTCATAATCATTTTACAAATTTAAGCATTGCTTCCAAGTAAAATATGGACGCAAGTGATTGCTGTTCTAGGCTCTCAGGATCGGATCTTCTTCAACAGTTGTGAGTTTGAAAGTGCCATCGAAAAGTTTTTTGCCTATGACATACGGCCCTTCCCAGTTTGGCCCAAACACTCTAGTTGCTGTCATGATCCTTTTCAAGACTAGATCTACAATTTCAAAGCTGCGTTGGCGAACTTTAGAATTGAAGTGCCTGGCTATTCTTTGCTGTTGAGCTACAACTCTGAGTTCAGCTTCTTTTCTTCTTTCATCAAGCAAGTCAAGTGCATCAAGTTGCAGCTTTTCATTTTCAGCTTGGTTGAAATGAACTCTCCTGTGTGAGGGGACTTCTATTTCCACTAGAATCATTGCTTCTGATCCGTATGCTAATGAGAATGGAGTGTGCCCAGTCGCAGTTTTGTGGGTAGTCCTATATGCCCATAGTGCTAGTGGCAGCTTATCAACCCAACCACCTTTTTCTTTTTCCAGTTGCTTTTTGATGGTTGATTTGATGATTTTGTTCACTGCTTCCACTTGCCCGTTTGCCTGTGGATGAGCCACTGCCGAGAAGCTTTTTCGGATTTTGAATCGTCTGCAAAATTCCTGGAATTCTTCGCTTTCGAATTGAGTACCATTGTCTGTTATTATCTTCTAAGGCACACCATACATGCAAATGATATTTTTAGTCAAATTTATCATCTATTTAGAGGTAATCGTAGCTAATGGTTCAGCTTCAGCCCATTTAGTGAAATAATCAACAGTAACAATGGCATATTTGATTCCGGATCTGGCAATCGGCATGTCCAATAAGATCTATTCCCCAAATGGCGAATGGCCATGGACTGACCATCTGTGTTAGCACGGTGGAAGGTGCTCTTGGGATTTTCGCAAATCTCTGGCATCTGTCACACTTTCGGGAGTAGCTAGCAGCATCTCGATTAATATCCGGCCAAAAATAACCATAGCGAAGAATTTTCTTTGCAAGAGTTTGACCACCTGAATGATCTCCACACTCTCCTCCGTGAACTTCAGCCAAGATTGTCTTAGCTTCTTCTTTAGTTACACATCGGAGTAATGGCATCGAGAATCCTCGTCTGTACAGATGGTCACCTTGAATCACATATCTTGGAGCTTTTCTTAGGAGCTTTTAACGTTCTTTTGAGTTTTCTGGCAAGGAGCCGTTGAGCAGATATTCCTTGATTGGAGTCATCCATGATTCCTGCTCTTGAGATACAACCATGATCCAATCAATATCCATCTCATCAATACTCGGAGCTGTCAAGACTTCTACAGGGACCAATCCCAATAATTGTGCTTCGCTAGAGCTTGATTATTTTGCGAGAGAATCTGCCTTCATGTTTTCTTCCCGGGGGATATGGTTTATTGTATAGTGATCAAAATCATCGAGAAGTTCACAGGCTTTTGACAGGTAAGCAGGCAGATTTCCTCCTTTAGTCTGAAACTCTTTCTTGACTTGGAATACAATTAGTTGGGAATCACTGAAGATCTGCAACACTTTGATGCTCAGTTCTTTAGCAATCCTCAGACCGGCAATAAGAGCTTCGTATTCGGCTTCGTTATTTGTCGAAGGAAATTCTAATCTCAACGCATAACATAATGATCATCCTTCAGGGGTTTCAAGTACAACCCCAGCTCCTGAACAGTAATCATTTCTTGCACCATCGACATATAATTTCCATTCGATCGGAATATCAATAGTCACTTCTTCTTCGCTGCCACCTTTATCCATGCATTCTACAATGAAATCTGCTAAAGCTTGTCCATTGATTGCTTTTTGGGGATGGTAGGTGATATCGTATTGACTGAGTTCAATATTCCACTTCAGAAGACGACCCGAAGTTTCAGGGCGGAATAGGACTTGCTTTAGAGGTTGATCAGTGAGGACTTTAATAGGATGAGCTTGGAAGTACGGCCTCAATTTTCTAGACGCGATCAATAGACAATAGGCGAGCTTTTCTAACTTTGAATAATTCATCTCGGCCCCAGTGAACCTTTTGCTGATGTAGTAAACTGGACGCTGAACTTTTGCGTCTTCCCGTACCAATGCTGCACTGAGAGCGTGAGATGAAACTGCTAAGTATATGAATAGATCTTCACCATTGTTGGGCTTAGAAAGTATTGGAGGCGTTTCCATATGATGAATCAGCTCAACAAAAGCTTTTTGACATTCAGGAGTCCATTCGAAATTCTTCTTTCCTTTCTTCAGAGCATCAAAGAAGGGAATGAATTTATCTGTAGCTTTGGAAATAAATCGACTCAAAGCAGCGACTTTCCCATTGAGGCTTTGCAATTCCTTCTTTGTTCTAGGGGGTTTAACTTCTCTTAAGGCAGTGATCTGAGCAGGATTAGCTTCAATGCCCTTAGCACTCACAATGAAACCTAAGAATTTTCCGGACTCAACCCCGAATGAACATTTTAGGGAATTCAATTTCATTCCATACTTTCGGAGGATTGCGAATATTTCTGCCAGATGATCCATGTGGTCTACTGCCTTCTTTGATTTTACTAACATATCATCAACGTACACTTCCATAGTCTTTCCAATTTGAGGTTTGAACATGACATTCATGAGTCTTTGATAAGTTGCCCTTGCATTCTTTAATCCGAAAGGCATAACTTTGTAGCAGTAAAGACCAACATCGGTGATGAAGCTCGTGTCCTCCTGATCTGGCTCATGCATCATGATTTGATTGTATCCTGAGTATGCATCCATAAAAGACAATAATTCGTGCCCGGCTGTTCCATCCACCAACTAGTCGATTCTGGGCAATGGAAAACAATCTTTGGGACATGCTTTGTTCAAGTCTGAAAAATCGATGCATACTCTCCACTTTCTATTTTCTTTTTTAACCAACACCGGATTAGAAACCCAATTTTGATAAGTGGATTCTCTGATGAAGCCATTCTCCATGAGCCGATCTACTTCTTCTTTCAATGCTGTTGACCTTTCAGGACCTTGGATTCTTCTTTTCTGCTTTACGGGCGTGAATTTTGGATCAATATTTAAGGCATGTACTGCGATTTCTGGAGAGATTCCACACATGTCAGCATGACTCCAAGCGAATACATCCAGGTTTGCTTTCAAGAAAGATACTAGCATGTTCTGAACCGTCACGCTGAGTTGTGAACCCACATTTAGCACCTTGTTTGGATCTTTTTGGTCAACAGGAATTGGCACCGTTACCTCTACTGGCACCACTCTATTCTCCCCTGCACTGGTCTTTCTGGGATCGATTTCTTTTCTTGCACCACTATGCTCACCAGTGCAGGGTCCACCCCGTACTTGCTACAAGGTGGGTTCTTTGATGCGGAGGGGAGCTGCCGCACCCTTCCCATTTCTCTCTTCTTCGCCTCCCGCAACTTTGTGAGATAACATTCCCGCCTAGCACCCGGATCTCCCTTCAAAACACCAACGCCGTTATCAGTGGGGAATTTCATGGTTAGGCACCATGGGGCGAGAATAGCTTTGAATGCAGCAAGAGTTGGTCGTCCCAAGAAGGCGTTATAAGCAGAAAATTCATCAACAATAACAAAAGTTTGCTTGCAGACCACTTTTCTTTCCCCTTCACCAAGTTCTACAAATAAGTCGACGGTTCCGATGGGTTGCTTCGGTTCACCAATGAACCCAACAATCTTTTGTGAAGAAGCTTGAACATCAGCCATCAGAATCTTCATTTGATCAAAGGACTTTTTGAAGAGGATATTGCAAGAAGCGCTGCAATCGACAAGCACTCTTCTCACAATAGCTGGTCCGATACCAGCGGTTATTACCAGTGGATCCATGGTAGGAGCCTCAACTCCCATAGAATCTCTAGCTCTAAATATGATGTCATCGTGACAAGTTCTTTGTTGTTTCGAAGGCATAGCATCTTCCAAAACAAAAACAGTTTCTTCTTTTGGGGCATGTCTCAGAGCATGAGCATATCTTTCCATTTCTCCCTAACTTCTGCCTGCTGGATGTAACGACCCGATATTTTGGACCATTCGCATCCATTATAAGTGTATAGGTAGACACTCATGCCGGAATTGAATTGCTCAAAATACCGCGTTGTTAATTTAAATTTGGCAAAACTGAACATATACGGTAAATAAAATAATCACAGATCACAGACACATAGTAATAAATGCAGCGGAAATAAAAGAGATAGTAGTTCATGAAGCTACTATATAAATGTATAAGTTACATCAGAGTTAAACTAGATACAACGGAAGAGTAATATGATACATCATGTACAAATTAGAATACATCATTAGAATCATCGAATATTGAAATCCGAATAGATGGCTGGATCTTCAAGCAAAGCTCCAACTTCAAAGGTGAGTCTCGAATACTGGTACACTCAGTCTGACCCGAGCGTAAAGCAAAAACACAAGACACTCGAGTCAGGATTAACATTCTTATATTAATAAATCCAACTCAAGTGAAATAGCAATTGAAATACAAGTAACTCAAAGGATGTTGGAATAACCATCCTTTAAGGATCCGTTAAACTATCTACTATGTAGTAGTGTACGATAAGTAGATAATGTCTATCAGTAATATAAGGTATCAAAATAGCGTTAAGTCATGGCCCATTCCACCCTTAACACATTTTTATTCCCAAAAGCATATACAAGACCGTAGTTTCCCCAAAACCGGAAGTCACCAGAGGGCAATCCATATACTAAAGGTACAAAACAAATTCGTAGTGGTCGTGAATAGGGAATACAAGTATGACAAGGCACATGAGGCAATACCCAAGGTAGTGATACTACCGTTCGCCTGATCCGGACTGGTGAGAACGCAACGCCGCAGCGCCCGCAACACCGTGAAACAACACTCCCAAAATCAAGGGTGCACCAATCGACAACAAGTAATAAGTAGTTCGAAGAAGTGTGTCCACTTGAGGTAGCTAATCCTCCATTGGCCCGGCACAGCTCCTGTTTTAGTCATTTCCAATTTGACACAAGTGTCAAGGCTATCCATTATCGTTCTCTTTCTTCAGTCAACATGTACATCAATCCAACCACTTCATTTTGGATCATCACTCCGCGTATAGTTATTAAAGTGGTTTTCGGTTTAGATAGAGAGTATATCCATTACCGATCCCGGTCTCTTTAATAACTTTCGTAATTATTACACCGATTGGTCGTTTATATATTTCAAAAACCAAATCAATTTCAATTTCAATTTCAATTCGTAAACCAACATTTCATTTGTCTTTCAAAAACCAATTTCCAAAATTTACATTTCAAAACTTCCAAATTACCATTTCAAAATCTTATAATTCAAATTCAATTTCTATTTAAAACAATTCAAATATTGATTCAAGTTCGTATATAAGTTTCATTTCGAAAACATTTAAATTAATTTAATTTAACATTTAAATCAATTTAAATTCATTTATCGATTTCATTCAATATTCGTTAAGTTAATTTATCATTCAAAACAATTCCTTTTAACTTCCAGTTCATTAAATCAATTTCTTAAGTTCAACTTCATTAAATCAAAACTTACAATTTTGAATTAAATTAAATTCGTCAAATCAAATTATTTAAATTTCAAGTCTTACAAAAAATCACATTTTATTTCTTAATAAAGAAATTCAATTTCACTTATTTACTTACTTAAATAAATTTCCAAAAACTTACTTTATCAAGAAAACTCAATTTCAATTATTTACGAAGTAAAATTCACTTATTCAAATATTCAATTTAATTTAATCATTAAATAATTCAATCTTATTTAATTATTAAATAATTCAAAACTTAATTATTAAATAATTTCAAAGTTTAATAATTTCAAACTTAATTTTAATTTCAAACTTAATTATTAAATCATTTCAAACTTAATTCAATCATTTCTCAAATTAAACATCGTTCTTTCATCAATTACATTGTTAATATTCTGTTTTCAGATTATTAAATATTAACACTTTCCTTTCAATAAAAATTAAAATTTCAACTTCATTTCAAAACCATATTATTTATTCAAATAAAATCTTTATTAAATTTTAAATCAAATTATTGACCAATCGGGTTTTATTTAATTCTCTATATCCAAGGTCAAAGTTTAATTTGGGTATTTATCATTTCAACCCGATTCCAATTCAATTCAAAATCAAAATATAGCAAAAGGGAACTTGCAGTGTGATAACTGGGATGGTGTCAAAGTAAATAAACAAGCAATAACACAAACAATAACAATCCAATAATCAATTTAAATAATCCCGAAATAATCGTATTAATTCGCATTGTTATTTGTACGACTTAATATAATTATTTCTAGAAACAACACTATCATTTCATGTAGATTAAAGATTATTACATTACGGTTTCACTTGTTATTCAATTTCAATTTTTACACTACAACAATTAATCCAATATACGTTCAATGGTTCAAAGCGTAATTATCACTATTTTACATGTCAATTAATTTAACAATTAAAAGGGGTCACATTCAACTAAATCCAATTCAACATATGTGTCGATTCAAATTTCAATTATCCTACGTCAAATTTATTTGCATAATATTTATCACTTTATACATCACAATTTTAACGTCCAATTGTAAACATCAAACAATCAATCATTTAACAACCAAACTGGATTATCATTGCATATATAACATATAATGGTTTCAGATGTCACGGGTGAACTAATACAGGTAATAACAGTGTAAATATCAAACAGCAGCATATTTCAATTGTCGTTTCAATAGAAATCAAATTTAATAAATAAAAGAACGTTAATCGTGAGTGATTGCTCACCTTTCGAGGCGAGAGGCTAGAGAAGATAGACAACACAACAAGCTACGAATTCCAAAGCAGAGCTAGATTGGACACAATTCGATGAAGAAACAAGCATGACGATAAAGCTAATAAATAAGAATTGACGAAATCAAATAAGACTGGATCGATGATGATAATATCGAAACAAATATATATATATATGTTATATAGAGTCAAAACTTGATAAGCCTTATGACATTGGTAAAATAGAGATCAAAATTTATTATATAAATATCATATTCAAATCAATACAGAATCAAGGCATATATCAACATACATAAATATATTACACGTGCGTACTAACATATTTTATTCTTTATATTTTTATTCTTTAAAGGCTGCTAGCTAATAAATGACTGTATATATATATATAACAGCTATATGGGAATATACGAATCATCTGTAGCATGCATACTAGGCTACTCAAACATATATATTTATATAACCTATAAAATCACCCAACAAATCAGAAGTTTAAAACTAATATACATAAACACTATACATAGCTAAATATATAGGATAATGTATATATTTCGAAACAATATATAATAGGAAAGTAAATGACATTCAGAATTGAAACTCCTTGGACATAAAATAAATTAGATCTATATAACAACATAGCCAGTAATAAGTTACAGTCCTTTTAAACATTATACCTATATGAACAGTACACTTTATATATATACAGTACTCATATAATATAAAATAGCTTATATATTTATAGAGACAACTTACACATTTCTAGATTCGTATAAATATAGCAATAGTAAAACTCAGATATATACAAACCGTAGTATATCTAATCTAAATATTTTTTTTAATCCAACACATACTGCTGCCGCAAATAAGCATATGAAACCACTGTTATATTATTCATAGATTTAATACTTCTTAATATAATATATACTTATATATATAGTACAAACTAAGATATTATACACCACTATAATACTAAACGCTCACCCAGAAAATACCATAGAATAAGCTTGAAGTATCGAAGGTCGCATGGGTGTTGAGGAGATGAAGGAGGCGGCAAAGGTGGATTTTAGGACGGTGAAGGTGACGTGGCGGCTCGGTTCAACAGGGAGGGGTGGCTCACGGCTTCCGGTGGTGAGTTGGTTTGGGCTTCATGCGTGAGCGGGCTGGCGTTGGGTTCGGCCTGTGAGCGTGGCAGAGAGCATGGCAGTTGGCTGTGATGGAGGCAAGGAGGTGATGGCCGCTGCTTGGTGGAGGTTGATGGCGTGGTGGGATCTCAGCGGTGGTGGTCGAGGCGGAGGGGAGGTGCGAAGGAGGAGTTGGGAAGCTTGGGTTCGGCAAACAATGGTGAGGGCAGGCACGTGAGATGTTCAAGGCGGTTGGAGGTGCGGTCCACGTGGTGTGTCAACGACGCTGATGTGGCTGGAGGGTGATAGGCGGAGGTGGAGCGGGGTCCATGTGCTGGCTGATGGTGGCAGTGGCGTGACGTTTGGTGGTTCAGGGAGTGGATGATGGGTGGAAGGGCAGGAAGGTGGAGCAAGGGGCGGAGCAAAGGGCGGAGCACGGCAAGGGGTAGGGCTCGGTCGGTTGGCATTGAGGTGGTGCGAGGTGGGAAGGGGAAGAGAACGGTTGGAGATTGCCTACGAAAGAAAATTATAAGGAGGGAGGAGATTGGGAAATTATTGCCTCCGTGAAAATGAAATAGAAAAGTAAAAAGAAGATGGAGTAGCTGTAGACTTCAAATTGCATTTCCAACGCACAGACCAAATTAATAAATGAAACATTGAGAATCCAAGAGTCAATTTGAACGGCACCAATATCCTAGCGTGCAAAAAGGCTAATAAACATTTGTTTTCCAACGGATGAGTAAATGAATGGTCATGGAATTAAGAAGGCAAATTGGGGAACCGATACGGAAATCGTTCCGAAGATTTTCACTGTTTCCCGAACTTCAAAGCCCACAAACAATTATACTAAAAAGATCAGCACAACGAGCCGATCAAAACGGTATACAGAAATCGGCGGTATGATTTGAATTTTAAAAATTTGAATTTTCTAATAGCGGAAAATGCAAGAAAAACACTGAAAAATAAGATCGACGGAGCCAAAGATGTCCAGATTTAGAAAAACGACAAACTGACATCTTGCTCAGAAGATGGTTTAGAATTTTTCTATTTAAAAATATTTAGGTTTCGAAAACATTTTATTTTCATCACTTTTTAACTAATTAAATTGAAGTAAATTTACGCGCGAAATAAACTTTCATATTTTTGGATGAAAATTTACCAGTCGCTATGTTTAACTAGACGTATTCCAAATATAAAAATTTTATTTCATAATTTTATCGTTTAAAATTTCACAAAATTTCATCTAATTACGTTATTAAAACAGTTGAAATTTACGGGTCGTTACACTCTCCCCCACTCAAAACTTTTCATCCCCGAAAAGGAACGATGTAGGAGAATAGAAATAAACAGAAAGAAAAACAGATTTGAAATACAAAATAACAATTAATTTAAACCATATAAATTCAAATTTTAATTAATTGATATTCAATAATTGATTTAATCCATTTGATTTCACTAAAATCAATCTCAACTATTTCTAAATTCATTATCTTATTATCCCTATTATCCTTAATTTACAATTTCTAAAACCATAAATTTGAATAGTCTTTTATTATAATCATATTTTCTTCAACAATTTAAATTCTTCTTTATTCCAAATTACTGTTAAATTTATTCTACTTAATATATCTACTCACATATATTTAACCCATATAATTTAATTTAAAACATAAAAGCTTCGATTTAAATTAATTTACTTCTATTAATTTCTTTTAAATTCAAGGTATTTTCATATGTTGATCAAATTTCAATTTATTAATTGTTTCAAAACAAATTTATTAATTCTTTCAAAACAAATTTATTTCATCATTAACTGAGTTTACTTATTATCCTATCTAACTCTATTAACATCTTTATAATCAAAATTTAGTGTATAACATTTATTTTAAACACTCAAATTTTATTTATAAATTCAATTTATCTTATATATTATCCAATTACATATTCAACTTCTGAATGATTTAGGTAAGTTGTATTAGAATGCAGTTGAACAATATACAAATAAATTTTTCCAAATTCAATTCAATTATTCAAGTTTAAATGTTTTTTCCAAATTTTGGTCTTATTTATAATTGGAATCATCCTTTAACAGAATTCAAGAATTAGATTTTCGATTAACTTTAAACAATTTAGAGATATATATAATATATTTATATCAAATCAAATTAAATTTTAAAATAAGATACCTATATATATATAAATCAAATTATACTGAAGAAATTCAAATCAAAATATTTTTCAAAACAAAACTGTAGCAAAACTACAGAATAGTATCTCCACTTCGAAACTCGAAAATGAATGTCGATGATGCGGCCGCCATCACCGAAATTATTTTCCAACGACAAAGAGAAGAGCACTGATATCAATATTTTAAAATTCTTTGAAAACGGTTTCTATTTGAAAATACGTTCAATAATATACATTTTAAAAATTTAAAACCAAAGCTTGAAATTTTAGGAATTTAAATTCTCAAATTTATGAATTAAATTCATTTCAAATTCCAAATCAATTTATAAACCATATTTATAAATTCATTTAGAACAATAAATGATAATCAAATATTATCATTTCAAACAACCAATTTAATTAACTTATTAAATTCCAGAAAATTTACTTATTATTTTTACAATATAATCAAACAAATTTGAAAACAATATTGTGTCAGTTTGCTCTGCTCAAGTGTTTTGGAAATCCTATCGATAGCGTTGATCAGACGAATCGATCGAAAACCCAAATCAACATCAGCAACTCAAACAACACAATATATAAACATTTTAAATATTAGCTTACAAATACATTTCTTTGCTCGACGATACAGGAATGAATTTTCAAAATAAGGATAGGGTTTCAAATTTGATGGACTTAAATCAAAGAGAATTTCGATTCGATGATAGGTTTGAAACCGAAGATAGGATGATTAAATAACGAAATAAGAAGTTAAATAAGTTTATATAAATCTCGGGCAACCTTAACCGGGTCGACCGTGACTTCAAGAATAAGATCGATATGGAATTCCAAGGTAAATCGACATTCGATCACAAGAAATAGAATTCAGGTGTAGCAGAAGATAGATAGCATCGTAAACCGAGGATACAGAAATCTCCGGTAAATCAATGCCAATTGTAAAGGAGTTTCACCCCTTTACAAATCATTCGAAGTTTGGCGAGACCGCCGATTCACTATAAGGGTCATTCGAAGTGGAGTTATGTGATGCTCCAGAATTGAAAGGAGACGAATAGTGAAGGGCACGAATGAAATTTGGAACCGTAGGGAACGTTCCAAAATTCTAAGAAATCGAGTCGAAAGGAAGAGATTGAAACTCGAATGAGAGTGATTCTGTAAATACTTTTACCTTATATGTTAAGTTTTGCCTAGAGCTACCAAAGCTCTGATACCAACTGTAACGACCCGATATTTTGGACCATTCGCATCCATTATAAGTGTATAGGTAGACACTCATGCCGGAATTGAATTGCTCAAAATACCGCGTTGTTAATTTAAATTTGGCAAAACTGAACATATACGGTAAATAAAATAATCACAGATCACAGACACAGAGTAATAAATGCAGCGGAAATAAAAGAGATAGTAGTTCATGAAGCTACTATATAAATGTATAAGTTACATCAGAGTTAAACCAGATACAACGGAAGAGTAATATGATACATCAGGTACAAATTAGAATACATCATTAGAATCATCGAATATTGAAATCCGAATAGATGGCTGGATCTTCAAGCAAAGCTCCAACTTCAAAGGCGAGTCTCGAATACTGGTACACTCAGTCTGACCCGAGCGTAAAGCAAAAACACAAGACACTCGAGTCAGGATTAACATTCTTATATTAATAAATCCAACTCAAGTGAAATAGCAATTGAAATACAAGTAACTCAAAGGATGTTGGAATAACCATCCTTTAAGGATCCGTTAAACTATCTACTATGTAGTAGTGTACGATAAGTAGATAATGTCTATCAGTAATATAAGGTATCAAAATAGCGTTAAGTCATGGCCCATTCCACCCTTAACACATTTTTATTCCCAAAAGCATATACAAGACCGTAGTTTCCCCAAAATCGGAAGTCACCAGAGGGCAATCCATATACTAAAGGTACAAAACAAATTCGTAGTGGTCGCGAATAGGGAATACAAGTATGACAAGGCACATGAGGCAATACCCAAGGTAGTGATACTACCGTTCGCCTGATCCGGACTGGTGAGAACGCAACGCCGCAGCCCCCGCAACACCATGAAACAACACTCCCAAAATCAAGGGTGCACTAATCGACAACAAGTAATAAGTAGTTCGAAGAAGTGTGTCCACTAGAGGTAGCTAATCCTCCATTGGCCCGGCACAGCTCCTGTTTTAGTCATTTCCAATTTGACACAAGTGTCAAGGCTATCCATTATCGTTCTCTTTCTTCAGTCAACACGTACATCAATCCAACCACTTCATTCTGGATCATCACTCCGCGTATAGTTATTAAAGTGGTTTTCGGTTTAGATAGAGAGTATATCCATTACCGATCCCGGTCTCTTTAATAACTTTCGTAATTATTACACCGATTGGTCGTTTATATATTTCAAAAACCAAATCAATTTCAATTTCAATTTCAATTCGTAAACCAACATTTCATTTGTCTTTCAAAAACCAATTTCCAAAATTTACATTTCAAAACTTCCAAATTACCATTTCAAAATCTTATAATTCAAATTCAATTTCTATTTAAAACAATTCAATATTGATTCAAGTTCGTATATAAGTTTCATTTCGAAAACATTTAAATTAATATAATTTAACATTTAAATCAATTTAAATTCATTTATCGATTTCATTCAATATTCGTTAAGTTAATTTATCATTCAAAACAATTCCTTTTAACTTCCAGTTCATTAAATCAATTTCTTAAGTTCAACTTCATTAAATCAAAACTTACAATTTTGAATTAAATTAAATTCGTCAAATCAAATTATTTAAATTTCAAGTCTTACAAAAAATAACATTTTATTTCTTAATAAAGAAATTCAATTTCACTTATTTACTTACTTAAATAAATTTCCAAAAACTTACTTTATCAAGAAAACTCAATTTCAATTATTTACGAAGTAAAATTCACTTATTCAAATATTCAATTTAATTTAATCATTAAATAATTCAATCTTATTTAATTATTAAATAATTCAAAACTTAATTATTAAATAATTTCAAAGTTTAATAATTTTAAACTTAATTTTAATTTCAAACTTAATTATTAAATCATTTCAAACTTAATTCAATCATTTCTCAAATTAAACATCGTTCTTTCATCAATTACATTGTTAATATTCTGTTTTCAGATTATTAAATATTAACACTTTCCTTTCAATAAAAATTAAAATTTCAACTTCATTTCAAAACCATATTATTTATTCAAATAAAATCTTTATTAAATTTTAAATCAAATTATTGACCAATCGGGTTTTATTTAATTCTCTATATCCAAGGTCAAAGTTTAATTTGGGTATTTATCATTTCAACCCGATTCCAATTCAATTCAAAATCAAAATATAGCAAAAGGGAACTTGCAGTGTGATAACTGGGATGGTGTCAAAGTAAATAAACAAGCAATAACACAAACAATAACACTCCAATAATCAATTTAAATAATCCCGAAATAATCGTATTAATTCGCATTGTTATTTGTACGACTTAATATAATTATTTCTAGAAACAACACTATCATTTCATGTAGATTAAAAATTATTACATTACGGTTTCACTTGTCATTCAATTTCAATTTTTACACTACAACAATTAATCCAATATACGTTCAATGGTTCAAAGTGTAATTATCACTATTTTACGTGTCAATTAATTTAACAATTAAAAGGGGTCACATTCAACTAAATCCAATTCAACATATGTGTCGATTCAAATTTCAATTATCCTACGTCAAATTTATTTGCATAATATTTATCACTTTATACATCACAATTTTAACGTCCAATTGTAAACATCAAACAATCAATCATTTAACAATCAAACTGGATTATCATTGCATATATAACATATAATGGTTTCAGATGTCACGGGTGAACTAATACAGGTAATAACAGTGTAAATATCAAACAGCAGCATATTTCAATTGTCGTTTCAATAGAAATCAAATTTAATAAATAAAAGAACGTTAATCGTGAGTGATTGCTCACCTTTCGAGGCTAGAGGCTAGAGAAGATAGACAACACAACAAGCTACGAATTCCAAAGCAGAGCTAGATTGGACACAATTCGATGAAGAAACAAGCACGACGATAAAGCTGATAAATAAGAATTGACGAAATCAAATCAGACTGGATCGATGATGATAATATCGAAACAAATATATATATATATGTTATATAGAGTCAAAACTTGATAAGCCTTATGACATTGGTAAAATAGAGATCAAAATTTATTATATAAATATCATATTCAAATCAATACAGAATCAAGGCATATATCAACATACATAAATATATTACACATGCATACTAACATATTTTATTCTTTATATTTTTATTCTTTAAAGGCTGCTAGCTAATAAATGACTGTATATATATATAACAGCTATATGGGAATATACGAATCATCTGTAGCATGCATACTAGGCTACTCAAACATATATATTTATATAACCTATAAAATCACCCAACAAATCAGAAGTTTAAAACTAATATACATAAACACTATACATAGCTAAATATATAGGATAATGTATATATTTCGAAATAATATATAATAGGAAAGTAAATGACATTCAGAATTGAAACTCCTTGGACATAAAATAAATTAGATCTATATAACAACATAGCCAGTAATAAGTTACAGTCCTTTTAAACATTGTACCTATATGAACAGTACACTTTATATATATACAGTACTCATATAATATAAAATAGCTTATATATTTATAGAGATAACTTGCACATTTCTAGATTCGTATAAATATAGCAATAGTAAAACTCAGATATATACAAACCGTAGTATATCTAATCTAAATATATTTTTTTAATCCAACACATACTGCTGCCGCAAATAAGCATATGAAACCACTGTTATATTATTCATAGATTTAATACTTCTTAATATAATATATACTTATATATATAGTACAAACTAAGATATTATACACCACTATAATACTAAACGCTCACCCAGAAAATACCATAGAATAAGCTTGAAGTATCGAAGGTCGCATGGGTGTTGAGGAGATGAAGGAGGCGGCAAAGGTGGATTTTAGGACGGTGAAGGTGACGTGGCGGCTCGGTTCAATAAGGAGGGGTGGCCCACGGCTTCCGGTGGTGAGTTGGTTTGGGCTTCATGCGTGAGCGGGCTGGCGTTGGGTTCGGCCTGTGAGCGTGGCAGAGAGCACGACAGTTGGCTGTGATGGAGGCAAGGAGGTGAAGGCCGCTGCTTGGTGGAGGTTGATGGCGTGGTGGGATCTCAGCGGTGGTTGTCGAGGCGGAGGGGAGGTGCGAAGGAGGAGTTGGGAAGCTTGGGTTCGGCTAACAATGGTGAGGGAAGGCACGTGAGATGTTCAAGGCGGTTGGAGGTGCGGTCCACGTGGTGTGTCAACGACGCTGATGTGGCTGGAGGGTGATAGGCGGAGGTGGAGCGGGATCCATGTGCTGGCTGATGGTGGCAGTGGCGTGACGTTTGGTGGTTCAGGGAGTGGATGATGGGTGGAAGGGCAGGAAGGTGGAGCAAGGGGCGGAGCAAAGGGCGGAGCACGGCAAGGGGTAGGGCTCGGTCGGTTGGCATTGAGGTGGTGCGAGGTGGGAAGGGGAAGAGAACGGGTGGAGATTGCTTGCGAAAGAAAATTATAAGGAGGGAGGAGATTGGGAAATTATTGCCTCCGTGAAAATGAAATAGAAAAGTAAAAAGAAGATGGAGTAGCTGTAGACTTCAAATTGCATTTCCAACGCATAGACCAAATTAATAAATGAAACATAGAGAATCCAAGAGTCAATTTAAACGGCACCAATATCCTAGCGTGCAAAAAGGCTAATAAACATTTGTTTTCCAACGGATGAGTAAATGAATGGTCATGGAATTAAGAAGGCAAATTGGGGAACCGATACGGAAATCGTTCCGAAGATTTTCACTATTTCCCGAACTTCAAAACCCACAAACAATTATACTAAAAAGATCAGCACAACGAGCCGATCAAAACGGTATACAGAAATCGGCGGTATGATTTGAATTTTAAAAATTTGAATTTTCTAATAGTGGAAAATGCAAGAAAAACACTGAAAAATAAGATCAACGGAGCCAAAGATGTCCAGATTTAGAAAAACGACAAACTAACATCTTGCTCAGAAGATGGTTTAGAATTTTTCTATTTAAAAATATTTAGGTTTCGAAAACATTTTATTTTCATCGCTTTTTAACTGATTAAATTGAAGTAAATTTACGCGCGAAATAAACTTTCATATTTTTGGATGAAAATTTACCAGTCACTATGTTTAACTAGACGTATTCCAAATATAAAATTTTTATTTCATAATTTTATCGTTTAAAATTTCACAAAATTTCAACTAATTACGTTATTAAAACAGTTGAAATTTACGGGTCGTTACACTGGATGTGGACCTCCTGTGATTACATTAATTACAGGCTTTTCAGATTCTTGAACCACAGCCTTTTCACCCGAGCCAGACTAACGAGCATGAAGTTGTTGCCCCTGGGTAGATGAGGCAGGATCACTTCTATTTCTCTTAACATACTGTTGCAGTTTATTCTCTCTTAACAGTTCTTCAATCAAGTTTTTTAGATGGCGACATTCGTTGGTGTCATGGCCAGGCTGATTATGAAACCGATAGAATCTTCCGTTAGGCACGAAATTTTTCCCAAGTTTTATCTTAGGTGGCTCAGGGTAGTTGATGGCATCCTTGGTTGCGAAGAAGATCTTCTCCGGAGTCTCAGTCAAAGGAGTAAAATCTGAAAAACGACGTGGTTTCTTCATATCCTTCTGTTTTTTTCCCACCGTTGTTTTCCCTTTTCTGACCACCAGATTCTTTCTTGTTAGAAGTTTCAACTACATTGTTGTTTTGAATCTCAGCCACAACCACCTTTGCTGGTGTAGGAAGATTTTCCAGACGCATAAATTCATCAGCCTTCTTATAAAACTTCTCCAGTGAGTTTGGTTCTTTCATCTTCAACCATTTTCCGAACTCACTCGTTTTATCGATGGCACGCATCAAGTATGTTATAATCATTCGAGGCTCAGCATTATCCACTTCGGCCAAGGCTATGTTAAGCGATTCAAGAAGGATTTGATAGATTCGCCGGAAGCTTGTTCTAGGCTGGATAGTGACATTATGTCCTTAGCCTTTGTAGCATACAACCTGAACTGATCCTTAAATTTATGAGTCAAATCAGAGAATTGATCCACAGATCGGACCGGTAGCTTTGTAAACCAGAGTAGAGCCACTCCTTCTAAATAGACAGGAAAATATTCTGCATTTAATCTCATCCGTTGCCCTGGCACCTGTCATATGCCAGTCATATTTGTACAAGAATTGATTAGGGTCGCTTGTCCCTCGATATGCTGGGATAGTAGGAGGAACAAACTTTTTTGGAAATTCAGCTTTTAGAATTCTCTCGGTAAACGGAGTCTTGCTTGGATCAAATCCCCAGTCATTTTCGTCTTCATTCCTTTGCATACTTTCTTTTATAATCTGGCAAACCATCCCTGATAGATATTCCTCATCATTCAGAGGCCTTGCCGGGCAGACGTCAGCCACTTTTTTGGAAGTTTGTGTGAACAAACGTTCGCGAAGAGGCGGCTGCGGCCTTGATCCTCCAGCTTGGGGAGGTGCCCCTTCGGCGAAGCCAGCTGCTCTTTGAGGAACATCATTCTCTTGGGAATCATAAGTGTCTTTAGCAAAGGTTGGTTCATTGTTTTCTGGTTGTCGGTTCATCCCAAGCAGAGCGTTTAACCTTTCCATCATCAAAGCATTTTGAGTTTCCATTTGCAGGTATAACCCCGACACAATATCGTCAAGTTCAGCCCTTGTGACTCCCAGAACAGGAGTTGCCTGATTTGGCGCTGGAGAGGAGGCATCCCTGTCATTAGCATCACCAGATCTTGTAGATCTACTCTTTCTTCCAGGAGCCATGATTTCCGATAGACTTCTGGTTTTTAAGGAAAGTCTTTCAACAAGTCTTTGCGAAGCAATGGTGAAAATCTCCCTGAGTTCAATTCTCAATGAAAGCACCAAAATGTTAACGTAAAAATCGATGCTAACACCCCGGTGTGAGTATTAATAATGTGAAAGCACCACCCGTTGGTACGGGAACTAGAAATAAGCAGAAAATAGCAGAAAAGTAAAGAGACAGCAGTTTTATAGTGGTTCGGCTAGAAATTAAGCCTACGTCCACTTGATCTTCTTTATTACTGATTCAATTACAACTTTTACCACAATTCTTCGATTACAATTTGATTACAACACACTTGAGACGAGTAGCTAGAACTTTGATGCAAGAGAGCTCTTTGAATCCATGTCGGATGTGTTAGATCTTCTCTTGAAGTTCGTTGAAGCGTCTTTGGTGTTTGAAGTGTCGTGTGAGTCAAGAAAACAGCAGAGTATAGGCATTCCAAAAATGAGCCAAAAGTCCCCTTCAAGTTGGAGTAGGTGTAGTATTTATAGGGAGAATTTGGAGTTAGGTCGTAGGTCGCGGGCGACCTAGTGGACATGGTCTGCGGCTTAAAATGGGAGCACTTGATCTGTCTGAACGAGGTGATAAGTTGTAGGTCGTGAGCGACCTAGGGAGTAGTCGGCGACCTAACTGTGTTGAGACATGAGCGACCTAAGTTGGTTCGACCTATGCTAGGTCGCTTGGTTGTTAAGTCGCTGGGCCTCTAGGTCGTTGAACCGTTCTATCCTTAGGTCGCTAGGTCACTGAAGCTTTAGGTCGCTAAGTCGCTTGTGAAGTTAGGTCGCTGGGGATTTAGGTTGCTAAGTCGCTAGGTCGTTTGTGAAGTTAGGTCGCTAGGTCGCTTCAGAAGAGGAGTTAACACTTTGTGTGTTTACATATCAATTCTGAGCAGAAATCAATATCACTTTATTCTATTTTAGTTATACTATTTAACTGTTCTATCATTGCTGTTATTTACTTTTAGCTTCAGTTAAACTGCGCTTTGCTATTATTTATAAGCCCTCTCAATATTCATGCCCTTTGCTATTTTTTAGGTATTAATAATCTATTTTTATTAAATAAGGAGGAGTTTGTTCAATGGTTTACTGTGTTAGATGTGTTATGTATGTAAATGATAATATAGCCCCTTAATTATAATGTAACTCCCAATCAAATCTATAATATACTATTAAAACTGAGTATGAAATTAAAATTTCTCCTTTGTTTACTGCCAATCTCATTTCCTTATTAAACGTGGCATGCCACATTTCTTTTCATTGCTATCATCCTCTCTCTCCCCCCCCCCCTTTACTTTTAATTTTATCCTCTTTCGCTTCATCATTAAACCTTTGAATTCCCTTCCTCCTTTTCAGTTTTTAATCAGTTCATGTTCATATGTCGATTCAATCTTCACCTTGTTTTTTTTCTCCTAGTTTAACTCTCTTTTTTTATCGGAGTACATTACATTAATTAGTTTTTAATTAAAATTTTGTGTTGCACATAATGCAGGAAATAAAGGTGCTTCTAGGAAGAAGGCTTTTGCCGCTGCCATATTTTTGTTTAAAGTAATTGCATTTTTGTTCAATTTATATTTGGATTCTCGTTTGTAATGTAAAGCCTCAAAATCACAAAATACTTTTTGATGACTCATGTAATGTTTCATTTACTAGTAAATAGTTGATTTAATGTAATGTCTTATATATCATATACACGTTTCTCGTTGAAATTTAATAGATTAATCAATTTTGTCATTTGTGCATGTGCATATATACGTAGTTTGAATATTCTAGAATGTTTTGGATGCAATTGTAATAATATTTTATGGTTGTAATAAAAATATTGTTATATTATTTTATGAATATTGTTGAAATGTAAGATATGATTTGGTAATTTACATACAATGCATGTAATTAGTTGTAAAATAATTATGCACAATGTTTATTGTATGAATTAAATTTATTTATATTTATGTTAAAGCAATGTTGTAGAAAATTTATTTACAACAATTCATATTCGTTGTGGTAATACGAAATACAATAGTTAAAAATGGTTGTTCGAAATTTGTTTTGCAATGTTTGGCAACTAATGTAAATGAAGTTTGAGTAACATATAAACAACGTTGTCTAGCTTATATTTACAACGTTGATTAAATATGATTAAAATATAAAACACGACATTAAAAAATAGTTGTATAAAAGTAATAGACAACTTTTACTAAAGGATGTGAATAATGGTTTTACCATAAGTGGCCAACGTTGTTGAAATTAAATTACAACATATAGAAACCATTGAAAAAGCAGATATACAACACATAAATATTATCGTTAAAAATTGTGTCAAAATATTTGAAATATGTTGTAATTAGCTATCTCGTAACATTCAAAAAATGTAGTAAATAGTTTTTCATTTAATTTTTGGTGTTTTCATTATATTTTTGTTTTGTTGTAACTAAATTTTTTTTACAACGTTTTGTACACACATTCGGATAAATGTTGTAAAAGATACCCCATCTTTCACAACTGTGGATATAACAACGTTACAATAAATGTTGTTAATATGCATTGATTACATTTATTCAGTGTTGTAAAATGGTATTTTTGTTGTAGTGCATATTGATATCATTGTTGTATATCATTCTGGATATTGTATTCATTGGAGTTGTATATGATATCATCTATTTCTTTCTTCCGCTGTGTTGTTATACTTACTGTGTTATAAGCTCCGGTGAGCCAGATTTGGCGTTTGAATCTGCGGCATTTCGAGTACAAGTGAAGTACGGGAGACGATTTTCGAAGGCCAAGTCAGGATCGCTACATATTATGTGCAATCTTTCGACTCGCACAACCTGCCAACTCGTTGGCCTAGGATATGTTGGGGTTTCTTACAAACCCTTATCCTGTATGATTTTGTAAACTGTTGTTTAGATGAAATATTATCAACCTTGTGTACTAATCTTAAGTACATGACCTCATAGAAAGAAAGAACCTCAACTTCACTCACAATTAATCGTAAATTGTCCAACAATGTCTGATTACTCCTTATCGATGCATCATTATGTATCACATGGAGAAGTGATTTTGAGATTGAATCTATATTCATTTTTAGGTACATTTGGAACTCTTTTCAATAAACTCACTTATTCGACCAAATCAAATCATTTTATTCTATTGCATGTTATTTTATTTACTTTTCTTTTATATTCTATGATTTTATCATAAACTTACTACATGTGTATCTAATACACACGTTCATGTTCATAATAAATCATCAATGAATATAACAAAGTATGTGGAACCCTTTTGGTATTAATAGACTTGTGATTGCATACATCAATATGTATTAATTCAAAGAGTTTATCAACTCTTATGATGATCCCACTGAATGGGTGCATAACCATTAATTGTTTGAGATATAGTTAACCTGTATTATATGATTCATAATCATGTAGTAAAATTATTTCTCAAAACTACGGCTTAGTCTATAATTCCAAAACAACTATAACTAATATTAGATACATATGTATTTTTGTTGCATCACTTTTACTATGAAAACAAATTCCATAATATAGTTCTATTTCATAATGAATATTCATAATACTCATATTGAAATATAGTTATGTCTATTTTTCAGTCAATACCAAAAAATAAACATTATTTCACAATAATGTTTAGTATATTTTATGAATTTTTTTCTTCATAATTTGATGCAATCATTAGGTGCTATATGGCATGCTCCCACTATTTTCGCCATTACTATAATAGCGTACTAAATTTAGAGGTCCACTATTCACTTAATATTGTTAATATTGTTTACTTATTTCATATACTGCAACTATTTTACAGTGGTGAGTTCTTTGGTCAAATATCTTGAACTCAAAGAAATAAATGTTATAGAAAATAATTTTCTTTATGAAAATACATTTCGGAATGAAAATCATATTTCATATTCCAATATTAAGTATCAGTTATTATTACAATTCTTGTTTCCCATGTTTCTCTATGAAGCAGAAGTGACTATTCATTCTCCTCATGCCAACTTTACCTTAAATTATATCTATTCTGATAAATTCGTTTTTCTTTCAAATGGTCAAACTATTCAAAAGAAAACCTTACTATAATATCATAACAAACCTTTTACAAAAGCGCATTCGATTATCCTTAACATTTAAGACATCAAATATGTTTCACTTTATGTAAACTGATCAAGATAACATTTCAACAATTGAGTTCTTAGATGCATCTCGTAGTTTATGGTCTTGTGTTACATTAACACAATATGATCCTTTTGAAACCATTCAAGTTGAATACACGATCTTAAAATACTATGTATTTGCTTACTTCAAATGAACTAACTTCATCGAAATATTGTTCCCCATAAACTATGACTGTTCACCATATAACATTTATATGTGAAAGTACATGGATCAAATATCCATAGTCTTGAATTGCATTTAGAGTTCAAAAACTCATAAAATGCAATGACGGTCTAAACCAAATAAACATATAAGTGACCAACTTACGAATGTTTTAAGTAGTTGAAATTGGGCACTTGTATGGATATAGAAAAATTATATAACATGCAATTAGAAATATTAGTGAATATATATTATATTTCTATTTGTCAACTTTCAATTCAGTTTGTTTATATATGTTAATTGACAAACGTTTTATCAATCATATTAAATGCACAAATTTATTATTGTAGATAATTATAACATCATATAGCATATGTTCTTACAATATTAGAAAGGTTAAATGTTACCATTTTATTTTTCTAATAAAGCTCCCATTAGTTTTTTATATTTCTCCAAACCTTAATATGAAACATAGAAGTCTTAGGACTTCGCTAGTGGGTGTTAGGACTCATTTGTTTTGGTATTCTGACCTTGAGTTTGGCCAACAGATCATAGCCCTACAAATGATGGATAACTTCTTATCGGTTATATCATATACAACTCCTAACCCATTTTTCCTTGTTCTAATCTCATTTCGACCTTGAGTTTGCTCAACAAATAGAAAGAGATTATTCACTCATATCTACCATATCGTGATGGCTTAAGTATAGTATATGTACCTTGAGTTTGCTCAACAAATACATATAGTTATCTTACCTCATTTGTTCAATATATTAATAATACTACGCATAACATCCATAGATTGAGTTTGCTCAACAACTAAGGAGTATGTAATTAATTTATTAATATATATATATATGGTAGAGGACAGCATTATTTTGAAGATTCATAATGTTCAATATATATATTGAGTGATATCGACTTATAGAATAATATATTTCTTATGAAATACCCCAACGATTCAAGTGTCAAACAAATCGGAAATCACGGTATATGTACATTTACATATGTATTTATTTCTCAAGTCTATTTGGGTTTCTTTAATGTTTCACATTTAGTTTTACACATATCATTTAAGTTTTATTGTTATATAACTTTTATATTTCATATTATTTATATGATAGTCTTACGTATAATATATCATTAATTAAATCTTATCTAATTAATTTTAATCAACTAACTCTTTAATTAGTTTTAAATTAGTATTCCAATATAACTTTTATATTGGACATATCTACTATAACATTTATAGTGTATACTATTACCTTTATAGTGTAACACACATATATCATATACATGTGTATTGTATTTAATTAATTAACCTTTAATTAATTTATTCAATTAAATAATTTTTATTAAAATCTATTAATTTCAAAATCTATCTTGTATGCATACACGTATACTTATGTTATCTTAAACAGTTTAAAATAACATAACATATATTAACATATGTAATACACGCATATATGCATTAATTAAGTAACATATTTAATTAATTTATTTTATTAATCTTATTAATAAAATTAAAATTTGAAATTATTATATAAATATTTTCAAATATTTTGAAAATATCATTATCCTTTTAAACATTTTGAAAACTTATGTATTATTATAATTTTTATAATAAACATGTTTTATTTTAAATTTAACTATTAAATTTAAAATCTTTAATATTAATTTTCAAAACGATTTTGAAAATTAGCCCAAGGCCCAAATTAAGTTGGGCCTTTTCTATTAGGAGCAACCTTTGGGCTCACTTCACCTTTCGGGTCAGGCCGGTAACAAGGTAGGATATGGTACTTGATTACCCAATTCCAATCCTATATATTACCTTTCTAGAAACCGTACTAAGTGGGCAAGCTTAATTAGTCGGCCCTAATATGACTAATTTAGACCGCATAGGCTATTGGGATCCAATACCATTGTTGGAACTGGACTAACCCGTAGCGGAAGTTATGGATGAATTTCAAAAAATTTACCCTATTGGATCTTTTATTGGCTTATGAAGTCTAACTGAATTATAACATTTCTAAATTTCATTTAAATAAAGTCTTTTATTTTATTTAAATTAAACTATATAAAGATATGAAATTAATTGTATTTAATTTAGTTTATACATAAATGTATCATATACATATATGTGTGAGTGCATGTGTAACATAATGATCCGTGAAAGGTATAATATGCCCATATGTAGTTGTTGGGATTTACATCGCAACAGACGTATTAGCTCATTTGTATGTCATGTATGTTGTCCAAATATGTGCATGTATATGTGTTACAATATATATATATATATATATATATATATATATGTATGTATGTATGTATGTATGTATGTATGTATAAACACACACACACAAATATGTATGTATAAATATATTATATATAATATATGAACACAAAACATTTATATATAGATAAATATATATATAGAAAGAGAGAGAAGAATTATTAAAAATTATTTATAATTCAAAATTAACTTAGTTTTGCAAACATAATTATTTTAGTATTTTCATTTGTATATATTATGAATAAAATAATGTTTTCTTCCATAAATAATTAACATAAAATAATATATTGATGAAAATTCAATTTTTCAAATTTTGGAAAATCCAAGATCATAAAATAGAGCTTAGCAAAAATCTGGAGATTTTTCAAAGCTGAATTATTATTTTTAAAAACAAATACACTGATTTCGAAAATAATTATTTAATATAAAATAATATATTATTAAAAATTCAAAACATAAATTTTAAGAAATTCTAGGATCATGAATGAAAGGTTACGAAAATTTTTGAAGAATTTTTTAATTAAACTGTTATTTTTAATAAATCATAAATAGTTTTTCTGAAATAATATTAATTATTAAAAATAATAAACTTTATTGAAAATTTCCTAAATTTTTTCTATACGTTTCTAAAATGACATAATATTTTCTAAAAATATAAAATTTATTTTTAATGTACATATTATTTTATATATAATAAACAATTCAAAAATTCAATAAATATTAATTTAAAATTACGAATATCTGTATGATAATTAATTTTCGAATTTGTAAATTCATATTATATATAAATAAGTGTACTAAATTTTTTAAATTATATATATGTATATATATCTTATATATGCATATATGCTATTATGATAGAGAAATATACACTAATATATATATATATATAGTTATTAATAAATATATATAAAACAATTATTAATGAAAAAAAATTATTTTGTAAAGTAAACAACATTTGTTTATACATAAATCAAATAGTATAATAAACAAATTATGTACATAACCAAACTGATTTGTGACAACCACATCTACTTACAAAATCTCACCTAACTAAACATATAGTAGCAATATATTTAAACAGATATGAAATTGCTCATTATAGGATCATGGAATATAATTTTATTACTGCAATACGAATTAAAATTACCAATTTAATGATGCCTTTGAATCCATGTTGAAGCAATGACTTCCCTTCATTTTACTGTTCTTGGTTCGTCAGATGTCACTTAGCATGTCGTGTGACATTATGGCCAAATTAATCGCTTACTCATTGTTGGTAAAATCCAATTTTAGTTCAATAAGCGTTACCCGGTTGTGACATTTGTTTACACCAATTCTCTTCGTCAAAACTATATCACTTTGGACTTAGGGAATTTGGTAATGGTCAAAATTCCAACCTCATCCACATTCAACTTTATAGTCTATATACAAAGTCCTTGGTTCAATAATAACAATTATTATTAACCGAAATACTCTGGCCAAAGACTTTGACTTTGAGTTGATTTGAGTTGCCTGTGATACTAACCGCATGTAACGACCCAGAAATTTTGAACATTTGAAATAGAATATTTAATTGAATTTAAATATTTGAATGTTGATTTAACCTGAATTTCAAATGTATCTGTTTATTTGGCAATTTAAATAACAGAATTAATAATTGAAAATTGAATAAATTGCTGAATTGCTAATTTCGGACATGTTAAAAATATTTTCAAGTCTTAGAAAATTCCTATTAATAATATTGAAGATAATGGAAGCTTTAGAATTGAATTTGAAACTATTTTGTTCAGTTTTGAATTTTATCATTTGAATCGATATTTGAAAATAGCGTTCCGGAGCACAGTCTTGGAATTCGATGAAACTAGTTCCATTGGATCCGTAATATTGTATTATTATTGGATTTCAATTTTCGTAGTGATCAGAGTTATTGTGTGATCGTACGATAAGCAAACGTGCTGATATAACATAACGAGATATTTTTGAATATAAAAATATAAATTTTTAATCAACAGCCACCCTATAACTTTTCAATACCGACCTACTCTCTGCTTAATCACGTTCTCTTGTCTCCCCATTTCTCTACAAATCTCATACGAGATAAGTTCGTTCTCATTTCAAAATTTAAATGGCCAAAGCCCTTTCATTCCTCATGAGAGAAAAATATAGATAATGGCCGAACATCTCCAGGCTATATGAAATTTAACTAGTCTCTATTCTTTCGTTCTCCTCTCTTCAATTTAAAACGAGAACTATCTTCGTTCAACAAAAATGGCCGTAGCCTCTTCTTTAATCGAATTCACAGTTTTAAATAAAATTAATGGCCGCGTACTTGAAACGAGATGGGAGGGGAGCGTGCGCTCGCGCGCGCGATGGTAACACTCAGGCGATGGCACGCGACTAGGGTTTCGGCGAGCGGCAGTGGAGGCAGGATGGTTTCGCGCGCGTTCGAATGAGTTGTCGTTGAGGACTTCACGGTGGCGTTCGTTCCTTGCTCGATGGCACGCGAATCGAGATCTGGGATTTTACTCCGCGTGGTTCTCGATGACGGAGGAGATAGCTCGAATTCGCGTAGGTATCGAATTCGCGATGGCGATGATGGTGGATGGCTTGCATGGGTGCAGTGACCCAGGGCTCGATTGCTGGGTCCGGCACGGCGAGGGAAGGCTCGAAGCCTGGTTCGCATCTTCCTGTAAGGTATAGGATTTTTAATATTGGAAAGATCTAATTTAGTTCATAGACATAGCATTTCATCCTCTGTTTAATTTAAGGAGGAGATAAAATTCATGTTTGCCTTGTTTTTAAAAAATTTCAACATATGTAAACAGACACAGTAAATAGATTAGATGTTTTGAAAAATATATACATAGTCACACTTTTAAATAATATATTAGAAGACTAATTTATTTAACCTGATGAAGTACTAGTAATTAAGATATGGTTTATTATAGGAAGATTAGTTTAAAATTAAATCATTTGTCAAAATTTAATTCTTGTGCAAAGTTAACTTTATTAAACGATAATTGATTATTCGATTTGTTCGAATATTAATGAAATTTTATATAATTGTTTATACAAGGTCTGTAAATCAAGAAAAACAAACCGGAATGAAAATGGATTGCAAAATAAAGCAAATGTGAGATCTTCTCACTCAAATTGAAAGTTGAATTGCAGTTATTGTTTGATTGACTGTTTGGATGTGATATAGTATATATAGTAGTATATAGCAATATATATATATATATATATATTGGCATATGTATATATTGGAGTTGTTGATTTCCCGCATTATATATCGGATGAGACCTTATGCGCCGCATAATAGCGGAATGATATTTTATAAATCTCATATACCGCGATATTCCACCTCGAAGTGGAATTGGTATTGTGCTAACATCTGTGGATGCACGGAAACAGGTTGGAGGGATCCAACAGGATTCCTCAAAGCATTTGAATTGGTTTCATATGTTGTGTGATTGATTATTTATAATCTGTGTATGATTATATCTGTGATTGAATGTGTTGAAGGCAAAAATTTAGCCGAATGTATTATTGGTATCGTTGGATACCAGAAATAAATGAAATTGGATTTTTGAAATTTAAAGTTGGAAATTTTAAGTAAATTCTTTTGAAAGAATCGAATAAATTTAAAAGAAGGGATTTAAAAGCGTAAAGTTGATTTTTTGGAATCTTATTGAATTATTTCCAAAATATGGGAAAAGATTTTTATAAATGGATTTTGAATAGTATTATTTGGAAGTTGAAAAATTTATTAAAAATGGAATTTTGAATGGCTTGGAAGAGATAAAGGAAATTATTTTAAAAGGCAATAAATTGTTGAAATCCAATTTGTAATTGATTTGGTATTTGAAAAATAAATCTTTGGAAAATCAATTTGGAAATTGATTTGGTGTTTTAAATAAAAAAAGGATTTTTGTATTGAACGAAAGTTGAAAATCGATTTGTAAAATTATTTTTGTGTTGAAATGAATTTAGAAATCAATTTGGAATTTGATTTTGGGGTTAAAAGTGAATATTTGGGAATGTAAATCCAAAATGGAATTATGAAATGAAAGGGAAATTTGTTTTAAAAACAAACGCTGATTTATTTTTAAAGTGTGAAAGTAAATTTACGGATTTGGAACGTAAAATTTAAAATAAATCGATAAGGATCACTCCGAAGGGTTGTCTATCCTGCTAAAGGGACCGGTAGGCATGGCCTCTATATATATCTGAGTGGTTCTTTTCCTTTACACCTATCCACATCTGGCACTCAGAGTATCTGCCATTTCCAGATTTTCTTTTGCGATTCCTAGAACATTTGAATGTCACTCCGATTCAACTGATCCTCAACCCACATATATATATATCTGAGCTGCTTAGAAGTCCTCGTTAAAGAAACTAAACTCCCTTCTTTGAGTGCTGAGACTCTACATGTCTGGGCCAACCCTATGAGGATAAGTTATGTAACATCCCACTCCGGCCCCCTTGTCCGAAGCCAAGGATGCTACATACAAAACAAGGTGCCATCAATACTATCACAACTTAACATGAGTATATCGGAATATAAAATCATTCAGAGTACATGATTTTAAACAGAAGTAGTATTATACATTCATATCTACATACATCATGATTACATTAAATCCAAAGGTCTAGCCATCTTTATACTTATACATAAAAATAAAAAAGAGATAATATACATAATATAAATCTTCACTTAAGTGCATCCATGAGAAGCCAAATTCAAGCTTCTAAGTGAAGCCAAAGCCAAGCTTCTAAGAGAAGCCAAAAGATCCTTATTAGAACAAAGCTTCAATGAGAAGCTACTAATATTAGGCTTCTAAGAGAAGCCAAAACTAAGCTTCTAATAGGAGTTGTTAAAATAAGATTCACAAATGCAGTACTCCACTACATAATTTTATGTCCGTGCATGAACCACGTACAAAAATATGGTCTTTATAAAAGTTTCTAGAAACTTTTCATACTTGATATTCAAGCCAGGTCGTTACATTCCACCCCCTTAGAAAAAGATTTCATCCTCGAAATCTAGGTTTCAAATAATTTGGGATAATCTCTATGGATTCCTGACTCCACCTCCTAAGATGCTTCGTCTTCATTATGATGATTCCATTGTACTTTTACTAAAGGAATTTCCTTTGTTCATAACTTCATAAATTTTCTATCAAGAATTCGAACCGGTTCTTCAATGTACTTGGTACCCTTTTAAACTTCAATGCCACTCAGACCAATCACATGAGATGGATTAGGAATATACTTTCGCAACATTGATATATGAAAAACATTATGAACATATAATAATTTCTTAGGTAAATTGAGTCGGTACGCAACTTTATCAATTCTCTTGGTAATATGAAATGGTCCGATAAATCTAGGCGATAACTTTGGCATCTTCTTTCCAAGTCGCATCACCCCTCGCATTAGAGAAATCTTTAAAAGAACTTGATCCTCCACTTCGAATTCTAAATTCTTTCTTCTATGATCCGCATAACCCTTTTGCCTACATTGTGCAGCTTGCAATCGTTCCCTTATGATTGAAATTTTCTCTGTTGTTTCTTTCACTAAATCTGGGCCGAGTAGTTCAGTGTCTCCAACTTCTGTGCAACATACTGGCGAACGATAAGATTTTCCATACAGAGCTTCATATGGGGCCAATACTTACATGATAACTATTGTTATATGCAAATTCTATTAAAGGTATGTGAGTTTCCCATGTATTTTCAAATTCCATTATACAAGATCTTAACATGTCTTCAATGAATCGGTTTATCCTTTCAGTATGTCCATCCGTTTGTGGATGAAAGGCTGTGCTCAAATTTAGTGATGTACCTAATGCTTTTTGAAGACTTCTCTTAAACCTTGAAGTGAATCGTGAGTCTCTATCTAAAACAATGGTGACTAGTATACCATGTAGTCGAACAATTTCTTTCAGATAGATTCTACTCATTTTCTCCATTGAGTAAGTCATGTTATAAGATATGAAATGTGCTGACTTTGTTAGACGATCCACAAGTACTATAACATCCCCCACTTCGAGGCCCAAAACTAATGGCTACGGATGCTATAGTCATCCATAGTTATTAATCTTCGGTGACCAAATATGGTAATGTTAGACATATTGATATAACAAAAACACATGGATATAGGAGATTTTATAAAATTATTAAACAACTTTCACATTCCATTTCAAATCATTTCAACATTCATTACATAATCCCATATTCGAGAACCACATTCAGAGAAAATATAATTATTACAACATACGCCAAGAGCAAAATATGAAGATGCCCTCTTGGATGATCAGAGTATATATAACTAGGCAATTAAACAACTTTTCTTCTATAACACAAACACATCGGGATCAATAAAGAAAATAACTCTTATTATCTAGCTTGCCTCCTGCACGTCTGTAGAAGCTTATTCGTCTAAAGAGGTACCTGAAAACCTCAACCCTCAAACTACTCAAAATAAATTGAGCACCTGAGAGTTTAAGGGGAAAACATAAACTTCGAGTCAGACATAAAGCCTGGTATGAATAATAATCTACCATCTCAAACCATTTAGATATCTAGTGAGATCAAGCCGCTTAGCAGAACGAGTTTTCCCCTCACTAATATCCTCCAAAACTTTATAAAAACCATATAATGTGCTCCAGCATCCACAATGGTTAAAACATAACAATTCAAAATATTATGATGATATGCAAACAAGTAAATCAATTCTGGATTTCCCATCCTCATTCATTTTGACTATCCGTCTTAGTTTTAGTCTCTAGGGTCAATATTAACCTAATAGTTTTCATAGGATGACTAATAACCTTTTTAATACTTATGGATTCCCTATCCGGTTTCATAATTTTCATAGGATCACTAAGAACCTATTGGCTCCTGTAAATAACTTCCTTATTCATGGGTTTTCTCTGAACCTATTGGTATCTCTAATAACTTCCCTCTTATCCTAGTTTTTATGGGTTGACTAGGAACCTATCGACTTCAGTCAATAACTTAATCCGGATATAGTTTTCATGGGTTCACAATAAACCTATTGGCCCCTGCCAATAACTCTTTATAATAATAGTTTTTATGGGTTTATTATGAACCTATTGGCCCCTGTCAATAACTTTTCCTAAACATAGCTTTCATGGGTTTACTATGAATCTGTCAATTTTACAACTTCTTTAATCAGTATTTAGACATCCTATATTCTGGTCTACCTAACCCCCTAGATGCAATTCTACTCATACAAGAGTTAACTCAAATTATATTCACTACTGGGTCAACCTAGCTGGTTATTTTGCCCTTTCTCCCCAAAATACAGTTATGGGTCCATTTAAAGTGAATATGTATATTAGAAGAAGCAAGCATAATAACATAATAATCACCAACATCTGTGGTTTAATATCCTTGAAATCATTTTCATATGAAAGATGGTTAATCCTTTTAACCTATTATTTTATGAAGGAAAGCTTCCACAAAAACTCCATACTTAAATGTCGTTTTAAAACTCCTTTATTTATGCCACGGCTTTTCCTATAAAAACGAGATTGGGTTCATTATTTTTAAAACTAAGGCTTTCGAAACCTTTACCTTTTACTTGCGAAACCATTAGATAACCTCCTTCGAACGCATTCAAATCGTCTTTTCAAAAAACTAAGCACATGCCTTTAAAACCACTTTAAATCATCTCTTTCGAAACCATCAAAACATACCTTTCGAAAGTATTGAAGTATTACTTATTAACTCTTAGAAGCATAGCTTCGAAACCATTGAAAGTACCACTTTCGAAACCTTTTGAAAGTATCCCTTTCGAAACCTTTTGAAAGTATCCCTTTCGAAACAATTGGGTTTATCTTTAAATATATATTTTGGGTCAAAGTGAATATAAACAAAAGTACCCCTTTCGAACCCATTAAACTTCATATAAAAGAGTTTGGGGGAAAACTGATGGCTTCGGAACCATCCTTTCGAAAGCTTAAATCATTTATGTAAAACATTTGCAAGATAGCTTCAAAACCCTTTCTAAGCCATTGCCTTCGAAACCATTAAATCCTTTCGAAAGCTTTAGGAAGTGGCTTATATTTATTAAACAAAAGCTACCTTTCGATCTATTTGATGACTTCAATCCAGCAGAAAGGCATAAGGTCGGCAGGGTTTCGAGTGGGTTGAAACTACCCTTTTCGAAAGCATTAATTTAAAAACATGGCAACTCTTTCGAAAGCTTTGCTTTAAACAAAAAGGCGGCAACATAATCGATAGTTTAAATGACCCTTTCGAAAGCATTGGTTTTGACTCCTTCGAAAGTATTCATCAAAAACAAGGCAAGCGCTTTTCTTTAGACGATAAAACAGAGACCTTCGAAAGCTAACTGGTTTCGACCCCTTGGGAAGCATGGTTCTGACACCATACTTGCTGCCTTTTCTTCTATCCACTACGTACCAATGTATTGATACCTTATGTATTGGTTTCGACTTAGTGGGGAATTGGTTGAGGCAGAAGTACAGGTCGAAAGGTACAACTGAAAAAGGCAAAACTAATTTCTAGGTAAATACCGTTTTAATGACTTTTAAAGTAAATGCTTTTTAACCAACCTGCCTATTTGTAAACATTTAGTTGGTCGCGATAAACTTTTCAAATTTTTTCTTAAAATAAAATTGCCGCATAATTTCAGATCTAAACAAAGATTAATTTAACAAATAAGCCTTTCCATGAAGCAAAACAATTAAATCATTTAAGTCCTCCTAAAATAATTTAATTTCCATAGTAAATCACTTAGGAAAAATCATAGAAATTCATTTTTAACATGTTATCTAACATATATAAATTTCAGATCCAAATTCTTCATATAATTTCAGAAATCATATAATTTCAGATCCAAATAATTTACTCGGTATGCGAGCTTTCCGATCCGCCCTATGACTTAGAACGGACCAACATATCTCGGTGCCAATTTCCTTGACTTTCCAAATCGTACCACAGCCTTCATCGGTGATACCTTAATGAAAATTTTATATTCAACTGAGAATTCTAGGTCTTTACGCCTCTTATTCGCGTAACTCTTCTGTCTAAACTGAGCTTCCTTCATCCTTTCTTGGATCAACTCAACTCAATCCTCTCCGTCGCCTCTCTAACCAGATCTTGACCTAAGACTAATCTGTCTCCAGTCTCCAACCAACATGCTGGTGATTTGCATGGACTTCCATACAAAGCATCAAAAGGCACCATTTCTATACTAGTCTGATAACTATTATTATAGGAAAACTCCACTAAGTGTAGGTGATCTTCCCAAGTTCCACCAAAGTCTAATACACAAGCTCTTAACAAATCCTCGAGTACCTTATTTACTCTCTCAGTCTGCCCATCCGCCTGGAGGTGATCTGCAGTACTCATCTTAAGCATGGTACCTAATACATCATGTAGACTCTTCTAGATTTCACTACTGAACAAAGCATCTTTGTCACTGACTATACTACTAGGAATCCCATGCAGTCTAACTATGTTCTTCATGAACAACTTAGCTAAAACAGGTGCCATACCGGTTGATTTAACTGGAAAAAAATGGACACTCTTGGTCAACCTATCCACTGACCCATATACTTTCATTTCCTCTATTTGACCTTGGCAACCCGTCTATAAAATCCATTGATATCGAATCCCATTTCCAAACTGGTACCTCCAAAGATTGAAGCAACCCACCCGTCTTCTAATGTTCAGCCTTCACTTGTTGACAGTTTGCACACTCCCTAACCTATAAGCCAACATCCCCCTTCATACCTTCCCAATATAAGCTCCTCTTCGTATCTTGATACATCTTTGTCCCTCCAGGATGAAACGTAAATTTGGACCGATGACATTCCTCAAGAACTTCTTTTCTTAAGTCCTCAACATTCGGAACATACAACCGTCCCTTCTTTCTCAACCATCCTCTATGGTCAAGACAAAAATCCTTAAGATCATCGATCTTTGATCCCATCTTAAGCCTTCTAATCCTCTCGGCTAATACTGGATCCTCTTTCTTCTTAGAAGCAAACCTTTCGATCAACACTAGTCGAACTTCTAAACATGACAACATGGTCGTGCTCTAACTGGAACTAGTAGTCGATCTTAACTGCACACTACAAGTAGTCAAAGCTTCTAAATCTTTCCATTCTGCCAACATAGCTAACACCACATTCTGATGTCTTCTTCTAAGAGCATCCACTACCTTATTTCATTTCTCCAGAGTATACTCTATACCAAAATCATAAGCTACTAAAAACTCTAGCCACCTCTGTTGTCTCATATTAAGCTCCTTCTGAGAGAATAAATACCATTAAGACTTATGATCTGTGTATAGCTCAAATCTCTCCTTTAAGAAATAATTTCTTCAAATCTTCAATGCAAAGATCGCCGCAACCAACTCCAAATCATGAGTAGGATATCTTACTTTATGCGGCCTAAGCTATCGTGAAGCGTAGGCAAAAACTTTACATTTCTACATCAACACAACTCCTAGTCCAGTCCCACATGCATCGGTATACACCACCTACCTTTGGTTTTAGTCTGGAACTGCTAACACAGGTGCGTTGATCAACAAATGCTTTAACTTAAGGAACCTTACATTTGTCATACCAGAGAAACTTCACATCCTTCCCGGTTAACTTAGTCAAAGGTGATGCTATCCACGAGATATCCTTGATGAATCTCCGGTAATAGCCAGCAAGTCCAAGAAAACTCCTTATCTCAATCACCGTCTTTGGTCTCTTTCAATTATTAACAGCTTCGATCTTATCTGGATCGACTGACAAGCCCTTCTCTGAAACTACGTGACCAAGAAACTTAACCTCTTTCTTCAAAAAATGACATTTGGAAAACTTCGCTTTTAGCTGATGCTGCCTCAATGTCTTTAGTAATACTCTAAGATGATACTCATGGTCTCTTTCATCCGTAGAGTATAATAAAATGTCATCTATAAACACCAACATGAACCTATCTAGGTACTCTTGGAATACTCGATTCATCAAATCCATGAAAAAAGCGGGTGCATTCGTTAACCTGAATGGCATTACTAACCACTTATACGAACCAAACCTAGTCTGAAATGCTGTCAAAGGAATATTGTTCTCTGCTACTCTTAACTAATGGAAACATGTCGTCAAATCCAATTGGGAAAATACTTTGGCTTCACACAACTGATCAAATAGATCGTCAATTCTCGACAAAGGATACTTATTCTTAATCGTCTTCTCGTTCAACTTGCGATAGTCGATACACATCCTCAACGACCCATCCGGTTTCTTCACGAACACCGCGACCGCTCTCCAAGACGAATTGCTTGGTCTAATAAAATTTCTCCTTCTAGATCCATTGGCCGCACCTTCAATTCCTTCATCTCGGTGGTGTCATCCTGCTAGGTGGTCTATTGAAAGGTTCAGCTTCTGGCACAAGATCTATCCGAAACTCAACAACTCGTTTCGGTGGTAGTCCTGTAACCGACTCAAAAACATCGACAAAATATCTTGCTACTAGAACCTAACTTAACTCTTCTCCTACTTCCATAGCACTTAACAAAGCACAACTACTCCGGTCAAATTCTCCACTGAGAATATAATTTGGTTATGACTATCAGGGTGGCTTAGTGATATTTCCCTATCCTGACAAAATTTCCTAGCCACATACATACTCAACCAATCCATACCCAAAAAGATCCCAAAATATATGAAATAAAAAACATACAGAATGCATGTAAACTTACGACCTAACAATTCTAGTTCTAACTGGTCGCATCTCATCTCTAGAGTTGCATATCCTCCTAGCGGATTTGCAACCCTTAAGGAAGTAACAAGGTATGTAGGTTATAAGCATAACCTATCAACCAAACATTGAGATATAAATCAATGTGATGCAACGGTATCAAATAGTATCCTAACTGGTATACTTTGAATCAAAAGCGTACCTTCCATCACAATCTTCACTTTTTCAGCTGCATTTGGCCTAGCAGATGATGGCCCAACAACAAAGACTTTTCCCTTGTCCGCCTGGACTGGTTCTGGACACTGATTCTTATAATGCCCAACTTGGTCACAGTTAAAGCACTTCACATTCTTCTTTTCTACAACCTTCTTCCTCTTGCCTGACCGACACTCATGAGCATAATGACCTTTCTTGTCACACTTGAAGAAAACTTAATCTGCCTTTGTCTTCTTGGCAATGTGTCCCTTCTGGGCTCCCTTCTTCTTAAAGAACTTTCTCTTCTTTCCTTGAGAACCATGGGTTTCAACCGGCTTTTCTCTCCCACAAATAGCAAGCATCTCCTCATGTCGGATTGCCTTCTCCATAACTACATTACAAAGATCACGGAGATGTGTCCGGGTCGCCCTAGCAATCTAGGTTCTCAATCCCCGAATAAACTTCTCATTCCTCCTGGTGACGATGTCTATGGTAGCATAGCCATATCGGGACAACTCATCAAACTTAGTGGCATACTCGATTACCGATATCTCTCCCTGCACCAATTCCATAAACTTTCTCAACAACGCTGACTTAACAACTTCAGACAAAAACCTCTGTTCAAATCTCCTTCTGAATTCTGCCCAAGTCAAATCTTCCTCCGGAACTCCGACAGCAACACTATTCCACCAATGAAACGCTCCCCCTTGCATCTGCCTAGAGGCCAGTCTTCTCTTCTGCTCATCATCCAAACCAAATCCGCGAAGATTCTCTCGCACTACAACAACAAATTTTCCACTTTTATGGCATCTTCCGTTCCCATAAACGGCTTCCCACCAAGACCGGTGTAATCTCTATTTAGCATAGTTATTCCCAATTGGAGCCATAGGATTAGCTCCTCCAACATTCCCAACAAATTCACCAGTAGCTCCCGCTTGCACCAGATTGACAAAGAATTGATACATCGTCCCCATATACACTGGTGGATTTCTAGCACCCACATTGACATCTGCATTTTGGTTAGCATTATCCTATCGACCTGGGTTCCTCCTGGTGGGTTGAGCATTTTTGTTGGTTGTGGTGCTTCCTCCACCGATATTTCCTCTTCCATTTCCTACCTTCATAGCTTCTTTCTCGTAAATTTGCATACAAGCCTTAGTAAGATATAGAAGAATGGTCTAAGAGAGAGGGGAATATGTACTTATATATATATATATCAAATACAAGCACGTTACTATAGCGTTATCCCAAACGCCGATCTTATTTTTTGATTCATTGGATTATGTTTTGAAAAACCTTTTAGGTTCAAATTTCTTTTAAGATTTCATAAACATATGCTCTGATACCAACTTGTAACATTCCCCACTTAGAGGCACAAAACTAAGGGCTATGGATGTTGCAATCGTCCATAGTTATTAATCCTCGGTGACCAAATACGGTAATGTTAGATACATTGATATAACAGAAACACATGGATACGGGAAAAAAATTAAAATCATTAAACAACTTTCACATTCCATTTCAAATCATTTCAACATTCATTACATAATCCCATATTCGAGAACCACGTTAAGAGAAAATATAATTATTACAACATACGCCAAGAGCAACATATGAAGATGCCCGCTTGGATGATCAGAGTATATATAATTAGGCAATTAAACAACTTTTCCTTTACAACACAAACACAGCGGGATCAAAATCGAAAAGAACGCTTTTTATCTAGCTTTCCTCATGCACGTCTCCTAAAGCTTATTCGTCTAAAGAGGTACCTGAAATCCTCAACTCTCAAACTACTCATAGTCAATTGAGCACCCGAGAGTTTAAGGGGAAAACATTCGAGTCAGTCAAAAAGCCTAGTATGAATAATAATCTACCGTCTCAAACCATATAGATATCCAATGAGACCACGCCGCTTCGTGGAATGAGTTTTCCCCTCACTAGTATCCTCTAAAACTTTATAAAAACCATATACTGTGCTCTTGCATCCACAATGGTTAAAACATAACAATTCAAAATATTATGATGATACGCAAACAAGAAAATCAATTATGGATTTCCCATCCCCATTCATTCCGACTATCCGTCTTAGTTATAGTTTATAGGGTCACTATTAACCTAATAGTTTTCATGGGCTGACTAACAACCTGTTTGATACTTATAGACTCCATGTTCGGTTTCATACTTCTCATGGGATCACTAAGAACCTATTGGCCTTTGCCAATAACTTCCTTATTCATGGGTTCTCCCTGAACCTATTGGTATCTCCAATAACTTCTCCCTTATCGTAGTTTTCATGGGTTGACTAGGAACCTATTGACTTTTGTCAATAACTTAATCTGGATATAGTTTTCATAGGTTCACTATAAACCTATTGGCCCCTGTCAATAGCTCTTTCTAATAATATTTTTCAGGGGTTTACTATGAACATATTGGCCCCTGCCAATAACTTTTCCTAAACATAGTTTTCATAGGTTTACTATGAACCTATATATCTGACAACTTCGTTAGTCGGTATTTAGACATCCTATATTCTTGTCTACCTGACCTCCTGGATGCAATTCGACTCATACAGGAGTTAACTCAATTTATATTCAATACTGGATCAACCTAGCTGGTTATTCTGCCCTTTCTCCGCAAAATACAATTATTGATCCATTTTAAAGTGAATATGTATATTAGAAGAAGCAAGCATAAAAAATAATAATCACAACATCTGTGGTTTAATATCCTTGAAATCATTTTCATATAAAACATGGTTAATTCCTTTAACCTATTATTTTATCATGGAAAGCTTCTTGAAAAACTACATACTTAAAAGTTATTTTAAAACTCTTTTATTTATGCCATAGGTTTTCCTTTAAAAATGAGATTGGGTTCATTGTTTTGAAAACTAAGGCTTTCGAAACCTTTAACTTTTACTTTCGAAACCATTGGATAACTTCCTTTGAAAGCATTTAAATCTTCTTTTCAAAACACTAAGTATATGTTTTTTAAAACACTTTAAATCATCTCTTTCCAAAACCATCAAAACATACTTTTCGAAAGTATTGAAGTATTACTTATTAACTCTTAGAAGCATAGCTTTGAAAGCATTGAAAATACCCCTTTCGAAACCTTTTGAAAGTATCCCTTTTGAAATCGTTAGGTTTATCTTTAAATTTATCTTTTGGGTCAACGTGAATATAAACGAAAGTACCCCTTTCGAAACCATTAAACTTCATATGAAACTGATGGCTTCGGAACCATCCTTTCGAAAGCTTAAATCATTTAAGTAAAATATTTGAAGGATAGATTCGAAACCCCTTTCGAAGCCAATACCTTCGAAACTATTAAACCCTTTCGAAAGCTTTAGGAAGTGGCTTATATTTATAAAACAAAATCCACCTTCCGATCTAGTTGATGACTTCAATCCAGTCGAAATGCATAAGGTCGGCAGTAGAGTTTCGATTAAGTTGAAACTACTCTTTCGAAAGCATTAATTTAAAAACATGGCAACTCTTTCGAAAGCTTTGCTTTTAATAAAAAGGTGGCAACATAATCAAAAGCTATTTAAAAGACCCTTTCGAAAGCATTGGTTTCGACTTCTTCGAAAGTATTCATCAAAAACAAGGCAAGCGATTTTCTTTAGATGATAAAATAGAGACCTTTGAAAGCTAACTGGTTTCAAACCCTACGAAAGCATCGACACCATACTTGCTGCATTTTCTTCCAATCCACTATGTACCACCGTATTGATACCTTGTTTATTGGTTTTGACTTAGTGGGGACTTGGCTGAGGCGGAAGTACATGGTTGAAAGGTGCTACTGAAAGAGGAAAAACATAATTTCTGGGTAAAGACAGTTTTAATGCCTTTTAAAGTAAATGCCTTTTAACTAACCTGTCTTTTTGTAAACATTTAGTTGGTTGGCATAAACTTTTCAAATTCATTCTCAAAATAAAATTGCAACATAATTTCAAACAAAGATTAATTTAACAAATAAGCCCTTCCAATAAGCTAAACAATTAAATCATTTAAGTTCTCCTTCTTAAATAATTTAATTTCCAGAGAAATCACTTAGGAAAAATCCCCAAAAATCACAAAAATTCATTTTTAACATTTTATCTAACATGTATAAATTTCAGATCCAAATTCTTCTTATAATTTCTGAAACCAATTTATAAACCCAATTGTTCATATTTTCCTTTGAAAATTTATAATAAATTTTCCATAGCTTGGAAAAATATAAAAATTAAAACCCAACTCCAAAATAATGTTTTACGTAACCTATAAATTCCTCATAGCATTCAAAATCCAAAATAAATGATTTTAGCCATAAAACCGTATAAAACACTTATTAAACAATCTTGTTTGAATCTAACATATCATAAAACCCAAGCATATCATCATCTAAAATTATCATATTTGATTTAAACTTAAACCCGAAAATCAAATGATCATAGAAACAAAAATAGAGATGGTTTTGATTATTATTCACCTTGATTAGGATAAGGAATTTGAGATTTGATTAAGATTAATTCCCCTTGCTTGATTGCTAAGCTTTAGATTGATTCTTCCCTTTTTCTTTCCTAGGTAATGGCCGGCTTTATCTTTTGATTTATGTTTTTGTGTTTTTGAAAAATGAACGTGTAAAGCAATGAAAATAAGGTTTTAAGGATAATGGGATTATGGGTGTGGCTATTAACCATAAGGCCCGTGTTTTATACTAATTAACCTATAAAACCGTCCATAACACAATCTTCATTTTTTAATTAATTAAGCATGACCTCTGATTGAATTTTCAAATCTCAATCTCCTTATCACTCTAACAGTTATATTATTCTATTTAATTTATCTAATTAAATTCTTTGAATAATGTTATTAAAAATTAGGGGTGTTACAATTACCCATATTGCATCATGACCTTGCTTTATCATTGGTAACCTAACGATAAAATCCATTTTTATATGTTCCCATTTCCATTCAGCGATAGGAAGTGGTGGTAGAATTCCTGCCGGTCGCTGCTACTCAGCTTTTATTTGTTGGCATGTAAAACATTTAGCTACAAATTTAGCAACGTCCTTTTACAATCCATTTCACCAAAATTGATACTTAAGATCCATAAACATCTTTGTGCTTCTAGGATGCACTATAAGCCTTGAGCGATGCGCTTCACTAAGAATTTCACTTTTCAATTCATCTTGATTTGGAAAACAAAGTCGATTCCTGAATCTAAAACCTACATCTTTACTAATGTTCCATTCTACAGGTTCTTTGTCCATCATTTTTGTAAACAAGAAAACTTGTCGTCAACACCCCAAGTAGAATTAAAGGTGTAGAAATATCCTTCTAAGCTTCTTTTGATTAAGTACAATAGGTTTGGATCTTATTGCTTTCTTTTATTAACCTTTTGAATAGGTCTAAGTTGTGAAAACTCTTCCTTGTTTGACCTTTCGACCCAGTTGAAACATTTATATCCCTTGTTTTTAAGTCCTTTGAGCTTGCTGAAGTTGTTTGGTTATCCTTACGAAATCTCCTTTCGAAACGGTTGTGAAACGCTAAAGGTTAGCGCTAAGGATTCAAGAATATGATTTGGCTGGGCAGGTTTCGACTTCGTCGAAAGCTGGTATTCTTGTTGGGTTCGGTTCAATCCTGAAATCCAAGGGAAACCAAGCTTAGGTTAAGGTTTCGAATCCCTAAAAAGTGAGTGTTTGGTGAATAGTGTATTGGAACTAATGACTTAAATGTATTGGTAAATGTGAGGTTTCAACTCTCTCGAAAGGTATCCTTTCGACTAGGTTAATGCCATCAAAACACAATCGAACCAAATAATTTCATAAAAGAGTTGCATAATCTCCAATATCAAAATCCAGCCTTTATTGAACTAATGATGTACAATCTGATTAATTCCCCTAATTTTATTTTCAAATTAGGGTTTAAAAATTTACAAATTTAAGAAAGTATAAGAGAAGAATGAATGAATTTGGATCCCCTAAACCATACCCCTAGGGTCTTATTTATAGTTGCGGGTTGGCACCTTTCGACCTAGTGCTTTCAACTTGGTCAAAAGGTAGCTTTATATACCTTCCGTCTCCTTTGACACTTGCGCATCCCTCTACAATGCTTTAAAATGGGTTTGAATGCCTCCGTCTTCGTCGAAAGGGTTGGTTGTGCCATTTTTCTTTGTGTTGCTTTGTTGTCACAAGAAGTAGAGGTATGAGCTTCTAATTCCATCGATAGGAAGTTTCTTAGGGCTTCGTAGGTGTTGATGGTTTCGACGCAATATGTAGCTTCTGAATGCATGCTTGCGAATTGGTACGGAACCTTCTATGGATGTTAAAGGCTTCGACCAGTTCGAAAGGCTTGATCATGCTTTCGAAATGGTTGTATAGATCAAGGAATTTTCTGAGTAGTTTAAATGAAGGTAAAATCTTTGGTTTCTAAAGGTTTGGCGCACGTGTTGCCTTCGAAAGGTACTCCTCCTCTTATTCGAAATGTCTTAATTTAGGTGAAAGAATCTGTTTCGAAAGGTAGACATTGACACGAAAGGGAGCTTTCGACCACATTGACCCCTTCGAAAGCTTGTAACACATATGGTTTTTGGCTATAGCATCCCTTCGACTCCTTCGAAAGGTTTTGTTGGTGATGTCATCTCTTGTTCATTTTTCCTTTTAATTATTTTTGTTTCGACAATGTTGAAGTAGGAATTGGTGGTAACATTTGCCCCCACCAACTGCGAAGGGATGCTCTTGACTTTTCAAGTCAACTCTTTTGAAACCTATTACGCTTCCCGCATATTCATATTCATGCGCAAATCCTGGTCGTTCATTTAAATTTGATTGTACAGTTTGCTGTCCATGCTGAATTTTCTTACGAAGCAAGTTCCTTTCTTCCTCTTTTTCGCTTATCTGTAATCAGAAGAAATTTATAGCAAGAATCAAAGTTTTCAAATTCTCAAATAATTTCCGTTTCCAACAATCGAAATTCAAATCCAAAGTAAGCTTTTATTGTCTTACTTTTCGAATTTACTTTTCATGGTGAATTTTTAATTTCTAAAATCCATCGTGTTTGGATCTGAACTACTATTTTGATTTAATAGAAATAATTTTTTTATTTGCTTGAAAGCATTCTATAATCTATTTTCATGACTTGCTTTAATTTATTTTCCCGTTATTTTCATTCTAAACTGATATGAATTGGATTTATTATTATTATTATTTTTAAAGAGTTCGGATTTTCATCTCAAAGATTTTACAATTATAAATGGTAATTTCGCGCTTAAATCCATCTTGTTATTGATTTTTTTTAGTTTCTGGGTTAAAAGTTAAATTTGGGGAAGGAGATTTCCAACTACTTCGCAGAGAAGTTTTGAGCTGTACGAATCAAAATTTTGCGCTAAAATTTTACCTTTCTACTCCTTCGAAAAGGATTAAGGCGGCAACTTTTGTTTCATTTTTTCAACCTCCTTCGATAAGGTCTAAAGGTAATCTAGCACCTTATTTAATTGACCTCGTCAAAAGTTTGTGTAGTTAATATGAAGTGGACCTCTTCGAACGTAGAATTGTACTTTAGTGTATTCTGATACCTTTCGGAGAAGTTTGCAAATGTGTCTTACTAAATAATTATCTAATACATAATTTCGAAAGCTTAGTCTTTCTCTTATAGGTTTCAAAACCTTTAATACATGCTTACTTCCAACCTATTTTAGGAAACGTGTAAAGTTAGAGATACATATATTTTTTATAAATTGGATTGAAGAAAGCATACTTTGTATAAGTTGTAAATCAAATCAAACATTTTTGACTCATTCGAAAGCTACTGTATTGGTTCAAATTTTGTTGTTGGTATGCTTTCCAAATCATGTACCCTTTCTTGACTCTGTCGAAACCTTTAATAACTAATTGAGATTCGATCATCATCTTTTACCAATATTGTCAAAACGTCCCAAGTCTTTTTATTTTTATAAATAAATATGATTCAAACTCAAAACCTTTTGACTTAATTGTCATGTAAGGTTTCGACATCATTCATATTCCCTTAGAAAAATTAAGTTCATGGGTTTCGACAGCGTCGAAAGGTTCTTTTGTCTTGTTTATTGAATGTTGGTAGCGTATATTTTATTCAAATTTGTTTTGTAGGTTTCAACTACTTCTTTCAATAACGAAATTATCCTTGTGCTTTCGACATTGTTGAAGGGTATTTGTTGGGCATCAACTTCTATTTTCCCTTTTGACACTGTCGAAAGCTCAATAAATTTCAATTTTCTAACTCTAACATTCTTTCAAGAATATGTAATTTCATGTTCTGTTTGATACCAAATTGTTGTAATAGGTTTCCAATATCTTTGAAAGAATGTTAATTTCATAATATATTATAATTTCTAACTGAAATGATTTCACATGGCAGAATCATGGGCTTGAAAAAATCTTCCCAAAAACCAGAGAAGGACAAAATACTAGTGATAGAATCTTCACCCATGAATATTGAAGCCACCTCCAAACATTCCTTAATATCTACCCAGGATGAGGTGGATGCAATTGTCAACGACTTTGGCATTACTAGGGTGGAAGCTATTCCCTTTATTGATAACGACACCATTCGCAGCCCTCCTGAAGGGTACTTTGCCTATACAGCAATCCACATTTGGCATGGAGGCTTATCCAAGTTCCTGACCTATCTGGGTATACAACTACCACCCAATGTTTATACCTATCTTCTATCCCTGGAACTCATGTCACTGGAGTTTGGAATTCATTCACTAAACGCTGAAGTCTTGAATTATCTTGTTCAATTGGTTAAGCTTAGCAACTTGAATAACCAAATCTTTAGAGCCAATCCACCAAAAAAGCTAATATCTGAAGGGGTGAACAAATTCAGGGACTGGGAAACACAATTCTTCTTGATTAAATGCTTTCCCAACATCAGTGGGGTTTTCTCTTCCCACCATAGGTTGATCGCAGTCTTTATTTTTCCATTTAGTTACTTTTCTTTGCTAATCTATGCTTCCTTGTCAGGTGTTTCTACTAAAGAGCAAAATGAAGAAGATAAGAATATAATAAGTTATTGACCGCTGCTTTAAGTAGGATTGGAAACACATTAACCCTATTGAATCCTTCTAATCTACAGAAGCATTCCCTCCCACTAGCGGGTCAGAGGGTACTTGGACAACCTCCTTTAGTTCAACATAAATCTCGAAGCAAGCGCTTCCTTTCTATTGGTGATCCAAAGAATTTTTCTCTAATGATGCCAATTTGTCCCGATCACTCTTGTAAGTTTAAATGTAGTGCTTGTAGTTTGTTGTTATGTTACTCTTTAAATTGCTTCTTTGACTTGTAATTTTTAAATTTTCAGCAGCTGCTTCTCAAGTTGAACAAATTATAACTGGTCCAACTCTCCCCACTTCTACAACCCGTGCGTCATCTTTGTCTCAAGCCATTGCTAGATCAAAGATGGCTGCTAAAAGAAAGTTGGGTAAATGACCGTGGTAGAACCATCCCCTAAGAAAGCCAAGATCGTTGAAGTTCCAGATTCTTCACCACGAGAAGAGGATTAGTTTGTAGACATTGATAAAACCTTGGAGAGTCCAACTATTGAAGCTTCTCTTGATCAATCTAAGAAGACTCCCTCAAAGGTTGATCCCCTCTCTCGCATTGTCATTTCCAGCTCTCCTCATGTAATTAAATAGATGTTGAAAGATTTGGGGACTTCGACCCCTTCCCAAGAGTTGAGTCCTTCTAGACCATCATCTTCCACACCCTCAAGCGATTTTGAAATGATAATCCAATCTATCTTGAATTCTTCATCTTTTGCCTCTATTCACCGCCTTCCTCTATTTCTGATCCGGTGGGGCATTACCGGTCAATCATAGAACAACAACTCTTGGTGCATTTCACTTCACTTAACTTTATTGATACTGTTTTTTGTTAAGTTTTTGACTTATGTTGTACTTTTTATTCCATATTTTCAAGAGTTGGCTCTCATTGCATGAAAACGCATCAAAATCCTCCGCTGAATCATCTAAGCTTCGAGGAGAAATTTCACACTTAAACAGTCAAGTTTCCTCTCTGTCCGTAGAGAAAAATGAGGGCATGATAGAATTAGAGCGATTGAGGTCTTCTCTTACCCAATCAGAATCTATTATTTCTGAGGAGAGGAAAGCTTATCAACTCCTTGCCGATGAAAATTTGGCCTTGAAATTGACCCTTAAAGAATCTGAAGACGAGAAAGCTCGACTAACAAAACAATCTTCCTTGGAGAAAAAGCAAAAGAGAAATAAAGATTCTCTAAAATTGGCTATTGACACTATTTCTGATGCAAAGCAGCGGGTGTATCAATTCCTTGATACTTCTCTTGAGGACATCATTGTCAATTCTTTTGAAGACAGTATGATGATCGCTTATGCCGACAATGTCGATTAATGTGCAAACTTGAGCTTTCCCTCACTCAACCTTGCTCTTGTCAACATGGTTATGGACAAAATTAAAAGAATTAAGCAGGGGGCTGAAGTTGCTGAAAGAGAGGAGATTGATGCCTCTAAAATTCTATCTTTTGAAGTCCCTTCCTTTGAAATTGACTCTGACTCTGAAGATGAAGGTGACAAAGATGAAGTCGCCGAGAAAGAGTGCGACAATGGTATGATGGTGATGATGATAATGATGATGACGATGACGATGTAAATGAGGGTCAAGGTTCAGGTGGCGACAGGGGTGGTCGCACTAATGCTCCTGAAAAATATGGTGATGACAACATAAGGACTTCTAAAAAGGTTAATCCTGATCCATCTATTCATGAAGCAAGCCCACCTGAACCCCCTGCGCTTTCTGACCCTCAAGAGGAGCCAACTTACATTAATGTAGAAGAATAAAGAGAGAAAAAGAAGGTTTCTCAAGTGCCAATTCATGTCTCTTAGGTATGGGATTCTTTTTAAATGGCTTTCACTTCTAAGATAATAATAGCTTAAATCCTTTATTTTAGATAAGGATGAAACCCGTTCATCCTTATAAAACCAAGCTTGAAAGAAAACATGCAGAAATAAATAGTGTGTAGAGGGAGTTAGATAAACGGCTGGAAGAACACAATATTCTTTCGGATAAATATGATAGGCTTAACAGAAGTGCGGCAGTGTTAGCATCCTTCAAACATCAAGAAGCTGCCCTACGACTGAGGAGGGCGCGCCTTCGATATGATGGTCTTTTAAAGTTGATCACGCTCTTTTGGATGTTAATTGAGGAGAGAAAAATTTTGGTAGACTTCCTATACAAAGCTTATTGTAGACACCCAACTGTAGATTTCTCATATTTATGTGATTTTAGTGGGGGTTTACTTAGGCGTTTACACAAGAGATACTTGAAAGAATTTGGATCTGACCTGTATCCTAGAGCATGTTGGAACTTACCACGAGTCAGATCAATCCCCCAAGAAATACCTCCTGATAAACTCAAATACTATAAGGACAAGTTTATTTTAGAATTATTTACAAAGTTAATTTTGTATGAAACAGATGAACAGTCATAATTATGTTATAATATTGATTTGTGAATTTTTCCTTAATCTTCCTTTTATACTTAGCTGTGTTTTATTACGTTATCATAGAATAAATGTCCCTCCGACCACTTTGTCTCTAAAGATTATCTAAGCTAGTATGTTAAACTAATAAGAGATTATCTCGAAAATGCATCAATTTTGAAGTCTTCAAAATTAGCCAGATATTGCTTTCATAGAGATTTGCAAAAACTTTATATGTAACATCCTTGTCTCCGTTTCTATATTCTCGGTGAAGAAAAAGAAAAGCTACTTAAGGAAATCCAGACATATCATACCAAGTTAATATGTGGTCATGATAGTCCTCCTGCCAGGGAATGGGACTATAGCAAATATCCTCCGGTTAGTACTCTTGAAGGACTTAATGTTCCTTTTGACTCAACAATTATTCTTTCTGTTAATTCATTGAATGAAGTTAGAAATGCAGTTTCCCAACTCTAAATGTGAATCAAGAGTTAAATGAAATTGTACCTTTTTATTTCAATTCTACTTAAGTTGTAATCATCTATTGTTATAATAAAGAGATAGTTATTCAAGTCTTGACTTTATTTTCTTTTTCTTTGTTTGTTTAAATAGTAGTTACAGCTATCTACAACGCCACTCTTGTTAGATTCGACATCACGCTTTATCAATATTAGAGATAGGTAGTTAGAAGATCTTGAAAAGAGGAAGCTTCTTGACGATCCTTTATCCACTCATTTCCAGGGTAACACTGAAGCACTAAAATAGCATATGAGATTCTTGCTTCAGAAAACAATAGTTAGAAATCTTAATGATCAGATTGCCAATCTAGAGGCGGACGTTAAGAGCAAAAACGAAATGATTTCATCATTAAAGTGTCAAATTATATTAAATCCATCAATTGATTTTGACGATAAGATGTCTGAACTTTTCCAACAAATAAGCGATTTGGAGATGAAATTAAAGGATAGTAAAGCTCTATGCGAATCATTAGAATTCATTATGGGGAATAATATCCCAAACATTGATTTACCAGTTTCTCCCATTATTTCATCAGTCACAAAATCAACAAGGTCTACTTCCCTTGCTATCCAGAAGTTCCCTACTACAACTAACCTCCTACTGGCTTAGATGGTAGTAGTAGAATGGTGCAGGAAAGTTAAATTTGAAATGATGAAGTATTTTGATGAACAGCAAAAAGTAAGATACTCGGAACGCATAAATGAATATACCGCTAAGATTCAAAAGCTTGAACGTGAAAAGTATCACCATCAGAAGCGTATCCCTGATTTGGAAAGAGAGAACTAAACTCTTAATGGCGCAAACAAAGCTGTTAAACGTGCTTTGAAAACCAACATTGAGGCTATTGATGTCAAAGACAAGATGAGGAAAAAAGAGAAGAAACTTAAAGAAGTTCTTCGTATCGCTATTCATCACATTATGGATCCTTTAATTGTCGAGAATCTGAATAAGGCTGTTCAAGGCTCATAAACAATTTATATTAATGAAATGTATATATTTATTCTATAGATTTGTAAATAATTTCATAAGTTGTGTAAATCATGAAAATTTTGTAAATATCACCTGGTTTGTAATTCTTTTTGCAATATTGTTTTTGAATCAGCTCTTTGATAACTTGTACCATGACTTCTGTATTTGCTGGATCTTTTCAATCCTTTTTACTATTTTTCTTTTCCTGAAAAGCATGAAGTAAACAATATTTCTTATCGTTAGCTTGAAATCTATATAAAAGTCTATTCATGTCATTTAACAAAATCATCATGTTAACATATGAAAAGTAATCCCATAATTGAATATGATTAAATGTTTTGAAACCCATCTTTGGTAATGGTGAGAGATAACCAAGAATTCAACTTCAATTATATTACGAGATTATCAAAAGTCTGATGATAGAAAACCATAGATTCAACCAAGTATTTAATTATAGATGTTTAGGAATTCAACTTTTGGACCTAGCCAATAGAAAATCAATAATGATTGTGTGATAGAAGTCCATCGACCCGGATTCGGGCATTAATGAATGAAATTTAAAAGTTTGAAGATCGGAAACCCAGATTCGGGTATGATGAAGACCGTAAAATAAAAGACCCGAAACCTAGATTCGGGTATTAATAAGTAAAGTCCAGGACCAATAATTAATAACCCGAAACCCAGGTTTGGGTATTAATAAATGAAGTTTGGAAAATTTTCCTTGATGATTAGTTGGAGCCTGTAGATTCTTATTTGAGCCCTGTTTATAGTTGCTATTTGAATTGCTACTTCTAAGCTTGGATGTCATAGTTCATCATTTGATATGCCATTTCTCAGGCTCGGACGTCTTATTCCGTTGTTTGATATTCCACTTCTCGGGCTTGGACATCTAAGTCCATAGTTTGATATGCCTCTTCTTGGGCTTGGACGTCTTAGTTTATTATTTGATATGCCGATTGTGACATCCCGGAATTTCGAGGAATTTAAAATGCAATAATCTCTTAATTAAAGTATTTAAAATTGATTTAATTGTTGTTTTCAAATATAAATAACTAATTAATTTACAATGTGATGTTTTAAATTATGGTTATAGATTGATTTTAGATAATAATAATTAGTTACAAATTTAATTTGGGTTATTATACAAATAGATTTAAATAGTCCTATTATTTCTAATTTAAAAAATGTTATTTAAATGTATATATATGTGTGTAGTTAGAAGAAAATTATAATTTGAGGATTTAAAATAAAAAGAGTTCCAGTTTAATTACAATAAAATCTATTTTAAATTTTAGTAAAGCTCTACTTTCCACTTGTGATCTATATGATAATGTGATGTAATTTTTGGTAATAAGGTTTAAATTGAAATAAATATTGTTTATATTAAATATAAATATAAAGCAAATATATGGTCTAAAATGTAAGTATTAATATATAAACATATTTAACATAAGTAAAAATAAAATAAATAAATATCAATAAAGTGTTTGATAAATTAAGTTTAAATTAGGAAAATATACACTAGTTTAATACATTAAGTTTATAAATAGAAATAAAAATAGTAGTCATGTAAAACTAGAATTAAATTCACAAGCTAACATAATAAAATAAATATAACAACTTTATTAAGGATTAAGTAAGTCTAGAATTATATTGTAAGCATCTAGATTCGCAGGCAAGAAAAGAGGTAAGTCTAAAACAAAATAAAATACATACAAGATGTACAAACCAAATTAAATATAGGAATTCAGGTACTATAGCAATGAAGATTGCAGGCAAGAAAAGAAGTAAAGTAACATAAGTACCATAAGAATTGAATAAGAAGGGATATGTATGACATTGTTCATAAATGCTTGTACCCAATGTTTCATTTCAGCCCCATCTAAAGAAAAGATCTCTGATCAAAACATAAAATCTTGTACCAGCAAACAATGTAGCCTCTGCACCTGTTTTATTAAATATCAAGCTTCCTTTTCATTTCGATTCATTCAAGCAATGTAAACCAGAAAACAAACCTGGAAGCTCCTCTTCAAAATTTATTCTTCAACCTGTAATTCATTTTTAAACAAGAGAACTCAACCTCTCACCTTCTCAAAATACATATCTGAAGTCCATTCCAGTTCAAAGCTTCTTCAGTTTAAGGAAATCTAGCAATGCAAATATTTTCAGTTTGAAGTCTCAAGTTTTTAAAGCTTTCAGTTTTAAGCTCAAGCAAGTTTATCAATCATCATCAAGTTTCAGTTTAACTAAGCATTCCAGTTCAAAAGATCTCAGCATTTTCTTCTACAATTCAGTTTCAAAAAAATCAATCTCTCTGCCTTTTCAAAATCTGGTGAGTAAACATTTTTATCTAAAATCTAAGTAAGTTAATAATTGTTGCTGTGAAATCTTTGTGATAATGATGCCTGCATGTGTATGAATAAGTATAGAATTCTGATATATGTTTGTATTCATGTGTACATGCTTCAGTTTGAATTTATTTTTGTGATACTCTGTGCTTCCCTGTAATTGATACAGGGTGTATCTTTGGTTTTAAATTCAGATTATTCCCAACAGAATACGGTTAAGCTTTAATTTTTAAAACTATCAAGAGATTTAAACTTAGATTGAGATTTTTAGAAGCTGTTTAAACCATTTTTGAAGAGAATACTATTGCAACATTGTTTACAGGAAATCAATTGACCGTTTGATAAAATTCATTTGTTGTAAAATATTAATTCAAGTTTATAACTTGGATTCTTACTGCAAATTAGGATTTTTTAGACTAAAACGAAGATTTTTAGTTCAGTATTTCAAGAGTAATTTGAATTTGAATAAAATTTGCATTTTTCCCAATTTCTAACATTCGAACCAATTTAAAATGTTGAAAATTTGTTTGAAGCTTGTTCGAACATCATTTTTGACAAGAAAATTGTCACAGGATTTTTCTATCGAACGAATTAAAGAAACGAGATCGAAGTAGGGTTTTGTTCGAGTGTTTTTCGATGTTCTGTAAAAATTTAAATTCGTCGCCGTGGTTTGATCGAACTCTCCGCGAATCTGGGTGAAGGTATAGAAGGGTACGGCATAGGTATGGGTGGAGTTCCATCGCTTCGAAGGTCGTCGTTGATGAGTCGAGACAGGTTTGACGATCAGTGATGGGTTCGAGTTTCTCGAACTTTACTCGATTTCGAGTGGCTACACGATCGAGTTGGATGATGGTCTGAGATTGATGTAGTGATCAATCGTGACGTGCCGGAGACCTCGCCGATCGCCAAGGGGTCGCCGCAGCCTCGTGCACGTGCACGGCGTGGTTATTGGTGTCAGGTGGTTAGCGTGGGGGTGACTCGAGTTAGAACTCGAGCAAGTGGGAGTTTTACGCGGGTTTCTTCTCGAGTTCGCAGAGGTTAGTAATTGACAGTTTAAACACTTAACTAAATAAAGTCAAAGAATAAAGGAAAAGGGGAGTTGGGAAATGACTCGGGGAAAATGGAGGAAGACTCAGGGAGAAACTCGGGTTCTGGGAAGTTTGGTTCGGGTTCTAGTTACCTGCTAGTTGTTTAGGATTGTAATATAAACAGTTTTGGGAAATGCAAGATTGAAAGTTGTGACTTATAATTAACTAATTAAAATAAAATCATAATTAAGAGTTAATAATATATAAGTAATCGTAGATAATTAATATTTATGGTAATTAACTAAGTAATTAGAGATTTATCAATTTGTAATTAAAGATTGGTTAATTAATAGTTAAGTGTCTGATTGATTTGTAATTAAGGAATTGTTGGTTAGATAATTAAATTTAATTAATTTATAATTAATAGTTAATTAATTAAATAAATAATTAAGGATTAATTAACTGATACTTAAGGATTAATTAATTTGTTATTAAGTCTTATTAATTGATAATTAAGGTTTATATATTAATAATTAAAATAATAATTAATCTGTAATTAAAGATTAATAAATTTGTTTAAAGGCAATTAAGAAAAGAATTACCAATTGTAATGAATCAAATGAATGTAATTGATTCAAGATAATTAATTGTTAATTAATTAAAGATAATCATGTGATGGTTAATTAAGTATAAATACTTAATGAAATTGAATAGTATAATTACTTAGCAAAGTAAATAATGTATAATTACTGGATGTAATTAATTAAAGGAAATTACTTAATGGAAGTAATTAAAGTGTAATTACTTAGTAGTAGTAATTAAAGATTTATTACTTAGTGTTATAAATCAAAGGATTTATATAATTAATTAAGAAATTAATTAATTAAAGAAAGTAATTACAAGATGGAAATTCAAGTTTATGATTTAGGTTGATAAATGGAAGTGAATAATTAAAGTTAATTAATTAATGTAATTAATTAAGGATTAATGTAATTAATTATAGTTAATTAATTAATGGAAGTAATTTATTAAGGATCATTAATTAATGTAATTAATGAAGTAATTAATGGTAAATTACTATGAATGGTTAAGGATAATTAATTAGTGAAATTAATTAAAGAGTAATTACTTGAATGTAATTAAAGGTTAGTTAATCAAAGATGATTAATTAAGATGGAAATTGGAGAATGATTAATTAATTGATTTGTAATTAATTAATGATTTTGTAAGCAGGATTTATAAGATGAAGTAATTAATTTAATTTACTTTAAATTAATTAGAGATGAAGTAATTAATTTAGTTCATTTTAAATTAATTAGAAATGAGATAATTAATTTAATTCATTTTAAATTAATTATAAATGGTGTGATTATTTATCCTTGCTTATGTATGGATGGATGATATTGTTTGCCTTGAATGGGTTGAAATCTTAGATACGAGATAAGTAATGCTGTGTGATATGGATTATCTATCTATGATGATATTGTGAATTATCTATCTGTGATATTATGAATTATCTATCTCTGTATATATAGATAATGAAATTGAATTGTTTTAACTTTAAAACAACTTGGCCTTAAAAGACACGGTTTGGATTTGATGAGACCGGGATTGGGTTTCCAGATTTGGATATCCGAAAACCACATCGATCCAAATTAACGATAGGTCGTGAATCTTAAGTGCAGATGAAGATTCAAAGTGCAAGGGTTATTGTCGTTAACTCTGAGGATGTTTCCAAAATGAGTGTAACGAGATAATGCCTTCGGTTTCGTTCGAACCCGGAACGAACTTGTATGGATTGAATGCTTTTAGTACATCGTCAAGTGGACGATGAGCATTCTAAGAGATGTGTTCTCTAAAGGTAATCGTAGCCTCAAGCCTCATCAACCGGGAATGGCTAAAATAGGGGAGGTGTAGCAAGGCTTCGTGGGTCGGACCAACTTGAGAGTAAGGTCATCCCTGTCAAGATGTCCCTTTTATTTCGGCTTAGTGTGCGGTTGCTGATCACAACCGTGGGGTGGTTTTATTCGGAACTATCCAGTAAGGGATGGTTCCGGCTTTGTGTTGTAGGGGATTGGGGGTAATCCTCGGTACGCTGATCTAGGCCAGGTACTGTGACGAGCAATACCCCAGTAGCCCTGCCATTGTATGGAATCCAAAATCCAAAATCCAATAAGTGCCATCGGTTTTGATTGTAAACCTAGTATGCTGGAATTTAATCATGTAACAATTTCAGCTATTTCTTATTTACTTGAAAACCCTAGACCTATTATAATATCACTGAATTTCCTATCAAATGTTTGGTTAGCGTAAGGTAAAAACTTTTCCATGTTTATGTGTGGGAAGTCTTACGTGATACCTTTTGTTTTCAAAGGATTTTCAAAGTTAAGCAACTTTAACCGTTTACTCATACCAGACCCATGTCTGACCGGGAGTTTATTTCTGTTTTTCCTAAACTCTCGGGTACTCAAATTTTTACGAGTAGCCAAGGGATCCAGGTTAGCTTTGACAAATTCTGGAGGAGCAATGGAGCAGGAGGCTTCAGCGTATAGCTATATATATTGGTTCCGCTGTGTTTGTGTTTATGTGTATTTCCGCTGTGTTGTATCTCTGTGATGTTTTGAGATGTATTGAGTTGTATTAACTAGACAGGTGTTTATAACTGTCTAGTATGTGTTGTATTATCTGAGTAACTCTGATGTATATGTTACTATGTAATCTTTTATGTGATATATTATATTTCATTCGTTCCGCTGTTGAGATTCTGACGTTGTTTCTTCTTTCTTCTCTATCTTTCTATTTTCTCACCCCTTTCTTTCTTAAAAATGATGCGTCTTTCTGTGTGTAGAAGGGCGGGTTATTACAGTGGTATCAGAGCAATAGGTTGAGCGAATACCTAAGCTCTGGAGTAGTGTCTTTCTTGAGAGAGCGTACTTGTAATTTTTATATACATACATACATACATACATATATATATATATATATATATATATATATATATATATATATATATTTCTACCTATCTGTTGGGATACATGTTCGGGTTTTCCAATATAATTTATAAAGGTAGATAGGGTAGTGGTGTGTGTAACACGATTACCTATGGTTGGAGTTTGTTGAGGTTGGAAGTGTATTTGTCGAGACTGTAGACCTAATACCGTCTCGAGTGAGCTTTGTTGGATGTAAGGATTTTATCGATCTCTGAAGGAAACCGGTTAAGGATTCGAAGTTCATCATTGCAGTGAGTTTGATCGCGCTAGTGTGAGCGGATTTTTGAGAGTTTGGATCTATCGGTTGGACAGAAGTAAGTCATGATATCTTGATACCTCAGGATGTAGTAGCTGTGTGATGAAACGCAGTGACTATGGATGTTTCCGAAGACGTTTTCTTTGGAACCAGTTAAGGAAATGTGTCTGCTTCGGTGTTATGGTTGTGTTCAGCTGGATGTTGTGTTTGGTTTGAGGTTCGAGTTTCTCGAAGAGCTTTGGATAGGAAGTCTTTGGAGCATTTGTGTTTTCTCTTCTGTATCTAGTTTCAAGTTTCTTCCAGCTAAGGGTAGCTGAAGATAGTACCCTTGACTGAGGACTCATCTGTTTCTTTGTGCAGTTCGCTTCCGATTGTGGTAAATCTGATACTATGTGTCAAGGAGGTGTTGGTTAAGATTTTTGCTCGAATTCATCGACATTCTTATCTACTTTAGATCAGAGTTGTGCAGTGGAAGCAGGGTGGCAGCTGTTCTAGAGTGGAAGCAACCGGAAGTTGTAGTGTTTTGGGATTAGAGAGTTTCTACAGGGAATTTTTCTGGATTTGAGGCCAGGTTGGCAGTGCATCTGTTTTGTCTTTTCCGGATAGGAGAAGTAAGTTGTAATCTACTGATGATGGTGGAGTAGAATTGTATTCTAGATTTTGGGTAAATCTGGAGAGGATCTTATTAGTTGAGTTATTCTGATCCAGTTTGGTTATTGAAGCATCGGCGCAGTTGTAGCTGGTCAGGAAAGGATGTAGGCAGCCCAGGATCGTCAAAGGAGTTATGTGGATAAGAAACGGAAGGATTTGGAATTCGAAGTTGGAGACTTCGTTGTTGTTGAGATTTTCTTCGGTAAAGGGAGCAATAAGATTGGGTAAGACTGTGAGGTTAGCTCCGAAGTATATTGGATCTTTCTGTATTCTTTGTAAGGACAAGTGTTTGGATTACAAGAGTGAATTGCCAGTTTGGAGTACTGGAATTCGTTGTGTTTCATGTATCTCTGAGGGAGTATGTGTACGATCTATCACTGGTTTTAGAACCAGCAGTTCAGGGAGTTTTGGTTGTTGAGTCAGACTTGTCTGTAGTCTGATATCCTGTCTTGCTTTATAGATCTTGTTGAGTAGGAGCTCAGTAGCTCAGTAGTGTAGCTAGTTTGGATTCAGTAGGGCGAGTATTCCAGCATCTGCACCTGGGAAACTCGGGAAATTTTTAGGAAGCTTATCCGGATCTGTGTCCGAATAACTAGTGTCGTTTGTTTGGTTGAATTGTTTGTTGATTTAAATTGTTTGTTTGGTTGTGTATAGCTGATATGTATGCTGAATTGGTTGAAAATAAAATAAAACTTTGGATTATCTTTTGTTTTAAATTTCGAGGACGAAATTCTTTTAAAGGGGAAGGAATGTGACATCCCGGAATTTCGAGGAATTTAAAATGCGATAATCTCTTAATTAAAGTATTTAAAATTGATTTAATTGTTGTTTTCAAATATAAATAACTAATTAATTTATAATGTGATGTTTTAAATTATGGTTATAGATTGATTTTAAGATAATAATAATTAGTTACAAATTTAATTTGGGTTATTTTATAAATAGATTTAAATAGTCCTATTATTTCTAATTTAATAAATGTTATTTAAATGTATATATATGTGTGTAGTTAGAAGAAAATTATAATTTAAGGATTTAAAATAAAAAGAGTTCCAATTTAATTACAATAAAATCTATTTTAAATTTTTAGTAAAGCTCTACTTTTCCACTTGTGATCTATATGATAATGTGATGTAATTTTTGGTAATAAGGTTTAAATTGAAATAAATCTTGTTTATATTAAATATAAATATAAAGAAATTATATGGTCTAAAATGTAAGTATTAATATATAAACATATTTAACATAAGTAAAAATAAAATAAATAAATATCAATAAAGTGTTTGATAAATTAAGTTTAAATTAGAAAAATATACACTAGTTTAATACATTAAGTTTATAAATAGAAATAAAAATAGTAGTCATGTAAAACTAGAATTAAATTCACAAGCTAACATAATAAAATAAATATAACAACTTTATTAAGGCTTAAGTAAGTCTAGAATTATATTGTAAGCATCTAGATTCGCAGGCAAGAAAAGAGGTAAGTCTAAACAAAATAAAATACATACAAGATGTACAAAGCAAAATTAAATATAGGAATTCATGTACTATAGCAATGAAGATTGCAGGAAAGAGAAGAAGTAAAGTAACATAAGTACCATACGAATTGAATAAGAAGGGATATGTATGACATTGTTCATAAATGCTTGTACCCAATTTTTCATTTCAGCCCCATCTAAAGAAAAGATCTCTGATCAAAACATAAAATCTTGTACCAGAAAACAATGTAGCCTCTACACTTGTTTTATTAAATATCAAGCTTGCTTTTCATTTCGATTCATTCAAGCAATGTAAACCAGAAAAAAAACCTGGAAGCTCCTCTTCAAAATTTATTCTTCAACCTGTAATTCAGTTTTAAACAAGAGAACTCAGCCTGTAACCTTCTCAAAATACATATCTGAAGTCCATTCCAGTTCAAAGCTTCTTCAGTTTAAGGAAATCTAGCAATGCAAATATTTTTAGTTTGAAGTCTCAAGTTTTTAAAGCTTTCAGTTTTAAGCTCAAGCAAGTTTATCAATCATCATCAAGTTTTAGTTTAACTAAGCATTCCAATTCAAAAGATCTCAGCATTTTCTTCTGCAATTTAGTTTAAAAAAAATCGATCTCTCCGCCTTTTCAAAATCTGGTGAGTAAACATTTTTATCTAAAATCTAAGTAAGTTAATAATTGTTGCTGTGAAATCTTTGTGATAATGATGCCTGCATTTGTATGAATAAGTATAGAATTCTGATATATGTTTGTATTCATGTGTACATGCTTCAGTTTGAATTTATTTTTGTGATACTCTGTGCTTCCCTGTAATTGATACAGGGTGTATCTTTGGTTTCAAATTCAAATTATTCCCAACAGAATATGGTTAAGCTTTAATTTTTCAAACTAACAAGAGATTTAAACTTAGATTGAGATTTTTAGAAGCTGTTTAAACCATTTTTGAAGAGAATACTACTGCAACATTGTTTACAGGAAATCAAGTGACCGTTTGATAAAATTCATTTGTTGTAAAATATTAATTCAAGTTTATAACTTGGATTCTTACTGCAAATTAGGATTTTTAAGACTAAAATGAAGATTTTTAGTTCAGTATTTCAAGAGTAATTTGAATTTGAATAAAATTTGCATTTTTCCTAATTTCTAACATTCAAACCAATTTAAAATGTTGAAAATTTGTTTGAAGCTTGTTCGAACATCATTTTTGACAAGAAAATTGTCACAGGATTTTTCTATCGAACGAATTAAAGAAACGAGATCGAAGTAGGGTTTTGTTCGAGTGCTTTTCGATGTTCTGTAAAATTTTAAATTCGTCGCCGTGGTTTGATTGAGCTCTCCGCGATTCTGGGTGAAGGTAGAGAAGGGTACGGCAGAGGTATGGGCGGAGTTCCATCGCTTCGGTGGTCGTCGTTGATGAGTCGACACAGGTTTGACGGTCAGTGATGGGTTCGAGCTTCTCAAGCTTTACTCGATTTCGAGTGGCTACGCGATCGAGTTGGATGATGGTCTGAGATTGATGTAGTGATCAATCGCGACGTGCCGGAGACCTTGCTGATCGCCAAGGGGTCGCTGCAGCCTCGTGCACATGCACGGCGTGATTATAGGTGTCAGGTGGTTAGCGTGGGGGTGACTCGAGTTAGAACTCGAGCAAGTTGGAGTTTTACGCGGGTTTCTTCTTGAGTTCGCAGAGGGTAGTAATTGACAATTTAAACACTTAACTAAATTGTAACGACCTAGAATTTTGAACGAATTAAATTGAGAATATTTAATTAATTTTAAATATTTGAACGATGATTTAATTTGAATCCCGAATATAACTTGGAATTTGGCGATTAAACATTAAAATTTAATCTATTGTAAGTTGAATAAAATTTGAATCTTCAATTTTAAGCTGAAGAAAAATATTTCAAAAGCTTTTAAAATTTATATTGATGATACTGAAGATAATAGAAGCTTCAGAATCGAAGTAGAAAATGATTTGTTCAGTTTTGAAATTATATCGTTCGTATCGATATTTAAAAATAGCCGTCCGAGGCACAGTCTCGGAAATTGACGAAACCAGTTCCATTGGGTCCGTAATATTGAATTATTACCGGATTTCAAATTTTGTAGTAATTGGAGTGGTTGTGTGAGCGTAGGATAAGTAAACGCGTCGGAAAATTTTATAGAAAAATTTATATATATGTTAGCTGATTAAAATATATACTCACATCAGCCACCCTACTTCTGAGCAAGTCGACCTTTCTCTGTTAATCGCGTACACCTGTCTCCCTCCATCTCTTTTTAAATCATCACGCAAAACAGTTTTGAAAACAAAAATCAAACGAAGAAAATTTAAATGGCAGAATGAAATCTCGTCTCCCCTCGTTTATTCAATCCAAGTGAACGAAATTCCTCCTCTCAAAAAAATTAAATAACGTCGCCCCTTCTTCAATCCAAAACGTAGCCTCCTCCCTCAAGTTCGAAACCGTTTCCCCCAATTCAAATTGCTTTAAATGAAAAAAAATATACGAACAAGATTCGTTCGAATGGAATCAAGGCCGCGATTTATTTCGTTTCTCCTCATCAGTTTCAGAAAAAAATTCGATCGGCCGAAGCCCTTAAATGGCCGTGACGTCAAGGCAGCGTCGTCTGGGGCGATCGAGGCAAAAAGGTGGTAGGGCTTTCGAGTTTCGCGTGAGGGCCAGAGGTGGCGGCTGCATCTATATCGTGAAGACGCGATCGATCTCGAGCAAGGCGGCACGCGTGAGCTCGAAGTCGAGCAGGAGGAGGCGACGACGTCGTTTTGGGTTTCGCGGGGCAGTAGACGTTTGCACACAGAGGCGAGTGGCGGCGATGTTGCGGAGCTCGAAGAAGCTTGGTGGGTTTCGACGACTCGACGACGTGGGAATCTCGAACTCGCGACTGGAAGTTAGGGTCGCGACTGGGAAAGATAGTTCGATCTCGATTTTGGGGGGGGTTCGACGACTTCCAGTGAGGTATAAATTTGTTTTCTTTTAAGGAATTTGTTTTACAGTATTTATAAATAATAATAAAAAGAAAATTGGATTTTTAAAACCTATAGGGATTATTTTTCATATGCAGTTGAAAATGAAGAAAAGGTAGATTTAATTTACTAGGCTATGATAAAAATAATTTTATTAAGGTGTTTAATCTATTTAATTAACTCAATTAAAATTTAAACACTAGCTTACTGTTAATTTGGGAAAATGTATTAGAGTAATTAGTATGTTAATTTACTTATTTAGTTAATTTAGTCATGAGAAAAATAATTTTTATTTAAAAGAAAAAAAAAGGTTTAAATTTATTTTTAGTAAATTTAAATTTATTAAGTAGCAATGGATTTATCGAGTTAGTTCAAATTAAAAGTATTAATTAATTTAATCTATTGAAAGAAATTAATTGTTCGATTTATTTCGAATGTTTATAAATTGTGTAAAATATTTATACAAGGTATAAATCAAGGAAATCAAGCCGGAATTGGAAGTGGGATTGCAAAAATAAAAAGCTAAGGTGAGATTATTTTCTCACTCAAAATGAATTGCAGTTATTGATTGATTTGATTGCTATTTGGATGTGATATTAGATATGGTAGGATATATCTATATATATAGCAATATATACATATTGGCATATGTATATATTGGATTGATGATTTCCCGCCTCGTATAGCGGATGAGACCCTACTGCGCCGTTAGTAAGCGGATTATTTTTATAAAACCTATATACCGCGATATTCCACCTCGAAGTGGAATTGGTATTGTGCTAACGTCTGTGGATGCAGGGAAACAGGTTGGAGGGATCCAATTGGATTCCTCAACTGTATTTATTTATTTATTTACGGATATTGATGTATATTCTGTTATCATATCGATATATGATGTTTGACGTTGTGATGGACTAATTGGTGCTGTTGCATCATCGGATTCAGTTTTTGAAGCTTAAAAATAACGACTTTTACTATAAAAGGATTTTTAAAGTGATTTTTGAAAGTAGACATTTTATTGAATTTTTGAATTGATTTATTTCAAATAAATAAACGTCTAAAATTTTAAAGTTAAAAAAGTTAAGATTTTTGTGAAATAAAATCAAAGTGTGATTTTTGAAATAAAAGTTAAGAAATTTATGAAATGGTTTAAATTGGGATTTCTAGTATTATAAACGGTTTATTTAAAAGATGTACAAAAATGGATATTTATAAATTTGAAATATTGGGATTATAAGACAAGTTTCTATAAGTGTTAAATTGAAGTGAAAATGGGATTTCATAAGTTAATGAAATCTGAAAGTTTAAATTTTGTAAAGTTTAAAAGAACGATTTCTTTTAAAATAAATGAATTATAAGTTATATTAACTTACAAATTGAATGGGTCATTAAAGAAGATGTATAAATCGAAGTTGTTATAAAATGGAAATAGAATTTATAAACGTTGTTTTTATAAATTCGAAAATAAATCAAATTTGATTGATTTAAAATATAGAGATTATTAAGGGAATTTTATCCACGATTTTGGACAGTGGATAATTCTTGAAATAAATGTGTAAAAAAAAGATTGAAATTTGGTTATTGAAGTATATTCATGATTTTGGACAGTGAATATATTATTGAAAAAAATAGTTATGTTTGGGAAAGCGATATTATAAATGAAGTTAATTGTTTTAAAAGATGTTTTAAAACGTGTGAACTATCGAAATCGTAGTTTTTAACATTAATTGTTGAAATAGACGTTTTCGAGAAATAAGGAAATGATGGACTATAACACTGTTGTTATAGTAAATGATTTTCGAAAGAAAATGTTTTATGTAGTATTGGGATTTACATATATCTATCTTAAAATCCGAATCCGTATACTAGTGATTTTGAGTCGTCGTAACGATGTTTTACGTAACATTCGTTTTGACTCAGATAAATGTGGTTATAGTAAATGGTTTCCTTAAAGAATGTATATATACTTAATATTGATTTAAGTATATCGAATATTTTCCAAGTGTTGAAAATAAATGATTTGTGAAATACTTATTATTAAATAAGTATGGAAATGCTTTTCCAAAATGAAATGAAACGTTTTGAGATTTTATCTTCTTAAAGATAAAATGAAATTGAATATTTGAAATCGATTTGAAAATCGTATATCAGTAGATATTTGGAAATATAAATTCACTATGGAATTTATAAAGGAAATGGAAACTGTTTAGAAAAATAAATATTGATTTATTTTTAAAGTGGGGAAATTTTATATCTAGTAAAGATATTTTTGAAGATAAATAATTTGGAAAATTATTTGGAATCTGATGATGTTGCGCATCTTTATTGATAGTTAAATAACCGACTATCAATAATTACCTTTGGATAGGTATTTGTTGTGAATTGGATGAATTTGAATGCCACACTTATTTTTAAATAAATCGCTCACTATTCGGGTTAACCGGGAAAGGACCATGGGGTCGTATAACCCATTCCGAATATGTGATACGTCGTTATGAATTGCATTCGAAGACCGGTGTTGAAGACCGGATATTTTTGAAAACGGAAGGATTACCGTCGAGTTACTCTACATCGGCTGATCTCCGATTTAGAGGTTTTATCACCCTTAGTGACGGGAAGTCCGAACGTGATTAGAAAATTATCCGGATATGCAAGGGCTTCATGAGAAGTGCCTTCGGTTCTGTTCGATCCCGGAACAGACTTGTATGGATGGTGTGTCTAACGTTACAATTTGAGATATAAAGCTGATTTCTTTCAAATACATTTCTGTTGGTGGCGGAGAATTTATTCTCTTAGCTTAACACCCTTCTCTGAGACGTACGAGCTCAGAGGTTATGTAGTTGAAATTTATCAGCGATATACTCCCAATTTGGTAACGTGGCATACTGAGTGTTGCTGTGAAATGATCAGTGTTTGATCATTTGTGATATGATCATTTGTTTGATCTTATATCTTTGTGATCATAGGTTGATCATTTGTTTGACCCGAAGCATGGCTTTGTAGAAAGCGTAGCTTTGTGGACGAGACTTCGTCGAGCCTCACACCCCGGAAATGGTCGAAACAGGAAGGATGCAGCAAGGTTCTAGGGAGTAGCGCCCCTTAGTGTATGTCATTCCTTCTGGATAGAGGTGGTATCATGGTATGGAGCCCAGATACTTAACCTATGTGGTTGCTGCATTATTATTTTGATGTGGTTTGTTGGAAATTGGGGAACCTCGGGAAGATCGATTACGATCGGGGGATGACATATGCGTGTCAGTAGTTACCTATTTTTGCAGAGGTAACCCGGCCTTGTGTTGGCAGAGATCCGGTTAGGTTCTCGGGTCGTCTATTCCAGGGACGTACCCATCGTGGATAGGAAGTTCCTTAGCCTGACCATTTGTTGGAAATCCAAAGAAACAATACGAGCCTTGTACGGTTTTAGTTGTAGAACCTATCATTCACTTATGGTGGCGCCCCACTGTTTGGATAGTAGCTATAGTAGGCATAGTTCGAAATATCTATGCTGGCTAAGATTTATATTATACTTTCGAAATGTTTTCTACACTATGCACTAATAATAATATCAAAAAGGATTTGATTTTGCATAGTAAGCATCTTTGACTATCATAAGAAGAAATCTCCTCCAATTCTGCGTTTGCATTGTGTGTGTGGTGGGAGGTCTTATGGTAGTTTCATTTTCCAAAAGCATTGCGAATTTGTTTTATTTTCTTTGTGAAAAATAACTGTTTTACGATCTCACACCAGTCACCATGACTGACTCGGAGTTTATTGTTCCCTTCTAAACTCTGGGTGCCCACCAATTTCCACACGGGCAGCCTAGAGTTATGTTATCAGGATATTCTGGATATTCTGGAGCTTTGGAGATAAGCTGGATGGCGAGACGTAGTATTTGTATCTGATATTATTTATTCCGCTGTGTATTCTGTATGAGGACAAGTTTATATAACTGTCCATTGTTGTATATTGACTTTGATGATTGATGTATGTATAAACTGATATGGCTCTTTGTTTTAAAAGACTAGTGTTTATTTATTATATATTGTTCCGCTGCGATATGTGAGATTCTGATATTGTTTTCTGTTCTGATGTTGTTCTGTTGTTCTTCTTTCTTCTTCTGCTTTCTTCTTCTACCTTTTTCTTCTTCTTAAACCATCATAGTTCGTATTTCCGTTCATTTTGAGTTAATCAATGGAGATTAGTGGTTAATCAAGAGGTACGGATTTGCGGGCCATGACATAAATAAAGTCAAAGAATAAAGGAAAAGGGGAGTTGGGAAATGACTCGGGGAAAATGGAGGAAGACTCAGGGAGAAACTCGGGTTCTGGGAAGTTTGGTTCGGGTTCTAGTTACCTGCTAGTTGTTTAGGATTGTAATATAAACAGTTTTGGGAAATGCAAGATTGAAAGTTGTGACTTATAATTAACTAATTAAAATAAAATCATAATTAAGAGTTAATAATATATAAGTAATCGTAGATAATTAATATTTATGGTAATTAACTAAGTAATTAGAGATTTATCAATTTGTAATTAAAGATTGGTTAATTAATAGTTAAGTGTGTGATTGATTTGTAATTAAGGAATTGTTGGTTAGATAATTAAATTTAATTAATTTATAATTAATAGTTAATTAATTAAATAAATAATTAAGGATTAATTAACTGATACTTAAGGATTAATTAATTTGTTATTAAGTCTTATTAATTGATAATTAAGGTTTATATATTAATAATTAAAAGAAAAATTAATCTGTAATTAAAGATTAATAAATTTGTTTAAAGGCAATTAAGAAAAGAATTACCAATTGTAATGAATCAAATGAATGTAATTGATTCAAGAAAATTAATTGTTAATTAATTAAAGATAATCATGTGATGGTTAATTAAGTATAAATACTTAATGAAATTGAATAGTATAATTACTTAGCAAAGTAAATAATGTATAATTACTGGATGTAATTAATTAAAGGAAATTACTTAATGGAAGTAATTAAAGTGTAATTACTTAGCAATAGTAATTAAAGATTTATTACTTAGTGTTATAAATCAAAGGCTTTATATAATTAATTAAGAAATTAATTAATTAAAGTAAGTAATTACAAGATGGAAATTCCTGTTTATGATTTAGGTTGATAAATGGAAGTGAATAATTAAAGTTAATTAATTAATGTAATTAATTAAGGATTAATGTAATTAATTATAGTTAATTAATGGAAGTAATTTATTAAGGATCATTAATTAATGTAATTAATGAAGTAATTAATGGTAAATTACTGTGAATGGTTAAGGAAAATTAATTAGTGAAATTAATTAAAGTGTAATTACTTGAATGTAATTAAAGGTTAGTTAATCAAAGATGATTAATTAAGATGGAAATTGGAGAATGATTAATTAATTGATTTGTAATTAATTAATGATTTTGTAAGCAGGATTTATAAGATGAAGTAATTAATTTAATTTACTTTAAATTAATTAGAGATGAAGTAATTAATTTAATTCATTTTAAATTAATTAGAAATGAGATAATTAATTTAATTCATTTTAAATTAATTATAAATGGTGTGATTATTTATCCTTGCTTATGTATGGATGGATGATATTGTTTGCCTTGAATGGGTTGAAATCTCAGATACGAGATAAGTAATGCGGTGTGATATGGATTATCTATCTATGATGATATTGTGAATTATCTATCTGTGATATTATGAATTATCTATCTCTGTATATATAGATAATGAAATTGAATTGTTTTAACTTTAAAACAACTTGGCCTTAAAAGACACGGTTTGGATTTGATGAGACCGAGATCAGGTTTCCAGATTTGGATATCCGAAAACCACATCGATCCAAATTAACGATAGGTCGTGAATCTCAAGTGAAGATGAAGATTCAAAGTGCAAGGGTTATTGTCATTAACTCTGAGGATGTTTCCAAAATGAGTGTAACGAGATAAGGCCTTCGGTTTCGTTCGAACCCGGAACGAACTTGTATGGATTGAATCCTTTCAGTACATCGTCAAGTGGACGATGAGCATTCTAAGAGATGTGTTCTCTAAAGGTAATCGTAGCCTCAAGCCTCATCAACCAGGAATGGCTAAAACAGGGGAGGTGCAGCAAGGCTTCGTGGGTCGCACTCACTTGAGAGTAAGGTCATCCCTGTCTAGATGTCCCTTTTATTTCGGCTTAGTGTGCGGTTGCTGATCACAACCGTGGGGTGGTTTTATTCGGAACTATCCAGTAAGGGATGGTTCCGGCTTTGTGTTGCAGGGGATTGGGAGTAATCCTCGTTACGTTGATCTAGGCCAGGTACTGTGACGAGCGGTACCCCAGTAGCCCTGCCATTGTATGGAATCCAAAATCCAATAAGTGCCATCGGTTTTGATTGTAAACCTAGTATGCTGGAATTTAATCATGTAACAATTTCAGCTATTTCTTATTTACTTGAAAACCCTAGACCTATTATAATATCACTGAATTTCCTATCAAATGTTTGGTTAGCGTAAGGTAAAAACTTTTCCATGTTTATGTGTGGGAAGTCGTACATGATACCTTTTGTTTTCAAAGGATTTTCAAAGTTAAGCAACTTTAACCGTTTACTCATACCAGACCCATGTCTGAACCGGAGTTTATTTCTATTTTTCCTAAACTCTCGGGTACTCAAATTTTTACGAGTAGCCAAGGGATCCAGGTTAGCTTTGACGAATTCTGGAGGAGCAATGGAGCAGGAGGCTTCAGCGTATAACTATATATATTGGTTCCACTGTGTTTGTGTTAATGTGTATTTCCGCTGTGTTGTATCTCTATGATGTTTTGAGATGTATTGAGTTGTATTAACTAGACAGGTGTTTATAACTGTCTAGTATGTGTTGTATTATCTGAGTAACTATGATGTATATGTTACTATGTAATCTTTTATGTGATATATTATATTTCATTCGTTCCGCTGTTGAGATTCTGATGTTGTTTCTTCTTTCTTCTCTATCTTTCTATTTTCTCACCCCTTTCTTTCTTAAAAATGATGCGTCTTTCTGTGTGTAGAAGGGCGGGTTATTATAGTGGTATCAGAGCAATAGGTTGAGCGAATACCTAAGCTCTGGAGTGGTGTCTTTCTTGAGAGAGCGTACTTGTAATTTTTATATACATATATATATATATATATATATATATATATATATTTCTACCTATCTGTTGGGATACCTGTTTGGGTTTTCCAATATAATTTATAAAGGTAGATAGGGTAGTGGTGTGAGTAACACGATTACCTATGGTTGGAGTTTGTTGAGGTTGGAAGTGTATCTGTCGAGACTGTAGACCTAATACCGTCTCGAGTGAGCTTTGTTGGATGTAAGGATTTTATTGATCTCTGAAGGAAACCGGTTAAGGATTCGGAGTTCATCATTGCAGTGTAAGTTTGATCGCGCTCCTGCGAGCGGATTTTTGAGAGTTTGGATCTATCGGTTGGACAGAAGTAAGTCATGATATCTTGATACCTCAGGATGTAGTAGTTGTGTGATGAGACGCAGTGACTATGGATGTTTCTGAAGACATTTTCTTTGGAACCAGTTAAGGAAGTGTGCCTGCTTCGGTGTTGTGGTTGTGTTCAGCTGGATGTTGTGTTTGGTTTGAGGTTCGAGTTTCTCGAAGAGCTTTGGATAGGAAGTCTTTGGAGCATTTGTGTTTTCTCTTATGTATCTAGTTTCGAGTGTCTTCCAGCTAAGGGTAGCTGAAGATAGTACCCTTGACTGAGGACTCATTTGTTTCTTTGAGCAGTTCGTTTCCGATTGTGGTAAATCTGATACTATGTGTCAAGGAGGTGTTGGTTAAGATTTTTGCTCGAATTCATCGACATTCTTATCTGCTTCAGATCAGAGTTGTGCAGCGGAAGTAGGGTGGCAGCTGTTCTAGAGTGGAAGCAACCGGAAGTTGTAGTGTTTTGGGATTAGAGAGTTTCTATAGGGAATTTTTCTGGATTTGAGGCTTGGTTGGCAGTGCATCTGTTTTGTCTTTTCTGGATAGGAGAAGTAAGTTGTAATCTACTGATGATGGTGGAGTAGAGTTGTATTCTGGATTTTGGGTAAATCTGGAGAGGATCTTTTTGGTTGAGTTATTCTGATCCAGTTTGGTTATTGAAGCATCGGCGAAGTTTTAGCTGGTCAGGAAAGGATGTAGGCAGCCCAGGATCGTCAAAGGAGTTATGTGGATAAGAAATGGAAGGATTTGGAATTCGAACTTGGAGACTTCGTTGTTGTTGAGATTTTCTTCGGTAAAGTGAGCAATAAGATTGGGTAAGACTGTGAGGTTAGCTCCGAAGTATATTGGATCTTTCTGTATTCTTTGTATGGATAATTGTTTGGATTACAGGAGTGAATTGCCAGTTTGGAGAACTGGAATTCGTTGTGTTTCACGTATCTTTGAGGGAGTATGTGTAAGATCTATCACTGGTTTTAGAACTAGCAGTTCAGGGAGTTTTGGTTGTTGAGTCAGACTTGTCTGTAGCCTGATATCCTGTCTTGTTTTATAGATCTAGTTGAGTAGGAGCTCAGTAGCTCAGTAGTGTAGCTAGTTTGGATTCAGTAGAGCGAGTATTCCAGTATCTGCACCTGGGAAACTCGGGAAATTTTTAGGAAGCTTATCTGGATCTGTGTCCGAATAACTAGTGTCGTTTGTTTGGTTGAATTGTTTATTGATTTAAATTGTTTGTTTGGTTGTGTATAGTTGATATGTATGCTGAATTGGTTGAAAATAAAATAAAACTTTGGATTATCTTTTGTTTTAAATTTCGAGGAAGAAATTCTTTTAAGGGGGAAGGAATGTGACATCTCGGAATTTCGAGGAATTTAAAATGCGATAATCTCTTAATTAAAGTATTTAAAATTGATTTAATTGTTGTTTTCAAATATAAATAACTAATTAATTTATAATGTGATGTTTTAAATTATGGTTATAGATTTGATTTTAGATAATAATAATTAGTTACAATTTTAATTTGGGTTATTTTATAAATAGATTTAAATAGTCCTATTATTTCTAATTTAATAAATGTTATTTAAATGTATATATATATATATATATATATATGTGTGTGTGTGTGTGTGTAGTTAGAAGAAAATTATAATTTGAGGATTTAAAATAAAAGGAGTTCCAAATTAATTACAGTAAAATCTATTTTAAATTTTAGTAAAGCTCTACTTTTCCACTTGTGATCTATATGATAATGTGATGTAATTTTTGGTAATAAGGTTTAAATTGAAATAAATCTTGTTTATATTAAATATAAAAATAAAGCAAATATATGGTCTAAAATGTAAGTATTAATATATAAACATATTTAACATAAGTAAAAACAAAATAAATAAATATCAATAAAGTGTTTGATAAATTAAGTTTAAATTAGGAAAATATACACTAGTTTAATACATTAAGTTTATAAATAGAAATAAAAATAGTAGTCATGTAAAACTAGAATTAAATTCACAAGCTAATATAATAAAATAAATATAACAACTTTATTAAGGCTTAAGTAAGTCTAGAATTATATTGTAAGCATCTAGATTCGCAGGCAAGAAAAGAGGTAAGTCTAAAACAATATAAAATACATACAAGATGTACAAAGCAAAATTAAATATAGGAATTCATGTACTATAGCAATGAAGATTGCAGGCAAGAAAAGAAGTAAAGTAACATAAGTACCATACGAATTGAATAAGAAGGGATATGTATGACATTGTTCATAAATGCTTGTACCCAATGTTTCATTTCAGCCCCATCTAAAGAAAAGATCTCTGATCAAAACATAAAATCTTGTACTAGCAAACAATGTAGCCTCTACACTTGTTTTATTAAATATCAAGCTTCCTTTTCATTTCGATTCATTCAAGCAATGTAAACCAGAAAACAAACCTGGAAGCTCCTCTTCAAAATTTATTCTTCAACCTGTAATTCATTTTTAAACAAGAGATCTCAGCCTGTAACCTTCTCATAATACATATCTGAAGTCCATTCCAGTTCAAAGCTTCTTCAGTTTAAGGAAATCTAGCAATGCAAATATTTTCAGTTAGAAGTCTCAAGTTTTTAAAGCTTTCAGTTTTAAGCTCAAGCAAGTTTATCAATCATCATCAAGTTTCAGTTTAACTAAGCATTCCAGTTCAAAAGATCTCAGCATTTTCTTCTGCAATTCAGTTTCAAAAAAATCAATCTCTCTGCCTTTTCAAAATCTGGAGAGTAAACATTTTTATCTAAAATCTAAGTAAGTTAATAATTATTGCTGTGAAATCTTTTTGATAATGATGCCTGCATGTGTATGAATAAGTATAGAATTCTTATATATGTTTGTATTCATGTGTACATGCTTCAGTTTGAATTTATTTTTGTGATACTCTGTGCTTCCCTGTAATTGATACAGGGTGTATCTTTGGTTTCAAATTCAAATTATTCCCAACAGAATACGGTTAAGCTTTAATTTTTCAAACTAACAAGAGATTTAAACTTAGATTGAGATTTTTAGAAGCTGTTTAAACCATTTTTGAAGAGAATACTACTGCTACTTTGTTTACAGGAAATCAAGTGACCGTTTGATAAAATTCATTTGTTGTAAATTATTAATTCAAGTTTATAACTTGGATTCGTACTGAAAATTCGGATTTTTAAGACTAAAACAGAGATTTTTAGTTCAGTATTTCAAGAGTAATTTGAATTTGAATAAAATTTGCATTTTTCCCAATTTCTAACATTCGAACCAATTTAAAATGATGAAATTTTGTTTGAAGCTTGTTCGAACATCATTTTTGACAAGAAAATTGTCATAGGATTTTTCTATCGAACGAATTAAAGAAACGAGATCGAAGTAGGGTTTTGTTCGAGTGTTTTTCGATGTTCTGTAAAAAATTAAATTCGTCGTCGTGGTTTGATCGAGCTCTCCGCGATTCTGGGTGAAGGTAGAGAAGGGTACGGTAGAGGTATGGGCGGAGTTCCATCGCTTCGGTGGTCGTCGTTGATGAGTCGAGACAGGTTTGACGATCTGTGATGGGTTCAAGCTTCTCGAGCTTTACTCGATTTCGAGTGGCTACGCGATCGAGTTGGATGATGGTCTGAGATTGATGTAGTGATCAATCGTGACGTGCCAGAGACCTCGCCGATCGCCAAAGGGTCGCCGCAGCCTCGTGTACGTGCACGGCGTGGTTATTGGTGTCAGGTGGTTAGCGTGGGGGTGACTCGAGTTAGAACTCGAGCAAGTGGGAGTTTTACGCGGGTTTCTTCTCGAGTTCGCAGAGGGTAGTAATTGACAGTTTAAACACTTAACTAAATAAAGTCAAAGAATAAAGGAAAAGGGGAGTTGGGAAATGACTCGAGGAAAATAGAGGAAGACTCAAGGAGAGACTCGGGTTCTGGGAAGTTTGGTTCGGGTTCTAGTTACCTCCTAGTTGTTTAGGATTGTAATATAAACAGTTTTGGGAAATGCAAGATTGAAAGTTGTGACTTATAATTAACGAATTAATATAAAATCATAATTAAGAGTTAATAATATATAAGTAATCGTAGATAATTAATATTTATGGTAATTAACTAAGTAATTAGAGATTTATCAATTTGTAATTAAAGATTGGTTAATTAATAGTTAAGTGTCCGATTGATTTGTAATTAAGGAATTGTTGGTTAGATAATTAAATTTAATTAATTTATAATTAATAGTTAATTAATTAAATAAATAATTAAGGATTAATTAACTGATACTTAAGGATTAATTAATTTGTTATTAAGTCTTTTTAATTGATAATTAAGGTTTATATATTAATAATTAAAAGAATAATTAATCTGTAATTAAAGATTAATAAATTTGTTTAAAGGCAATTAAGAAAAGAATTACCAATTGTAATGAATCAAATGAATGTAATTGATTCAAGATAATTAATTGATAATTAATTAAAGATAATCATGTGATGGTTAATTAAGTATAAATACTTAATGAAATTGAATAGTATAATTACTTAGCAAAGTAAATAATGTATAATTACTGGATGTAATTAATTAAAGGAAATTACTTAATGGAAGTAATTAAAGTGTAATTACTTAGTAGTAGTAATTAAAGATTTATTACTTAGTGTTATAAATCAAAGGCTTTATATAATTAATTAAGAAATTAATTAATTAAAGAAAGTAATTACAAGATTAAAATTCATGTTTATGATTTAGGTTGATAAATGGAAGTGAATAATTAAAGTTAATTAATTAATGTAATTAATTAAGGATTAATGTAATTAATTATAGTTAATTAATGGAAGTAATTTATTAAGGATCATTAATTAATGTAATTAATGGTAAATTACTGTGAATGGTTAAGGATAATTAATTAGTGAAATTAATTAAAGAGTAATTACTTGAATGTAATTAAAGGTTAGTTAATCAAAGATGATTAATTAAGATGGAAATTGGAGAATGATTAATTAATTGATTTGTAATTAATTAATGATTTTGTAAGCATGATTTATAAGATGAAGTAATTAATTTAATTTACTTTAAATTAATTAGAGATGAAGTAATTAATTTAATTCATTTTAAATTAATTAGAAATGAGATAATTAATTTAATTCATTTTAAATTAATTATAAATGGTGTGATTATTTATCCTTGCTTATGTATGGATGGATGATATTGTTTGCCTTGAATGGGTTGAAATCTCAAATACGAGATAAGTAATGCTGTGTGATATGGATTATCTGTCTATGATGATATTGTGAATTATCTATCTATGATATTATGAATTATCTATCTCTGTATATATAGATAATGAAATTGAATTATTTTAACTTTAAAACAACTTGGCCAAAAAAGACACGGTTTGGATTTGATGAGACCGGGATCGGGTTTCCAGATTTGGATATCCGAAAACCACATCGATCCAAATTAACGATAGGTCGTGAATCTCAAGTGAAGATGAAGATTCAGAGTGCAAGGGTTATTGTCGTTAACTCTGAGGATGTTTCCAAAATGAGTGTAACGAGATAATGCCTTCGGTTTCGTTCGAACCCGGAACGAACTTGTATGGATTGAATGCTTTCAGTACATCGTCAGGTGGACGATGAGCATTCTAAGAGATGTGTTCTCTAAAGGTAATCGTAGCCTCAAGCCTCATCAACCGGGAATGGCTAAAACAGGGGAGGTGCAGCAAGGCTTCGTGGGTCGCACCCACTTGAGAGTAAGGTCATCCCTGTCTAGATGTTCCTTTTATTTCGGCTTAGTGTGCGGTTGCTGATCACAACCGTGGGGTGGTTTTATTCGGAACTATCCAGTAAGGGATGGTTCCGGCTTTGTGTTGCAGGGGATTGGGAGTAATCCTCGTTACGCTGATCTAGGCCAGGTACTATGACGGGCGGTACTCCAGTAGCCCTGCCATTGTATGGAATCCAAAATCAAATAAGTGCCATCGGTTTTGATTGTAAACCTAGTATGCTGGAATTTAATCATGTAACGATTTCAGCTATTTCTTATTTACTTGAAAACCCTAGACCTATTATAATATCACTGAATTTCCTATCAAATGTTTGGTTAGCGTAAGGTAAAAACTTTTCCATGTTTATGTGTGGGAAGTCTTACGTGATACCTTTTGTTTTCAAAGGATTTTCAAAGTTAAGCAACTTTAACCATTTACTCTTACCAGACCCATGTCTGACCCGGAGTTTATTTCTATTTTTCCTAAACTCTCGGGTACTCAAATTTTTACGAGTAGCCAAGGGTCCAGGTTAGCTTTGACGAATTCTGGAGGAGCAATGGAGCAGGAGGCTTCAGCGTATAGCTATATATTGGTTCCGCTGTGTTTGTGTTTATGTGTATTTCCGCTGTGTTGTATCTCTGTGATGTTTTGAGATGTATTGAGTTGTATTAACCAGACAGGTGTTTATAACTGTCTAGTATGTGTTGTATTATCTGAGTAACTCTGATGTATATGTTACTATGTAATCTTTTATGTGATATATTATATTTCATTCGTTCCGCTGTTGAGATTCTGATGTTGTTTCTTCTTTCTTCTCTATCTTTCTATTTTCTCACCCTTTTTTTCTTAAAAATGATGCGTCTCTCTGTATGTAGAAGGGCGGGTTATTACATCGCTTCTTGGGCTTGGACGTCTTAGTCCATTGTTGTCCAAGGACTTACCCAACCTAGGGCACCTTGACCCAGTCATAGCATGGCACGACCAAGGGCTTGTCGATGCTTTAACATGGCCATAGCGAGGCGCGGATAATGACTTATTATAACCTCCCTCTAGGAGGCGCCTTGATCTGACCATAGCGTGGCTCGACCAAGGACTTGTCGATGTTTTAACCTGGCCAGCATGGATAATGGCTTACTCTAACCTCCCTCTAGGAGGCGCCTTAACCTGGCCATAGCGTGGTGCGGCAAAGGGCTTATCGATGCTTTATCCTGGCCATAGTGTGTTGCGGATAAATGCTTACACTCCTCCCTCCAGGAGGTGCTTTGCCCTGGCCAACTCGGGGTGGATGAAGGCATTGACCGTTTAAGGTAATGTCTAAGTGAAAGGAGTATTTCACTCCCAACCATGTAGATTCTCTTTAGTTAAGTAATTCTTTATGGACTTCATTTGGGATCTCTTTAAAAACCCATTAATTTTTCCTTGTCTAAATGTAACGGTTGTGACTTTTCGACGCTCGAAAGTCGACATTAATACGTCCACTGTATCAAATGCCGCGTAATCGAATGCCGGAAAATCGAACCATTAGGGTTAAAAAGAAGAGGTAGAAGAAAACAGAAGAAAAATAAAGAAGAAGAAACAGAAACAATATCAGAATCTCACATTCGCAGCGGAACAATATACAATAGACGAATGGCTAATCTTTAAAACAAAGAACTATATCAGTTTATACATACATCAATCAGAGTCAATATACAACTCAATACAACAATGGACAGTTATATAAACTTGTCCACACACAGAATACACAACGGAATAAATAAACAAGTACGGCAGTACGCCTCGCCATCCAGCTCATCTCCAAAGCTCCAGAATATCCTGATAACATAACTCTAGGCTGCCCGTGTGGAAAATTATGGGCACCCAGAGTTTAGAAAGGGAACAATAAACTCCGAGTCGGTCATGGTGACTGGTGTGAGATCGTAAAACAGTTATTTTCACAATGAAAATAAAACATATTCGCAATGCTTTTGGAAAATGAAACTACCATAAGGCCTCCCGCCACACACACAATGCAAACGCAGAATTGGAGGAGATTTCTTCTTATGATAGTCAAAGATGCTTACTACGAAAGATTAGTTGATATTATTATTAATGTCTAGTGTGGAAAACATTTCGAAAGTATAATATTAATCTTAGCCAGCATAGACATTCCGAACTATGCATACTATAGCTACCATCTAAACAGTGGTGACCACCATAAGTAAATGGCAGGTTCTACAACTAAAACCGTACAGAGCGCGTATTGTTTCTTTGGATTTCCAACAAATGGTCAGGCAAAGGAACTTCCTTACACCGAAATGGAAACGCCTCTGGGAGGACGCCCCGAGAAACTAACCGGATCTCTGCAAACACAAGGCCGATGCTACCTCACGCTGTACAACTGTAACTAGGTAACTAACACACTGACGCTACCTCACGCTGTACAGCTGTAACTAGGTAACTAACACACAAGTATGCCATCCCTCGGTCGTTATTGACCTTTATCCGAGGATCCTCAACCACAAAGCAACAACCACAAAGTATAATAAATTTGCAGCATCAACATAGGTAAAATATCTGGGATCCATACCATGATATCACCTCTTATCCAGAAGGAAATGGACATACCCTAGTGGCGCGACCCCTAAAACCTTGCCGCAACATTCTTGTTTCGACCATTACCGGGTTGTGAGGCTCGACGAAGTCTCGTCCACAAAGCTACGCTTTTTCACAAAGCCATGCTTTGATCACAAATGATCAACAAATGATCATCAACACACATCAACACTGACGCAGCGGATTAAACAAAACAATCTTCAATCGGTGAAAGTAGTAATCGGTGGATTGGAAAATACTGAAATGCCCAAATTCGTTGATCCGAAGATACCGAATTCTAGCTATCCCAAACACGTTGATCGCGCACGATACCAGGTTCAAAGATCTTCAATTCTTCAAGCGTTGATCAAGCACACTTGATTCCGCGAATCGGCTTCTGCAATCGTTGAATCGAGCGCACTCGATTAACCGAAAGAGGAGATAGGAGGTTACACTCAACTACCAATTGGAATGAAAGCACAAAGCTAACAAAGAGAATTTTATTCAAAAATCAACAACCTACAAAATGATTCAACTTTCCTATTTATAGGCTACAACACACAACAGAAAAGAAATACATCTCCTAAGTCGTTTCCGACCTAACAGTCACGACCTAACATTTCAGACGACTTACGACTTACACACATGCGACTTAAAAACAAGTAAGAACTACGAGTTAACAAACAGAAAATACAAACGGATTACATCACTTAGGTCGTAGACGACCTAGCAACTTCCCACGACTCAATCTTCAGACGACTTAGTATAAGTCGGTGGCGACTTAACAGCAGCTTCTTCACGACTTAAAGAATCCACGGTTAAGATTAACTCGGCATAAGAATCTACGGCATCCAAAGCTTCAGCGACTTAAAACTTGCGGCATCCCAAATCAACGTCTTAAGGGAATCAAAGGCAGAGATTAACTCGGCAGACGAATCAACGGTATCCAGAGCTTCGCGACCTAAAAGATAAGCGGTTCCAGAAACAACTTCACGACCTAAGCCTTATCTTGCTAGGTCGTACGCGACCTAAAAGCATGTTAGGTCGTTCCAGCGACCTATCTCCTTGTTTTAACTCGCCATCCCCAAACCCGTTAGGTCGTAGTTCTTTCCCTGGTGCTATGTTAGGTCGTTCACCATGTTGCACTGCAAGGTTAGGTCGTTCGCGACCTATCACTTCCTTAGGTCGTAGACGACCTAAGACTTCAGCTTTCCACCATTCTTCACAAGTTGTTAACTCCTTAGCTTTAGGTCGGATTCGACCTATCAACATGTTATGACCTACGAGTTTGCTAGGTCGGTCACGACCTAGTACTTGGCCTGCAAATGCTTCAATGCTTCATGATCAGTATACAGAACAAACTCTTTCTGAAATAGATAATGTCTCCAGTGTTTAATAGCTTGTACAATAGCATAGAATTCCACATCATATGTACTGTATCGCATCTTCGCTCCTGACAATTTCTCACTGAAATATGCAATAGGACGACCCCTTTGACTTAACACTCCTCCAATCCCAACCTTTGACGCATCAGTATGTAATTCAAACAACAACTGAAAATCAGGTAATGCTAGGATTGGTGCTGTCGTTAACAATTCCTTGATTCGTTCAAAAGCAACTCCTGCTTCCTCCGTCCATGTAAACTGTTTACCCTTCATACAATCAGTCACAGGCGCCATCACACTACTAAAGTGTGGAATAAACCTTCGATAAAATGAAGCCAACCCATGAAAACTACGAACTTCCGTTATCGTCTTGGGCTGTGGCCAATCTCTAATCGCTTCGACTTTACTTTGGTCAACCTGTATTCCTTCTTCCGATACAACATATCCCAGAAATAAAACACTCCTCGCCATAAAGACACACTTCTTTGTAGCAGCATAGAATTGTTCTTCACGAAGAATAATTAACACTTTCGTCAAATGTTGAACATGCTCTTCTGTACTCGCACTGTAGATCAGAATATCATCAAAGTAAACCACAACGAATTTCCCAATGTACGGTCGGAAAATTTGATTCATCACCCTCATAAATGTACTTGGTGCATTCGATAGACCAAACGGCATTACCAGCCATTCATACAATCCTTCCCTCGTCTTGAATGTTGTCTTCCATTCATCCCCAGGTCTAATGCGAATCTGGTGATAACCGCTCTTCAAATCAATCTTAGAAAAAATTACGGATCCACTGATCTGATCCAATATATCATCAAGCCTCGGCATCGGAAATCTATATCTCACAGTAATCTTATTCAATGCTCGACTGTCAGTGCACATCCTCCACGTTCCATCCCTTTTGGGTACCAATAAAGCTGGTACAGCACAAGGACTTAAACTCTCCTGCACTCGCCCTTGTTCAAGCAATTCTTCCACTTGCCTCCGCAACTCTTCATGTTCCTTCGGACTCATTCGATAATGTGGTCTGTGTGGCAACACAGCACCTGAACAAGATCTATCTGATGTTGTATATCCCTCAACGGTGGCAATTCCGTTGGTAACTCCTCTGGAAATACATCGTCAAATTCTTTCAAAACTGGCTTTGCTTCTTCCGGAATTTCAACCTCTTCTTTGCTCTCACGCCCAATCAATAAAAATACTTCAGGCTCCTCCTCTACTTCCTTCACAAACTCCTTCAAAGATAACAAAGTTTTGAGCTCTTCAATCTCCTCCAACTTGTTTTCCTCCTGTTGTCGCTTCTTTGGAACTAGAGTAATCTTTGTGCCTTCAAACATGAAACTGTAACTGTTGGTACGCCCATCATGTTGCACCGCCCGATCATACTGCCACGGTCTTCCCAGCAACAAATGACAGACGTCCATGTCTACCACATCGCACCAGATTTCATCTTTATATTTCTTCCCAATTGAAAAATTCACACGGGCCCTTCGTCCAACCTTCACCTCCCCGCCTTTCCTCAACCAAGCTAGCTTGTATGGCTTCGGATGTTTCTCAATCTTTAATGCCAACTTCCTCACAGCCTCTGAAGAAATTATATTATCACAACTTCCAGCATCAATAACAAATTTGCAAACTTTCCCCAGAATAGTACATGTTGACTGAAAAATATTGCTCCTCAACCAACTACAATCCTCCTCTTGCTTTGGTGTTAAACAGGACCTCTTCATCATTAGATTATAACCTTCGTCTCACGACACTTCTTCTTCCTCCTCATCAGGTGGTGAATTGGAACATTCAGCTTCTTCATCCTCAACCTCCGCTATCATAGCTCTCTTCTTCGGCTTTGGACATTCATTACTTTTGTGGCCCAACTCTTGGCAATTGTAACATTTGAAACCATTATTGACTTTCGCCTTCCCAACCTCATTCACAACTGGTTTTGCAACAGCTTTTGAAACATTAGAACTCCCACTAACTCCCTTCACTGGATTGTTGGAATTTGTAAACACACCTCCTCCTCGTCTTCCCTGTTTCTCCCAAGCCAACGCTTTCTGGTGTGCTTCCGCTACAGATCTGGGATCAAACATATTAACCATATCCTGAATCTGCATTCGCAATCCTCCAACAAATCTGGCTGTTAACTGTTCTTCTGTCTCCATAATATCATTCCTGGCAATCAGTTGATAAAATTCGTCAGCATAGTCATTCACAGATTTCGTCCCTTGTCTCAAGCTCTGCAAACGTTGATACATCAAAGTGTTTAAATCAGTGCTCTTCTCGTTGTCGCTGGGAAATAATTTCGGTGATGACGGCCGCATCATCGACATTTATTTTCGAGTTTCGAAGAGGAGAAACCATTCTGTAGCTTTGCTACGGTTTTGTTTTGAAAAAAAATATTTGATTTGAATTTCTTCAGTATAATTTGATTTATTTATATATATAAGTATCTTATTTTAAAATTAAATCTTATATAAATATATTATATATATCTCTAAATTGTTTGAAAGTAAATCTGAGATTTAAATTCTTAAATTTTAGATTAAAGATGATTTCAATTATAAACTAAAGTCAAAATTCTTGGATAAATAGTTAACTGGGAATAACTGAATTGTAAAATCTTATTTGTATAATACTCAATTACATTTCAACATAACTTACCTAAAATTTTCAGAAGCTAAAAATATAATTGATAATATACCATATAAAATGAATTTATAAGTAAAATTTGAGTGGTTATAATAAATGTTATATACTTAAATTTTATTATAAGATGTTAGTAGAGAGAAATAGAATAATAATTCAATTGAATAATAGATGAGACAAATAAAATTCGTTTTGCAAGAATTAATAAATTGGAATTAGATCAACCTATGGAAATACCCTGAAATTAAAATCAATTACTGAATATAAGTTAATTTAAGTTGGAATTTATATGGTTTAAATTAATTTATATGGTTTAAATATATGTGATAGGACATATTAAGTGGAATAAACTTAATAATGATTTGGAATAAAAGAATTAAATTTGTTGAATAAAACATGAGTATAATAAATGATTATACAAACAGATTGGTTTAGAAATTTTTAATTGAGAATGACTAGATAATAAGATAATGAATTTAGAATAGATAGATTGAGTTAACTTAAGTGAACTCAAATGAATTAAACCAAATTGTTGAATATTAATTAGTTTAATTTGAAATTCATACGGTTAATTTAATTGTTTTATTTGTATTTCAATCTAATTTCTTTCTGCTTGTTTCTATTCTCCTACCTTCTTCCTTTTCGGGGACGAAAAGTTTTGAGTGGGGGAGAGTGTAACGACCCGTAAAATTTCAGTGGTTTTATTTATTTAATTAATTTAATTTGTGTGAAATTTTAAACAATAAAATTTTGGAATATAAATTTGATATTTGGAATGCGTCTAATTAAACATAGCAACTGGTAAATTTTCATCCGAAAATATGAAAATTTATTTCGCGCATAAATTTACTTCAATTTAATCAGTTAAAAATTGGTGATAATAAAATGTTTTCCAAACCTAAATATTTTTACATAGAAAATTTGTAAATCATCTTCTGAGTGAGACGTCATCTTTCGTTTCGTCAAATTTGGACTTCTATTGCTCCGTTTATCTTAATTCGGTTAGAATAGCAGCATTTCTGGTACCGGTTATCGACTTTTGATCGGATGACCGTATCACTGATATCTGTGTACCATTTTAATCGTCTCGTCGTGCTGATCTCTGCGGTATATTTATTTTGTGTTTTGAAGTCCGGTACACAACGAAATCCACGAAACCGGTAACTGTATCGGTACCGGATCAGTGACCATTTGATTTCTTTGGCGTTTAAAAATTTGAAACCACAATTGCTTTAATCGTGTCAATCAATCGTCCTTCTGTTGCATTTTTTTATTTATTTATTTTGCATTTATTGCCAACGGTGAAAAATTCAACAGTCACTTGCGTTTTGTCTTCCTGAATTCTCGGTCACTTGCGCACTTCGTCCTTTGATTTATCCTATATTTGCAGTAGCCTATTTAGATCTGTAATTTTCGCTACCCTCTCCCTTCTTCTTTTTCTTCCTCCCACCTCCATTTTTCTTTTTCCTTACTCCTCCACTGTCTAACAGTATGCGACTCCTTCTCACACGTCATACCCGAAATAAACACCACGACCATCACCCACGCTCACCGCCCCGAGTTCCTCCAACCATCTACCGTCTTCTTCTTTGTCCACCTCCTCCACGATTGTCCCCATCCGCCACACCTCCTTGCCACGTCATCCCAGTCGCTTGCCTCCGCCATGACCTCACCGCACCCGAAGTCAGCCTCGCCCATGTTGCCACCGTCCGCCCTTGCCACCCCACCAGTTCGCCCCGGGCCTTCCACCCATCATATGACAGCATCCGCCAGTTTTCTACCCTTCCACCATCATCATAGCCTCACACCCATGCACATGTTGCTCCACCATAAATCCACCTTCCACCTATAGCGTAAGCATTCGGCCATCATTCCCAGACTGCCGCTTAGGCCGTGGAGTTTGAGGCAATCACTACGCGCACCGTCAGTTCGCTCATAGCAGCCGACTTCCCTCATTTGCGATCTTGGTATATTTATATATATCATGTTTATTAATATTTGAAACATATATATTTATATAAAATATGTTTAGTGCCTATTTGATAAAAATTTTTTGAGTACATATCAGTTTTGATAACATCAGTTTCATATATTCCAATACAATGCTTCTTCTATATAACTTTCGAATGTATAAGTTGTTACCAGATTTTGTTTATCACCCTCGATTATAAATATAAGTGAGTTTGTAATAGCATACAAGATTCCAAATACATATGCTTGGTACATATTTAGTTATGAAGGTGTGAGGTCCCATGTAGATATAATCTTAAGAATTAAGCGTACTTACAATTTTAGGAGTAGCATTATGGGCTTTGAATGTGTACAAGTTTCAAAAAGTATAAAGGCAAAAAGTATTAAGGCTTCAGAAAATAACAAGTTTTGATATTATACGTTACATGTTTAAACATTTATATTTGTATATTATATGTTTTAAATGTTTATTCAATGTATAACATCATTTCAAAATAGATTTGTACATAACCTGTGATATATATAAGTTTGGGTAAGTAATGGTATGTTAGTTTACATTAGTTGTATAAAATATTAGTTTATATATAATGTTTATAATATATGTTATATAAATTATATGAGAAGTTCGCTTATATATGTAAGTTATATAAGTTATACAGACAAATGTTTGTATCAGAGAATTTGCTTGTCCTATTTCCTCTATTACCTGTTACAAATATTGATTTTTAGTAAAATAGAATATAGCTATTTTGACTTTAAATTGCGTACTTTAAAAATATATATTCTGTTTGAGTTGTATACATATTAGATTTTATATTTTAATATGAGTAAATATTAGATTTTTAAAATTTATATTTATTTGTCTCCATCGATTATCGAATTCCAACCTAGCTTTACTTTGTTCGTAGACTTCATATCCATCATGCTTTGCTTTTGGTTTCGCCACCGTCCTAATTGATCATAGCAGTTGGTTGCTTTGATTTGTTGCTTATCTGTGTGCTTGTCCTGTTTCTCCAGACTCGAAAGCTTGGTCATCAAACTCGTGCCAATTTTGCTTTGTTTCGAAGTTTGTGTTCAGATTCGTAACTCATTTCATCCTCGTTCGTCTCTAACCACGAAAGGTGAGCAATCACTCATGATTAATGTTCTTATATTTAATAAATTTGATTTCAATTGAAATATCAATTGAAATATGCTGATGTTAGTTATTTACATTGTTATATATGTCATTACCTGTATATGTTCACCTATGACATCCGACACCATTATCTGTTATTTATATTGATGATATATGCCTATTACTGTGTTATTTTATTATCATATCTGTTATCACTCTGCAAGTTCCCTGTTAGTATAGAATCACTATGGGTTGAAATGATACATACCCGAACGATCTTGTAGAATAGGAGAAAATCGTTATGGGTTGAAATGATAAACCCAAGCGATTTTTAATTGAATTGAATTTGGGATTTCGGGTTGAAAAGATATATACCCGAATATGTTTTAAATTGCAGATTGAAATGATAAATATCCGTATCACTTGACCATAGGATAGAAAATTATATACAGGCACCGTTGGTATATATATAAACGTTTTGGAAATGATTTCTATGGTTTTGAAAAGAAATATATGGTTTTGATAAATATTGATTTTTAAGATTTATCAAAGTTGATTAAATAAAGTTGATAAATAATATGTTTAAGTATTTATTAAATATCTATATCTTCGAATATAGAATTTATAATTGATTGAAATTATATTTATTTAAGAATTATACTAAAATAAGTTGATTTGAAATGTATTGAATTTGAAAAATTTAAGAAGTGATTTAAAACTTGAAATCTAAGAGGTGACTTAAATGGATATTTCAAACGTATAAATATTTGAATGAGATATTGTAACGATCCGGATTTTCGCGCTCGAAAATCAACATCCGTACTTCACATTGTACTCGAATGCCGTAGATTCGATCATTCAAATCCGATTCGCCGGAGCTATAACACAGTTAAGTAAATAACACAGCGGAAGAAAAGAATAATACATTGATATACAATATCTGATACATCAGAATGATACAATGAATATCAATATACATCAGAGATGATACAACAAATAGCAGCGGAAAGAAAAGATAACAACAGCAACGGATAGAATATCTCCAATACAATGCTCCAATCCATAGCTAGCGAAAAGCAAGGTCAGTCGTCCATAGACTGACTAGCTCCAGATAATCTACTCAACCTGAATATCTGAAAAGAAACCCAACTCTAGACTGCTCGTGTGGAAAATTATGAGCACCCAGAGTTTAGGAAGGGAACAATAAACTCCGGATCAGTCATGGGACTGGTGTGAGCAACAAAAACAGTTTATCTTTAAATAAACACAAAAGGCTTTTAAACATTGAAATCCGCAATGTTTTTCGAAAATGAAACTACCATAAGGCCTCCCGCCACACACACAATGCAATCGCAGAATTGGAGGAGATTTCTCCTTATGATAGTCAAACATGCTTACTACGTAAAATCACTCGATATTATTATCATTAGTGCATAGTGTAGAAAAACATTTCGAAAATATAATATTAATCTTAGCCGACATACAACATTTCATCGTATGCCTACTATAGCTACCATGTTCAATAGCAGGTTACCGCCACATTCCATAGCAGGTAATACAACTAAAACCGTACAGGGTTCGTATTGTTTCTTTGGATTTCCAACAAATGATCAGGCTAAGGAACTTCCTTACCGAAATAGAAACGCCTCTGGAAAGACGCCCCGGATCCTAACCGGATCTCTGCAAACAAAAGGCCGACGCTACCTCACGCTGTACAGCTGTAACTAGGTAACTAACACACTGACGCTACCTCACGCTGTATAGCTGTAACTAGGTAACTAACACACGAGTCATGTCATCCCCTGGTCGTTACCGACCTTTATCCGAGCGCTCGATAACCAACATCACACATAATAAATAAAGTGTATCCACATGAGTAAGTATCTGGGCTCCATACCATGATACCACCCTTTATCCAGAAGGAAATGACATACCCTAGGGGCGCTACCCCTACAAACCTTTGCTGCAACATTCCTGTTTCGACCATTACCGGGTTGTGAGGCTCGACGAAGTCTCGTCCACAAAACAACGCTTTTTCACAAAGCCACGCTTTTTCACAAAGCCACGCTTTGATCAACAATGATCAATCAGCACTTCGTGTGCCACATTACCAAATTGGGAATGTATCACTAGTAACCATCAACTACATAACCTCTGAGCTCGTACGTCTCAGAGAAGGGTGTTAAGCTAAGAGAATAAATTCTCCACCACCAACAGAAATGTATTTGATAGAAACCAGCTTTACATCTCAAAGTGTAATGTCAGACACACATCCATACAAGTCTGTTCCGGGTTCGAACAGAACCGAAGGCACTTCTCACGAAGCCCTTGCAAATCCGGATAATTTCCAATCACGTCCGGACTTCCCGTCACTAAGGGTGATAAAACCTCTATATCGGGGATCAGCCGATGCAGAGTAACTCGACGGTAATCCTTCCGTTTTCAAAAATATCCGGTCTTCACCACCGGTCTTCAAATGCTATCCATATCGTCGTATCATTATTCGGAATGGGTTATACGACACAAAGGTCCTCTCCCGGCTAAACCGAATAACGAGCGCAATTAAAAATCATATGGATACTGGGGTCTCAGTTAAATCACAGCTTAAAGCTAAAAACTTTTCATTCGAATGGTTAAAACAAATTACCATTTCCGATCTTTTAAACAAAAGATTCAATTCAAAAACCTTCAATGGTTTAAACAATTTCCATACTTTTAATCTTTTAAACAAAAAGATTCAATTCACAAAGTTAACCCCATTCACAAAGATTCATTCATAGATTCCAAGATAATTTCCATTTCAATTGGATTAACTCGTTAAATCTTTAAATCAAGATTTAACTTATAGCTTTCAAAACTCGTTTCCAAAGATTCATTCATAGTCTTCCAAAACAATTCCATTTCAAGTTAGATTAACTCATCCGGTCTTTGAAATCAAAGACTCATTTCATAGTTTTCAAAACATTTCAATTCCATTTCAAACTTGAAATTCTTTCAACACAAATTGGGAGTTCATTACTTTTGTGAAAGCTTTTACTATTTGAAAACAAATAGTTTTGTTTCAGAAAAATCCAGTTATATTTACACGAGTTAAAAACCCTTGAATTAAATTCAAATTCCCAAATCAATACCTTTAAAATGGTTTAACCCATATATAACTTGTACAGCATCTTTAATCCTTAGTTTCAAATCATAGAATTCAATTTCAAACTTGAATTCAAATTTAAATCAAATTATTTAAATTTTCGAAACTCGATTAAGTTATTCGAAATAACTTTTATCTTTGAAATCCCATTTCAAAAGCTTTTCATATTAAACCCCAATTTCCAATTTCAAAATCAATTGAAATTAAAATTTTCAATTTCAAAAACATTGAATTTAAATCATCTGTGATTTAACCGATTTCCTCGTGAAATCCATTTTTGTGTGTGTAAGAGTGTAGTCCAGGGGTTTTACACACAATAGTGCACAACATCAATCATCACAGATATATTGATATCGATAAGCGGTATAATCCACAACGCTTATCTTCATTCACAGATTCATAGATAAAGTAAATTTATCAGTCACAAAGATTCATCATTACAATTCGATGTGGGTTTCGGATAACCAACTGGAATCCGACTCCCTGTCGCATCGAAATTCAAATGTCGTTTACGGGTCAAGGGGTTTCATATTCACATAGTATTATATCACAGAAACAGAAATTTCAGATATATATATCGCAGATAAGTAAATTACAGATCACAACATAAATCAGGATGTATCACAAAGCATCACATATCAGGGATATCAAACAATTCAACATTCACTAGAATCCAAACATCCATAAGTAAGATCAATTAATATCTGATTAAAATTAATTTATACCAGATTAATTACTTATGAATAAACTACAAACCTTGGTTAATTCATCATTAATTAATTATAAACCATTTTAATTAATTAACCTTCCATAATGAATCAATTAACCTTTAATTATTAATTAATTCTTTAATTACTGATCTTAACAAATTTACCTTCAATAAATCGCATTAATTAATCAATCATATTAATTAATTACCATAAATAAATCATTCTTAAGTCGATCACATAATTAACCCTTAATTAATAAATTATCCCTTTATTAATCACCTACCTTAAGTAATAAATCAAAAATCCCATTAACTTACACCTTCAAGTTAATTAATTTAAACTTATTTACATACTTAATTAAAGTATAAATTAAGATTTTAGAAAATATCGTTAAATATTAACTTAATTTATGATTTCTCAGAATCAATTCATCACTTCAACTTTTAGACATTAATTTATTCATTAATGCTCAACTGGTTCAAGATAATTAACTTCAGATTTTAACTTTTACTTAGTCTTTGAAAATCCAACCCGAGTAAATACTCAGTTTACTCGAGTTCCCACCTGAGTTTCCCACCATTTTTCCCGAGTAAAACTTCGGGACTCACTGCAACTTTAGCTGCTTCGAGTCGCCCACTCATCCACACGAGAACAGCCCCGAGCACATCATCGTTTCCCCAAACTCAACAACCGTCACCGATACCAACTAACATCGCGTGCACGTGCACGCGGCGGCGCCGGTGCTCTGGCGAATGACGAGGTCTCCATCACGTCGCGATTTATCACCACATTAATCTCATATCATTATCCAGCTCGATCGCGTACCCAATCGAAAACGAGAAAAATTCGAGAAGCTCGAACCCATCATAACCCACAAATCGATCTCGCTGCCACTCCTCCGATCACTTGAAGACTTGCGCTTCCGGCCATGGCATCGTCACCCATCAAGCTTCCACCCTCCTAAATCACATGAAGCTCGATCGCACAAAGATGACGAACTCGTCACTTTACTGACACGTTCAAAAATTCTAACTAAAACCCTACCATGATCTCGTATCCAAACCTCACACAATAGAAAATTTATTATATATTTTTCTTGAGATCACAATCATATGTACTTGCTTCAATTCAAGTTTCAAAAATTATTATTTATCCAAACACTAGAAATTGAAAGAAATAAGATTTTTGTTCAACCACAAACCGCTCTTTGAATATGCAGTTAAAATTCTTCGTTTTTGTTTTAAAAATCATGTTTTACAGTAAGAATTCAAACTATGAACTTGAATTATTATTTTACATCAATCAATTTTATTCAATTCCTAGTTAGTTACCTGTAAAATGAAGTTACAGTGTATACTTTACGATCAGGGTTTAAATCAGTTTTTAAAAATCTTAATTAAGATTTAAACTTCTTGACTAACTGAAAACTTAAAGTTTACAATGATCAGTTGAAAGCAAATTTGAGTTTGAATGAATATCAATCCCTGTAATTCATAACAGAGACAACCAATATACAGAGTAATCTATATGCATAGAATGATATTCAAAGTTCAAACAGGTACAATATCATATCACAAATGGATCACCTTTACTGATTTAATTAAACTCAAAATTTTAAATCTTGATGTTTACTCACTTAGTAGAAAAGAACAGAGTTTGCTCACCTGAGATATAATTGAAACAGAGAACAACCTTTTTGTTGAAAAGCAAAATTGCTAACTTGATTTCCTGGAAATCTTCTTGTTTGTTTTTAGTTGAATTAGATTTGAATTTGTAAAATGATGATACTTATTCCTTTTCTTTTTCTGGTTTGCTAAGTTTCTTTGTGAACGAAAATGACATAAGAAAGGTGTATATAGAAAGATGTTTTCAGGAGATAGGTTTTGTACAGGGTAAATATAATTCTTGTTTGTACCATATAGGGTGATAAAAATGTATTTGTACAAGCATCAGAGATTTTTTCTCTGCTTTGCTTGTTTGACTCGGCTGAATAACTTTTTAGTTTGGGGGCTGATGGATCATAGCATTAATTAGCTTGTACAAACACATATATTTATTTGGTTCCTTCTTTTGCAAGCTTCATTCACATGTATATATTTACTTATTTCATTCCTTTGCAATACTTTATATATACTCACTTGTTTACACTCTTATATGTTTACTTGTTTACCTGATTGAGTGTATTTTATTCCCTTTTCTTTTTGACTTATACTTTGTTTACATACTTGTATTCAGTTATGTTATACTTGTGTACATACATTTTTGTTCTATTGCTTTGTATTTTAAATGAAGTTCTAGTTACATGTTGTTATAATTTATCTATTTGTTACTTTATATTTAGATAAACTTCTATTATAAATTTTACTTTAATACTTATATTTCTATATATATATATATATTTAATAAATTCAAATTATATTAACCATAAATTCTAAATTTTAAAATTTAAAATTACTTATTTATTTGTTTATACTTGTGTCAATTATCTATATTTTATACAATTTCAAATTTACTCTTATATGCCCAAATACATATATATTCTCATATATACAATATTTTAATTTTAAATGATTTATACAAAATCTATTTTAATTCGGGGAAACTCGCATCACTTCATCGATACATTTCACAAATTTTATTCAAAAATTCTTTAAATTATCAATTTAAATTTATATAAAATTCGGGGTCATTACATACTTCCCCCCTTAAAAGAATTTCGTCCTCGAAATTCACAGGCACGAAAACAAAGACAGATGAAGAATGTTTCATCTAATCAACTAAATATCTATTCTGCATTTGGCTTACCAAATCAGAATATCAATAATAGATACAAGATGGAATCTATTTAACAAAATACTCGGGTTATCCAGATCTACAAAATATGCAGGGGCATCGGTCAGTCCGAAAGGATAACTAACCATCCGTAGAATAAATCGGAATCCCAACGAATAGATAGATATATCGATACAATTTCAAAATTTTCAGTTCAAAACTAAAGTATACCTATCAACCATAGCAGTCAATGCAACCAATACACCCAAACAAACAATTTTAGTCCATCCGGAGTTTATGTCCCATATCAAATATAGCAAATCTTCTTCCTGGATCTACCAGAAATTATCGAAGAATTGAGAAGAGATGACGAACAAAAGAGATGAATAGAGAAAAGATTGTTTCCTTGTTGTTACAGAGTATCGACCAATTCATAGTGGTATCCCCCTGTCCCCTATCTCATCCTCTTCTCGCACTCATACTCACTATCAGTGGATAGCAAGAGAATTTACTAAGGCTTACGGACGGATATCTGAGAATTACTCATTCTAGGGTATACTTCACCCCATCTCTAATGAGCTACTTAATGTGTTACACTCCTGAGTTAAAGTTCAACCTTAGCTCTGATACCAAATGTGACGACTCCGGATTTTCGCGCTCGAAAATCAACATCCGTACTTCACATTGTACTCGAATGCCGTAGATTCGATCGTTCAAATCCGATTCGCCGGAGCTATAACACAGTTAAGTAAATAACACAGCGGAAGAAAAGAATAATACATTGATATACAATATCTGATACATCAGAATGATACAATGAATATCAATATACATCAGAGATGATACAACAAATAGCAACGGAAAGAAAAGATAACAACAGCAACGGATAGAATATCTCCAATACAATGCTCCAATCCATAGCTAGCGAAAAGCAAGGTCAGTCGTCCATAGACTGACTAGCTCCAGATAATCTACTCAACCTGAATATCTGAAAAGAAACCCAACTCTAGACTGCTCGTGTGGAAAATTATGAGCACCCAGAGTTTAGGAAGGGAACAATAAACTCCGGATCAGTCATGGGACTGGTGTGAGCAACAAAAACAGTTTATCTTTAAATAAACACAAAAGGCTTTTAAACATTGAAATCCGCAATGTTTTTCGAAAATGAAACTACCATAAGGCCTCCCGCCACACACACAATGCAATCGCAGAATTGGAGGAGATTTCTCCTTATGATAGTCAAACATGCTTACTACGTAAAATCACTCGATATTATTATCATTAGTGCATAGTGTAGAAAAACATTTCGAAAATATAATATTAATCTTAGCCGGCATACAACATTTCATCGTATGCCTACTATAGCTACCATGTTCAATAGCAGGTTACCGCCACATTCCATAGCAGGTAATACAACTAAAACCGTACATGGTTCGTATTGTTTCTTTGGATTTCCAACAAATGATCAGGCTAAGGAACTTCCTTACCGAAATAGAAACGCCTCTGGAAAGACGCCCCGGATCCTAACCGGATCTCTGCAAACAAAAGGCCGACGCTACCTCACGCTGTACAGCTGTAACTAGGTAACTAACACGCTGACGCTACCTCACGCTGTATAGCTGTAACTAGGTAACTAACACACGAGTCATGTCATCCCCTGGTCGTTACCGACCTTTATCCGAGCGCTCGATAACCAACATCACACATAATAAATAAAGTGTATCCACATGAGTAAGTATCTGGGCTCCATACCATGATACCACCCTTTATCCAGAAGGAAATGACATACCCTAGGGGCGCTACCCCTACAAACCTTTGCCGCAACATTCCTGTTTCGACCATTACCGGGTTGTGAGGCTCGACGAAGTCTCGTCCACAAAACAACGCTTTTTCACAAAGCCACGCTTTTTCACAAAGCCACGCTTTGATCAACAATGATCAATCAGCACTTCGTGTGCCACATTACCAAATTGGGAATGTATCACTAGTAACCATCAACTACATAACCTCTGAGCTCGTACGTCTCAGAGAAGGGTGTTAAGCTAAGAGAATAAATTCTCCGCCACCAACAGAAATGTATTTGATAGAAACCAGCTTTACATCTCAAAGTGTAATGTCAGACACACATCCATACAAGCCTGTTCCGGGTTCGAACAGAACCGAAGGCACTTCTCACGAAGCCCTTGCAAATCCGGATAATTTCCAATCACGTCCGGACTTCCCGTCACTAAGGGTGATAAAACCTCTATATCGGGGATCAGCCGATGCAGAGTAACTCGACGGTAATCCTTCCGTTTTCAAAAATATCCGGTCTTCACCACCGGTCTTCAAATGCTATCCATATCGTCGTATCATTATTCGGAATGGGTTATACGACACAAAGGTCCTCTCCCGGCTAAACCGAATAACGAGCGCAATTAAAAATCATATGGATACTGGGGTCTCAGTTAAATCACAGCTTAAAGCTAAAAACTTTTCATTCGAATGGTTAAAACAAATTACCATTTCCGATCTTTTAAACAAAAGATTCAATTCAAAAACCTTCAATGGTTTAAACAATTTCCATACTTTTAATCTTTTAAACAAAAAGATTCAATTCACAAAGTTAACCCCATTCACAAAGATTCATTCATAGATTCCAAGATAATTTCCATTTCAATTGGATTAACTCGTTAAATCTTTAAATCAAGATTTAACTTATAGCTTTCAAAACTCGTTTCCAAAGATTCATTCATAGTCTTCCAAAACAATTCCATTTCAAGTTAGATTAACTCATCCGGTCTTTGAAATCAAAGACTCATTTCATAGTTTTCAAAACATTTCAATTCCATTTCAAACTTGAAATTCTTTCAACACAAATTGGGAGTTCATTACTTTTGTGAAAGCTTTTACTATTTGAAAACAAATAGTTTTGTTTCAGAAAAATCCAGTTATATTTACACGAGTTAAAAACCCTTGAATTAAATTCAAATTCCCAAATCAATACCTTTAAAATGGTTTAACCCATATATAACTTGTACAGCATCTTTAATCCTTAGTTTCAAATCATAGAATTCAATTTCAAACTTGAATTCAAATTTAAATCAAATTATTTAAATTTTCGAAACTCGATTAAGTTATTCGAAATAACTTTTATCTTTGAAATCCCATTTCAAAAGCTTTTCATATTAAACCCCAATTTCCAATTTCAAAATCAATTGAAATTAAAATTTTCAATTTCAAAAACATTGAATTTAAATCATCTGTGATTTAACCGATTTCCTCGTGAAATCCATTTTTGTGTGTGTAAGAGTGTAGTCCAGGGGTTTTACACACAATAGTGCACAACATCAATCATCACAGATATATTGATATCGATAAGCGGTATAATCCACAACGCTTATCTTCATTCACAGATTCATAGATAAAGTAAATTTATCAGTCACAAAGATTCATCATTACAATTCGATGTGGGTTTCGGATAACCAACTGGAATCCGACTCCCTGTCGCATCGAAATTCAAATGTCGTTTACGGGTCAAGGGGTTTCATATTCACATAGTATTATATCACAGAAACAGAAATTTCAGATATATATATCGCAGATAAGTAAATTACAGATCACAACATAAATCAGGATGTATCACAAAGCATCACATATCAGGGATATCAAACAATTCAACATTCACTAGAATCCAAACATCCATAAGTAAGATCAATTAATATCTGATTAAAATTAATTTATACCAGATTAATTACTTATGAATAAACTACAAACCTTGGTTAATTCATCATTAATTAATTATAAACCATTTTAATTAATTAACCTTCCATAATGAATCAATTAACCTTTAATTATTAATTAATTCTTTAATTACTGATCTTAACAAATTTACCTTCAATAAATCGCATTAATTAATCAATCATATTAATTAATTACCATAAATAAATCATTCTTAAGTCGATCACATAATTAACCCTTAATTAATAAATTATCCCTTTATTAATCACCTACCTTAAGTAATAAATCAAAAATCCCATTAACTTACACCTTCAAGTTAATTAATTTAAACTTATTTACATACTTAATTAAAGTATAAATTAAGATTTTAGAAAATATCGTTAAATATTAACTTAATTTATGATTTCTCAGAATCAATTCATCACTTCAACTTTTAGACATTAATTTATTCATTAATGCTCAACTGGTTCAAGATAATTAACTTCAGATTTTAACTTTTACTTAGTCTTTGAAAATCCAACCCGAGTAAATACTCAGTTTACTCGAGTTCCCACCTGAGTTTCCCACCATTTTTCCCGAGTAAAACTTCGGGACTCACTGCAACTTTAGCTGCTTCGAGTCGCCCACTCATCCACACGAGAACAGCCCCGAGCACATCATCGTTTCCCCAAACTCAACAACCGTCACCGATACCAACTAACATCGCGTGCACGTGCACGCGGCGGCGCCGGTGCTCTGGCGAATGACGAGGTCTCCATCACGTCGCGATTTATCACCACATTAATCTCATATCATTATCCAGCTCGATCGCGTACCCAATCGAAAACGAGAAAAATTCGAGAAGCTCGAACCCATCATAACCCACAAATCGATCTCGCTGCCACTCCTCCGATCACTTGAAGACTTGCGCTTCCGGCCATGGCATCGTCACCCATCAAGCTTCCACCCTCCTAAATCACATGAAGCTCGATCGCACAAAGATGACGAACTCGTCACTTTACTGACACGTTCAAAAATTCTAACTAAAACCCTACCATGATCTCGTATCCAAACCTCACACAATAGAAAATTTATTATATATTTTTCTTGAGATCACAATCATATGTACTTGCTTCAATTCAAGTTTCAGAAATTATTATTTATCCAAACACTAGAAATTGAAAGAAATAAGATTTTTGTTCAACCACAAACCGCTCTTTGAATATGCAGTTAAAATTCTTCGTTTTTGTTTTAAAAATCATGTTTTACAGTAAGAATTCAAACTATGAACTTGAATTATTATTTTACATCAATCAATTTTATTCAATTCCTAGTTAGTTACCTGTAAAATGAAGTTACAGTGTATACTTTACGATCAGGGTTTAAATCAGTTTTTAAAAATCTTAATTAAGATTTAAACTTCTTGACTAACTGAAAACTTAATGTTTACAATGATCAGTTGAAAGCAAATTTGAGTTTGAATGAATATCAATCCCTGTAATTCATAACAGAGACAACCAATATACAGAGTAATCTATATGCATAGAATGATATTCAAAGTTCAAACAGGTACAATATCATATCACAAATGGATCACCTTTACTGATTTAATTAAACTCAAAATTTTAAAACTTGATGTTTACTCACTTAGTAGAAAAGAACAGAGTTTGCTCACCTGAGATATAATTGAAACAGAGAACAACCTTTTTGTTGAAAAGCAAAATTGCTAACTTGATTTCCTGGAAATCTTCTTGTTTGTTTTTAGTTGAATTAGATTTGAATTTGTAAAATGATGATACTTATTCCTTTTCTTTTTCTGGTTTGCTAAGTTTCTTTGTGAACGAAAATGACATAAGAAAGGTGTATATAGAAAGATGTTTTCAGGAGATAGGTTTTGTACAGGGTAAATATAATTCTTGTTTGTACCATATAGGGTGATAAAAATGTATTTGTACAAGCATCAGAGATTTTTTCTCTGCTTTGCTTGTTTGACTCGGCTGAATAACTTTTTAGTTTGGGGGCTGATGGATCATAGCATTAATTAGCTTGTACAAACACATATATTTATTTGGTTCCTTCTTTTGCAAGCTTCATTCACATGTATATATTTACTTATTTCATTCCTTTGCAATACTTTATATATACTCACTTGTTTACACTCTTATATGTTTACTTGTTTACCTGATTGAGTGTATTTTATTCCCTTTTCTTTTTGACTTATACTTTGTTTACATACTTGTATTCAGTTATGTTATACTTGTGTACATACATTTTTGTTCTATTGCTTTGTATTTTAAATGAAGTTCTAGTTACATGTTGTTATAATTTATCTATTTGTTACTTTATATTTAGATAAACTTCTATTATAAATTTTACTTTAATACTTATATTTCTATATATATATATATATATTTAATAAATTCAAATTATTATTAACCATAAATTCTAAATTTTAAAATTTAAAATTACTTATTTATTTGTTTATACTTGTGTCAATTATCTATATTTTATACAATTTCAAATTTACTCTTATATGCCCAAATACATATATATTCTCATATATACAATATTTTAATTTTAAATGATTTATACAAAATCTATTTTAATTCGGGGAAACTCGCATCACTTCATCGATACATTTCACAAATTTTATTCAAAAATTCTTTAAATTATCAATTTAAATTTATATAAAATTCGGGGTCGTTACAGATATTTTGTTTATTTAAATTGTAAATTGAAATTGAATTTAAATGTTATGGAAATGATTAAGTTAATATTTCAAAACTAAATAATTGTAAAGGGAATCTGATATGTATATAAATTTATCGAATTTAGTTTTGAAATGTTGAATATTTAAAGCTTTGAAATGGCTTATTTTATGGTTTAGATACGTATTTGAAATTGATAATTTGAAATGGTTTATTTAGAAGCTGAATCGAGTGGAAACGGATGATTTGGGATTTGATTAAATTAAATTTTTGGAATTCGAGTTAATTTGAATCGATTTGTGAAATTTGAGGAAACTAATTTATTTTATAACGAAATTTTAATATCTAAACTGTTTAAAAGGAAAGTGTTATGATTTCCAAAATACTGTGATTTCCGGACTATGATTTCGAAGCATTATAATGTTGGAAAGTAATATGATTTTGAAAATGGATATATTTGAAGTGAAATGATATCGTATTAAATTGGGTTTTGAAATGATAATGATATATTTTGGTTTTGAAGTATAAACTATTTTGAAATGACCACGGTGTTATAATAACGATTGGTTGGCAAAGAGACCGGGATCGGATATGGACATACTCTCTGTCGATACCGAAAACCACTTTGACAACCGTGTACGCGGTGGAGATTCCAGAATGAAGTAGGATGGTGGCGGCGTTCTTAAGGTATGTTACGTGGACCCAACTCCCGTGAGTTGGCATAAGGTGGCTAAAACAGGAGCGATCTCGGACCAGTGAGGTAGCACCTCTTCTCGGACGCATTTCTTTGATATTATACTCTTACTTGTGATTTGACTAGATGGCCATCCTCCGATTTGGGAATGTTGTTCGAGGTGGAACGGTAGTGGCTGCTATGCGTATCCATCAGTCCGTGTGCGTAATTGGTATATCTACCCTGGCATTGCCTAGTTGTGCCGTGTCACCTACCATATCGAGCTTTACTACGATTATGATTTTAAGATCCGACCGCGTTAAGGTTCTCCATCCCCTTAACGCTATTTTCCGATATGATTATACTTTACTTATTTAGACCCTACTGTATATAGCGTATATTACTACATAGTAAATAGTTTAACGGACCCTTAGAGGATGGTTATCCCAAACATCCTTTAAGTTACTTGTATTTTAGTTGATATTTCACTTGAGTTGGATTTATTTATATAAGAATGTTAATCCTGACTCGAGTGTTTTGGTTTTTCTTTACGCTCAGGTCAGACTGAGTGATACAGCATTTGAGACTCACCTTTGGAGTTGGAGCTTCGCTTGGAGATCCAGCTATCTATCGATCCTGCTTTCAGTTATTCAGTTGATTCCAGTGACGTATTCAGATCCTGTATTTGATTATTGTATTAAGACATCTTTTGTATTCGAGACTTCTGTTGTATCTTGTTTGACTCTGTTATATATATATAGTAGCTTCATGAACTACTATCCTTTTGTTTCCGCTGCATTATTGTTATATTACTCTGTGTCTGTGATCTGTAATTATTTTATTTACTATATGTGCTGAGTTTTGCCAAATTTTATTTACAACGCGGTATTTTGAGCAATTCAACTCCGGCATGAGTGTCTACCTATACACTTATAATGGATGCGAATGGTCCAAAATACTGGGTCGTTACAACCTCTCCGCCTATTTTGGGAAGGAATTATGCTATTTTTTTATATATTTATTTTCTTCCTTAAGTACACTTTAACATTAATGATAATTTTATCGTTTTCTTAATCCCCTAGTTTATCTAGTGTTAACTTTTGAATTTTGAATTGTAAAATTAATTATTCATTTGAATTTGGATTCTATTTAAATTATTTTGAATTCAAAAACTTCAAACGTCTATAACTTTTCTGTTTGAGCTCCGTTTTCAAAATATTATATATAGAAATTGATCGGAATTCCGCCCCGAACACAACGACATAATTTAGTGGCAAGATTCCGACTTTTACAAAATTTTCACTTTTATCCCTATCTTATTCAATTTAATTTATTCAACTTATTTAATTATGGTTGATTTTATAGGGTGTTACATTCTTCTCCTCCTAAAAGGATTTCGTTCCTAAAATCTTTCCAAGGAGTGAGCAGCCGCAATAAACATCCATGTTATACAAACAAGTTATCTACACAACCATCTACTCAACCAAAAGTGCAATGGGATTTTGTGTTCAGACATACTATAAGTGAGTTCAACCCTAGCATGAGTGTATGATTGTGACTTGTAAGTATGTATGCAAACACCCTAAACATGCAAAAAGTGTTCTATATTAGGGCAGTCAATAGGTCGGGTCGGGTTCGAGTTGATTTTAAATGGGTCGGGTCAGCTCGTTTATTAAATAGGTCACAAATAGCTCAACCCAAACCCAACCTGATTATAAACGGGTTGACCCAACATGACCCGTGTAACCCGATTATAAATGGGTCGGGTTAGGTCGGGTCATAAACGGGTTGGGACAACCCATATAAGGTATAAATGGGTTATAAACGGGTCGTAAACGGGTCAAATTCGGGTTCACGGGCCGAGTTGGGTTATAATCCGATCGGGTCAATCCATATAAGTATAAACAGGTTATAAACTGGTCAAATTCAGGTTCATGGGTCAACCCGAAACCCACCTGTTTATAAATGGGTCAAATTCGGGTTGACCCGAAAATGACCCGCCCACTTAAACGGGTCGGATTAACCTGCTAATTTCCATGTAATCTTTGGGCCGTGTTTCGGGTCGTGCTGGAAATTGACAGCCCTATTCTATATGAGTGCAAAAGTGATAGTAAATGTGTAGCAATCTTCTCCTACCATCCAATCTAGCAACCGCAATGCAATGTAAACCTAATTATGGAGAGGAAAGTTTGGCAGTGAAAAGCTTAAGATAGGAAGTCCTCATGCTTTCCGCCCGATTTTCCCTCCATTATACTCAAACCAGCCTAATTTCTTTGTTGCGGAGCTTCCTATTTTCATGCTCCACAATGCTTATGGTGGTACGGGATACTGTTGGCTCCATCTCAATATCCCCAAATGTATCATGTTCTACCACAGTAGTTGTGCCTTGAAGGTATTTCTTCAAATGTGAAATGAAAGTAAAAAGCCATGGACTCTTGCTAATTATCCGACAACTCCACACGATATTAAGTTTTCCTATTCTTTCTAAAATTGGGAAAGGCCCAACGAAATTTCGATGTCAACTTTCCTGACTTTCCAATTCTCACAACCTTCTTAAGATAGGGAAACTTTGGTAAACACTATATCCCCTACTTCTAATTCTATCACTTTTCTTTTCTTGTCCGCATATGATTTCTGACGATCTTTTACGGCCTTCATTTGTTGCTTCATCAATTTTACCTTTTTCTTTTTGGCACGTCAAACACCTAGGGGCACATTCTGCCACCTTCTTCTTCATCCCTATCCAATAGGAAATTCTTTTCATATCCATATTCATCTTATCTCCTTTGGGTGAATGATCATCCTTGAATGGTGTCTCTTATAAGCTAAAATTTATTTTTCCAAAAATAATAATTTTTTTACAATTGAAGCATTCTTTTGTTTCCGGTTACTAACATAATCTCTGTAACGATCCGGATTTTCGCGCTCGAAAATCAACATCCGTACTTCACATTGTACTCGAATGCCGTAGATTCGACCGTTCAAATCCGATTCGCCGGAGCTATAACACCATTAAGTATAACAGCACAGCGGAAGAAAAGAATAATACATTGATATACAATATCTGATACAACAGAATGATACAATGAATATCAATATACATCAGAGATGATACAACAAATAGCAGCGGAAAGAAAATAGATAACACCAACAGCGGATAGAATGTCTCCAATAGAATGCTCCAAGATAAGCAACGTCAGTCCATGAACTCCAAGAACTGAACTAGCTCCAGATAATCTGCTCAACCTGAATAGCTGAAAAACCCAACTCTAGACTGCCCGTGTGGAAAATAGTGGGCACCCAGAGTTTAGGAAGGGAACAATAAACTCCGGATCAGTCATGGGACTGGTGTGAGCAACAAAAACAGTTTATCTTTAAACAAACACAAAAGGTTTTAAACATTGAAATCCGCAATGCTTTTTGGAAAATGAAACTACCATAAGACCTCCCACCACACACACAATGCAATCGCAGAATTGGAGGAGATTTCTTCTTATGATAGTCAAAAATGCTTACTACGCAAAATCATTCGATATTATTATCATTAGTGCATAGTGTCGAAAACCATTTCGAAAATATAATATTAATCTTAGCCAGCATACAACATTTCATCGTATGCCTACTATAGCTACTACGTTCAATAGCAGGTTACCGCCACATTCCATAGCAGGTAATACAACTAAAACCGTACAGGGTTCGTATTGTTTCTTTGGATTTCCAACAAATGATCAGGCAAAGGAACTTCCTTACCGAAATAGAAACGCCTCTGGAAAGACGCTCCGGATCCTAACCGGATCTCTGCAAACAAAAGGCCGACACTACCTCACGCTCTAACCGAGCTGTAACTAGGTAACTAACACACGAGTCATGTCATCCCCCGGTTGTTACCGACCTTTATCCGAGGTACCTCAATCATAAAGCAACATCACAAAGTGATAAATGTATAGTGTCCACACGAGTTAAGTATCTGGGCTCCATACCATGATACCACCCTTTATCCAGAAGGAAATGACATACCCTAGGGGCGCTACCCCTACAAACCTTTGTCGCAACATTCCTGTTTCGACCATTACCGGGTTGTGAGGCTCGACGAAGTCTCGTCCACAAAACTACGCTTTTTCACAAAGCCACGCTTTTTCACAAAGCCACGCTTCGATCAACAAATGATCAGCAGCACTTCGTATGCCACATTACCAAATTGGGAATGTATCACTAGTAACCATCAACTACATAACCTCTGAGCTCGTACGTCTCAGAGAAGGGTGTTAAGCTAAGAGAATAAATTCTCCGCCACCAACAGAAATGTATTTGATAGAAACCAGCTTTACATCTCAAAGTGTAATGTCAGACACACATCCATACAAGTCTGTTCCGGGTTCGAACAGAACCGAAGGCACTTCTCACGAAGCCCTTGCAATTCCGGATAATTTCCAATCACGTCCGGACTTCCCGTCACTAAGGATGATAAAACCTCTATATCGGGGATCAGCCGATGCAGAGTAACTCGACGGTAATCCTTCCGTTTTCAAAAATATCCGGTCTTCACCACCGGTCTTCAAATGCTATCCATATACGTCGTATCATTATTCGGAATGGGTTATACGACACAAAGGTCCTCTCCCGGCTAAACCGAATAACGAGCGCAATTAAAAAATCATATGGATACTGGGGTCTCAGTTAAATCACAGCTTAAAGCCCAAAACTTTTCATTCGAATGGTAAAACAAATTACCATTTCCAATCTTTTAAACAAAAAGATTCATTTCCAAAAACCTTCAATGGTTTAAACAATTTCCACACTTTTAATCTTTTAAACAAAAAGATTCAATTCACAAAGTTCACCCCGTTCCCAAAGATTCATTCATGGATTTCAAAACAATTTCCATTTCACTTGGATTAACTCGTTAAATCTTTAAGTCAAGATTTAACTTATAGCTTTTAAAACAATTCCATTTCAAGTTGGATTAACTCGTTAAATCTTTAAGTCAAGATTTAACTTATAGCTTTTAAAACAATTCCATTTCAAGTTGGATTAACTCGTTCGGTCTTTGAATCAAAGACTCATTTCATAGCTTTCAAAACATTTCTATTTCATTTCGAACTTGAAATTCTTTCCACACAAATTGGAAGTTCATTACTTATGTGAAAGCTTTTACTATTTGAAAACAAATGGTTTCGTTTTCAGAAAAATCTAGTTATATTCACACGAGTTAAAACCCTTGAATTAAATTCAAATTCCCAAATCAATACCTTTAAAATAGTTTAACCCATATATAACTTATACAACATCTTTAATCCCTAGTTTCAAATCATAGGATTCAATTTCAACTTGAATTCAAATTTAAATCAAATTATTTAAATTTTCAAAACTCGATTAAGTTATTCAAAATAACTTTTATCTTTGAAATTCCATTTCAAAAGCTTTTCATATTAAACCCCAATTTCAAATTTCAAAATCAATTGAAATTAAAATTTCAATTTCAAAACATTAATTTTAAATCATCTGTGATTTAACCGATTTCCACGTGAAACCCATATTTGTGTGTGTAAAGGTGTAGTCCAGGGGTTTCACACACCATAGTGCACAACATCAATCATCACAGATATATCGATAAGCGGTAAAAATTGATAACGCTTATCTTCATTCACAGATTCGTAGATAAAATAAATTTATCGGTCACAAAGATTAACTATTACAATTCGATGTGGGTTTCGGATAACCAACTGGAATCCGACTCCCTGTCGCATCGAAATTCAAGTGCCGTTATACGGGTCAAGGGTTTCATATTCACATAACAATATATCACAGAAACAGAAATCACAGATCACGATATAAATCAGGACGTATCACAAAGCATCATATACCAGGGATATCAAGCAATTCAATCATCCAATGGAATCCAAACATTCATAAGTAAGATCAATTTTACCAGCTGATAAAATTTTAAACCAGATTAATTACTTATGAATAAATTACTAATCCTGGTTAATTAATTATTAATTGCAAACCATTTCTATTAATTAACCTTAATTAATAAATCAATCCACCTTCAATATGTTTGGAAACATCTATTTCACTTCCCTTTGAAATTTCGTTTTAAATTTCAAGCTTAAACGGACACTAATTTAACTTTAAATCACTTTATAAAACTAACTTTTAAAACCTTTAAATTTGCAAATTAAAGCCATTCTTTGTTATGAAGGGGGCTTTAAATCAAATTCCCTTAAGTTTAAAATGTTTAAATTTATAAACTTCCTCTTTATTTCAAAAATCTGGAATTTAAACATTTATTTAGCCTCAGTTTAACCTTGGTTTTAATTTAAAAACGACAATTTAAAATCTGTAAAACTGGTACAGGTTAAAACCTTGAAAACTAAAACTACCCGAGACAACTAAAACTTGCTTCGCGTCCAAACTTAACTACTCCGAGTAAAACATGATAAATACTCGAGAAAACTGGAGTCTCCCTCCACACTGCTTCTATATTTCACCAGAAATCACAAAGTGCATGGTGCACATGCACCGTGGCTTCCGCCTGCTCCGACCAACGTTGCAACGTCGACCAAGTCGATCCCCACCAGCACAACCATTCCCAATCACCAGAACTCCGATGCTCACGAAAAATCGAATTCGAGCTCGAAACCTGGAACAAAAAAAACTGACTTAACCATCCCAAACCTGGAAAATGTCTCGAACTCGCCGCCTTTACCACCGGAGATCGCGAAACTTTGGCCGTCACCTCGTCACTTCAACCTCTACCCTCCCCTGCGATGCCACGCAGCTCGATCCACTAGAGATAGAGAAAACACCTCACCTCTGACCTCAACTTAAAACGATAGCTAAACCCTATAATTGCTTCGAGACAACAACACCCTCATCAGAAAAATTGTTTAACATTTTTCCCGATATGATTGATTACCAGACTTGCTCCATACAGAGTTTCAACATCGAATAAATTTTCGATCACAGGAAATTGGATGAAATCCACTTTCAGTTCATCTACACACTGCTCATGATATACTCAATGAAAAATTGCAATTTTTGTTTTAAAAATCATATTTTTACATGATGTTTCAGATACTAACCCTGAAACAATAATTTATGAAATTTAAATTTCCACTTATTTCTAGACTTGATCAGTTATTGGATTTCCAGGGTCATTTGAGTATCTCCTTAACTTAAGTCTAAACTTTAACTAAGGTTGAAAATGAATCAAACAAGGTACTCAAGTTTAACAAAGACCAAAATCAATGGTTTTGGAATTTAGATCAAAACAAGAACCAAAACTGGAAATAGAGAGGCTACATATATCTAAATGCATGCATACATCATACTTCAGCAGTCCAACAATATAAATACACAAATATACTTCATAATACGATATTGAACACAGCAAGGACATACATCTCAAAATTATACTTAAAACTTTAAAGGTGAAGTTACTCACTAGCATCAAGAAAAATCAAAACAGATTAGGCTTTTTAAAATATAGGAGTTGCTCACCGTGTTTTGAAGAAGAACAGAGTTCATCATTTATGTTGAACAGGCTTTGAAATTTGCAATCTGAAGTCTTTTCTTGATTCTTTGATTCACCTCTCTGGTTTGAGTTGTATGATGGTTTAAATTGAAATTTTGTTTTAGTTTAAAGATGAGGTTAACTTCAGTTTTACTTGGCTTTGAATAAACCAAATGAAATGGAGGTAAGTAGATATATGAGAAAAGAAGTGTACAGGCTGATATAAAAGAAAGCTTATAGGGAATAGATTTGTACTACTTTTGATCAGTGATATTTTTCGTTTGGGGGCTATGCAGATGTTTGTTGGTGGCTGATAAGTATAATATTGTGTACTTAAGATCTTGCTTTTATTTGTGTTGTACTTTGTTTATGTTTTCTTTTCTTGGTATTGACTTCGGTTGAAACCTTCTCTTGTATGCTAGAGGTGATTTGTTGTTGATGGCTAAAGATATTTGTCTTATTTTATTTGCTAGGCTGGTAGTAGTTTCCAGGTTAATAGCTTGCTTTCACTCCTCTTTTCAATTATATATGTTTATATGTATTGTTTAGTTCATGCGTTGTATTCTATTTTTCTTGTTTCTGGGATGGTACTAATTTGTTAAACTTGTTAAATATTTTACTTAATGTTCTTTATTCACCTGTTTTGATTACATGGTTTGAACTTGTGAAATCTTCATTTATAGTTATACTTTTAGTGTATTTTGTTTGGTCATATACTTTGAAATTTAAATGAGGTTCTTTTATTATTATATTGTTAGATTTTTATTATTTTGTTGTTATATATTTATCTCTATATTTATTTTTAAAACCATTTGTTTTAACTTTAAACTCAAATTCAGTATATATACAATATATTAAAGTTACAAAAATGATTTATACCAAACTTAGTTTAATTCGGGGAGACTCGCATCTCTTCAATCCATTTATCGTTTTATTTCACAAATATTAATTCAAAAAATTAATAAATTATCATTTTAAATATTTATAAAATTCGGGGTCGTTACAAACTTCCCCCCTTAAAAGAATTTCGTCCTCGAAATTAACATGGAGACACAAAGATATATGAAGAATATTTCATCAACTCAAACTGAACATTTATTCTGCATTTGGCTCACCAAATTAGAATATCAATAACAGATACAAGAACGAATCTGTTTAACACTTCACAAGATACTCGGGTTATCCAGATTTACGAAATATGCAGTGGCATCGGTCAGTTCGAAGTGATAACTAACCATTCGTAGAATATATCCGGACCCAAGGAATAGATAGATAGATGGATACGATTTCAAACTTTTTAGTTTAGAAACTAAATTATTCCTATCAACCATAGCAACCAAATCAACCAATACATCCATACAAACAATTTCTGACTCAGTTGGAGTTTATGTCCCATATTAATATATCGAATCTCTTCTTCCTGGATCTACCAGAAATTATCGAAGAATTGAGAAGAGATGACGAACAAAAGAGATTGATAGAGAAAATATCGCTTCCTTGTTGTTACAGAGTATTGACCGATTATAGTCATATTCCCATGTTCCCTATCTCATCCTCTTCTCGCACTCATACTCACTATCAGTGGATAGTAAGAGAATTTACTGAGGTATTCGAACGGATATCTGAGAATTACTCATTCTAGAGTTTACTTCACTCTATCTCTAATGAGCTACTTAACGTGTTATACTCCTGAGCTAAAGTTCAACCTTAGCTCTGATACCAAATGTAACGATCCGGATTTTCGCGCTCGAAAATCAACATCCGTACTTCACATTGTACTCGAATGCCGTAGATTCGACCGTTCAAATCCGATTCGCCGGAGCTATAACACCATTAAGTATAACAGCACAGCGGAAGAAAAGAATAATACATTGATATACAATATCTGATACAACAGAATGATACAATGAATATCAATATACATCAGAGATGATACAACAAATAGCAGCGGAAAGAAAATAGATAACACCAACAGCGGATAGAATGTCTCCAATAGAATGCTCCAAGATAAGCAACGTCAGTCCATGAACTCCAAGAACTGAACTAGCTCCAGATAATCTACTCAACCTGAATAGCTGAAAAACCCAACTCTAGACTGCCCGTGTGGAAAATAGTGGGCACCCAGAGTTTAGGAAGGGAACAATAAACTCCGGATCAGTCATGGGACTGGTGTGAGCAACAAAAACAGTTTATCTTTAAACAAACACAAAAGGTTTTAAACATTGAAATCCGCAATGCTTTTTGGAAAATGAAACTACCATAAGACCTCCCACCACACACACAATGCAATCGCAGAATTGGAGGAGATTTCTTCTTATGATAGTAAAAAATGCTTACTACGCAAAATCATTCGATATTATTATCATTAGTGCATAGTGTCGAAAACCATTTCGAAAATATAATATTAATCTTAGCCAGCATACAACATTTCATCGTATGCCTACTATAGCTACTACGTTCAATAGCAGGTTACCGCCACATTCCATAGCAGGTAATACAACTAAAACCGTACAGGGTTCGTATTGTTTCTTTGGATTTCCAACAAATGATCAGGCAAAGGAACTTCCTTACCGAAATAGAAACGCCTCTGGAAAGACGCTCCGGATCCTAACCGGATCTCTGCAAACAAAAGGCCGACGCTACCTCATGCTCTAACCGAGCTGTAACTAGGTAACTAACACACGAGTCATGTCATCCCCCGGTCGTTACCGACCTTTATCCGAGGTACCTCAATCATAAAGCAACATCACAAAGTGATAAATGTATAGTGTCCACACGAGTTAAGTATCTGGGCTCCATACCATGATACCACCCTTTATCCAGAAGGAAATGACATACCCTAGGGGCGCTACCCCTACAAACCTTTGTCGCAACATTCCTGTTTCGACCATTACCGGGTTGTGAGGCTCGACGAAGTCTCGTCCACAAAACTACGCTTTTTCACAAAGCCACGCTTTTTCACAAAGCCATGCTTTTTCACAAAGCCACGCTTCGATCAACAAATGATCAGCAGCACTTCGTATGCCACATTACCAAATTGGGAATGTATCACTAGTAACCATCAACTACATAACCTCTGAGCTCGTACGTCTCAGAGAAGGGTGTTAAGCTAAGAGAATAAATTCTCCGCCACCAACAGAAATGTATTTGATAGAAACCAGCTTTACATCTCAAAGTGTAATGTCAGACACACATCCATACAAGTCTGTTCCGGGTTCGAACAGAACCGAAGGCACTTCTCACGAAGCCCTTGCAATTCCGGATAATTTCCAATCACGTTCGGACTTCCCGTCACTAAGGATGATAAAACCTCTATATCGGGGATCAGCCGATGCAGAGTAACTCGACGGTAATCCTTCCGTTTTCAAAAATATCCGGTCTTCACCACCGGTCTTCAAATGCTATCCATATACGTCGTATCATTATTCGGAATGGGTTATACGACACAAAGGTCCTCTCCCGGCTAAACCGAATAACGAGCGCAATTAAAAAATCATATGGATACTGGGGTCTCAGTTAAATCACAGCTTAAAGCCCAAAACTTTTCATTCGAATGGTAAAACAAATTACCATTTCCAATCTTTTAAACAAAAAGATTCATTTCCAAAAACCTTCAATGGTTTAAACAATTTCCACACTTTTAATCTTTTAAACAAAAAGATTCAATTCACAAAGTTCACCCCGTTCCCAAAGATTCATTCATGGATTTCAAAACAATTTCCATTTCACTTGGATTAACTCGTTAAATCTTTAAGTCAAGATTTAACTTATAGCTTTTAAAACAATTCCATTTCAAGTTGGATTAACTCGTTAAATCTTTAAGTCAAGATTTAACTTATAGCTTTTAAAACAATTCCATTTCAAGTTGGATTAACTCGTTCGGTCTTTGAATCAAAGACTCATTTCATAGCTTTCAAAACATTTCTATTTCATTTCGAACTTGAAATTCTTTCCACACAAATTGGAAGTTCATTACTTATGTAAAAGCTTTTACTATTTGAAAACAAATGGTTTCGTTTTCAGAAAAATCTAGTTATATTCACACGAGTTAAAACCCTTGAATTAAATTCAAATTCCCAAATCAATACCTTTAAAATAGTTTAACCCATATATAACTTATACAACATCTTTAATCCCTAGTTTCAAATCATAGGATTCAATTTCAACTTGAATTCAAATTTAAATCAAATTATTTAAATTTTCAAAACTCGATTAAGTTATTCAAAATAACTTTTATCTTTGAAATTCCATTTCAAAAGCTTTTCATATTAAACCCCAATTTCAAATTTCAAAATCAATTGAAATTAAAATTTCAATTTCAAAACATTAATTTTAAATCATCTGTGATTTAACCGATTTCCACGTGAAACCCATATTTGTGTGTGTAAAGGTGTAGTCCAGGGGTTTCACACACCATAGTGCACAACATCAATCATCAAAGATATATCGATAAGCGGTAAAAATTGATAACGCTTATCTTCATTCACAGATTCGTAGATAAAATAAATTTATCGGTCACAAAGATTAACTATTACAATTCGATGTGGGTTTCGGATAACCAACTGGAATCCGACTCCCTGTCGCATCGAAATTCAAGTGCCGTTATACGGGTCAAGGGTTTCATATTCACATAACAATATATCACAGAAACAGAAATCACAGATCACGATATAAATCAGGATGTATCACAAAGCATCATATATCAGGGATATCAAGCAATTCAATCATCCAATGGAATCCAAACATTCATAAGTAAGATCAATTTTACCAGCTGATAAAATTTTAAACCAGATTAATTACTTATGAATAAATTACTAATCCTGGTTAATTAATTATTAATTGCAAACCATTTCTATTAATTAACCTTAATTAATAAATCAATCCACCTTCAATATGTTTGGAAACATCTATTTCACTTCCCTTTGAAATTTCGTTTTAAATTTCAAGCTTAAACGGACACTAATTTAACTTTAAATCACTTTATAAAACTAACTTTTAAAACCTTTAAATTTGCAAATTAAAGCCATTCTTTGTTATGAAGGGGGATTTAAATCAAATTCCCTTAAGTTTAAAATGTTTAAATTTATAAACTTCCTCTTTATTTCAAAAATCTGGAATTTAAACATTTATTTAGCCTCAGTTTAACCTTGGTTTTAATTTAAAAACGACAATTTAAAATCTGTAAAACTGGTACAGGTTAAAACCTTGAAAACTAAAACTACCCGAGACAACTAAAACTTGCTTCGCGTCCAAACTTAACTACTCCGAGTAAAGCATGATAAATACTCGAGAAAACTGGAGTCTCCCTCCACACTGCTTCTATATTTCACCAGAAATCACAAAGTGCACGGTGCACATGCACCGTGGCTTCCGCCTGCTCCGACCAACGTTGCAACGTCGACCAAGTCGATCCCCACCAGCACAACCATTCCCAATCACCAGAACTCCGATGCTCACGAAAAATCGAATTCGAGCTCGAAACCTGGAACAAAAAAAACTGACTTAACCATCCCAAACCTGGAAAATGTCTCGAACTCGCCGCCTCTACCACCGGAGATCGCGAAACTTTGGCCGTCACCTCGTCACTTCAACCTCTACCCTCCCCTGCGATGCCACGCAGCTCGATCCACTAGAGATAGAGAAAACACCTCACCTCTGACCTCAACTTAAAACGATAGCTAAACCCTATAATTGCTTCGAGACAACAACACCCTCATCAGAAAAATTGTTTAACATTTTTCCCGATATGATTGATTACCAGACTTGCTCCATACAGAGTTTCAACATCGAATAAATTTTCGATCACAGGAAATTGGATGAAATCCACTTTCAGTTCATCTACACACTGCTCATGATATACTCAATGAAAAATTGCAATTTTTGTTTTAAAAATCATATTTTTACATGATGTTTCAGATACTAACCCTGAAATAATAATTTATGAAATTTAAATTTCCACTTATTTCTAGACTTGATCAGTTATTGGATTTCCAGGGTCATTTGAGTATCTCCTTAACTTAAGTCTAAACTTTAACTAAGGTTGAAAATGAATCAAACAAGGTACTCAAGTTTAACAAAGACCAAAATCAATGGTTTTGGAATTTAGATCAAAACAAGAACCAAAACTGGAAACAGAGAGGCTACATATATCTAAATGCATGCATACATCATACTTCAGCAGTCCAACAATATAAATACACAAATATACTTCATAATACGATATTGAACACAGCAAGGACATACATCTCAAAATTATACTTAAAACTTTAAAGGTGAAGTTACTCACTAGCATCAAGAAAAATCAAAACAGATTAGGCTTTTTAAAATATAGGAGTTGCTCACCGTGCTTTGAAGAAGAACAGAGTTCATCATTTATGTTGAACAGGCTTTGAAATTTGCAATCTGAAGTCTTTTCTTGATTCTTTGATTCACCTCTCTGGTTTGAGTTGTATGATGGTTTAAATTGAAATTTTGTTTTAGTTTAAAGATGAGGTTAACTTCAGTTTTACTTGGCTTTGAATAAACCAAATGAAATGGAGGTAAGTAGATATATGAGAAAAGAAGTGTACAGGCTGATATAAAAGAAAGCTTATAGGGAATAGATTTGTACTACTTTTGATCAGTGATATTTTTCGTTTGGGGGCTATGTAGATGTTTGTTGGTGGCTGATAAGTATAATATTGTGTACTTAAGATCTTGCTTTTATTTGTGTTGTACTTTGTTTATGTTTTCTTTTCTTGGTATTGACTTCGGTTGAAACCTTCTCTTGTATGCTAGAGGTGATTTGTTGTTGATGGCTAAAGATATTTGTCTTATTTTATTTGCTAGGCTGGTAGTAGTTTCCAGGTTAATAGCTTGCTTTCACTCCTCTTTTCAATTATATATGTTTATATGTATTGTTTAGTTCATGAGTTGTATTCTATTTTTCTTGTTTCTGGGATGGTACTAATTTGTTAAACTTGTTAAATATTTTACTTAATGTTCTTTATTCACCTGTTTTGATTACATGGTTTGAACTTGTGAAATCTTCATTTATAGTTAGTTATACTTGTAGTGTATTTTGTTTGGTCATATACTTTGAAATTTAAATGAGGTTCTTTTATTATTATATTGTTAGATTTTTATTATTTTGTTGTTATATATTTATCTCTATATTTATTTTTAAAACCATTTGTTTTAACTTTAAACTCAAATTCAGTATATATACAATATATTAAAGTTACAAAAATGATTTATACCAAACTTAGTTTAATTCGGGGAGACTCGCATCTCTTCAATCCATTTATCGTTTTATTTCACAAATATTAATTCAAAAAATTAATAAATTATCATTTTAAATATTTATAAAATTCGGGGTCGTTACAATCTCCTTATAAACTTACATTCTTACCTACAGTTTATCACTAGCTAAGTGTCCTTATGAAATTGTCTTATTTACACTGTTCCTCCATATATATGTTTATCTAGCGATCTAATCCCATCTAGAAAATCAACCCAATGATAAAATGGAACATATCTTCTAACATATCATACGCTTTTTCAATAGCCTAATGGAGTCAACTAGTGACAACAATCAAAAACTCTAAAGGAAAATTTTGCTAGGAGTTGCCATTTATCATTAACTGGTGTTAATGATGTTGAGGCCCTAATACTCCTTACTAAATTAAGATGAATATCCTTAGTATAATATTTCAATTAATTCTCCATCTTCTTTAATTCTCCTTCTTGATTCTAATAAATGCAGTCCACCTATTTCTTCCGTTAATATATCTAATACAGTCGATCATTAATGTAAAAGTTGGACCATCTCAATTCAATCCTTATTTAAATACCTCTAAACTTGTTACCAGTTTCAAAATCCATTTTTTTGGGGCTCCGATTCCTCAATCATATTAAATTCCTTAATCAATCCTTATTAGTTCCTTCTAATTCTCTATTACTTACAAATTTATTGCTCGTTAAATCTATAATTAATGTCCATAAATTGTTGTCCTGTAATAACTAATACGAATATCGTTGCAAATTATGCTATTTATATATTTCTATTTTTCTATGTTAAGTTCAGTTATACATGTGTCTATATGTTAATTTCTAAAATAGTGCATTCCTTTCCATATTTTAATTTATCAAACATATCCTGTTAAAAAGGATTACCGTTATAATTTTCCATAAATTAACCAAAGTGAGATTTTTACTTCATTTGAAATTACAAAGAGTTATTTCTTTTTATTTTATTGAAATAGACAGTGTAAAGTATGGAAAAGAATATCCATATCTTATACATCTCTTTCCTTCTTTGGTATATTCCTTATTAATTCAAATGTCGCACTTTTATACATATTTTGGAATTGGAAAATTTATGAAAGTTATACGGAGACCGCTCCAAATAAATCAAAAAATAGAAATTTACATTCTAAGTCAACCAGAGCAACTTAACTTGAAACCCAATTATAAATCTTGAACACCTTTACAACTTCACCAATATTCTATAATTAAATATTTGGGACCGATTTTAAATTTCCAGATTAGGTTATACATACTATTCCTATTTTATTCATATCTAAAAAACTTTACATTGCCTTACCTAAGTAGTGATCCCTATCTACTCAATAAATTTTTGTTGGTTTGGTTCTCAATATTCTTAGAAATAAAATTCCACAATTATAAAGTACCTTATCCAAAAGCTTTATCTTTCAAAATATAAACTTAGAAACCCTTTTTGTCAATTTTCAAAAATTGCATAGTTTTCAAAATGAGCCGTGAAAATTTTTCCTTTCTCTAACCAATTATTCCTTTTTAAGGACTTTCTACAACAAAGATTTATTTCTTTAAAAGTTAGACTTTTAGTTCAAAATATCTAAAACTCAATTATCAATCCAAACCAATACTAAACCTAAAATTCAAAAATTGTTTAATTCCAAAAAGGAGCTAAATAATTTCACTTCTTAAAAACCTTCTACAACATACAAAATAAATTTTAATAAATTGTTTTCATACAAATAAAATTATTACATTAAATTTGAAATCAACATTTACTACTTCACGAAATTATGGCTTATACTTATGAAAAGTTCATTAGCCCTCATTATTTTCCAAATTTAACTCCCTTTAAACCTTACGAAGATATCATTTCAAATTCCTAATTTCAATTTATTATCAACATCTATTGCTTTACTACTCAAAATGTACCGTCCTTTAACTAAATATTTTTATAACTTTAAACAATGAAAAGTGGAGTAGACAAGGATAACTTCTATCTTATTAATTTCTAACTAAATTACCGATCCTGTTCTATATAAATTCCTAATGCTAATTCTATCCAAATCTCCCTATCCTACCTCTATTTATTTTTCTCCTAACTAATTGGCTCCTACTTCAGCTTTATTTTCCATATTTTCCTTATATGGAAATATTCCTCCTATTCTAGTTATTCTTATCCCTCTATTTTCTATCCCTTAATTTAATTAAGTTTCATTTTCATTTATTCCCCTTTTTAGAAAGAATTAAAAAAAAATTCGAATGGAAGAAAAATCATCAAGTCCAACCTATGCTCTATTTCATTTAAAAAAAATGAAGAATCCCTTTCTCCGAAAATTGAAAACTTTTAACTCAACCAATTAAACTAGAATTTCGAAAATGAAAAATCCTATTTACCAAAAACTTTTAATCAGAAACTTTTGACTCAACAAAATTTTAAATTATGAGTTTCCAAATTTCCTTACTTTTTTAAAACTTCTTTCACATGGGGTTGGATTTAGAAATAGACCTTAATTGCCTTCCTATTGAATATTCCTTCTTCCGTGCTTACCCTTTGTTAACCATAAAATACGAATAAGGATAAAGAAGGCCTTTCAGGGAGCTTCCGCATGGGTAAAGAGTAGTAGGTAAAGCCACCTTTCGATGGTGTCGAAAGGACTATTCAATGCCAGTAAGGAAAAGCACATAAGGACTTCAAAGCAAGGCTTCCGCAAGCATGGAGGAAAGAATTATCAAGGCATGACAAAGCAGCTAGGTACGGAACTGCCAAGCACCTTCCGATTGAGAAAGAAGGATAGTTCTGCAACCATTCATCATAAAACAAATATTACTCAAAGAATCCACCTTCCGACTAAGATGGAGGGTCTTTCAGCGAAGATTAAAGCAAAGGAGTTCAGATCAAACCATTCGAAGGAGTTGAAGGGATGCAATCAATAGTTTGTAGCAGTCCCAGACCATCCGGAGGAGATGGAGGATTTTGTTCCACAATATTCGAGAAGTTCTTATCTTCCGTAGAGGACAAAGAAGTCAAGGCAAGGGCATGCAACTCAATAGCGACCTATTAGAAAGCATAATAAGCCTTTCGGACTAGTTGGAACATATACTTAACACCTTTCGAGAGTATAGGAAGGTTTATTGATAAAGGCAGCACACACAAGCTAGTAGGGAATGAAGACGACCTTCTGCCAATGTTTAAGAAAAGCATGGTTTTCGGTAATAATCAAGTAGGGGAGGAACCTCCTGACAAGGCCGAAGGGTTCACATTAGTCAAGTAAGGGAGCAGCCTTCCGACAAGGTCGAAGGGTTCGCAATACCATATGAAAGATAGACCATTCGGGAAAGATGAAAGGTTCATGAATACATTAGGAAATGCAGACCCTTCAACGACATTCAAAGGCTCATGATGGTGTACAGTGGACAAACCTTTCGACTTACAACTGCATATAAGAGGCGAAATTTCATCCCAGTTGAAAGCATGGAGCTAAAGGGAGGGCCGCTTGCATCTATAAATAGGACCCAAGGGGTCCAGTTTCGGGATCCGATTTTTCTCCTCATTCTACTTTCACTCAACTGTTATTGCTTCCGCTTACTACATTGTAACCCTAATTTATAAATTAAATTGGGGATTGGTCTCTTTAATTTTGTATCAAACTTCATCACGAAGAAATAAAGAGAATTGTGGCTTGTGATCGACTTGGAATTTGAAGATGATCATGATTAGACGTTAATACAATATTAACAGCTGATCATATATGATTTATTTCTTATCTTCTTTGTTTATTTCGAGTATATGCCATGGAACTGTCATTAGACATTTCCAATGAGTCTTGTACCCTTTTCTTGGCTTCGGCCATAAAAAAGGAGATGCTAATTGTAAAATTAGCCTCTAATATGGATCCATGGCATATTAAACCAGTTCTTATTTTTGTCTGAACATGTTTGGATGATACATTCTTTTCAAATGGTTTTCACGAGAAGAATATCAACCTAGGAACCTGAAAGCATCGGAAAAATGTAAAACAGAGCATCATCTCCTTTCGACAACATCGAAAGGTCTACTACCTTCTGACAAGATCGAAAGGAGTTGAAGATCATTGATTGATTGCTCTCGGTTTCCAGGGAGGATGGAATACAGTGAAATGACGAGGTCAAAAGTTATATAATTATAGCAACCTAGTCGAAAGGTTTAGATGATTTTTAAACCATCCAGCCAGGGCGGAAGGTTCAATGATTCTATTATTTCAACCAATCGATAAGGTTTAAACGGAATCTCAACTTTTTGACATGATTAATGAATTAGTTAATTTTCTACTTAATTTCATAAAAGGGGTGAACAATTTCTCAAAACCTTTCGATATTGCCCATCTCAGGCTAAGGTTAAAACCAAGGCATTAATTCCTTCCGACTTAGTCATTTTATTCGAAAGATGTGAATTCACTAAACCACAAAGTTGAGCCCATGTGAAACGATCTCATGTTAAGCATAGAGGGTGTTAACAAGAAATCTTGTTAACATTTTTGGCGCTAGAAGGAGGGCTTGAACCTCCGACCTTGCATATTAGTACAACTAATTGTGGAAATTTGGTTTGTTTTAGGAAAATGAGATCAAAGAGGTTTTCTACCATTAGCGAAAGGGACGAACATGTGACTTCACTAGAGGAAAATGTCTCGCCATCTTTTAACCCTGGGAACAGGGGCAGTATTCTGCTCCAGCTCAACCAACTCAGTTTCGACTGTCTCCAACACTGGCTTCGACTCAGAATCTTCAGCCAAAGGACCACATTGCTAAAACCACATATTTAGAACAGGAAATGGTAGAGATGAAGGATCTCCTAAATGAAGTATTCTCTCATCGGTCATTTATGAAAGCTGCTACGGAAGGAGAGGAAGTTGTCTCTCTTAGAAGAAATTTGAAAGTCAACATGGATGCCGCGAAGAGTAAAGCTAATATTTCCTTGTCTAGAAGAAAGGATTGCCTTCCACTAAAGGAAAACTATCAAGGAAGGGTCCAAGAGGAAGATAAGGATTGTTCCGTAAGCTCTACTTCAAATGTATAGAAACCAGATAAAAGGAACTACTTGAACAGTGAGGCTTGCCTTAAAGACGTAGCAGAGAACGCTGTGAAGGATCTATTGAATGTCAAGTGTAAGAGAACATAGGATGAGAGAGTAAATGATAACGAGAGGGTTTCTCCTCCATTGATGAAATCATGTCATCGCCTATTCCACCTCACATAAAGGTCCCTGCACTGAAATATCACGGAACGCTGATCCAAACGACCATTTGATGGCATTCGACAGTCAAATGGATTTGTACAATGCTTTCAGCGCTGTTCAATGTCAGCTTTTTCCAATCACACTACAAGGAGCTGCTGCTGAATGGTATCAACAGTATTGTGAGAATACGATTTATTCTTAGAAGCAAATCTCCTATGAATTTTCTGCTCAGTTTTGCAACTGCAAGGACCCCTCTATTGACTATACAATACTCGCTAATATCAGACAGAACCATAGCGAGTCATTAGGAGATTACTTGAAGAGGTTCAATAATGAAGCTTTGAAAGCCAAAGGAATGAATGATAGAGACAAGCTCATTGCTATTCGCTCAAGGCCTATAGTTAATTCTCCATTTTGGAAGGAGTTGTTTATCCATGGATGCCGGTATTTACAAGACTTCCATTTTCAAGCTGAAAAATTCATCCGGATGGATGAATTGTACTATTCAAAGAAAAAATTTAATAAAAAGAAGGACAGTGGTAAATTCAGCCCAGAAAGGATTCCTAAAAGAGCTAGATGGGAAGATGCTAATACTAATGCGGTGGTGTTAAACCGACCAATATCTTACATCTATGCAATGACTCAAGACAAGGTCAGCTTCCCGACCTTGTTCAAAGTCCGAAATTACCCAGAATAGAAGAAAGGAGATAAATATTGTGCTTACCACAAGGAGAATGGTCATAGAACCAATGAGTGTAAGGTTCTGGCTGGAATAATTCAGAAATTAATTCGAGGAAAGTTGAAGGAGTTTGTGAAGAATCCGCAACAGACTTTCCTGCCAGAAGCCGAGGCAAGAAAACATGTTGGTAATGCTGTGAATATGACTGAAGACGAAGACCGACTAAGCCTGAGTCCACCCCAAAACAGAATTGATGTCATATACGGTGGACCGCATCCTGCGGGCAGAAGTCAGAATTCCTGAAATAAGTACATACGTGAAGCCAAAAGGGGTGTATTTTATGTGCAAGAAGAACCACCACTCAAGAACCCAAAATACAACATCAACATGCACACTCTGGTGATCAGTTCTCAAGAGTTGAGAAGGGGAATCCATCATCCCCATAATGATCCATAAATGATCATAGCTCAGGTAGGATCCTCGGTGGTTAAAAAAATCTTGGTTGATACTGGAAGTGCTGTAAATGTGATATTTCAACATGCATTTGATCATATGGGAATCTCAAGGACAGACTTGAGCCTAGCCCCTAAACTATCTTCGGGTTCAACAATAAAGGGACAACTCCACTTGGGTAAGTGAAGCTTTTGATTCAGTTGGGACTCCCACCGTGCTCCCATGTTTTTGAAACAACCTTTGTGATCATAGATCAACCATCATTCTACAACGCTTTCTTTGGACGTCCGGCATTAGACAAAGTGGACGCATTTGTCTTGCCAAAATATTTGATGCTCAAGTTCCTTACCAAGAGAGGTTGGGGAACTATCCGAGGCGAACAATTTGCATAAAGAGAAATGTATTTTTCAACCTTGGAAAAATATAACAGGGAGTTCACTTGTTACTTTGATTCTTCCATTACTTTATAGCCTTCGGATGATGGATTTCTACATCCATCATTCGAAGCAAAGAAGAAATCTGATAAAACTAACAAACGTATTGCCGCATGGTGTTTTGCAGTTTACGGGAAGAGAAAGAGAATGGATTCTAACTCGGTAGAGGAAAGTGAAATTGTTACAGGGCTAGATTGTCGGGGGGAGGTTGAAAGAGTTAAACCAGTTGAAGAAACCGAAGAAATTCCAATAGATTCAATCGATTCTACCAAAATAATCAGAATAAGAAAAGATCTTGAGGGGCACTTAAAGTTAGGATTGATAGAATTCTTAAAAACCAATAAGGATGTTTTTTCTTGGACCCATTCTGATATGGTTGGAATTAACCCCATGGTCATGAGTCACGCCTTGAATATCAATCCAAACATCCCTCCGTTCATGCAAAAGAAAAGACAATTCGATAAGGTGAGGATCGACGCCTTAAAGGAAGAAGTCAAGAAATTGCAGCTAAATGGGTTTATTCGAGAAGTCTTACCCCGAATGGTTGGCAAATCCGGTTCTGGTAAAAAATGTAACTAGAAGTGGCGGACATGTGTGGATTATATAGATTTAAATAAAGCTTGTCCAAAGGACTGTGACCCCCGCCAAGGGTAGATCAATTGGTCGATTCCACCAGTGGACATAAGCTGCTCTCCCTAATGGATGCATATTCTGGATACAATCAAATCCCAATGTTCAAACATGATGAGGAACATACCAGCTTCATTACAGATGAGGGGACCTATTGTTATAAGGTAATGCCATTCGGATTGAAAAATGCAGGGGCAACTTACCAAAGGTTGGTTAATCGAACGTTCAAGGAACAAATCGGGAGAAATATGGAAGTTTATGTAGATGACATGTTGGTAAAATCCCAAGAGGAGAAGGATCATCTTGAAGATTTAGATGAAATATTCAAAGTGCTCCGCAAGTATCAAATGAAACTCAACCCCCAAAATGCAACTTTGGAGTCCTTTTTGGAAAATTTCTAGGCTATATTGTAAGTGCACAAGGGATTAAGGCTAGCCCTGAGCAGATCGAGGCCACTGATAAGTGCATACCATTCTTTGAGGTAATAAAGAAAAAGAAATTTTTTGATTGGAATGAAGATTGCAAAATGCATTTCAGGAGTTGAAGCTACATTTGGAAAGACCCCCGATCTTATCCAGCCCCAAAGAGGGAGAGGATCTATTCTTGTTTATGGCAATTTCCGAACACGCAGTAAGTTCAGTATTGACCAGAAATGACAAGGGATTACAACTACCGGTTTATTATATGAGCAGAAGACTAAAGGATGCCGAATTCCAATACCCAGTCATTGAGAAACTAGCATACTGTTTAATTTTAATAGCTCGGAAAATATGGCCTTACTTCCAGGCACACCCGGTAAAGGTGTTAACCAACTTTCCATTGAAACAAGTCTTTGGTAAGCCTGAAACTTTTGAAAGATTGATTAAGTGGGGCATTGAATTAAGTCAGTACGATATAGCATTTCGGCCTAGAACGGCTATAAAAGGGCAAGCTTTAGCTGATTTCATTAACGAGTGTACGAGATTCATTTCAGAACAATCCGAAAGGGGGAGGGATGTAAAGCTCAAATGGCAGTTATTTGTTGATGGCGCCTCAAACGAACAAGGGGCCGTAGCAGGATATGTGATAATTACCCCAGATGGAGACAAGCTTCATTATGCTATGAAATTGGGGTTCTCGGCAACTAACAATGTAGCAGAATATGATTCCATGTGTGATGCCCCACCTCTATGCTCATAATGACAAAGAGTATTAAAAGAAATACTATCAATTATTACGAAGAATAAGGCTGGATAGGAGCGGCCATCCGTAGTTGGCCTTACACTAATATTGGTTACCTCGATAGGAGTGGTATATACTTTTTATTTTTCATCTTATTTATTTACTCCCATCGACATACCCAATTACCAGTATAAAACAAACTACGATGGTTCATAATAGTTTAGGACATTAGATATAATACTAACAAAGATATTATAATTGCGGAACACAGATAAAACAAAAGTCTCATATATATATATATATATAACTGATGTCAATTACAATATAGTTGAAACAATACATATGATACAACTACAACTGTCGACTCTGGAAGTTATATATACAAGTACATTATCAACTAATATACATGAATACATATCATCCTATACAATGACACGACTTCTACAAAACGACGAAAACTACTTCAGAAGATATAAAAAGTCTTCATATCCCGAACAGCAACTCAAAGCAGGAAATCTACAACCTGAAATAACTCGGGTCTGACCCGAGTATTAAATTCAAAAGAAAATAATACACGGGTCAGTCTAATTCAAACTCAGTTATTAGTGCATAAAAGCAATAATAATCAACATCAAATAGGCGACAGTCACAGAAATCTCGTATATCCAACTCTTCGATAAGAGAATCGGATAACGGCAGATATAACACTAAACAGTGTTAAACAACAAATCAGCAGATTTAAATCATCAACAAAGATAAGTGAAAGGAATATCAATGAAGATAATCTTAAAACATCAGAATTGCCTAACGGCAATTAACAACAACAAAATAATCAATATAAAACATCAACTCTGGTAGGGCTGCAGTATACGCATGCGTATACTGCCTCGCCACTACTACCTGTAATACACCAAAAAATCAACGAGCTAAAATCAAATGAAGATTCAAATCTCAATGCCACGGCCTCAAGTGTCAAAGCAGGTAGACATGGACAATGTGCACACATGTACACATTGAAATTTCATAATGATCACAAGGTCAAACCCAAAGTGCTGGGTTCAACACAAGGAAATTCAAAAACAAATCCAAATGTATTAATGCAATGCAAACCAACAAGGGTAATCTGCAACAAAACTGCAGTCACCTCAAACCAGCATATAAATCATATGCAGCAAGCTCCAGATGGTACGCAAGTAAAAAGGCAACAATAGAAGAAGCACAAATGAAACAGGGGAGTCACATGGAAGTACAAACCACAAATGCAATGTTGATCAGTCAAGATATAATGCAGCAGTATGGAAGTGAAGACTACAAGTGCCAAGAGACAACAATGATCAGACTCAATGCATGCACGAACACTTATTACAAAACTGCAAACTCATTCAAATACAGTTATGAATAAGTCCAAGCTAAGCACATGTATCAACCAGGTGTAAGTTTAAGTGAATTCATATATGCAGACTACTAAGTGACAAGACCAGAGCACATATGACATGAGCATGCAACACTACAGACAGTGCCGAAGCAAAAAGGTAAAATATATTGCTTCATCAAAACCAAATTCTGGACAATGCAAACTCGAGTATGCTGCAGTTAAATGAACAAAGGACAAATGCTACAACTTCAAGTGAACTAATGCACAGTGATGTATAACATCAAGACCAATTGCAAATGACTTATGTAATGTATCAGTTTCAACCATATCCCCAAGTGCACATGCAATATAGACCTGATAGTATGCAGTGATACTGTCTTGAGGTAAATAACCTCCAACACTAAATAAAGCATGGTAAAGACCAACTAAAATAAACAAGTTGGCAAATTGTCTCAAAGCTAACAGTTACAGTATAATCCCATGAAAACAGGGACATTGCAATGTTCAAAGAGATGCAATCCAAATACATGAAGTGCAGATTGACTTAACCAATGCAAGCAAAGCTAACCCTACAGAGACTGTCTCGAAGACCAGTGATCAACAAGGGAAAACAAAGTTCGATAGATTATGCGTGTGAACAAGTACATATATGAATGCAGTGAAACCCGAGATAACAACATATGCAAAGTATACTACTGGTATGAACATCCAAACAAAAGTCACTAGCAAAACCAAAACCATGGAAATGAATCGAGCAAGTACACCCATAATTATATTGCCTTTATTCAAAACAGAATATTTAAAATCAACATCTGCAGTTCAAATTACTCCCGAAATCACCAACTGAAATTGAACTGGAAAATGTCAATAAATATGTAAAATCAACCATGATCAATATCGAAGACCTAGAACAGTTCAAAATCCATACTAAAACAAAGTCAACATAAAGGCAACTATTAATATCCGATACTCAAGTCCAGTGCACACTTACAGGTTACGAAAATTCAAAAATCAAGACAAAGTCGAAAATGAACAAGTCAATTTTTCATCTCAAAGCCAAAAGAATTCAAAGTCGATATCAAAAGATCAAAGTCGGAAATTTTCAATCAAACACATAATTCGAACGGCGAGCAACTGAATCGACAAACTCAAACACTTGCATACCAATGAAAATCATAGAATTTAAACCCTAATTACCCCTGAGTATGAATTAGATGTGAGGGGACGCTCACCTTAGATTGGACGAGCGCAACCACTCGATCGCCAGCAAACATGAAACGATCCACTAGATCGACGAAGCGAGCAACGGAATTGATCATTAGATCGAACAATTTGAAGTTGGCGACCACGAATTAGCTCAAAACCCTAATTTTTGAGGGGCGAACATGAGGGAAATCGAACCGCCATTTTATTTTCTTCACTAGTTTAGGTTTTGGGGTTGCGAAATGTAAAATGGGTAGAGGAGGGAACGGTTAAACTCTTCAATATAATGCGACACCAAAATAAGAAACATGACCCGAGATTCAAATTTGCAAAGCTCAACAACACTTACCCAAATTTTCAAAAGAATTTCAACTCGGTTTAAAAGCTTCCAACAACAATTAGTTAACAGATTAATAATTTGATGATAACAAATAAATGCGAAATTCCGGGGTTGTTACAAACTCCCCACCTTATAAAAATTGCGTCCCCGCAATTTTCATAATTAAGGTCGTCAATAACAATTATTTTTCTAACATGAACTGGTTAAGCTAGAAAATAATGGTTAAGAATACAAACGCCAAAGAAATCTTTTAATTTCATGAAAGAAAATCACAAATTCTCAACAAAAATCTAATTATCAATAGATAATAAGAAAATAGCAAAATTGAGTAAATATAATTATCAGCAATATCTAATTATCAATTAGATAATTAGAATACAGAAATCACAAAACAACAATATCTAATTATCGATACGATAATTAGAAAACAAAAAAATTTAATTATCAACAAAGATGATTAGAAAGCACAAACCACAATTCGCAAAACTGCAAATATCTAGTTATCTAACGGATAAATAGAAAACACGAACTTCATAATCAGCAAACTCTAACTATCAACAGTGGTAGATATAAAATAGCAATTCAATAAAATCAACATAACCTGAACTCAATTAGAGACTAGAAAATCTCTTATCCATAAAATCAGCAAACATCCAATTATCCAAACGATACTCAGAAAACAAATCAACAAATATCAAATTATCAAAAATGATAATCGGAAACATCAATTATCTAATTATCAAAAACGATACTCAGAAAATATCAAATATCTAATTATCTCAAATGATAATCAGAAAACAAATCAGCATATATCTAATTACCACAAACGGTAATCAAAATTTCAAATCGACAAATATTTAATTGCCATAAACGGTAATCAAAAATTCAAATCAACAATTATTCGATTATCAAAAACGATAATCAAATTTCAATCAACAAATATTCGATTATCAAAAATGATAATTAAATTTCAATCAACAAATATTCAATTATCAAAAACGATAATCAAATTTCAAATCACAAATATTCGATTATCAAAAACGATAATCAAATTCCAAATCACAAATATTCGATTATCAAAAACGATAATCAAATTTCAAATCACAAATATTCGATTATCAAAAACGATAATTAAATCACAAATTAGCAAATATTTAATTATCAAAGGCGATAATTAAATCTCAAATCAGCAAATATTTAATTATCAAAAGCGATAATTAAATCTCAAATCAGCAAATATTTAATTATCAAAGGCGATAATTAAATCTCAAATCAGCAAATATTTAATTATCAAAAGCGATAATTAAATCTCAAATCAACAAATATTTAATTATCAAAGGCGATAATTAAATCTCAAATCAGCAAATATTTAATTATCAAAAGTGATAATTAAATCTCAAATCAGCAAATATTTAATTATCAAAAGCGATAATTAAATCTCAAATCAGCAAATATTTAATTATCAAAGGCGATAATTAAATCTCAAATCAGCAAATATTTAATTATCAAAAGCGATAATTAAATCTCAAATCAACAAATATTTAATTATCAAAGGCGATAATTAAATCTCAAATCAGCAAATATTTAATTATCAAAAGCGATAATTAAATCTCAAATCAACAAATATCTAATTATCACAAGCGATAATTAGAAACAACAAATATCCGATTATCAAAAACGATAATCAGAACTCCTATCAACAAATATCCAATTACCTGCAGATAATTGGAAACAACAAATATCTAGAAATCAATTTAGAAGACTAGAAAATCAACATAAAAGCTTGGATCGATCCCATCAGATGACGAGTTTTTAATTCGCCGCACGTGCATCAACAAATGGCCGAAGCCTACCAAGTACTCAACATAATTTTGGCGCCCAACAAATGACCCGAAGGTCCGTAGAGTGACCCGAAGGTCTAGTAGAGTGGCCCGAAAGCCCAACAAATGACCCGAAGGTCCAACAAATGACCCGAAAGTCCAACATAGTGGCTCGAAAGCACACAAAATCATCAGAATCATCAAAATAGCAGAAGTTTCAATTAACGAGTCCGGAATTAACCAAAATAGCAAACGCACATGTCCCATAACCACGAGTTTTACAAAATTGTTTAATTCTCTTCATCGTTTCCTTGAAAGTGCAAAATTGTGTATTTTGTAAAAATACACTTTACATTCTTAAACGGACAAGTCCGGAATTAAGCGAATCAGTAAAAGAAAGGGGTCATAGTCCTCGATTTTGCTGAAACGTTTAAATCGCTGACTCATTCTTTTGAAAGCGTAAATTGTAAAATTCCTTAAAACAATTTTATTCATTTTATAAAAATAACAATTCACATTCTCAACTGGACAAGTCCGGAGTTAAGCGAATCAGTAAAAGAAAGGGGTCATAATCCTCGATTTTGCTGAATCGTTTAAGTCACCTCCTCATTCTTTTGAAAACGCAAACTGTTAAAAATTTATAAAAAAATTTCATTTTAAAACGATTTTCCAATCACGTGATTAAAGCAGCAATATTAGTAACAATTTCGAAAAGGAAATTGTACTTCTCCAGAACATCGTAAAACGAATCTCGGAATCAGAATTGCGGAATAACCGCATGAAAATCCACTTTTAAAAATTCGACTGTTACTGAAGTCAAAGCGACAGTAATTTTAAAACATCAAAATCTCATCAAAATAATTTACATCAAAATGTAAAAACAGCGAATTTTGTAACGACTCCGGATTTCTTATGAATTTAAATTGATAATTAAATTAATTTTTGAATAAAAAATTGTGGAAATTGATTTATAAAGTGATGCGAGTTTCCCCGACATCCAAATATATTTTGTATAAATCATTTGAATTTAAACGATTTGTGTATATATGAATATATAGGTATGTACGATTGATTTGAATTTGAATGGTAAATAAATTGTTTAATAATAATTTGGATATATATATATATAGAGTTTTATAAAATATAAAGTAAATCTTAATAAATCAATATAAAATAATACAAATAAAATGGACACTTAAGATAATTTTAAAACAACTTTATAGAATCAAAGCACAAAGTAAAATACCACATGTTTGTAACTTGTTAAACAAGACTTAGGCAAGTATAAGAAAATATAGATAAGTATAGGTATGAGTTGCAGTATTGTAAAAGAAGAAGAAGAACAAAAGTAAAACAAGTATAAATTTAAGCATGGGATAAAACAAAGGATAAAATATATTCAAGTGTGAACAATAAAGAGGTAAGTATGTAAAAACAAATCAATTTGAATATAGCCTGTAGGATAGGTATGGAATAAGACATAGAGTATATTTGCACACATAATATCTCTAAAACAAAGTAAAGTAACAAGACATAAGTAAACAAACCAGGCATGAAAATTTATCTCTGTACATACGAAAGAGAGTGGGATAAGTATGCAAGGGAATAAGTCAAACAAAGAAAAAGTATGAAACCAGTAAAGAAATACAAGGCAAAAGAAACAAAAATATGTACATAAAAATAAAATAAAATATCTTTGTACAAATAAGATAAGTAGACATAAAGGACTCATCCATTTAATGCTAGCACACTTATGTCAATTCGAGATGTTGAAAATCATCTCAGCCTCCACAAATCTGCCTGGCCAGATAAAAGAAAGGTAAAGAAAGCAAATATCTCTGATATAGATTGTACAAGATAAAATAAAATCATATAATATCACCCAGTATACTTCATGTACACATCAAATTATCATTCCAGTTCGTTCCATTCTTAGCTAAGTAAAACTGAGAAATATCATTCAAAACTCAAACAACAATTCAACTGAAAACAACCAAAGAAAATCAATTGAACCAGAGAATCAAGATGGTTTCAGCTTGCATTTATACAACCTGTTCAACATGAAGTAGGCTCTGTTCTTTTTCTAAAAGCAAAGTGAGTAACATCACATTTTCAAAATCTTAAATTGGTTATGGTTGTATGCTTAGATCTGGTATGAAGTATGTGATGGATTTCTATATATATATGGATGCGAAGCTATGTGTGTATGTTTCATTTGTCATTTCTGTTAACAGTTTTCAAGTTTAAGACTTGATTCAAAATTCACATTCTCTTAAAACCATTGAAGTTAGTACTTACCATTTAAAATAAAATTTGTTGTTATGTCTTAGAGAAGGTTTTAAAGTTTTGTTTAAGTTAAATTTAATTGGAAAGCTCACTGGAACTATAAAAAATCAGTGAATGTTAAAATATGTGAAACTTCAAACTGAATAATTTATAAATTCAGTATTGTGAATTAAATACTAAGATCAAAACATGATTTTTAGAACAAAAATCAGGATTTTAAGTTAAAGGGTTAGAGGGCAGTTTTGTGATGAACTAGAAAAGGGAATTTTGGAAGTTGCCGGTGATCAACGTGATGGTTGAGGACGTGCTCGTGGTTGAAGCTAGCTATGGCATTGGGGGTTATGGGAAAAATGTAAAAGAATTTTTCTAAGGAGTAATTAATTCGAATGGGATCGAACTAGGGTTTAAGTTATTGTTTTGTTCGACTGGGTTGTCGAGGTTATGGCGATGGACCAGGGAAGTCGGAGACGATCGCGATAGGGGGAAGAGTCGCGTTGGTGTGTGACGAGGCTCCAGCGAAGAGGCCCGGTGACCTTATGGTCTGAGGCGAAGGGAAGAAGGAGTTTACCGGCCATGGCAATTCCAGTCATATCGAGATATTTGCTCGATTTTGATTTACGATTTAATTTGTCGAACTGGGTTGGCGATAGGGGTGTCGAGGCAAGGGGTGACTGGTCGATGATCAGTGGTGAGGTCGGAGTGTCGTCGAACTGACGTGCATGTGCACGGTGGATGAACTGTGCACGTTTGAGTGTCTGGGAAGTTTGTGTTGGGGAAGACGAGTTGATCTCGGGTTGCATTCGAGTTTCAGGGATTTCGACTCGAAGCAGGGGAAGGGTTTCTCGAGCAATTTAATGGGTTCGCACGCGAGTGATAAACGTTTCCAGAATGTAAACAAAGCAAGTTTTAAAAGAAAAGAAGGAAGAGGGGAGGCAGTGTTGTGTCTCGAGTTTTTTCCCAGGGTGTTTTCGTGATTTTCCCGGAGCGAACTAGGTCTGGCCTCGAAGCAAAAGTTGGGTTGCATTGTTTCCAGGTTGAAACAGTGCTGGTTTTAAACAATGTTTAAATTGTTATGTTTTTTTTTTTAAATGTAATCAATGTAATTAATTAAAGATTTTTTAGTCAACGAAAATGATTGAAGAAGAATTGAGTAATGAAGGTAATTAAAAGGATAATTACGTAAGATTTAATTAATGGAAGTAATTAAAGAATAATTACTTATTGAGATTAATTAGAGGTTAATTAATGAAAGAGATTAAAGGATGAAGTACTTGATTAATTAAAGATAATTAATTAAAGAATAATTAAATAATTAAAAGTAAATTATTTAATGATTAAAGTGACTTAATTATTAATTAAGGTGGATTTATTTAATAATTCAAGGTTAATTAATTATGTAATTAACTTAACGATTAATTAATAAATGATTAAAGGATAATTAATTAAAATGGTTCGTAATTAATTAATGTTAATCAACCAAGATTAGTAATTTATTCATAAGTAATTAATCTGATTTAAATCTCTCAGGTAATTAATTGATCTTACTTATGGATGTTTGGATTCTATTGAATGACTTGATTGTTTGATATCCCTGATATATGATGATTTGTGATATACCCTGATTTATGTTGTGATCTGTAGTTTACTTATCTGTGACCTTTATGTATCTGTGATCTGTGAATGAACGATAAGCGTTGTTCTTATACGGCTTATCGAATTATATTTCTGTATTCTGATATGTGATGATTCATTGTGTTGCACTATTGTGTTAAACCCCTGGACCACACTTTTACACACACAAATATGGATTTCACGTGGAAATCGGTTAAGTCACAGATAATTTAAATTTGATGTTTTTGAAATTTAAATTTTAATTTCAATTGTTTTTGAAATTGGGAATTCGGGTTTAAAGTGAAAAGCTTTTGAAATAGAATTTCAAAGACAAGAGTTATTTTGAATAACTTAATGGAATTTTGAAAATTTAAATAATTTGATTTAAATTTGAATTCAAGTTTGAAATTGAATCCTATGATTTGAAACTAGGGATTAAAGATGATATAAATGTGTTTGTATGAATCTAAACCATTTAAAAGTAAAATTTTGAGAATTTGAATTTAACCCAAGGATTCCAACTCGTATAAATGAATCAAATTTTCCGAAATGAAAACTGTTTATTTTCAAATGATAAAAGCTTTCACATATATAAGAAATGAAATTCCAGTTTAATTAAAGGAATTTCAATATTGAATTGAAAAATGGTTTTCCAAGTTATGAATGAATTGTTTTGAAAAGCTATGAATTGAATCGGTTTATTTTAACAGATTTAGAATAATGATTGGTTTAAATCATTTGAAATGGGATTGTTTTGAAAGCTATAAGTTAAATCTTAAAGATTTAACGAGTTAATCAAATTGAAATGGAAATTAATTTGGAAAATCTGTGAATGAATCTTTTGTTTAAAAGATTAAAGTGTGGAAACTGTTTAAACCGTAAAGGTTGAATCTTTTTGTTTAAAGATTTAAAAATGGTAATTTGTCTTAAATCAGTTGAAAAGAAAGTTGGGTTTAAGTTGTGACTTAATTGAAATCCCATATCCATATAATTTTAAATTGCGCTCACTATTCGGGTTAGCCGGGAAAGGACCTTTGGGTCGTATAATCCATTCCGAATAGTGATACGTCGTATATGGATAGCATTTGAAGACCGGTGTTGAAGATCGGATATTTTTTGAAAACGGAAGGATTACCGTCGAGTTACTCTGCATCGGCTGATCCCCGATATAGAGGTTTTATCACCCTTAGTGACGGGAAGTCCGGACGTGATTGGAAATTATCCGGATTTGCAAGGGCTTCGTGAGAAGTGCCTTCGGTTCTGTTCGAACCCGGAACAGACTTGTATGGATACATGTCTGACATTACACTTTGAGATATAAAGCCGATTTCTTTCAAATACATCTCTGTTGGTGGCGGAGAATTTATTCTCTTAGCTTAACACCCTTCTTTGAGACGTACGAGCTCAGAGGTTATGTAGTTGAAATTTATCAGCGATATATCCCAATTTGGTAATGTGGCATGCTGAGTGTTGCTGTGAAATGATCGCTGATTGATCATTTGCGATATGATCATTTGTTTGATCTTATATCTTTGTGATCATTACTTTGATCATTTGTTTGACCCGAAGCATGGCTTTGTAGAAAGCGTAGCTTTGTGGACGAGACTTCGTCGAGCCTCACACCCCGGAAATGGTCAAAACAGGAAAGATGCGGCAAGGTTCTAGGGAGTAGCGCCCCTTAGTGTATGTCATTCCTTCTGGATAGAGGTGGTATCATGGTATGGAGCCCAGATACTTAACCTATGTGGTTGCTGCATTATTATTTTGATGTGGTTTGTTGGAAATCGGGGATCCTCGGGAAGATCGGTTACGATCGGGGGATGACATACGCGTGTCAGTAGTTACCTATTTTTGCAGAGGTAACCCGGCCTTGTGTTGGCAGAGATCCGGTTAGGTTCTCGGGTCGTCTATTCCAGGGACGTACCCATCGTGGATAGGAAGTTCCTTAGCCTGACCATTTGTTGGAAATCCAAAGAAACAATACGTGACTTGTACGGTTTTAGTTGTATTACCTGCTATGGAATGTGGCGGTAACCTGCTATTGAACATAGTAGCTATAGTAGGCATAAGTGCGGAATGCCTATGCTGGCTAAGATTTATAATATACTTTCGAAAAGTTTTCTACACTATGCACTAATAATAATATCAAAAAAGGATTTGATTTTGCGTAGTAAGCATCTTTGACTATCATAAGAAGAAATCTCCTCCAATTCTGCGTTTGCATTGTGTGTGTGGTGGGAGGTCTTATGGTAGTTTCATTTTCTAAAAAGCATTGCGGATTTCAATGTTTAATATTCTTTTGTGTTTGTTTTAAAGATAAACTATTTTTGTTGCTCACACCAGTCCCATGACTGACTCGGAGTTTATTGTTCCCTTCCTAAACTCTGGGTGCTCATAATTTTCCACACGAGCAGTCTAGAGTTGGGTTTCTTTTCAGATATTCAGGTTGAGTAGATTATCTGGAGCTAGTCAGTCTATGGACGACTGACCTTGCTTTTCGCTAGCTATGGATTGGAGCATTCTATTGGAGATATTCTATCCGTTGCTGATGTTATCTTTTCTTTCCGCTGCTATTTGTTGTATCATCTCTGATGTATATTGATATTCTTTTTAACATTCTGTTGTATCAGATATTGTATCAAAGCTGTATATCAATATATTATTCTTTTCTTCCGCTGTGTTATTTACTTAACTGTGTTATAAGCTCCGGCGACTCGGATTTGAACGGTCGAATCTACGGCATTCGAGTACACGTGAAGTATGGATGTCGATTTTCGAGCGGGCAAAATCCGTATCGTCACATGTGGTATCAGAGCTAAGGTTGAACTTTAGCTCAGGAGTATAACACGTTAAGTAGCTCATTAGAGATAGAGTGAAGTAAACTCTAGAATGAGTAATTCTCAGATATCCGTTCGAATGCCTTAGTAAATTCTCTTACTATCCACTGATAGTGAGTATGAGTGCAAGATGAGGATGAGATAGGGGACAGAGAAATACGATTATAAATGGTCAATACCCTGTAACAACAAGGAAGCAATTTTTTCTCTATCAATCTCTTTTGTTCAACGTCTTTTCTCTATTCTTCGATGATTTCTGGTAGGTCCAGAATAAATTTGATATATTAATATGGGACATAAACTCCGGTTGGACCAAAATTGTTTGTTTGGATGAATTGTTTGCTTTGATTGTTATGGTTAATAGGTATACTTTAGTTTAAACTGAAAATTTGAAATTGTATCTATGTATCTGTCTATTCTTTGGATCCCAATATATTCTACGAATGGTTAGTTATCCTTTCGAACTGACCGATGCCCCTGCATATTTCGTAGATCTGAATAACCCGAGTATTTTGTTGATTGTTAAACAGATTCGTTCTCGTATCTGATTTTGATATTCTGATTTGGTAAGCCAAATGCAGAATAAATATTCAGTTTAATTAGATGAAACATTCTTCATCTGTCTTTGTTTTCGTGCCTGTGAATTTCGAGGACGAAATTCTTTTAAGGGGGGAAGTTTGTAACGACTCCGGATTTCTTATGAATTTAAATTGATAATTAAATTAATTTTTGAATAAAAAATTGTGGAAATTGATTTATAAAGTGATGCAAGTTTCCCCGACATCCAAATATATTTTGTATAAATCATTTGAATTTAAACGATTTGTATATATATGAATATATAGGTATGTACGATTGATTTGAATTTGAATGGTAAATAAATTGTTTAATAATAATTTGGATATATATATATAGAGTTTTATAAAATATAAAGTAAATCTTAATAAATCAATATAAAATAATACAAATAAAATGAACACTTAAGATAATTTTAAAACAACTTTATAGAATCAAAGCACAAAGTAAAATACCACATGTTTGTAACTTGTTAAACAAGACTTAGGCAAGTATAAGAAAATATAGATAAGTATAGGTATGAGTTGCAGTATTGTAAAAGAAGAAGAAGAACAAAAGTAAAACAAGTATAAATTTAAGCATGGGATAAAATAAAGGATAAAATATGTTCAAGTGTGAACAATAAAGAGGTAAGTATGTAAAAACAAATCAATTTGAATATAGCCTGTAGGATAGGTATGGAATAAGACATAGAGTATATTTGCACATATAATATCTCTAAAACAAAGTAAAGTAACAAGACATAAGTAAACAAACCAGGCATGAAAATTTATCTCTGTACATACGAAAGAGAGTGGGATAAGTATGCAAGGGAATAAGTCAAACAAAGAAAAAGTATGAAACCAGTAAAGAAATACAAGGCAAAAGAAACAAAAATATGTACATAAAAATAAAATAAAATATCTTTGTACAAATAAGATAAGTAGACATAAAGGACTCATCCATTTAATGCTAGCACACTTATGTCAATTCGAGATGTTGAAAATCATCTCAGCCTCCACAAATCTGCCTGGCCAGATAAAAGAAAGGTAAAGAAAGCAAATATCTCTGATATAGATTGTACAAGATAAAATAAAATCATATAATATCACCCAGTATACTTCATGTACACATCAAATTATCATTCCAGTTCGTTCCATTCTTAGCTAAGTAAAACTGAGAAATATCATTCAAAACTCAAACAACAATTCAACTGAAAACAACCAAAGAAAATCAATTGAACCAGAGAATCAAGATGGTTTCAGCTTGCATTTATACAACCTGTTCAACATGAAGCAGGCTCTGTTCTTTTTCTAAAAGCAAAGTGAGTAACATCAAATTTTCAAAATCTTAAATTGGTTATGGTTGTATGCTTAGATCTGGTATGAAGTATGTGATGGATTTCTATATATATATATGGATGCGAAGCTATGTGTGTATGTTTCATTTGTCATTTCTGTTAACAGTTTTCAAGTTTAAGACTTGATTCAAAATTCACATTCTCTTAAAACCATTGAAGTTAGTACTTACCATTTAAAATAAAATTTGTTGTTATGTCTTAGAGAAGGTTTTAAAGTTTTGTTTAAGTTAAATTTAATTGGAAAGCTCACTGGAACTATAAAAAATCAGTGAATGTTAAAATATGTGAAACTTCAAACTGAATAATTTATAAATTCAGTATTGTGAATTAAATACTAAGGTCAAAACATGATTTTTAGAACAAAAATCAGGATTTTAAGTTAAAGGGTTAGAGGGCAGTTTTGTGATGAACAGAAAAGGGAATTTTGGAAGTTGCCGGTGATCAACGTGATGGTTGAGGACGTGCTCGTGGTTGAAGCTAGCTATGGCATCGGGGGTTATGGGAAAAATGTAAAAGAATTTTCCTAAGGAGTAATTAATTCGAATGGGATCGAACTAGGGTTTAAGTTATTGTTTTGTTCGACTGGGTTGTCGAGGTTATGGCGATGGACCAGGGAAGTCGGAGACGATCGTGATAGGGGGAAGAGTCGCGTTGGTGTGTGACGAGGCTCCAACGAAGAGGCCCGGTGACCTTATGGTCTGAGGCGAAGGGAAGAAGGAGTTTACCGGCCATGGCAATTCCAGTCATATCGAGATATTTGCTCGATTTTGATTTACGATTTAATTTGTCGAACTGGGTTGGCGATAGGGGTGTCGAGGCAAGGGGTGACTGTTCGATGATCAGTGGTGAGGTCGGAGTGTCGTCGAACTGACGTGCATGTGCACGGTGGATGAACTGTGCACGTTTGAGTGTCTGGGAAGTTTGTGTTGGGGAAGACGAGTTGATCTCGGGTTGCATTCGAGTTTCAGGGATTTCGACTCGAAGCAGGGGAAGGGTTTCTCGAGCAATTTAATGGGTTCGCACGCGAGTGATAAACGTTTCCAGAATGTAAACAAAGCAAGTTTTAAAAGAAAAGAAGGAAGAGGGGAGGCAGTGTTGTGTCTCGAGTTTTTTCCCAGGGTGTTTTCGTGATTTTCCCGGAGCGAACTAGGTCTGGCCTCGAAGCAAAAGTTGGGTTGCATTGTTTCCAGGTTGAAACAGTGCTGGTTTTAAACAATGTTTAAATTGTTAAGTTTTTTTTTTAAATGTAATCAATGTAATTAATTAAAGATTTTTTAGTCAATGAAAATGATTAAAGAAGAATTGAGTAATGAAGGTAATTAAAAGGATAATTACTTAAGATTTAATTAATGGAAGTAATTAAAGAATAATTACTTATTGAGATTAATTAGAGGTTAATTAATGAAAGAGATTAAAGGATGAAGTACTTGATTAATTAAAGATAATTAATTAAAGAATAATTAAATAATTAAAAGTAAATTATTTAATGATTAAAGTGACTTAATTATTAATTAAGGTGGATTTATTTAATAATTCAAGGTTAATTAATTATGTAATTAACTTAAAGATTAATTAATAAATGATTAAAGGATAATTAATTAAAATGGTTCGTAATTAATTAATGTTAATCAACCAAGATTAGTAATTTATTCATAAGTAATTAATCTGATTTAAATCTCTCAGGTAATTAATTGATCTTACTTATGGATGTTTGGATTCTATTGAATGACTTGATTGTTTGATATCCCTGATATATGATGATTTGTGATATACCCTGATTTATGTTGTGATCTGTAGTTTACTTATCTGTGACCTTTATGTATCTATGATCTGTGAATGAACGATAAGCGTTGTTCTTATACCGCTTATCGAATTATATTTCTATATTCTGATATGTGATGATTCATTGTGTTGCACTATTGTGTTAAACCCTTGGACCACACTTTTACACACACAAATATGGATTTCACGTGGAAATCGGTTAAGTCACAGATAATTTAAATTTGATGTTTTTGAAATTGAAATTTTAATTTCAATTGTTTTTGAAATTGAGAATTCGGGTTTAAAGTGAAAAGCTTTTGAAATAGAATTTCAAAGACAAGAGTTATTTTGAATAACTTAATGGAATTTTGAAAATTTAAATAATTTGATTTAAATTTGAATTCAAGTTTGAAATTGAATCCTATGATTTGAAACTAGGGATTAAAGATGATACAAATGTGTTTGTATGAATCTAAACCATTTAAAAGTAAAATTTTGAGAATTTGAATTTAACCCAAGGATTCCAACTCGTATAAATGAATCAGATTTTCCGAAATGAAAACTGTTTGTTTTCAAATGATAAAAGCTTTCACATATATAAGAAATGAAATTCCAGTTTAATTAAAGGAATTTCAATATTGAATTGAAAAATGGTTTTCCAAGTTATGAATGAATTGTTTTGAAAAGCTATGAATTGAATCGGTTTATTTTAACAGATTTAGAATAATGATTGGTTTAAATCATTTGAAATGGGATTGTTTTGAAAGCTATAAGTTAAATCTTAAAGATTTAACGAGTTAATCAAATTGAAATGGAAATTAATTTGGAAAATCTGTGAATGAATCTTTTGTTTAAAAGATTAAAGTGTGGAAACTGTTTAAACCGTAAAGGTTGAATCTTTTTGTTTAAAGATTTAAAAATGGCAATTTGTCTTAAATCAGTTGAAAAGAAAGTTGGGTTTAAGTTGTGACTTAATTGAAATCCCATATCCATATGATTTTAAATTGCGCTCACTATTCGGGTTAGCCGGGAAAGGACCTTTGGGTCGTATAATCCATTCCGAATAGTGATACGTCGTATATGGATAGCATTTGAAGGCCGGTGTTGAAGACCGGATATTTTTTGAAAACGGAAGGATTACCGTCGAGTTACTCTGCATCGGCTGATCCCCGATATAGAGGTTTTATCACCCTTAGTGACGGGAAGTCCGGACGTGATTGGAAATTATCCGGATTTGCAAGGGCTTCGTGAGAAGTGCCTTCGGTTCTGTTCGAACCCGGAACAGACTTGTATGGATACATGTCTGACATTACACTTTGAGATATAAAGCCGATTTCTTTCAAATACATCTCTGTTGGTGGCGGAGAATTTATTCTCTTAGCTTAACACCCTTCTCTGAGACGTACGAGCTCAGAGGTTATGTAGTTGAAATTTATCAGCGATATATCCCAATTTGGTAATGTGGCATGCTGAGTGTTGCTGTGAAATGATCGTTGATTGATCATTTGCGATATGATCATTTGTTTGATCTTATATCTTTGTGATCATTACTTTGATCATTTGTTTGACCCGAAGCATGGCTTTGTAGAAAGCGTAGCTTTGTGGACGAGACTTCGTCGAGCCTCACACCCCGGAAATGGTCAAAACAGGAAAGATGCGGCAAGGTTCTAGGGAGTAGCGCCCCTTAGTGTATGTCATTCCTTCTGGATAGAGGTGGTATCATGGTATGGAGCCCAGATACTTAACCTATGTGGTTGCTGCATTATTATTTTGATGTGGTTTGTTGGAAATCGGGGATCCTCGGGAAGATCGGTTACGATCGGGGGATGACATACGCGTGTCAGTAGTTACCTATTTTTGCAGAGGTAATCCGGCCTTGTGTTGGCAGAGATCCGGTTAGGTTCTCGGGTCGTCTATTCCAGGGACGTACCCATCGTGGATAGGAAGTTCCTTAGCCTGACCATTTGTTGGAAATCCAAAGAAACAATACGTGACTTGTACGGTTTTAGTTGTATTACCTGCTATGGAATGTGGCGGTAACCTGCTATTGAACATAGTAGCTATAGTAGGCATAAGTGCGGAATGCCTATGCTGGCTAAGATTTATAATATACTTTCGAAAAGTTTTCTACACTATGCACTAATAATAATATCAAAAAAGGATTTGATTTTGCGTAGTAAGCATCTTTGACTATCATAAGAAGAAATCTCCTCCAATTCTGCGTTTGCATTGTGTGTGTGGTGGGAGGTCTTATGGTAGTTTCATTTTCTAAAAAGCATTACGGATTTCAATGTTTAATATTCTTTTGTGTTTGTTTTAAAGATAAACTATTTTTGTTGCTCACACCAGTCCCATGACTGACTCGGAGTTTATTGTTCCCTTCCTAAACTCTGGGTGCTCATAATTTTCCACACGAGCAGTCTAGAGTTGGGTTTCTTTTCAGATATTCAGGTTGAGTAGATTATCTGGAGCTAGTCAGTCTATGGACGACTGACCTTGCTTTTCGCTAGCTATGGATTGGAGCATTCAATTGGAGATATTCTATCCGTTGCTGATGTTATCTTTTCTTTCCGCTGCTATTTGTTGTATCATCTCGGATGTATATTGATATTCTTTTTAGCATTCTGTTGTATCAGATATTGTATCAAAGCTGTATATCAATATATTATTCTTTTCTTCCGCTGTGTTATTTACTTAACTGTGTTATAAGCTCCGACGACTCGGATTTGAACGGTCGAATCTACGGCATTCGAGTACACGTGAAGTATGGATGTCGATTTTCGAGCGGGCAAAATCCGTATCGTCACAAATTTCATTCATCAAAATTTCAACAAAACACCGTACTTCAAAAATTTAGCATTGGTGTAGAAATCCCGTTATAAAAATAACGGCAACAAAATACGTTTCATAACCAAGCATCGATTCAACGTAAAATTAATGCAGTAACGTGCAATTCATATTTGCATGCACACTACAATATAAACAAAAGAAATTACTCTATTATCTTCAATGAAGATAATTCAAAACAGCAAAACCTAATCAATAGATGATTAGTACAAAAGAAAGCCAGCGGAAATTTCAACAAAAATCACATAACTGCAATTTCTTCGAATCCTCAATTCGGATTCGAAATTATCAAAGAAATAAAATAATTACAGCTATGTAAACAACCAATGAAATTTATTTCAATTTCATATTTCAATTTTTAAATCAAATAGATTATCAGTTGTACTCAGCAAAGACAGTTTCACTACTTCCGCTGTGCACTCTGATAAACAGACTACACTTTAAATAAAATCAAAAAACACAGCTTCACTTTTATTTTTAAATAAAGATATTTAAAAATTTCACCAAAATTTTAAAACTTTAGGTTTGACTCAAAGCACAAATAAAACATCGACCAATAGTTGTAACATATGTTCCATCTAAGTTATGTTTTATATTATGTCCATAAACCCCAAGCTCTGATACCAACTGTGACGCCCCACCTCTATGCTCATAATAACAAAGAGTATTAAAAGAAATACTGTCTATTATTACGAAGAATAAGGCTGGATAGGAGCGGCCATCCGTAGTTGGCCTTACACTAATATTGGTTACCTCGATAGGAGTGGTATATACTTTTTATTTTTCATCTTATTTATTTACTCCCATCGACATACCCAATTACCAGTATAAAACAAACTTCGATGGTTCATAATAGTTTAGGACATTAGATATAATAATAACAAAGATATTATAATTGCGGAACACAGATAAAACAAAAGTCTCATATATATATATATATATATATATATATAACTGATGTCAGTTACAATATAGTTGACACAATACATATGATACAACTACAATTGTCGACTCTGGAAGTTATATATACAAGTATATTATCAACTAATATACATGAATACATATCATCCTATACAATGACACGACTTCAACAAAACGACGAAAACTACTTCAGAAGATATAAAAAGTCTTCATATCCCGAACAGCAACTCAAAGCAGGAAATCTACAACCTGAAATAACTCGGGTCTGACCCGAGTATTAAATTCAAAGAAAATAATACACGGGTCAGTATAATTCAAACTCAGTTATTAGTGCATAAAAGCAATAATAATCAACATCAAATAGGCGACAGTCACAGAAATCTCGTATATCCAACTCTTCGATAAGAGAATCGGATAACGACAGATATAACACTAAACAGTGTTAAACAACAAATCAGCAGATTTAAATCATCAACAAAGATAAGTGAAAGGAATATCAATGAAGATAATCTTAAAACATCAGAATTGCCTAACGGCAATTAACAACAACAAAATAATCAATATAAAACATCAACTCTGGTAGGGCTGCAGTATACGCACGCATATACTGCCTCGCCACTACTACCTGTAATACACCAAAAAATCAACGAGCCAAAATCAAATGAAGATTCAAATCTCAATGCCACGGCCTCAAGTGTCAAAGTAGGCAGACATGGACAATGTGCACACATGTACACATTGAAATTTCACAAATGATCGCAAGGTCAAACCCAAAGTGCTGGGTTCAACACAAGGAAATTCGAAAACAAATCTAAATGTATTAATGCAATGCAAACCAACAAGGGCAATCTGCAACAAAACTGCAGTCACCTCAAAACAGCATATAAATCATATGCAGCAAGCTCAAGATGGTACGCAAGTAAAAATGCAACAATAGAAGAAGCACAAATGAAACAAGGGAGTCACATGGAAGTACAGACCACAAATGCAATGTTGATCAGTCAAGATATAATGCAGCAGTATGGAAGTGAAGACTACAAGTGCCAAGCGACAACAATGATCAGACTCAATGCATGCACGGACACTTATTACAAAACTGCAAACTCATTCAAATATAGTTATTAATAAGTCCAAGCCAAGCACATGTATCAACCAGGTGTAAGTTTAAGTGAATTCATATATGCAGACTACTAAGTGACAAGACCAAAGCACATATGAGATGAGCATGCAACACTGCAGACACTGCCGAAGCAAAAAGGTAAAATATATTGCTTCATCAAAACCAAATTCTGGACAATGCAAACTAGAGTATGCTGCAGTTAAATGAACAAGGGACAAATGCTACAACTTCAAGTGAATTAATGCACAGTGATGTATAACATCAAGACCAATTGCAAATGACTTATGTAATGTATCAGTTTCAACCATATCCCCAAGTGCACATGCAATATAGACCTGACAGTATGCAGTGATACTGTCTTGAGGTAAATAGCCTCCAACACTAAAAAAAGCATGGTAAAGACCAACTAAAATAAACAAGTTGGCAAACTGTCTCAAAGCTAACAATTATAGTATAATCCCATGAAAATAGGGACATTGCAATGTTCAAAGAGATGCAATATCCAAATACATGAAGTGCAGATTGACTTAACCAATGCAAGCAAAGCTAACAGCGAAGACCAGTGAACTACAAGGGAAAACAAAGTTCGATAGATTACGTGTGTGAACAAGTACATATATGAATGCAGTAAAACCCGAGATAACAACATATGCAAAGTATACTACTGGGATGAACATCCAAACAAAAGTCACTAGCAAAACCAAAACCATGGAAATGAATCGAGCAAGTACACCCATAATTATATTGCCTTTATTCAAAACAGAATATTTAAAATCAACATCTGCAGTTCAAATTACTCCCGAAATCACCACCTGAAATTGAACTGGAAAATGTCAACAAATATGTAAAATCAACCATGATCAATATCGAAGACCTAGAACAGTTCAAAATCCATACTAAAACAAAGTCAACATAAAGGCAACTATTAATATCCGATACTCAAGTCCAGTGCACACTTACAGGTTACGAAAATTCAAAAATCAAGACAAAGTCGAAAATGAACAAGTTAATTTTTCATCTCAAAGCCAAAAGAATTCAAAGTCGATATCAACAGATCAAAGTCGGAAATTTTCAAGCAAACACATAATTCGAATGGCGAGCAACTGAATCGACAAACTCAAACACTTGCATACAAATGAAAATCATAGAATTTAAACCCTAATTACCCCTGAGTATGAATTAGATGTGACGGGACGCTCACCTTAGATTGGATGAGCGCAACCACTCGATCGCCAGCAAACATGACACGATCCACTAGATCGACGAAGCGAGCAACGGAATCGATCATTAGATCGAACAATTTGAAGTTGGCGACCACGAATTAGCTCAAAACCCTAATTTTTGAGGGGCGAACGTGAGGGAGATCGAACCGCCATTTTATTTTCTTCACTGGTTTAGGTTTTGGGGTTGCGAAATGTAAAATGGGTAGAGGAGGGAACGATTAAACTCTTCAATATAATGTGGCACCAAAATAAGAAACATGACCCGAGATTCAAATTTGCAAAACTCAACAACACTTACCCAAATTTTCAAAAGAATTTCAACTCGGTTTAAAAGCTTCCAACAACAATTAGTTAACAGATTAATAATTTGATGATAATAAATAAATGCGAAATTCCGGGGTTGTTACACCATGGTTGCAGGATTAACCCTTGCTCTACAGCTCAAGATACCGAGGATTCAAGTATTCAGTGATTCTCAATTGATGGTTAACCAAATCAAACAAGTATATCAAACCAAAGATCCCAAAGTTAGTCAGTATGTGAAGAAAGTTTTAAAAATGCTCGCACTTTTCGAAGATTGCTCCGTACACCAAATACCAAGAGGAGACAATTCTTAAGTAGATTCACTAGCTAAGTTGGCAAGCTCGAGAGGAGCTCCTAAGACTCGACTTATGCCTATGGGATTTCAGGCCAATCCTTGCATTGAGGAAAACAAACAAGAGGAAGTCAAGGAGCTATTAGTATTAACCCGATCACAAGCCTTAGCACGAGAATCAGAAGGAATAGATCAGGAAATACTGAATGAAGAACTAGTAGCCCCAATAGCGGAAGAATATTACGAAAACACTTGGATGGCTCCGATTATGAGTTATATTGTCAATGGGACACTACTTGCAGATAAAATAGAAGCATGAAAGCTAAAAAGACAAGCCCAAAACTTTACCATTATGGATGGAATTCTATACAAAAAAGGATATGCCCTTCCTTATTTGCGATGTGTAAAACCCGAGAGGGGATTGAGGATATTAAAGGAAGCACACAAAGAATTGTGTGAGGATCATTCTAATGGGATTAAACTGGCCAAAAAGATAACGAGGCAAGGGTTTTACTGGTAATATTTGACCTACCAAGCAATTGAGTATGTTAAAAGGTGTGAAAAGTGTCAACGTTATTCAAAGATACCACACCTTCCTCCGAGTCAACTAACCTCTATTACCAGTCCATAGCCATTTGATGTTTGGGAATTGATTTAATCGGGCTGCTTCCAGTCTTCAAAGGAGAAGTGAAATATGCTATAGTGGCAATTGATTACTTCACAAAATGGGTTGAAGCAGAACCACTTCCAAAAATCACCTCTGGGAAAGTGCTAATATTTGTCATTAAAAACATTGTCACAAGGGTTGGGATACCTTAAAAGATAATATCCGACAATGGAACCCAATTTGAAAGTGAAGAGTTTTCATGATTTTGCCATAAGAATGGAATCATAAAAAGCTTCTCTTCCGTCCCTCACCTAATGGTCAATGGAGCCGTCGAAGCTGCTAGGAAACAATAAAGACAATCTTGAAAAAGAGACTGAATAAAGCAAAAGGGAATTGGGTAGAGGGATTACCCCTAGTTTTACGGGCTTATAGAACATCCACTAGAACTACAATGGGTCATACCCCGTATTCACTAACATATGGATGTGAAGTAATGCTACCGGTAGAAATTGAAGTACCTTCTCATCGAAGGATTGCCTATGCCTTTAATCCAAACCAAGAACCGAGAAAGGAATCACTTGATTCATGAATTAAGAGATGAAACAACCTTAAGAACGGCTGAATACCAAAGGAGAATATCGAAGTATTACAACTCAAAGGTAAAAACAAGGTCATTCAGACAAGGAGATTTGGTACTTAGAAGAGTAATGGCCAATACGAGAAACCCATCAGATGGGTCATTGGGACTAAATTGGGAAGGTCCACTGATCATTTTCAAAGAAATTCTCCCAAGGGCCTACAAGCTATGTCATCCCGATGGTAATATGGTAACAAGAACCTGGAAAGCAGAACATTTGAAAATGTATTTTCTGACTCTGGATGAATAAAGCATTTTCAGGAATGACTCAGCTATGACCCATTAAGAAAAGTCTACATGGTCGAGAGTAAAATTCTCCTTAAGCTTGGACTACCTAAGATGGTAGGCTACCAATAATGGTAGAAAGCACTTGGTCATGCCAAGATGGCCAGGTCAAGGCACCTCCTGGAGGGAGGGCGTAAGCCTTTATCTGCGCCAAAGTCAGAAATGGCCAGGTTAAAGCAGCACAAGGCCATATTCGCGTCATGCTATGGCTAGGATAAGGCACCTCCTGGAGGGAGGACGGGTAATTCCTTGGTCCCGCCATGCTATGGCCTAGCCAAGGTACCGAACAAGCCCTTAACCGCGTCACGCTATGGCCAGGTTAAGGCGCCTCCTAGAGGGAGGATGGGTAATTCCTTGGTCCTGCCATGCTATGTCCTGGCCAAGGTACCAAACAAGCCCTTAACCACATCACGCTATGGCCAGGTTAAGGCGCCTCTTGGAGGGAGGATGGGTAAGTCTTCGGACTCTGCTTCAGAATAAGCTGGCCGAGCGCATCAGAAACCCGGATGAAATGTTCGATGGACTAAGAAAAGTCCCTACCTGAAATTGACACCGCCAGAAATCAGCATCGCATAAAATGGCAACCGCCAAAAGATTGGCAATGTATAAAAGGACAAACAGCCTGAAATGGGCTCTACTTAAATAAGCACAAATTTCGACTAAAGAGTCCCCGCCTTAAATAGGCCAAAACAAGTGGATAAAGAAAACTCGGGCTTGAGAAAGCAAAAGCATTCCAGACATCCTCAAAGCCTGAAGATGGCACATTCGACAAAAAGAACCAAAAAGAATTCTCTAACTTCTCTTCGTGAAACACCTACCAGATGGGTATTCTGGTCTTTTATTATTAATTACCAGAAATGGTATTCTGGTCTTCTATTATTAATTACCAGAAATGGTATTCTGGTCTTTTATTATTAAGTGACAGAAATGATATTCTGGTATTCTACTGTTAATTACCAAAAATGGTATTCTGGTCATCTATTAGTAACCAACAGAAATGGTATTCTGGGACTTCTATTATTAATTATTAGAAATGGTATTCTGAAAGTGACATCCTGGACTTCTGTCACAAGATAACTAAAATGATGTTTTGGACTTCTACTATTAAATATCAGGAAGGGATATTCTGGTCATCTATTACTCATTACCAAAAACGGTTTTCTAGATTCCCATTATCAATGTCGGATTGGATTTCTAGTCTTCTATTACTCAATATCAAATGTGCATTACTGTTCTTCTACTGCTTATCATCGGAAATAGCCTCATGGTCTTCTTTTATTGAATGACAAAACTAGTCATTTGAACCTCTAATGTTTACAACCAAAAACAATCTCTTGGACCTTTACATCAGAACGGAGGATCAGATTGGTATTTTGGTCCTCTCTCATTAATACTGAATTAATATGGAATCGTAGCCTTATATTATGATGAGCAGAATGATTTTGGACTCCCTATTATTATTCGGTGTGGAATTTTTAGCCTTTATTGTCGCAAGATATGAACTTCTAAATTATCTATGTATGATCTTCTGACGGTCAATTATTAAGAGCAAGTTTTAAACACCTATACTTATTAATAAGGTCCATCCATCATGGAAATACGGGTCCTTTATTATGAATTATGGAACTTCTATCATTCATGGAAAAATGGGAAATAATTACTACCCGGTTCTAAATATTCAAAGGGTGAATTTTCTAACAAAATAAAATCGGAGTTTAAGAACAACCAAACTGAAAAGGTACTTATAGTGTAAACTAACTATGCAAATATTATTAGATGTATTATAGGTATACTAGTATATAGGAACTATTTGGTAATCCTAGAGATTTTGTCCTAAAGAACAAGAGCCTTCTTTATACAAAGGGGAGGGCTAAATGTTAACCAAAAAATACGAATAAGGATAAAGAAGGCCTTTCAGGGAGCTTCCGCATGGGTAAACAGTAGTAGGTAAAGCCACCTTTCGACGGTGTCGAAAGGATTGTTCAATGCCAGTAAGGAAAAGCACATAAGGACTTCGAAGTAAGGATTCCGCAAGCATGGAGGAAAGAATTACTAAGGCATAACGAAGTAGCTAGGTACAGAACCACCAAGCACCTTCCGACTGAGAAAGAAGGATAATTCTGCAACCATTCATCATAAAACAAATGTTACTCAAAGAATCCACCTTCCGACTAAGACGGAAGGTCTTTCAGCAAAGATTAAAGAAAAGTAGTTCAGATCAAACTTTTCGAAGGAGTCGAAGGGATGCAATCAACAGTTTGTAGCAGTCCCATACCTTCCGGAGGAGATGAAGGATTTTGTTCCACAATATTCAAGAAGTTCTTACCTTCCGAAGAGGACAAAGAAGTCAGGGCAAAGGCATGCAACTCAATAGCGACCTTTCCGAAAGCATAATAAGCCTTTCAGACCGATTGGAACATATAATTAACACCTTTCGAGAGTATCGAAAGGTTTATTGATAAAGGCAGCACACACAAGCCAGCAAGGAATGAAGACGACCTTCCGCCAACATTCAAGAAAAGAATGGATTTCAGCAATAATCAAGTAGGGGAGGAACCTCCCATCAAGGTCGAAGGGTTCACAACAGTCAAGTAAGGGAGTATCCTTCCGACAAGGTCGAAGGGTTCACAATACCATATGAAAGACAGACCCTTCAGGAAAGACGAAAGGTTCATGAATACATTTGGAAATGCAAACCCTTCGACAACATTCAAAGGCTCATGATGGTGTACGGTGGATAAACCTTTCGCCAAGGTCGAAAGGTTTACAACTGCATATAATAGGAGACCTTTCGTCCTAGTCGAAGGCATGGAGCCGAAGGGAGGGCCACCTGCATCTATATATAGGACCCAAGGGGTCCAGTTACGAAATCTGTTTTTTCTTCTCATTCTACTTTCACTCAACTTCTATTGCTTCCGCTTACTACTTTGTAACCCTAATTTAGAAATTAAATTGGGGATTGGTCTCTTGAATTTTGTATCAAACTTCATCATGAAGAAATAAAGAGAATTGTGGCTTGTGATCGACTTGGAATTTGGAGATGTTCATGATTAGGCATTAATTCAATATTAACGGCTGATCATATATGATTTATTTCTTATCTTCTTTGTTTATTTCGAGTATATGCCATGGAACTGTCATTAGACATTTCCATGAGTCTTGTACCCATTTCTTGGCTTCGGCCATAAAAAGGAAGAGGCTAATTGTAAAATTAGCCTCTAATATGGATCCATGGCATATTAAACCAGTTCTTATTTTTGTCTGAACATGTTTGGATGAAACATTCTTTTCAAAGGGTTTTCACGAGAAGAATATCAACATAGGAAGCCGAATGCATCAAAAAAATTTAAAACAGAGCAGCATCTCCTTTTGACAACACTAGTAGGTCTACTACCTTCCGACAAGATCGAAAAGAGTTGAAGATCATTGATCGACTGCTCTCGGTTTCCAGAGAGGATGGAATACAATGAAATGACGAGGTCGAAAGTTATATAATTATAGCAACCTAGTTGAAAGGCTTAGATAATTTTTAAACCTTCCGGCCAGGGTTGAAGGTTCAATGATTCTATTATTTCAACCAATCCATAAGGTTTAAATGGAATCTCAACATTTCAACATGATTAATGAATTAGTTAATTTTCTACTTAATTTCATAAAAGGGGTAAACAATTTCTCAAATCCTTTCGATATTTCCCATCTCAGGCTAAGGTTAAATTCAAGGCATTAAATCTTTCGGATTTAGTCATTTTATTCGAAAGATGTGAATTCACTCAACCATAAAGTTGAGCCCATGTGAGACGATCTTATGTTATGCATTAGGGGTGTTAACAAGAAATCTTGTTAACACCCTTCGTAAAAATCCAAGTATGTCCTTATGGCGATTAACGTACACCTTCTAGTGGGAACTTGCTCTACTCCTTCTTCACATCTTGCTCCATTCCTTACTTCTAGTTGTTTATAACACATAGATTCTTACCTCCCATCTGTTTTTATGTACTAGACTAGGACCACTGAGCTTTATCTGTATAATTAAGGCTATCTAATTTACCCTAAAGACAATTATACTGCCTTATAATATTAATTAATATCTAACATGTTCATTTGCTATTTCTATAATTGTCAATTGTCCGTAATAAAGGATTATTTTTCTAACGGACATTTTTCAAAGGCATTTATTTATCCATTCCAATTTTTACCTATTATGCTTTCATTATCTCTCCATAATTATCTTTAATTGGTCTATTTATATCCTTATTTAATTCTTGTAACTCCCTACTTATTGCACAATTATTTCCTTATTAACCTTGGAGTTTCAATCCCTTTCATCTACATTTCCTAAGATAGTAGTATATGCTGAGCTAAAGATTTGCCTAGTGTTTTTGCGTACGTTGAAAATATGTGTATATATTTACATATAGTAGGATTTTTGAAAAATACTTTCAAATATAACAACTATACCTCTCATACGTATACATATCCTTGTTGGTCGGGTAACCTAACCTCTGATACCAAATTAACAACCCACCCCGAAACGAACCTAAATTATGGCCCCAAAAAGGCCCATCGAAACATAGACCCATCTCGAAACTGGTTATTGATTCAAACTTCAATAAAAGGCTTTCCAAATATAAGCCCATAGCTAACTTGCTATCATCCTAGTAACCTATATCTACCGTCAATGATGTCCTATATGTTAGCAAATAAATTTGCTAATCCCGAAATTGCTTGGGAAATTGAGTTTAATCAAGAAGAAGCCTTGTAGAGGTTCGTCGAAGTTAACAACGGAGTAAGAGTTTTGGTAATCATTCTTGACGTTACCCTCATAGTATAAGTCGTAATGCAATGCAGGTACAATGTGACGACCCGGTATTTTAGCAGTATGATTTTGATAAATATTTAATCCAATTAAATAAAATGTAAACTTATCATTTAGAGATGAATATGACTTTTGGAAATATTTGCCATTTGTTTACATAGATTTGCATTTTTAAAGGGGAATTTGATTTTTGAAAATTTACAATAAAGCTCTTAAAATATGTACAATAAAATCTACCTTATATAACTGAATTAAAATACTTTGCCTTGTTAACATTTGGTATAAATATCTGTAGATAATAATGTTTAAAATAAACTCAAATTCTATCAATATGAAATATAAGTATAAAATATAAGTAAGCCATATGAATAAAATTTAAATATTGATAGTTAAAATATAATAAAAAAATAAATAAAAGCAAAAATTAAGTGATTTGATGTGTAAGCAACAAAGGGTAAATATATGTAAACAACTATAACAATTTTATTAGTGAAGAAAAATGTATAAAATTAAAATAAAACCAGACACAAAAGTATGTATATTGTGTAAGCTATGAAATAATAAAACAAATGTCTTTGAACAAAATATCTCCATTCACAAGACTAAATATATAAAGTCAAATCAGGCAAACATTATTCAAGCTGGTAGTAACACAAATGTTTTATACAAATATCTATACACAGCAGAAACATCACTATAATATGTAAACATATTAAGAAACAGGGCATTTAATACTATCTGCTCAAGCCCAAATTTTGTCATTTCAAAATATTTAGCCAACCTGTTCATAAAAGAAGACACCTGGATATCTTCATACCTGTACAAACGAGATAAAGAAGAAGGAAAAAGGATAAGTATGGTACAAACTAATTAATGCTAGCACCCAAATGAATCTATCAGCCAACAATAGAAGAAAATCCCTGCTAAGAAAGTGTACAAACAATTTATTCTTTTATCACCTTAAACAAGCATATGAAGCAAAAGCCTGCATATTTATATATATATATATGTATATCATCTCCATTTCGTTCACCATTACGACTGAGAAGAATTTAAAGTAAATAAAATAAGGTAAGTTGTACAACCAATTTAATGCAGCCACCAAGTGTTGTCTCAGCCTCCAAAATAAGAAAAATATCACTGATAAAATTGTACAAACAAATATCAACCTGTACAAATATATTACCCTGTAACTTCACTTTCCACATATCAATTTCATTTCAGTTCGTAAATCAAGCTGAGGAAAATTTAAAGTAATTATCATCTCAACAAACAAATCAACATACAAATTCAATACAACCAGAGATTGAACAGACTTTAGCAAGCAAAGATACTCGAGCCTGTCTCAGCATAGATGGAACTCTGTTCTTCTTCTGGGAAACAAGGTGAGTAAACAAACAGTGATTTTAAAGGGTTTAAATCTGTTTAGCATTTAATGCATGCAGTAAAACTTGAGTATTTAATTAGTGCGAATGGTATGCATGTTGATTTAATGACTATATGTGTATATGTACATGGATATCTCTGTGAGTAAATCTTCATTTTAAAAACAGATTTGAACCTGTTATTTGATCTACATTTGTGTGATGAATTATACAGTAGTTTAGTTACAAATATGATGTGAAGTTTATTGCATGTTTGAATACAAAGAAGCTAGTTAGTGACTGTGTAAATATGTTTTGTTATTTACAGTTTTTTTTGTATCATTCAGTTTAATTCGAATCTTCCACTAACATCATTATTTCACATTGATGATTGAATAAAAGTTGTTTGATATTGGTTGTTGGTAATATTAAAAATAGTTACTGTAAAAAATTAAACTTACAAATAACTTTTAAAATGTAAATTACAGTGAAATCTTGATTCCTGTCAATAATTAACTACCTTAAATTTTAATTTTAATTACATGCATGTAATCTAGGTAGAAAATCATGAGTTTTGATATGTAATTTGTGATTTTTAGTTGAGTATTCGTTGAGGATTTTGGGTTTGTGTGTTTTTGGGAGTTTTGGTGATTACTGATTATCCATGCTATAATTTGGATTGAAATCTTGGTTGAAGCTTGTGTATAGATTGCTGGTTATAGGAAAAATACAGGATAATTTTTCTAATGAGTGAATCGTTCGATTTTGCTCGAACTAGGGTTTTAGTTGTTTTTGTTTTTGGGTTTGGCTGTGAAGGCATTTGCGGCTTGGTTAGTGAATCGAGTTCGTTCAGTTTTGGGGGAGTTGATGTTCTTGGGTGTGGCAACTCGGTGGTGGGGTTGGCGATGGTCATTGACAACGAGATGGTCGGCGGTGATGGAGTTTATGGGTTCGAGCTGCCGCTGTTTTGGCTCGTTTTGGTCGTATTTTGATTCACGAATCAATTGATGGATCTGGGTTCGAATTCATGCTCGTGTGGGTTTACGTGATCGATGGGGATGGTCGCGACGAACTATGGTGGCCGACGGCGGTGGTGTATGTGCACCGAGCACAGTTGTGTGCACTGGGAAGTTTCGAACTGGGAAAGGAGGAGTTGAACCCGAAGAAGCTCGCATGATTTTCGTGTGACAACTCGAAGTAAGGGAAGTTTGGGAGTAGGACTCGGAACTGGCTCGAGTAGTATGGGTGTTTGTCTCGAGTAATTAGATTGTTGCCTTTCAGTTTAGAACTGTTATTGAAATAAAGTTGCAAATTGTAAACCTGTTGATTGAATGAAAACAAATGGGAATTAAATTTATTAGTAAAGAGGAATTAATTAATTAATGATTGAAATTTACTTAATTAAGGGAATATTAATTAATTAATTAAGGTTAATTACTTGGTAATTTGAGATTAGATAATTCCTCAAATAATAAATTACTTAATGGAAGTAATTGAGCATTAATTACCTTGCGAAATTAATTAGAGTATGGATTAACTAAGATAATGTATTAAGGGTTAATAAATTATAAATGTGATTAATCGAAGGATGGTAAAAGGGACGTGATTTAAAGGATAGTTAATTTGGGTGATTAATAAGAATGGACGAAGGTTAATTAATTTATAAATTAAATTAAGAGTTAATTATTTATGGTAATTAAATGATAATTAACCAATGACGATTGAATAAGATGGATAGTTAAAAAGATAACTAGTTAATTTGTTTGTTTGTAGCTAGTTAATGTTAAGTAAAGATAATCTAAATGATTAAAGATTAGAAATTAATTTATTTAGAGGTTAATTAAATTATGGATGATTGAATGTTGTAATTGCCTTGAACGTTGTGATATGATATGATCATAAGGACAGTAACAATCTAGTTATTTATTAATGATAAATTGTTGTGTAATATTGAAAATTTAGTTTTTATCCACTTGAATAACTTAGGTTAAGATGACATTGGATTCGAAGAGACCGGGGTCGGGTATCAGTAAATACCCGAAACCACTTCGACTTGTAATCTATAATTCATTATAGATTTGATGTGTAAATCGAATAGGCTGGAATAAAATAAATTGAGTAAATCTGGACCATTGGAACTAAGTAACGGTACTTAGATATTATTTTGTGAAGTGATTGTTTGACTATAATAAGTAAGTACTCGTGGAGGGTACGAGTTACCCTGTTTTCAAATAAGTTTTATAGCTTGGTATTTCATGTTATATGGGTTTACTCACGCTGGTTTCCAGCCTGACCCGGGTCGTTACAGTTGGTATCAGAGCTGAAAGGTTAAGCGAGAACCTTGGCTCTGGTGGGTGTACTCATATGGAAAGGGACAATGGTACCCTAGAATGAGTTGAGTGTATATATATATATATGAGAGCGTACTTGTTATTTTCTTATATAAAGATCTTAAATGATTTTAAGTAAGAATATATTTTGATATATATAAAGCAATATTTTTACTAATAAGTGTGAGGTAATTGGTTGTTAAAAATTATTGGAATTAAATAAAATAATAAGAATTAAGTGGTAATAGTAATACAACCAAATTGAAATTGAATGAAGATAAATCTGAAATGGATCCAAACTGAAATTAAAATCCTGAATTTGTAGACATGTTTTCAGAATAAAGATAATAATAAATTAGTTTCTAGATATGATAATCTTGGTTATTATCATAAATGGTGGTTGTGTTTAATAATGAAATAATTTAGGAAAGTAAAATGTCTAGGTAAATATGACTTATACAATTGAACTGAAGATGATCTAAATTGTGAGGTTTTAAATCTGGATTCAGAATTTGAAAATTTGTTTCAAAGTGGTAAAGGAAATTGTTTTGATATAAAAACCAAAAGTGGTTTAAATTTTAAGGATAACTTGGTGTGTAAAGGAGATAAATAGGTATATTTGGGGATGAAACTCTAAGGTTGAGTTTTGAATTTTCCTTAGAATGTGATGTGATATCCAAGGTGATAAGTCTTTGAACTTATAAGATTATTAATGGGAAGTTTAAAATTTGAAATGGAAATCCAAATTAGGTAAGGTTGGATGGGTTAAGAAACTTGAATTTAACTTTGGGAAAGTTAAATAGGTTAATAAGAACAACCTAAATTGGAAATTTCAAGATGAAATTAAAATCTTACTTAGTGAAGTTAAATGGGTTGTTTTGAAATGGGAGTTATGTGTGATCTCAAACGGATTTGAGATCTGGAAATGGGAAATGTGTGTTATTGATGGATGCTGTTTAAAATAATATGGATGTTTATTTACTTTGGCTTATTCCGATATCATCCTTTTATTATTAATAATCCATGAAAATGTGAATTGGATTATTCTAATTAAATTTAGAAGTGGATAGAGGTAATATACATCCATTGTAGAAATTTAAAATGGAATTTTGAGAATTGAACTCAGAAATTAAATTGTTTAAAGATATTGATTTGAAGATAAATGTTAATTGGATTAAGGGAATAAATCAACATTTGAAAATTTAACTCGAATATATATAATTCGAGATGGTTTAAATTTGAGATTTAAATGGAGTTAGTTCAAACTGAATTTGATTTGAATTAATGGGAAAATTTGAATTGGATTAATTTAAAATAAAAGTGAAGATTAAATGAGTTCAAATTCAAATGGGAATTGGGATTAATTCGGATAGGAATTGAAATGATTTAAAATAATTTGGGATCTGTAGTTGAAGTGAATATATTTAAATCAAATGAAACTTGATTTGAATTTGGGAAGAAATTGAGGTTGATTTATCTTGAATTGGGAAGTTGAACAGTTTGGCTCTGGACTATTTTCAAAATAAGTTGTTTTAATATAAATCTATTTTTCCAAACTATTTACTACACAACTTTTCTTTTTAAACAAAAAAACTATCTTAAACTTATTTTACAATTGCTTTGAAACTATTTAACTATTTTAAACTATTTTATAAACTAATTACTGTTTTTCCCACTACTTTATAACTAGTTACTATTTACGACTATTTTGCAATCATTTTACTATTTTTCAACTATCTTACAATTACTTAACTGATTACAGCTATTTTACAAACTAATAATTAATTTTCAACTACTTATATATATTTAAAATTTTCCAAGCTATTTTCTAAATATAAATTGGTTGGAGTTCAAACTGTTATTGATTAAATACCCAATTTGAGATAAGAATTGCAGTGCTAATCCAAATGTGGATAAGTGAATAGAATCGTGGATGAATGTGAATAGAAAAGGAAATTGATTTGGTTAATAATCAATAGGGGTAAATACGTGAGATGTACGTATATTATTCTATTCGCATAGAAATTTGATCCAGATTCGAGCATAGAATTTCGAGGTAGTTATATCGATCCGAGTTGGGATTTTCCACTCGATTTTCGACGGCGGACCTAGATATGGGTTGTTGATTGGTTCTGGATATTCTCTATCATAGTTGTGACTATGCAAGGAGAATGATGGTTTCTGATCAAGAAACCAAATCTGAGTCCGCACTAGGAAGTCGGGTGGACAATACTAGTTCGAAAGTGAAATTGTGTGATCGAATGAGCGATCAGATTGATATTGCGTACGGATGATATGGGTACATCGTACGGTTTTAATAAAATTGATATTGAAAATTTTTGGATAAGAACTGGAAATGATTTTTGAAATTGAAAGTATATTTTGTGAAATATATGATGAAGTAAAGTAGAAATTGGATATTTCTATGGTAAAAATTTGCTTTATCAAAGTAAGTAATTTGGTAAGTGACTTTATAGAGTAATCAAAATTTGAATATTTATTTGGGCTAAACAAAGTTATATATCTTTGTTATATATGGAAAACTCCCCTTGTTGAAACTATTGTCAGAAGAAAATGATTTTTGAAAATATTTGAAATATAAAAGTGAATTTATATAAGTACAAATTGATTCAAAGATTTTTCAAAACTTTTATTATATATGTTTATATAAAAAGGGATTTTTGTGAAAATGATTTTGAAAAGAATTTTGAGGAAAGGTTTTGGGAACCTATGGATTTGGAAAGGCTTTTGATTTTTGGGTAAAATCAATATTGAGATTTGGAAAAGTCCACTTTGGAAATTATCGATTTTGGGAATCGATTTTGTGTAAAGGAGCCTTATATGAAATTCATACTAGGTGTATGATTTGGAAAATACTATATGTGTATAGTATAAATTGTTTTGAAAGTGGCTCTGGGGAAAAAGGCGCTCCCTTGAATGAACTTCTCAGGAGTGCCACTAAGTGGTACTGCCTTGAGCCTCTAAAGAGGAGGTTCTAAAGTTGATCCTGTGAGGAGTCCGGACAAACTAGTTCCTGAGGATTATTGGGTAGCGAAAGTCGATGGCGTTGATGCCTACAGGGGCATTTGGGTTATGCTGTGACGACAGTGTAACTCGATGTCACTGCGATCTACTGTGGGGACCATAGCGTAAATCGTGTGGAGGATGAGTGCCAACGGTCTACACTTGATTTTGCCGGGAAGGCAACGCAACATCGGTAGACTGCGATCTATGGTCAAGTGGAGGAGTTTCATTCTTTTGGCAGCGAAATTCGGTGGCGCTGATGCCTACAGTTATATGGGTCTTTGCTGTGATAGCAACGTATAGCCCGGGTATAACTGCGATCTGTAGCGGGTTCCATGGCGTAATCGAGTGGCGCGGAGACCTACAGTTATCTGTGGATTTTGCCGGGACGGCAACGTAACCATCGGGTTAACTGCGACCATGGATGGGGGTGATGATTTCTAGAGCGTTTTCACCAAGATATTTTCTCTATTTTCAAAACTGTTTTCAATAAAATTATTTTCCAAAGTATTTTCACTGGGTGTTGGAAACGAGTTTACCAAGTACTTATAGATTTTCAGTCCTACGCCTGATCAACGTATGACCGAATTTCTATGAGAACGATGATGGACTTGTTGAAACATCGAGTTATAAAAGTATTTTTGTAAAAACTACTTTGGAATAGTATTATATAGATATTTAAAAGTGTTTCCAAAATGATTAAAGAAAATTTATCTGGTTGTAAGTATTTTAATAAAACTGGTTTCGTTCCTTTTCGAGGACGAAAAGATTCAAAGGGGGGAGGAATGTGACGACCCGGTATTTTAGCAGTATGATTTTGATAAATATTTAATCCAATTAAATAAAATGTAAACTTATCATTTAGAGATGAATATGACTTTTGGAAATATTTGCCATTTGTTTACATAGATTTGCATTTTTAAAGGGGAATTTGATTTTTGAAAATTTACAATAAAGCTCTTAAAATATGTACAATAAAATCTACCTTATATAACTGAATTAAAATACTTTGCCTTGTTAACATTTGGTATAAATATCTGTAGATAATAATGTTTAAAATAAACTCAAATTCTATCAATATGAAATATAAGTATAAAATATAAGTAAGCCATATGAATAAAATTTAAATATTGATAGTTAAAATATAATAAAAAAATAAATAAAAGCAAAAATTAAGTGATTTGATGTGTAAGCAACAAAGGGTAAATATATGTAAACAACTATAACAATTTTATTAGTGAAGAAAAATGTATAAAATTAAAATAAAACCAGACACAAAAGTATGTATATTGTGTAAGCTATGAAATAATAAAACAAATGTCTTTGAACAAAATATCTCCATTCACAAGACTAAATATATAAAGTCAAATCAGGCAAACATTATTCAAGCTGGTAGTAACACAAATGTTTTATACAAATATCTATACACAGCAGAAACATCACTATAATATGTAAACATATTAAGAAACAGGGCATTTAATACTATCTGCTCAAGCCCAAATTTTGTCATTTCAAAATATTTAGCCAACCTGTTCATAAAAGAAGACACCTGGATATCTTCATACCTGTACAAACGAGATAAAGAAGAAGGAAAAAGGATAAGTATGGTACAAACTAATTAATGCTAGCACCCAAATGAATCTATCAGCCAACAATAGAAGAAAATCCCTGCTAAGAAAGTGTACAAACAATTTATTCTTTTATCACCTTAAACAAGCATATGAAGCAAAAGCCTGCATATTTATATATATATATATGTATATCATCTCCATTTCGTTCACCATTACGACTGAGAAGAATTTAAAGTAAATAAAATAAGGTAAGTTGTACAACCAATTTAATGCAGCCACCAAGTGTTGTCTCAGCCTCCAAAATAAGAAAAATATCACTGATAAAATTGTACAAACAAATATCAACCTGTACAAATATATTACCCTGTAACTTCACTTTCCACATATCAATTTCATTTCAGTTCGTAAATCAAGCTGAGGAAAATTTAAAGTAATTATCATCTCAACAAACAAATCAACATACAAATTCAATACAACCAGAGATTGAACAGACTTTAGCAAGCAAAGATACTCGAGCCTGTCTCAGCATAGATGGAACTCTGTTCTTCTTCTGGGAAACAAGGTGAGTAAACAAACAGTGATTTTAAAGGGTTTAAATCTGTTTAGCATTTAATGCATGCAGTAAAACTTGAGTATTTAATTAGTGCGAATGGTATGCATGTTGATTTAATGACTATATGTGTATATGTACATGGATATCTCTGTGAGTAAATCTTCATTTTAAAAACAGATTTGAACCTGTTATTTGATCTACATTTGTGTGATGAATTATACAGTAGTTTAGTTACAAATATGATGTGAAGTTTATTGCATGTTTGAATACAAAGAAGCTAGTTAGTGACTGTGTAAATATGTTTTGTTATTTACAGTTTTTTTTGTATCATTCAGTTTAATTCGAATCTTCCACTAACATCATTATTTCACATTGATGATTGAATAAAAGTTGTTTGATATTGGTTGTTGGTAATATTAAAAATAGTTACTGTAAAAAATTAAACTTACAAATAACTTTTAAAATGTAAATTACAGTGAAATCTTGATTCCTGTCAATAATTAACTACCTTAAATTTTAATTTTAATTACATGCATGTAATCTAGGTAGAAAATCATGAGTTTTGATATGTAATTTGTGATTTTTAGTTGAGTATTCGTTGAGGATTTTGGGTTTGTGTGTTTTTGGGAGTTTTGGTGATTACTGATTATCCATGCTATAATTTGGATTGAAATCTTGGTTGAAGCTTGTGTATAGATTGCTGGTTATAGGAAAAATACAGGATAATTTTTCTAATGAGTGAATCGTTCGATTTTGCTCGAACTAGGGTTTTAGTTGTTTTTGTTTTTGGGTTTGGCTGTGAAGGCATTTGCGGCTTGGTTAGTGAATCGAGTTCGTTCAGTTTTGGGGGAGTTGATGTTCTTGGGTGTGGCAACTCGGTGGTGGGGTTGGCGATGGTCATTGACAACGAGATGGTCGGCGGTGATGGAGTTTATGGGTTCGAGCTGCCGCTGTTTTGGCTCGTTTTGGTCGTATTTTGATTCACGAATCAATTGATGGATCTGGGTTCGAATTCATGCTCGTGTGGGTTTACGTGATCGATGGGGATGGTCGCGACGAACTATGGTGGCCGACGGCGGTGGTGTATGTGCACCGAGCACAGTTGTGTGCACTGGGAAGTTTCGAACTGGGAAAGGAGGAGTTGAACCCGAAGAAGCTCGCATGATTTTCGTGTGACAACTCGAAGTAAGGGAAGTTTGGGAGTAGGACTCGGAACTGGCTCGAGTAGTATGGGTGTTTGTCTCGAGTAATTAGATTGTTGCCTTTCAGTTTAGAACTGTTATTGAAATAAAGTTGCAAATTGTAAACCTGTTGATTGAATGAAAACAAATGGGAATTAAATTTATTAGTAAAGAGGAATTAATTAATTAATGATTGAAATTTACTTAATTAAGGGAATATTAATTAATTAATTAAGGTTAATTACTTGGTAATTTGAGATTAGATAATTCCTCAAATAATAAATTACTTAATGGAAGTAATTGAGCATTAATTACCTTGCGAAATTAATTAGAGTATGGATTAACTAAGATAATGTATTAAGGGTTAATAAATTATAAATGTGATTAATCGAAGGATGGTAAAAGGGACGTGATTTAAAGGATAGTTAATTTGGGTGATTAATAAGAATGGACGAAGGTTAATTAATTTATAAATTAAATTAAGAGTTAATTATTTATGGTAATTAAATGATAATTAACCAATGACGATTGAATAAGATGGATAGTTAAAAAGATAACTAGTTAATTTGTTTGTTTGTAGCTAGTTAATGTTAAGTAAAGATAATCTAAATGATTAAAGATTAGAAATTAATTTATTTAGAGGTTAATTAAATTATGGATGATTGAATGTTGTAATTGCCTTGAACGTTGTGATATGATATGATCATAAGGACAGTAACAATCTAGTTATTTATTAATGATAAATTGTTGTGTAATATTGAAAATTTAGTTTTTATCCACTTGAATAACTTAGGTTAAGATGACATTGGATTCGAAGAGACCGGGGTCGGGTATCAGTAAATACCCGAAACCACTTCGACTTGTAATCTATAATTCATTATAGATTTGATGTGTAAATCGAATAGGCTGGAATAAAATAAATTGAGTAAATCTGGACCATTGGAACTAAGTAACGGTACTTAGATATTATTTTGTGAAGTGATTGTTTGACTATAATAAGTAAGTACTCGTGGAGGGTACGAGTTACCCTGTTTTCAAATAAGTTTTATAGCTTGGTATTTCATGTTATATGGGTTTACTCACGCTGGTTTCCAGCCTGACCCGGGTCGTTACATACAAGTTTGAAGTCGTGTATGGAAGGTATGTACAAGTTCTGAGCCGTGTATGAAAGGTAAGTACAAGTTCGAAGTCGAATAATTGTTCAAATCACAAGTTACAAGCCACAATCAAGTATGCTATGTTATGTCCTTCTTCAATATTCAAAATCCTATGTTTGCAATGTTCCAAATTCCAATATGCTCTAAAATCCCCAAATTGATCTAGGGTTTACAATGTAAGAAACGAGAGGAGAGAAAACTCTGTCCCTATAATGGCACCTCTAGGGTTGTATTTATATAGGTGAGTGACCTTCTCTTTGCATCTTTGGTCTTCATCAGGCTTCGACTCCATCGACTCTTAGTATTGGTCTCTCCGCTAGTATCCCTTTGGCAGTTTTAACTTCAATGAGTCCTATCCTTGACTATGTTAATTTAGCTTCTGTTTTCTTAGCTAGACATCATATACGAGAGGTGGCATTGTCCTATCCTCGTTGCCTTCGACGCTGGCATCAATTGGTGTTGGTATAGAAGGATACCTTCGAAGCACTATAATATATGATGTCGCCTCTCTGCAATACGAGGGTCTTTGTGGATGTTGATAGTGCTCCCTATCAACACCAATTAAATTTAAATTTCAATCTCAAAGTAATTTCAATTCCAATTCCAAATTAATTTCAATTCCGATTCTAAATTAATTTCAATTTCGATTCTAAATTAATTTCGATTCTAAATTAATTTCAATTCCAAATTAATTTTAATTTCAACCATCCGATTCAATGATTAAATTTCAACTCAATTCTTAAATTTAAACCATTTCAATTTATATAAATTTCGAGTTTGATTTCCAAAATATCGATTCACATCACTTAAATCAGATTAACTTTCAATATTCAATTAAAAATCCAAAACTTAAAATATAATTCAATTCCAAGCTAAATTTTGAAATATCGTTTATATTACTTTTACTTAGCAATATTCAAAGTTCGCATAAAAGTCCAATCTTTTAAAACAAATCAATTTCTGAAATTCAAATCGTATTTCGATTATACTTCAAAATCTCAACTTCGATTATTTAAACAATTCATGTTATCATATTTAAATTTCGACATTTCGAGCTCAAATTCGAAAATGATTCGATTTCCATAAATTCGATTTTTATTTCTTAAAATCAAATCAATTTAAATAATTTCAAATCAAAATTTTAAAATCATTTAATTTAACCAATCCGGTGTCCTTATATGATTTCTATCCTATGGCCAAGTGAATCGATTAATTTAATTTAATTCAGGGATGGATATGTAACAACCCAAGTTCCATTGGGTCCGGATTTTTCACAAAAATGCTAAAATCCAAGCCCACTATGTGAGAAATGCGGATTACGGAACTTAAGGCTAGAATTAACACTAGAAGGGAGGTGAATAGTGTTTTAAGGAATTGCTAATTCTTTTTGATTTTATATTAATTTGAACACAAATGTATGCAATATTCAGACACAGATATGATCGCAGAATCAAACACAGATGTAGATATAAAGTAAAAGCAATAAAGGAAAGAACACACCGGATTTTATACTGGTTCGGAGTTACCCTACATCCAGTCCCGCAACACAAGTACGGATTTCATTTCAAAATCAATTCTTACTATTACACCCTCGATTTCAAGGCCACGACGTACACCGCTCCAGATTCACAATCCTCTAAGTAGAGATACTTGATTTTATGGGCAACAAGTTCACCCGATTGATTTTCCAGACTACAATCACACCTTTTCTCTCTCGATTGAATACAAAGAAGTCTATAACTCTGAATAGTACTAGGATCTTGTTGAGATGTGATAGAGAATCAAACCAGAGATGATCTAGTTAGATTCAATGGTGATTTCGGCAGAGTAATGGTAAAAATGTATATAAAGAAATGTGGAAGAAGATGAGGAGTGAAATAAGAGAAAATATTATTGTTAATTCGTTTAAAACAGCCCCTATTTGTAGTAGAACAACAGCCGTATCCATTCGTGAAAGGATATGACGAATAAACACTTCCTTTGAAATTCAAACTTTTGAAATAAATTGTCACCTTGTCAACAAGCCTAAGTTATTTTTGGTAATTTTTTTTTCTTTGAAAATAACTTCTATCTTGTATTAAAACTATTTTAAACTTTATAAATATACTTAACTATAGATAAAATACATAAATAAGTATAGAGAATAATATTTTGATATATATAAAATTTTACTATAATTTTATATTTAAATCTAAGTATAAATATTAAAAGTTAAATATACTATAATTAAAAGATAGTTTAAAACCAAGGATAATTTGATATTGAAAATAAAGATTATTTTGAGGCTAAAAGTATTTTAAAACCAGGATAGATGTTTTTGATTTAAAAAGGAAGATTTTGAAATCATTTTGAAAACAAGATATAATTTTGTAAAACATTTGAATAAAAGTTAGTGGATACAAAACAATGTTCCACTAGATTTTCGTAGGTTCCATCCTACTTAGGGTTCCATTCCTTTAACGGGCTCGAAGTGGATTCCATTCCACGAATAAAATGGATTTTAAGATGTCAATGCTTTTCTAGGAGTTTTAACAAAATTCCTAACTAAATTACTTTTCTTGAAATCTTGAACTCTTGATAATCTTGATACTGATGAGTCTTGAATTTTGATATCTTCGATCTTGAGTTCATCAGTTCTTGAATCTCTATACTATACAGTCTTCATTCTTTGGTACCTGTATATATATCCTGCATATACATATATATCTAAACAATAGTGTTAGTATTTATATTTTATAATCTTATTCTAAGGTTGTTGTCATCAAAACCAACTTCTCAGGGACTAACAATCTCCCCCTTTTTGATGATGACAACCTTTGTTTATAAAATATTATTTTCTATCCTAATAACTCCCCCTAAAACTAATAACTCCCCCTTAATCTATGCCTAACTATCCTTATTTTATACTTCTTCCCCTTTGTCATCAATAAAAACTAACTCCAAACTATATAACTCCCCCTTATTCTTGTACTAAAGTACCTGCATTAATAAAATATATAATGGAGTATATAATAGATATATTAAGAGATAATTATACTGATAGACATGATAACGAATCAAAGATCATATAGATATCAATCCACACCAAACCAAATCAAATCAAATCAAATCAATCCTAGCAATCAATTCAAATCAAACAAAGCAATCAAATAAAATCAAACATTACGAGGAACTTCCACCCATCCTTCTTCTCCAAATATAGGGTCTGCTTTAATGGCATCCCAATTTTTATTTTCATTAGTGAGAGAGACTGGAGGATGTGCTTCATTATCATCTTTGTGCATAGACGAAATCATCCATCGAATCACATCGAAATGTTTTTCTTGCTCCTTGATCATCTGCATTTGACTCAACTCTAAGTGTCGCTTATTACGGAGAATGAAAGAAAGAATATTCTTGAAAGAATTAAGGGTTTCTTCAAGATTCTCGGTCAAACTATGAATTGGATCGGCCATATTTGAGTTTGTGAGAAGAAATATATATAGAGTAGATAAGAAATGATTTTGAGTGATGAATTCTGGAAGAAATATGTATTTATAGGTGTAGAAATTCGTTTGAAATGAATAGGCACAAGGTAGTTATTCAAATTTCAAATTTAAAATGAAAAGTCATTTCTGACCAATACTTGTCGACAGGGTCTTTGGGGGGTTGTCGATAGAGGTAAGTTAGTTTTGATGACTCATTTTGATTTTTTGAATAATTGTGTATATATATATATTTATATAATATACTAACATTTATTCTGGAGATAAGATAAGCTAGATAACAGAAAAGTAATTCAATTTCATTTCATAATAGAACGATACAATGATTAAATATTAAGAACTACACGAACATTCAAATCAAAACAAACTAAAACCAATACAACATGACATGAAAAGGTAGAACTAGTTAGAGGATGACGAAGATGAAGATAATCCAAGCTTCTTGCTGACTTTGGAGAAATACTTGTTCATCTTGGATGAAATTTTATCCAATTTCTTACCAACGGACTGTTTAAGAGTCCGTTAGTTCTCAACAATGGTCTTTTGATTTTTGAGTAAGGTTTTGTTGGTTGGATTAGAGGGATAGTCAATACTTTCCAAGGATGCTTCACCTTCTTCTTCTTCTATTTCCATTTCATCCCCTTCTTCTTCTTCCTCCTCTTCCATCTCCTCATGAGCCAAACGCTCTTCCTTTTTGGGAAGTGTCTCATATGGTTGAAAAACATATGGAATTTTCATAAGAGAAATGTTTGAGTGATTAAAAACTTTTCTTGAAACAAATTCTTCTCCTTTGAAATCCACTCCAAAATAATTAAAAATCCGAGTGAGATAGATTCCATGATACAAAGCGTTTTCACCCACTTCAAATTTTTTAAGATGAAGTTCATCCAAAATAACTTGCGCCCAATTAGTATCATAATTTCCAAAAATTGCAAAAAGTGCTTTGCAAACTTTTGAAGTTGGATTGTTAAAACTCCCCGATCTGGGGTCAAAGAATGTTGTAAAAGAAGATTAACAATTCTTGCTTTTGGTCGAAAGTTTCGATTTATGAATTCAAAGTTATCATCTCCTTCGAAAATGTGATGAAATGTCTCATGATAATTTTTATCGATATTAAAACTAGAAAGATCCATTTCTGTGCTCTTGCAATTGAGAATGGTACCCAAAACATCACAATTTAAAATGATTCTAGTGCCTTTGACACTACTCCAAATTTCATCATCATTTCCATTATAAAATCCACGGTTGAGATTTGCATAGAAAATTTTAACATGATTTGGAAAACAAACAAAGTCATTTTGTAAAGCATCAACAAGACTAAGAACTTGGTTGTTTGCAAAAAGAGAATCGATTTCATAAGTAGAGAAATCTTGAAATAAAGCAAACTTTCCGGAATGGACTTTTCCATAGTTATCATAGTTGATATATGCTTTTATAGCCTCTGGATTATTGAAAAGTTGCTTTTTTATATTTCTGGAAAGTCTCATTGTGGAAGGGTTGCTTGAAGAAGCCATTAGAGTAGAGAGTAGAGGACTTGATATTTTGAAATAAGAGTTTGAATTTGAAAATGCAAGTGAAAAGTTGTGATAAGCGATAGTAAATAAATAGATTCTCAAGGGACAGGTTCTTTGGTTAAATGGTGACTTTTAAGAGACTTGAATGAAGTGAAAAGATGGAGGGAAATTCAAACATTTGAATTCAAATTTGAATTTCAAATTCTGTACCCTTGTCGACAACATGGGGGGGGGGCCTTGTCGATAGGTGTCTTTGAATTTTCATGATTTATTTCTCTTAAGTATTCTAATATATATATATATATATATATTTATTATTTTTAATGTCTATATAATATCTGGAATATTACTAGAATTATAGTATATTCCATAAAATATTATGATACTATTTAAAAATAAAAATAACAGTAAAATAATAGTAAAAATATAATAAAATAATAATAAAAATTTTAAAATTCAAACGACACACCAATTCAAAATCAACCAATCAAACATCCAATCATAAGCATGCAATTTCAACCAATGTATTGTAAACGTGTACCTTTTTCTGAGTCCGTTTCTCTGAATTCGTCGGAGTCGTGAACTACCGTGAAATACATATTTGAATTATCTGTCTTCTGATCATCATCGCTTGAGGACGAGTCTGAGTCATCTAGAGTAGCGGTAAATGCACGTTTTCATTTCTTTGCAGAATCATTGTTTATAGGAAGATTTTGCTTATCTAGATGCAGACCGTCTCTTTTTATATGGCCTGGTTCGTCACAGTTGAAACATTTGATATAGTTTGGCACTACATTCTGATTACCAGAGTTCTTATAGTTGTTTCTCTTGAGATTATTCATCTTTCTGTATTTCAGGAATTTCGGAAAGTTCTTGGTCATAAAGGCTATCTCTTCATCATTATCGCTGTTTGAGTCTGATCCATCGGTCAATGCATTGAATGCAATTGATTTCTTTTCAGATGCTTTGCTTTCTCTTCTCCCAAGCATTTGGACTTCAAACGACATTAGATTTCCAATTAATTCTTCTATCTTTAAGGTACTGATGTCATTTTCCTCTTCGATCGCAAGTGTCTTTTGATCCCATTCTGGAGTAAGAGAATTTAAGATTTTTCTGACTTGATCTTCTTTCGAAAATACCTTTCCCACAGATATTAGAGAATGCACAATATCCTGAAATCTACTATACATATCTGGAATAGACTCATTAGGATTCATTTTAAATAATTGAAACTGATTTGTGAGCATGGAAATTTTGGTATGTTTAACTTTGCTTGTTCCTTCGTGAGTAACTTGCAAAGTTTTCAGATTTCATATGCAGACTTACAAACTTACACTCTATTAAATTCATTCCTATCAAGTGAACAAAATAGAATATTCATAGCTTTAGAGTTATTTTGTGCGACGGTCTTTTGCTCAGTAGTCCACTGTGCAAAACTAGTTGTGGGTTCAAAATATTCAGTCTGTGTGATATTCCAAGTGTCTAGTCCTACATATTGTAAATATATTTTCATCCTACATGCCCAATATGCATAGTTACTGCCATTAAAAAGTGGTGGTCTGACAGTAGACTTACCTTCTACAAATGAACTAGTGACAGAGGTAATAGAACCAGTGTTGGTAGTAGTAACAGTACCGGTGTTGGTAGCCATTTTGAAATTTTTCAAAATTCAGATTATGAAACTTTGAAAACCATGCTCTGATACCAAATGTGAGAAATGCGGATTACAGATCTTAAGGCTAGAATTAACACTAAAAGGGGGGTGAATAGTGTTTTAAGGAATTACTAATTCTTTTTGAGTTTATATTGATTTGAACACAAATGTATGCAATATTCAAACACAGATATGATCACAGAATCAAACACAGATGCATATATAAAGTAAAAGCAATAAAAGAAAGAACACACCGGATTTTATACTGGTTCAGAGTTACCCTACATCCAGTCCCGCAACACAAGTACGGATTTCACCCTCGATTTCAAGGCCACGAGGTACACCGCTCTAGATTTCAAGGCCACGAGGTATACCCTCGATTTCACCCTCCTTTCAAAATCAATTCTTACAATTACACCCTCGATTTCAAGGCCACGAGGTACACTGCTCCAGATTCACAATCCTCTAGGTAGAGATACTTGATTTTACGGGCAACAAGTTCACCCGATTGATTTTCCAAGCTACAATCACACCTTTTCTCGCTTGATTGAATACAAAGAAGTCTATAACTCTGAATTACACTGGGATCTTATTGAGATAGTGATAGAGAATCAAACCAGAGATGATCTAGTTAGATTCAATGGTGATTTCGGTAGAGTAATGATAAAAATGTATATAAAGAAATGTGGAAGTAGAAGAGGAGTGAAATCAGAGAAAATATGATTGTAATTCGTTTAAAACAGCCCCTATTTATAGTAGAACAACAGCCATGTCCATTCGTGAAAGGATATGACGAATAGACACTTCCTTTGAAATTCAAACTTTTGAAATAAATTGTCACCTTGTCGACAAAGGGTCCTTGGGGTTGTCGACAAGCCTAAGTTATTTTTGGTAATTTGTTTTTCTTTTAAAATAACTTCTATCTTGTATTAAAACTATTTTAAACTTTATAAATATACTTAACTATAGTTAAAATACATAAATAAGTATAGAGAATAATATTTTGGTATATATAAAATTTTACTATAATTTTATATTTAAATCTAAGTATAAATATTAAAAGTTAAATATATTATAATTAAAAGATAGTTTAAAACCAAGGATAATTTGATATTGAAAATAAAGATTATTTTGAGGCTAAATGTATTTTAAAACCAGGATAGATTTTTTTGATTTAAAAAGGAAGATTTTGAAATCATTTTGAAAACGTGATATAATTTTGTAAAACATTTGAATAAAAGTTAGTGGATACAAAACAATGTTCCACTAGATTTTTCGTAGGTTCCATCCTACTTAGGATTCCATCCCTTTAACGGGCTCGAAGTGGATTCCATTCCACGAATAAAATGGATTTTAAGATGTCAGTGCTTTTCTAGGAGTTTTAACAAAATTCCTAACTAAATTACTTATCTTGAAATCTTGAACTCTTGATAATCTTGATACTGATGAGTCTTGAATCTTGATATCTTCGATCTTGAGTTCATCAGTTCTTGAATCTCTATACTGTACAATCTTCATTCTTTGGTACCTGTATACATATCCTGCATATACATATATATCTAAACAATAATGTTATTATTTATATTTTATAATCTTATTCTAAGGTTGTTGTCATCAAAACCAACTTCTTAGGGACTAACACACTAAAGCCCAAGTTGGGTATCTGGTATCCTGCAAATAGGAAAAGATAAATATATCAGAGCTCAAATAAATATCTCACAGTGGAACTGAATAAAATATAATAGTAAGTAAATACTCACCAAGGTAATAACACTTTCTAAACAAGTGTCTCAAAGCTGGAAAATCTCCGCCATCTATCTAACATGTGGGATGATATGAGGTGGGGGTCAGAACTAAAGTTCTGGTGAATGGACAAATTATACACTTCTAAGTATAATTCTACATATATCGTTCTGTTTCCATTTTCTGTTATATTAGGTTTATTGGGTTTATAATACTCTAGCCTCTGTGCGTGAATCGTACCCATCTACTCCCTAGAAGATTAAGACCTAATAACCAATATATATGTAACTACAGGCCCAAAGACCGCGTCGGTCCTAGTTACTACCCATAGTACCTTCTGTATCCTCCTCGAAAAGGACTCCATCGTCTCGCTACTAGAGCGTACTATAACTACATCTGTAAAGGACAGCTTCGTGATGCCTACAATACAGATGTTCCGTCGTCTACTATGAAAATGTGAAACTGTATCCGCACTAGCTTATACTAGTGCTCGGACATCTACAATGTACCACCCAGTGCGTACCTTGAGGACTACACGTAATCGATTTGCATACTCCCTGAATTCCGCCAACAAGGTCTACCTTGTACGGAACTCAGACGGGGATTTTCTATATCTGTAAAGGTCCGCTTCGTTAGGCCTACAATACAAATATTCTACTTAGTCTATCTCTTTTCTCATCGTGGTTACGGCACCATGCAGCCCCCTTCAACTAATCGAAAGACATTTCAAGAGCTAAGTGGTTGTGCCCTACTACAAACAATCTAAACATCCAATTGGTTGTGCCCCTCATCCATGTCTTGATAGTGAAAGAATCATTGACCTGTTGGTTTAACTCTAGTCTTTCCCGAACTTTCTCTTACTGATGATGGCTGATCTCTGCAAGCGTGTGACGATCCGAGTTTTTGGTGTCGAATAATCGAGTGATTAACTGATTTAAATTTATCGTAATATTAATTTTATTGGATCTAACCACTAAATTTCTTATAATTAAAAATAAAATTCTACCTTTGAACACTAAATATAAGTATATATATAGGAATAGTGATGATACTTAAGCTTAAAATGAAAATAAAAAAATATATATAATAAGTTAATATACACACACACAAACATATATAAGCTTTATGATGTGACCATGAGTATGTAAAATAACAATGTATACAAAAGCAATGTATATGGAGATGAAATATGTACCTCCACTGTCATCATTTTTCTTGATTTAAAAACTAGTAAATAAAGCTAAACATTTTGCCATCTCAAATCTGGGCATATATACAAACAAGAGTATATACATATATCAACTCATATGAAACATTTGTAGACAAAAGGAGAGGCAAGCATTTAATGCAAGTACATTACATATCAAATCTAAGCACACAAAAGAAATGTAAATATCTGTACAACACCTCAGTTTTGCTTACCCCGTAAGCTTCATTCTCCTATTTTTTATATACCTCCACACTGTCTTCTTTTCTTCATTCATTCGAAACTAAGCTAAGTAAAACAAAAGAGATCAAGCTAGCAACAAATCCAAACCCACCAATTAAGTAGCAGATCAAAGCAAGTTTAAATCAAGACATTTTCCAGTTTTTAAAACAAGTTGCTATTCCAAAGTTCTAGTTCTAGATTCAACTCAACTTAGAAGTAAAGAAAAAAAAAAAAGGACTCAACTGAAAATCAAACTGTCTCAAATCATCTAGTATCTTCCAGTTTAAAAGGAAATCAGAGCATCATCACCTTCAGCTTTCAAGGCAGGTTCAGGATCTCTGTTTGCATAATTTAAGGTGAGTAAACAGAAACTTTTAAAAGCTAAGAGTTCTTATCTAATTGATGTAAGTGTTGGACCTGTGTAGAGTAGATGAACATATGATAAGTATGGATGCTTTTAAGTTTGTAAATTGTTAAACTTTTCTATTCTTCCAGAAATTGTGAGTAGACTTTAATTCTTTTGAGGTTAAATCATCTGTATAGTTTTATGCATGCCTCAATCAATGATAACAATAACTTAAATATGATTGGAATAAGTGTTGTCTGGGTATACAGATGAAATTTCTGTTGCATGCCTGAATAAACATATGTCTAGTTCTGTTAATTGCAATAGACCAAAATATGATCAAAGAGAAAATTTAAATCTCTTTACCTGATTTATTTAGCATGGGATGTTTAAAGGAAAGTTGGTTATGATGGTGTAAAATAAAAGAAAAAAAAATCAGGTTCTAGAATTTCAAACTAAGGCTCTGTTCCTTTGTTAAACAAAATGTGAGTAAATAGTTTTAAACCTGTGAGAGGCTTAAATACTTGTGATGGATTTAGTAGGAATATAGCTGGAATTTGATTATAAATGCGTATGCAAGGTTGAGATTATGTATGGGTATATATTGGTATCAAAATGACTGAGCATGACTGGTATCAGGCATAATTACCTCTGTTTGGAAACAAGTTTTCCAAAATCAGCTGAAATTTTAAATCCTTCTTCTCTGATTTTTGTTAAGCTTTAGATTTTAAACAAAAATGGTTTGTGTAAACATAGTTTGAGTTCTAAAAGCAAATTTCTTTTTATTTAAATCAAGGATTCTCAGGAAAATCTTAAATATACAGGCAATTTCAAACTAAGCCAAAAATAAATCATCAAGTCATCTTGTTTAAATAATACTATCGTAAACGTTATCGAAAATGATGATTTTTCAAACTTGAATCAGGAGTTTTAGTTGCTTAAATCGTGGGAAATTGTAAGATGATCGGAATGTACAAATGTATCAAATTCCGGCGAGGTAAACGACGATTGGGCTTGAGGTTTGGCCAGGGGATAGTTTGGAGGTCGGGCTACTTGAGAAAAATGGTGGCATGGGTTGTAGATCATCGAAGCGGCGGGGCATGGTCATAATAGGGTTTAGGTGTGGGCTCTGGACGTCGAAGTTCGAAGGTCTGGCACGGAAATGAGGTGGCATCGAGTCAGGCCAGGGTGTTGGGAGGTGAAGTTGATTGTGCGATGTAGGTCTGGGCAAGGTGGCAGAGGTTCTGGTGGCCGGAGCGTGGTGTTGTAGGGAGAATTGTTCGACACTGTTGGGTCTAATGGTGTCATCAAGCCTTCGATTTTGATTTGGTAATCGAAGAGAATTCTAGGTAGTCGTTTTGGGTGAAGAGGTCAAAGAAGACTTGCTGGCGATGAGGGAGTTCGTCGGAGTCGCTCCGATAGGTGGTGCATGTACACCGTATCACTGAGTATCGGTTGGATTTAGCTGTTGGTTTGGGGAAAGAGAAGGCCCTGAGTGAAGTCTCGAGTAAATGGTTGATAGGGTCGGGTTCGTTTCCGAGTTCGCTGATGAGTTTTAAGGTACAGAGTTTAGTTGGTATTAAATTCCATTTAAGTGGAAAGAGAATAGAAGAAGGCGGCAGTCTCGGGTAAGGGATCGATGTTATCCCAGATCGACCCGAAGAAAAGTGTGTTCAATTTCTCTTAAAGGCTTTGGAAAAGAAAGGAAAATAAATATAAATAAGTGGTAAAATTTAAAACGAATTCTGGCTTCTTAAATCTATTCCTTATATTATAAATATCCGAAATAATTGGCCCAGAAGAAAAAAAAATTTAAGTAAGAATTAATTAATTAAGGGATTGATTAATTTAAGAAATCAATTTAGAGTTAGTTGATTTATGAGTGTGATTTATTAAATGATAGTTAATCAAAGTAGGTGATTATGAGATCATTAATTTGAGTAATTAATTAAGGATAATTATTGTAAATGATTAAGGGTGATTATTTCAGGTAATTAGTCAAAGGCTAAGTTCTTAATGTAATTAGAGTATGATTTATCGAGAGTGATAATTGAGATAAACACTTAGAGGTTGCTTAATTGTTTTGTAATTAAGGGTTAAGTAAGCAAACTTTATGCAAAGAAAGTAATTAGTTTAATTTATTTTGAATTAATTGGAAATGGTATGATTAATAGATCAATGATTATGAATGGCTAAGTATTAATGGAATGCTTGGGTTAAATTGAGCTGATATGGGATATCTTTGTGTGATAACATAAATCTTCTATCTGTGTGGATTAAAAAAAAAAGGGTGATTGTATTTAAAGTGGAATTGTGTTTCACTGGAAATTGAGTTGAGAAATTTTGTATCCGAAGAGGCCGGAATCGGGTATCAGTACTACCCGAAACTACATCAACTAAATTTATGATGGATTTGTTGTAACATCAACAGACCAGAAGGGAATAATATGGTCCAATGAACTAGGTAAGAATCCTTAGAACATGATTTGTGAAATAAGTGATAAGCATAACAGAAATGAAACTCGAAGTGAGGTACGAGTTACCCGGGTTAAATATAAGTTTTATGAATTAGAATTTCTTGTTAGATGAGTTTACTCACGCTGGTTTCCAGCCTGATCCGGGTGTTACTTTGATGTAATGCTCGGGTCAGACCGAGTATTACATATTTTCAGGTAAGAACGTACTGGAGCTCAGGAGACGAGCTGGATGGCAGGAACGTATGGAGTGTATTCCGCTGTGGTATATTGTAGTTTATCCGGGATATGTTAATTTGTATATATCCGGTGATTGTGTATATGTATAACTCTGATCTATAAAATGTAAATGTATTGATACAGTTCTTTTTTGTAAAACTGTTATTATTTGATATTATACTTTGATCCGCTGCGAATGTGAGAATCTGTGTTGTGTTCTGTTTTCTTCTTCTTCTATCTTTTTCTTCTTTTTCCTAACTATCTGGAATTTTCGGGTTCGAAATTTCCGGGACGTTACAGTTGGTATCAGAGCAAAGGTTAAGCGAAAACCTTGGCTCTGGTGGGTATACTCATAAGGATAGGGTCAATAGTACCCTAGAATGAGTTGAGTGTTTATATATATATGAGAGCGTACTTGTTATTTTTATATATAAAGATTTTAAATGATTTTATATAAGAATATATTTTGATATATATAAAGCAATATTCCTTAACCAATAAATGTTAAGGTAATTGGTTGTTAAATTATTGAAATTAAATTAAGAGGTAATAGAAATACAACCAAATTGAAATTAAATAAAGGTAAGTTTGAAATGGATTCAAACTGAAATTAAAATCTTGAATTTGGGGAAGTAAACATTTAGGTGAGTATGACTTATGAATTGAAATTGAAAAGGGTTTGAATGGTGAAGTATTAAATCTAAGTCCAGAAAATATGGGAATTTGTTCCAAGTGTTTGAAAGAAATATTAAATAGTATTATTTGAATAAAAGAGCTTGATTCAAACAAGAGTTGTTTGAAAATTTATAGGAACATGTTTTGAATTTAAAACCAAAGGTGGTTTAAAATTTAAAGTAATTTGGTGTGTAAAGGAAATAAATATGTATATTTGAAATAAACTCTAAGATTGAGTTTTGAATAGTCCTTGGAAAGTGATGTGAAACCAAAGTGGTATAAGTTTTGAACTAATGAGTAAGAATGAATATTATTAGAAATTTGAAAATTTGAAGTAGAAATTCAAATTTGAGTAAGGTTGACTGAATGAATGAATAAATTGAATTTAACTTAGGGGAAGTTAAATAAGAACGACCTAAATTGGAAATTTCAGGATGAAATTAAAATTTTACTTAGTGAAGTTAAATGGGTTATTTTGAAATGGGAGTTATGTGTGATCTCAAACGGATTTGAGATCTAGAAATGGGAAATGTGTGTTATTGATGGACGCTGTTTTAAATAATCTGGATGTTTATTTACTTTGGCTTATCCCGATATCATCCTTTTGTTATTAATAATCCATGGAACTATGAATTGGATTATTCTAATTAAATTAAGAAATGGATTGAGGTAATATACATCCATTGCAGAAATTTAATGGAATCACTTTGAACTTAAGAATTAAATGTGTAAATTAAAATTGTTTAAGAACTGGTCAAATGGAAGATAAAATTGTTTTGAACTCTTATTTGAACTTTGAAATAAGTTAAGTAAAGATAATTTAAAATGGAATTTTTAGAATTCGGCTCAGAATTAAATTGTTTAAAGATTTGGATTATTGATTTAAAAATAAAGGTTAGTTTGATTTAAGGGGTTAAATCAACATTTGAAAATTTAACTCGAATATATATAATTCGAGATGGTTTAAAATTGAGATTTAAATTGAATTAATGGGAATTGTGATTTATGATGGATAAGTATAAAATTCAAATGGGAAATTTGAATTGGATTAATTTGAAATAAAATTGAAGCTATTCAGATTGGGATTGAGTCAATTTAAATGAAAGTGGAAATTTAAATTGAATTGATGGGAATGGAGATGGGGTATTAAACAGTTTGACTCTGGACTATTTTCAAAATAAATTATTTTAATATAAATCTATTTTCCCAAACTATATACTATACAACCTTTCTTTTTAAACCTAAAACTATCTTAAGCTTATTTTATAACTACTTTTGGAACTATTTAACTATTTTACAACTGATTTATAAACTAATTACTATTTTTCTACTACTTTATAACTGATTACTGTTTTACAACTATTTTGCAATTATTTTACTCTTTTCAATTATTTTATGATTACTTAATTGTTTACAGCTATTTTACAAACTAATAATTATTTTTCAACTACTTATCTATTTTTAAAAAATTTCAAGCTATTTTCTAAATATAAACTGGTCGGAGTTCAAACTGTTATTGATTAAATACCCAACTAAGATAAGAACTGAAGCGATGATCCAAATGGGGATTAAGGCAAATGTGAATAAGTGAATAAAATCAAAGTGAACGTGAATAGAAAGGGAATTGATTTAATTGATAATCAATGAAGATAAATACGTAGGATGTACGTATATTATTTTATTCGCATAGTGATTTGATCCAGATTCGAGCACAGAATTTCGAGATAGTATTATCGATCCGAGTTGGGATTTTTCGTTCGATTTTCGACGGCGAACCTGGATATGGATTTTTGGTTGATTCTGGATATTCTCTATCATAGTTGTGACTATGCAAGGAGAATGACGGTTTCTGATCAAGAAACCAAATCTGAGTCCGCACTAGGAAGTCGGGTGGACAATACTAGTTCGGAAGGGAAATTGTGTGATCGAGTGAGCGATCAGATTGATATTGCGTACGGATGATATGTGGACATCGTACAAGTTGGAATGAAACTGATATTTAAAATTTATGGATGAGAACTGTAAAATGATTTTTGAAATTGAAAGTGTATTTTGTGAAATATATGATGAAGTAAAGTGGGAATTGAATATTTCTATGATTAAAATTTACTTTATGGAAGTAAGCAATATGGTGAATGACTTTACAAAAGAGTAATCAAAATTTGAATATTGATTTGGACTAAACAAAGTTATTTGTCTTCGTTATATATAATAAAATCACCTTGTTGAATCTATTGCCAGAAGAAAATGATTTTTGAAAGTATTTGAAGTATAAAAATGAATTTATACAAGTATAAATTGATTCAAAGATTTTTCAAAACTTTTATATATATGTATTTATAAAAAGGATTTTTGAAAATGATTTTGAGGAAAGGTTTTTGGAACCTTTGAATTTTGGAAAGGCTTTTGATTTTGGAAAAAATCAATATTGGAATTTGGAAAAGCCTAATATGAGAATTATCGATTTTGAGAATCGATTTTGTGTAAAGGCATTTATATAAGATTCATACTAGGAGTATGATTTGGAAAATACTATATGTATATAGTATAAAGTGTTTTGAGATTTGCTCTGGGGAAAAAGGCGCTCCCTTGAAATGAACTTCTCAGGAGTGCCACAGGGTGGCACTGCCTTGAGCCTCAAAGGGGGAGGTTCTAAAGTTGATCCTGTGAGGAGTCCGGACAAAACTAGTTCCTGAGGATTATTTGTGTAGCGAAAGTCGAGGGGCTGGTGCCCACAGAGGCATTTGGGTTATGCTGTGACGACAGTGTAACTCGATGTCACTGCGATCTACTGCAGACCATAGCGAAAGTCGCGTGAGCCGCTGAGAGCCAACAGTCTATGTTTGATTTTATATCGGTAGACTGCGACACTATGGTAGCATAGCGAAAGTCGTGTGAGCCGCTGAGAGCCAACAGTCTGCGTTTGATTTTACATCGGTAGACTGCGACCTATGTTAGAGTGGAGAAGTTTCATTTTGACAGCGAAAATCGTTTGTGCCGCTGAGAGCCAACAGTTACATGGACTTTTGCTGCGACGGCAACGTAACCCTGGATGTAACTGCGATCTGTTGTGGGTTCCATGGTGTAATCAATTACATGGACTTTTGCTGCGATGGCAACGTAACCCAGGATGTAACTGTGACCATGGATGGGGGTGATGATTTCCAGAGCATTTTCACCAAAGATATTTCCTCTATTTTTAAAAAAAAAAAAAAACTGTTTTCGATATTTTTAATAAAATTATTTTCCAAAGTATTTTCACTAGGTGTTGGAAACGAGTTTACCAAGTACTTATAGATTTTCAGTCCTACGCCTGATCAACATATGACCGAATTTCTATGAGAACGAGGATGGACTTGTCAAAACATCGAGTTATACAACTATTTTTATAAAAACTATTTTAGAAATATTATACAGATTTTTAAAGTAGTTTAAAAATGATCAAAGAAAATTTATATGATTTTAAGCATTTTAATAATTCTGGCTTTGTTTCTTTTCGAGGACGAAAAGATTTTTAAGGGGGGAGGAATGTGACGATCCGAGTTTTTGGTGTCGAATAATCGAGTGATTAACTGATTTAAATTTATCGTAATATTAATTTTATTGGATCTAACCACTAAATTTCTTATAATTAAAAATAAAATTCTACCTTTGAACACTAAATATAAGTATATATATAGGAATAGTGATGATACTTAAGCTTAAAATGAAAATAAAAAAATATATATAATAAGTTAATATACACACACACAAACATATATAAGCTTTATGATGTGACCATGAGTATGTAAAATAACAATGTATACAAAAGCAATGTATATGGAGATGAAATATGTACCTCCACTGTCATCATTTTTCTTGATTTAAAAACTAGTAAATAAAGCTAAACATTTTGCCATCTCAAATCTGGGCATATATACAAACAAGAGTATATACATATATCAACTCATATGAAACATTTGTAGACAAAAGGAGAGGCAAGCATTTAATGCAAGTACATTACATATCAAATCTAAGCACACAAAAGAAATGTAAATATCTGTACAACACCTCAGTTTTGCTTACCCCGTAAGCTTCATTCTCCTATTTTTTATATACCTCCACACTGTCTTCTTTTCTTCATTCATTCGAAACTAAGCTAAGTAAAACAAAAGAGATCAAGCTAGCAACAAATCCAAACCCACCAATTAAGTAGCAGATCAAAGCAAGTTTAAATCAAGACATTTTCCAGTTTTTAAAACAAGTTGCTATTCCAAAGTTCTAGTTCTAGATTCAACTCAACTTAGAAGTAAAGAAAAAAAAAAAAGGACTCAACTGAAAATCAAACTGTCTCAAATCATCTAGTATCTTCCAGTTTAAAAGGAAATCAGAGCATCATCACCTTCAGCTTTCAAGGCAGGTTCAGGATCTCTGTTTGCATAATTTAAGGTGAGTAAACAGAAACTTTTAAAAGCTAAGAGTTCTTATCTAATTGATGTAAGTGTTGGACCTGTGTAGAGTAGATGAACATATGATAAGTATGGATGCTTTTAAGTTTGTAAATTGTTAAACTTTTCTATTCTTCCAGAAATTGTGAGTAGACTTTAATTCTTTTGAGGTTAAATCATCTGTATAGTTTTATGCATGCCTCAATCAATGATAACAATAACTTAAATATGATTGGAATAAGTGTTGTCTGGGTATACAGATGAAATTTCTGTTGCATGCCTGAATAAACATATGTCTAGTTCTGTTAATTGCAATAGACCAAAATATGATCAAAGAGAAAATTTAAATCTCTTTACCTGATTTATTTAGCATGGGATGTTTAAAGGAAAGTTGGTTATGATGGTGTAAAATAAAAGAAAAAAAAATCAGGTTCTAGAATTTCAAACTAAGGCTCTGTTCCTTTGTTAAACAAAATGTGAGTAAATAGTTTTAAACCTGTGAGAGGCTTAAATACTTGTGATGGATTTAGTAGGAATATAGCTGGAATTTGATTATAAATGCGTATGCAAGGTTGAGATTATGTATGGGTATATATTGGTATCAAAATGACTGAGCATGACTGGTATCAGGCATAATTACCTCTGTTTGGAAACAAGTTTTCCAAAATCAGCTGAAATTTTAAATCCTTCTTCTCTGATTTTTGTTAAGCTTTAGATTTTAAACAAAAATGGTTTGTGTAAACATAGTTTGAGTTCTAAAAGCAAATTTCTTTTTATTTAAATCAAGGATTCTCAGGAAAATCTTAAATATACAGGCAATTTCAAACTAAGCCAAAAATAAATCATCAAGTCATCTTGTTTAAATAATACTATCGTAAACGTTATCGAAAATGATGATTTTTCAAACTTGAATCAGGAGTTTTAGTTGCTTAAATCGTGGGAAATTGTAAGATGATCGGAATGTACAAATGTATCAAATTCCGGCGAGGTAAACGACGATTGGGCTTGAGGTTTGGCCAGGGGATAGTTTGGAGGTCGGGCTACTTGAGAAAAATGGTGGCATGGGTTGTAGATCATCGAAGCGGCGGGGCATGGTCATAATAGGGTTTAGGTGTGGGCTCTGGACGTCGAAGTTCGAAGGTCTGGCACGGAAATGAGGTGGCATCGAGTCAGGCCAGGGTGTTGGGAGGTGAAGTTGATTGTGCGATGTAGGTCTGGGCAAGGTGGCAGAGGTTCTGGTGGCCGGAGCGTGGTGTTGTAGGGAGAATTGTTCGACACTGTTGGGTCTAATGGTGTCATCAAGCCTTCGATTTTGATTTGGTAATCGAAGAGAATTCTAGGTAGTCGTTTTGGGTGAAGAGGTCAAAGAAGACTTGCTGGCGATGAGGGAGTTCGTCGGAGTCGCTCCGATAGGTGGTGCATGTACACCGTATCACTGAGTATCGGTTGGATTTAGCTGTTGGTTTGGGGAAAGAGAAGGCCCTGAGTGAAGTCTCGAGTAAATGGTTGATAGGGTCGGGTTCGTTTCCGAGTTCGCTGATGAGTTTTAAGGTACAGAGTTTAGTTGGTATTAAATTCCATTTAAGTGGAAAGAGAATAGAAGAAGGCGGCAGTCTCGGGTAAGGGATCGATGTTATCCCAGATCGACCCGAAGAAAAGTGTGTTCAATTTCTCTTAAAGGCTTTGGAAAAGAAAGGAAAATAAATATAAATAAGTGGTAAAATTTAAAACGAATTCTGGCTTCTTAAATCTATTCCTTATATTATAAATATCCGAAATAATTGGCCCAGAAGAAAAAAAAATTTAAGTAAGAATTAATTAATTAAGGGATTGATTAATTTAAGAAATCAATTTAGAGTTAGTTGATTTATGAGTGTGATTTATTAAATGATAGTTAATCAAAGTAGGTGATTATGAGATCATTAATTTGAGTAATTAATTAAGGATAATTATTGTAAATGATTAAGGGTGATTATTTCAGGTAATTAGTCAAAGGCTAAGTTCTTAATGTAATTAGAGTATGATTTATCGAGAGTGATAATTGAGATAAACACTTAGAGGTTGCTTAATTGTTTTGTAATTAAGGGTTAAGTAAGCAAACTTTATGCAAAGAAAGTAATTAGTTTAATTTATTTTGAATTAATTGGAAATGGTATGATTAATAGATCAATGATTATGAATGGCTAAGTATTAATGGAATGCTTGGGTTAAATTGAGCTGATATGGGATATCTTTGTGTGATAACATAAATCTTCTATCTGTGTGGATTAAAAAAAAAAGGGTGATTGTATTTAAAGTGGAATTGTGTTTCACTGGAAATTGAGTTGAGAAATTTTGTATCCGAAGAGGCCGGAATCGGGTATCAGTACTACCCGAAACTACATCAACTAAATTTATGATGGATTTGTTGTAACATCAACAGACCAGAAGGGAATAATATGGTCCAATGAACTAGGTAAGAATCCTTAGAACATGATTTGTGAAATAAGTGATAAGCATAACAGAAATGAAACTCGAAGTGAGGTACGAGTTACCCGGGTTAAATATAAGTTTTATGAATTAGAATTTCTTGTTAGATGAGTTTACTCACGCTGGTTTCCAGCCTGATCCGGGTGTTACTTTGATGTAATGCTCGGGTCAGACCGAGTATTACATATTTTCAGGTAAGAACGTACTGGAGCTCAGGAGACGAGCTGGATGGCAGGAACGTATGGAGTGTATTCCGCTGTGGTATATTGTAGTTTATCCGGGATATGTTAATTTGTATATATCCGGTGATTGTGTATATGTATAACTCTGATCTATAAAATGTAAATGTATTGATACAGTTCTTTTTTGTAAAACTGTTATTATTTGATATTATACTTTGATCCGCTGCGAATGTGAGAATCTGTGTTGTGTTCTGTTTTCTTCTTCTTCTATCTTTTTCTTCTTTTTCCTAACTATCTGGAATTTTCGGGTTCGAAATTTCCGGGACGTTACAAAGCGACTATCCTTTTGGGTCCTGCCCACTATAACCTACTCGCAAACTAGAGTACAGTATCATACGAATATCCTACTCCATCATCAACCTTTTGAATGCCTACAAAGATCCGCTTCGTTAGGCCTGTAATGCAAAAGCAGTCAAGGCATGCTCTCTTGATGGAACACCTACATACCTGCCTCCGGGGGTGCAGCTTTGTTAGGCCTACCCCAGAGGGCCATCCTAGAGTATCCTCACGTCCTGTTGAAGTCTCGTACTTCCTTCTAGCCCAAAATAACTAAGTTGGACGTGCTCTTTCTGTACTAAAAATCTGCAATGAACTATTTGGTTAGGCTCTTTATCGAGATTCTCTTTGGGCTACTTCAAACGTACCTTACCATTTTATTAGACCCTACGTCTAATCTTTTACTATGCGTTTAGTTTAGTTTTCTTATTCTGTTGGCTACTTATTTACCCTAATCAGCATGCCCAGCCCCACCTATGTGTAAGACCATCAGTCCTAGACCTGAAAGGGAATGCTGCCGGTACGGGCCACTTCTATTATTCTGCTTATTAACTTAATCCAAGATCTAAGTTTGATAAAATAAGCCTCTTTTATTTCTTTCTTTTTAATTATAACCAACGTGTTACAATTATACTTGCAATTGTCACTTTTATATTCTTTTATTTCTTTTATAACCTACGTGTTATAAATATAATTACAAGTGTCTCTTTTCTGTTCTAATCTGTCTTCTTTTATTACGATACTAAATTTTCTCTAGTTCTCTTATATTATATAAAAGTCTTAACTTGGGACTACGCCAACTGTCATAAGTTACTTATCATAATAACTGCTTTACTTTTTACTCTACTATCTGCGCAATAAATGCAGATCTAGTCACATTTTCTGTTTATTTTTTCTAGTCTTGTCAAATAATTAACTTCATTATTTCCTCTTCTTTTATTTCTTTAACGCTTCACGTTATTCTCTTTTATTCTAAGAAGTAGTTCTATTCTATTTGGTTGGTTACAAAAATAGTGCTAAAAATCCATTTCCAGATTTTAATACTAAATAATGTTATAAACAATAACTCGTAACTGCAAGATATTTCTTTTATTGTTTTTTTAATTATTGGGTAATGCAAAATACAATAATGTCTCTATTTTGCACTAATTCCATTTTTCTTGCTTTTATTCTTGCAATTACGTTTATCGTTATTCTTAGAATATTAAACTATGGAAATGTATTCCCTTTTCTAAACCAACCAACTAATCTATCACTAACTTCCAAATCAAGTTATTAGATTTTCCCCTTTTTAATTCATTTCTCCCGTTTTAACATAATTTACTGTAGATTTCTCACTTTTAGGCTTATGTCTTTCTCTACAACTTTTAAGCCTAATGTTACTTATATTTAATTGGATTCATTTTTTTTTCAATATAAATAACATTTAAATATAAGTACACTTCTCTTATAAAATTTACAGTTTCAACATAACTGACCAGTAGAACTAATTACTGAAATAAATGCTGAATTAAATATTTAATGGGAATTTAACAATATTATATATCATAAACATAAAAGAGATATAATTTAAATCCACTCACCTGTCGTCCTTAGCTTTACTCCATGGCCTTCCTGGATCCCCTTCTAAGGTGTCTAATATTTTTATTAAAGGATATTCTCCCTAGAAATATTTTCTATTTAGGCTTCAGCCACAGGCAATGAACCTAATTGGGAGAAATTCTGATTGTGAGAAAATAGCTAGGCCTAGGGTTCTATTTATAGTGGAGTTTGGGGATCTCAGACCGTCGGATTTTTGGATTGAATCTGGTGCCACCACATCACAGGCTCGCTGCGAATCGTTGGAACTAAAAAACAACGCCTCGGATCGCACAAAAATAAGATTACAATACTTCGGCACGTCCTTGGACGATTTCTCATCCAGGGCTACACGCGGGTCGACCCTTGTGTTTTGGGGTCGACCTATAGGTCTACCGGTAGGATCTTACTTCTTTTTTTCGTTTAATTTATATAATTCCGATTTCCTGTTTCTCTCGTAACTTATTCATATTAACTCGGATTTCGACAAGTTATATATGGAAATTGATCAGAAAATCACCACGAACACAATGGTATAAGTTTCGAGGCCATATTCTGATAATTCCAAAAATTCTTATTTCTTCGTTTAATAATTATTTGATTATTTAATTATCTAAAAATGCGGGGTGTTACAATATATATCAATTCAATCCAAAATAAATGCCGTCGGTATATATCATTTTAACCTATTACTTAATTTATTCGAAAATAATTCAATTACAGTTTTATATACTGTAAATCAATCTACAAGGTGATACAGGATATATATATATATATATATAAAAGAAATAAACATCTAATCATTTAAATATCAACCAAATTTCATTCATCATAACCAAAATCCAAACAGTTAATAATTCACAACAATTAACCAATTATAAAAATTCGGGAATTTTTACTAGCAGTTAAATTCTAATTCAATTTAACTATCAATTCAATTCTATTAATTAATTCATATGTCAATTAAATTTATCAAACAACCATCAATAAATTTAAATCACTTCACGATACAAATTTTACTAATATAAAAATATATTGGACAAACGTGAGCTTATAAAACACTTACCTTTATTTGAAATTGAAAATAATTTTAGCTTCAAATAAATTCCAACTCGATCCTAAATCGTAGACGACATCGATACGAATCCTCAACAACTCGTTTCACGCGAAATGAACCTCGTATGCACAAATTACGAATTTATAAATATCGATATAATTAAATTTCATTACCTAACTAATTTCAATAATGAAACAAAATAAATTACATTACCTAACCTATTTCTTCCATCTTGACACGCTTCCACCCCACCCAGGCGAACGCGCCTCTCCCTTTTTTTCTTTTATCTTTTTCGATCGCAAATCGATGCCACCCCGCCTCGCTCCCATTCGTTGCTGATCTGATCTCGCGCCACCATCGCCCTGCTAGAAAAAAATCGTGACCCCCACATACGCGCTCGCGGCCGTGACCCAAGCCCTACACGTGTGCCTCTCAGCCTCGCCGCCGCTCTGGGTCGCTCGACTCTCAAAACCAATACACGATCGTTCGATTGTCTCCTTTTTTTTCGAGCGGCGGTTTTTTTTGAGATGGCTACGATTTGCGATTAAAAAAGAGGGAAGGAAAAGAAGGGGAGAGGTAGGTATGGCTGAAACGTGTGAGTGTTAAGATATTTTTTTAACATTATATTATAATAATAAGAAAATATCTGATTCGATTGTCCCGCAAAACCATGAACTCCAAATGATGCATGCCTCCTGGCATTTATAATGTTTTGCCCCCATTCCGAACGCATTGGAACTAGTTTTGAGGCCTAATTCGATCGTAGGAAGAAGATAGTTTTTCAAAATCAATTTATTTTAATCGAATTCCTTAAATAAATTTCTATGCGTTTCAAGCTCGCACGGCCAAACGACAAGTCTGATTGCTACGAAACTTGAAATCCTATAATAATTCACTATTACAGATCCGATAAAATTGGTTTCATCAAAATCTGAGAAATCAATGCATGTTCATCATTTTCCATTAGACTTCTTGACTAGGACTGGGTTCGATACCCATTCAGGGTAGGTTGCATCTTGGATGAAACTATTATCCATAAGTTTATCTATTTCCTTCCTCAATGCCTTGGGCCGTTGCTTCACTGGTGTGAATTTGGTGTCGATATTAAGTGCATGGCAGGCAATTTCGGGAAACACCCCACATATCGGAGTGTGTCCAAGCAAATACATCCAAATTGGTGTAGAGGAATTTGGTTAGTTCCTTCCACATCTTGTTTCCTAGATGTGACCCGATTCTTAGGAGCCGCGTTAGGTCATCCATGCAGACTGGGACAGACACCGTCAATTCTACCGGGGCTGCCCGATCCTCCCCTGAGCTCTTCTTCCTAGGGTCCAAAGCCTTGTCAAATCGGATATGGTCCCCAAGCCAGGAGCAGTTCTGCAGTTGCTATTCGGAGGGTTCACGGATGTGGAGGGTTTTTCCCACATCCTTCCCTTTTTCCTTTCTCCTTGACTCATGCAATTTTGCGATATAATATTCCCGGACGACGCTTAGGTCTCCCTTCACCATTCCGATTCCATGCTCGGTAGGAAACTTCACTGTAAGGCACCATTGGGCCAATGCTATCCTGAAATCGGCTAATGTGGGTCATCCCAAGAATGCATTATATGCTGACATTTCATCCACGATCACAAACATCTGAATGAGTGTGACACGTCGCTTGCCCTCTCCAAGTTCTATGGGTAGGTCAATAGTTCCCACCAGTTTCTTGGTTTCTCCGGTAAAACCCTGAATCTTTGTTTGGCACGCGGACACACTTTTCATGCCAATCTTCATTTGTTCCACTATCAACCAGCACTCGTCGGACTATGGTGGGCCCGATTCCTACTATCACCACTGTGGGATCAAGAGTTGGGGCTTCAATTCCTTCGGTGTCCCGATTGCGGAACACTATGTCATTGCTCAGAACCTTTTGTTGCTTGACCGGAGTTTCATCGGCTATAGTTAAACATGATTCCTTCGGGGCATGCTTTAGTGAACTTGCATATCGCTCCATCTCCCCCCAACTTCTTTGTGCAGGATGTGGTCCCCTAGATATTGTTCCGATAATAAGCCTTTGGTCAGTTCATTTTGACCCTTCTTCGCTAGTTTCAGTCTGATTTCTCTACTCTCTAGGAGGTTGAGGGACCATAGCTTGGCTAGATTTTCGCGGCCCCTTAACATATTGTTGAAGTTTATTATCTCAGATCAATCCTTCAATGAGGTCCTTAAGGTGGCGGCATTCGTTTGTGTTGTGCCTATGCATCTCATGGAAGCGGCAGAATTTCTCTGAGCGCTTTTGTTATTCTGTCGCCTCCTTTTCGAGGGGTTTCCTATACTCTTCAGTTTCTTACGTTGCAGGATAAATATTCTCTAGAATCTCATTCAAGGGGGTATAGTCTCCTGTTCCAAACTCCATAAATCTTTTGTTGCTACCACCACTATTTCTCTTGTCGGAGTTTTGATTTCTTCTTTTCAAGTTCTCATTCTTTCCTGCGACTTCGTGATTGTTTCCTGGATCGTGTGTGTATTGATTTGCCATAGTGCGTTTCTATTCGGCGTTCACTTGTTGTGCACTAGCAACCTTTCTTTCTAGCTCCTGCGCTTCCTCCAATCTCACGTATTGGCTTGTGTAACAGCCCACAAATCCGTACCCCTTAAATTGACATTAATCTCCATTAATGAACTCAAGAAGAACGGAAATACGAACCATTTGAGTTAAGAAGAAGAGGTAGAAGAAGAGAATAGAAAACAACAACATCAGAATCTCACATCGCAGCGGAATAAAATATAATAGATAACAACTGATCTTTACACAAATTAAAACTATATTTGTTTTACACAATACATCATCAAAGTACACATAACATACAACTGGACAATAATCATATCATGTCCTCCATACAACTGAATGTACAACAATCTATACAGCGGAATATACATACACAAATACTGAAGATACGTCTCGCCAACCAGCTCGTCTCCTGAGCTCCACAGCATCATATCCAAAACCTGTTTATCTCGGTCTGACCCGAGCATCATATAAAACAACACCCGAGTCAGTCTGGAATACCAGCGTGAGAAAATCACACTCAAGTTTATTATTAAGGTTTCAAAATCCTTTGAAAATAAAAGCATCTTGTAAGACCATGCCACAAATAATCATGTCGGGATTTTCCATTACGATAGCTAAAACACTTTCTTATCAAATCCTCTGATATTATAATAGTGTCTATATACAAATACTTATTCAAATAGCTGAAATTGTTACATCTATTAAATTCCAGCATACTAGCCACAATCGTGGGTATACAAACAAATACCGTACAAGGCACGTAGGGAGAATGGATTTCCATCAATGACTAGGCACTGGGGTACCACCTGTCATAGTACCTGGTCTAGATCAGCGTACCGAGTACTCACCCTAAGTCCCCTACAACACAAGGCCGGAACCATCCCTTACTGGATAATTCCGAATAAAATCACCCCACGGTTGTGATCAACAACCGCACCACTAAACCGAAATAGAAAGGGACATCTAGATAGGGATGACCTTACTCTCAAGTGGGTGCGACCCACGAAGCCTTGCTGCATAACCCCTGATTTTCAGTCATCCCCGGTTGATGAGGCTTGAGGCTAAGTGTTACCTTTTAGAACATATCCCTTAGAATGCCCATTGTCCGCTGACGATGTTCCGAAAGCATTCATCCATACAAGTCCGTCCCGGGTCCGAACGGAACCGAAGGCACTACTCCTACTACATCCATTTTGGAAATATCCTCAGGATTAGTAGCGACTATCCCTTGCACTTCACTGCTCCATCTTCGACTCTGAAATCGTTTCCACGAAATGTACAAACCGGATCGAAGTGGTTTTTGGGAAAAACTCTCGATCCCGGTCTCTTCGAAACGATCAGCGCATTGGCCAATATTGATAGTCGGTTATTTAACTATCAATTAACATTCACAAACATTCATCCAACAATAAATAATTTTCCAAATTATTTATTAACCTCAAAATATCTTCGCAAGATATATTTCCATTTTCAATCCTTTGAAAACAGTTTCAAATCGTCCTTTTCTCATGGAATAAATTTTCCAAATATTCCTATTTCCACTCAAATCACCAAGTACCAAAAACATTAGATATTTAAAATAATTTAGAAACACTTTATTATAAAATATACTTTTAAACATATAAATTTAAAACTACTTTAATACTTTATTCAAAGATATATACTTTAAGAATATTTAAAATAAAGCTACTTAATAAATATAAAACTAGATTCTTTTATCATTTTAAACATAATACCAAACCATCTTTAAATAATTACTATTAAAATAGATTTGAAAAATACTTACTTTAAAGTTTAAACATTTAAAAATAATAGATTTTCCAAAACACTTAAAAGTTTACTTTGAAAACGTACTTGGCTATTCAGATAATACGCTTTTCTTTCACATCTTTCAAAATAAATCACTATTTATTTTTAAACAAATTTACCCATTTCTATAATAAATTCCCACCTCGAATTTATATTTCAAATATCCACTGATATTTCATTTCACTTTATAAACCCAGTTTATAAATTCCAAAATCTCATTTCTCTTTAAAATTTCAATTCCAAATGCTTAAATCAATTTCCAATTTATTTTCAATTTACTTCACTTGAAATAAATTTACTTACTTACTTCATTTATTTCAAATCACATTAACTTCCAGATTTTAATTTCTTTATTCTGAGTTAGAACCCTTTAACTGAAAATACCAATTTCAAATTTCCAAAACTCCTTATTTATCCTTTAATTAAATTTAATCCTTAAATTCAAAAATAAATTCTTTATTCTTTAAATTTAATATCACTTTAGTTTTAAAGTTTATATTTTTCCCTGTTAATTCGAAATTCCCTTGTTCCATATTTGTTAAAATTCCGAATCACTTTTATTCTTATTTTCTTTTTAATTCATTATTAAATTTATTCCAATTCACTTGAATTATTTTACTTAAAATTTACTCTTTTATTTCTTTCAAAAATCCAATTCTATAGAATTTAATAACTCATTATACTTAGATATTTAATCCAGCTATACCTTCCAATATTTCAATCATCAATAAAATCATCACAGGATATCAATATTCATAGCACAGAATATCAAATAATCTTAATAATTTTGAGGAATCCAGTTGGATCCCTCCAACCTGTTTCCCTGCATCCACAAACGTTAGCACAATACCAATTCCACTTCGAGGTGGAATGTCGCGGTATATGGGTTTAGTATAATATCATCCGCTATTATGCGGCGCATAGGGTCTCATCCGCTATATAATGCAGGAATATCAACTCCAATATATACATATTCCAATATATATATATATATTGATATATATACTACTATATATACTATCATATCAAATCAATCCAACCATTCACCAAATATTTAAATTTAACTATTTAAATTTAAATAGCAACCATATGAGTGAGATTAACTCACCTTTGCTGTTAATTGCAATCCACTTCAATCTTGACTTTGGTTTCATCATAATTTTGACCTTGTAAAATCATAATTACACATCTTTGTTAATCACTGAGGTAATTTAAATTTTGTTTTTAATTTAAAGTTGACTTACCCATCTCATACAACTTTTCTGTTTAAACATGGTAAAACAGTATTAAATTTTATTTAGAAATTCCCCTCTATACAAACTATCTCAATTATAAACCTCATACAATTATTTCCTAACCTATATACACATTATTGAAACTAAACTAGAAGATAATAATAGAAAAACATCTAAATGTTCATTTACTTATTATATATTTTTTCTAGATCTATAATAACTTTAGATTACCATTATATAAATCCATAGATTAAATAAATTAATTAACATTCCAAAAATCATACAATTTATTCACAAATCTTTTATCTTACTGTAAAACTTTTTTTTAAGCAGATCTTTACTTTAGACTTTACTGTAAATAAATTTCTGCAAGTAGGCATATATATCTAAAATCAAAAATAAAAATTTTCCTCTGTATATATATATCATTTTAAACTCTGACATTTTTAAAACTAACAGTAAACATTCTTTACTGAAAAACAATATACCGAGTTATATTGTAACGACCACGACTTTCTCTCCATAGAAAGTCGTATCGCTAATAAGAAAGAAAGGGGTGAGAAGTAGAAAAGAAAAGAAGAGAAAAGAAAACAACACAAATACTCACAGCGGAACGAATGAAATATAATATATCACATAACTATTACATAGTCTTTACATAATCAGAGTACACAACTTATACATCACAAAATAGACAGTTATAAAACCTGTCTATTATACAACACAAGATACAACTCAAACAAACGACTTAGAGAAACCAACACAGCGGAATACTATATATCTACGAATGCTGAAGCCTCCTGCTCCATATCTCCTCCATAGATTCGTCAAAGCTAACCTGAATCCCTTGGCTACTCGTAAAAATTTGAGTACCCAAGGTTTAATAAAACAGAAAATAAACACTTGGGTCAGACATGGGTCTGGTGTGAGTAAACGGGTTAAAGTTGCTTAACTTCAAAACCATTTGAAAACAAAAGTATCACGTAAGACTCCCCGCACATAAACACGGAAAAGTTTTTACCTTACGCTAACTAAAACATTTGATAGGAAATCCAGTTATATTATAATAGGGTCTAGGGTTTTCAAGTAAAATACAGAAATAGCTGAAATGCTTACATCTCACATTCCAACATAGTTGGGCACAACTAAATCGTACGTCACTTATTGGATTTTGGATTCCATACAATGGCAGGGCTACTAGGGTACCGCCCGTCACAGTACGTGGCCTAGATCACCGTACCGAGGATCACTCCCAATCCCCTGCAACACAAGGTCGGAACATCCCTTACTGGATAATTCCCGCACAAGATACCTCACGGTTGGGATCAGCAACCGCACACACTAAGCCGAAATAAGAAGGGACTTCTAGACAGAGGTAATCTTGTCCTACTTGGGTGCTACCCACTAACCTTGCTGCACCTCCCCTGTTTTAGCCATTCCCGGTTTGTGAGGCTTGAGGTCACGATTACCTTAGAAAAGAACACATCACTTAGAATGCTCATCGTCCACCTGACGATGTTCTGAAAGCATTCAGTCCATACAAGTTCGTTCCGGGTTCGAACGAAACCGAAGGCATTATCTCGTTACACTCGTTTTGGAATCACCCTCAGAGTTAACGACAATAACCCTTGCACTCTGAATCTTCATCTTCACTTGATTCACGACCTATCGTTAATTTGGATCGATGTGGTATTCGGGTCTCCAGACCTGGAAATCCGGTATACGGAAACCCGATCCCGGTCTCATCGAAATCCAAAACGTATCTTTTAAGGCCAAGTTGTTTTAAAGGTTAAAACAAATTCAATTCATTATCTTTATACACAAAGAAAGATAATTCACAACAGATAATCAACATTATCAGATAATCCATACAATTCAACTAACATCCATATCATACAGCATATATCTCATCAGAGATATCAATCAATGCCAAGTATTCAATACTAACACCCATTCATAAGTAATGATTTATATCATCTCTAATTAATTTAAAGTGAATTAAATTAATTACTTTATTTTATAAATCCTTCTTACTTAACCATTAATTAATTACAATCAATTAATTAATTATCCTCTAATAATTCATTTCAATTAATCATCTTTGATTAATTATCTTTTAATTACATCCAAGTAATTTATCTTTAATTAATTATTTAAATTAATTATCCTTAACCACTTATAGTAATTAACCTTTAATTACTTCATTAATTAATTAACTAAAATCTATTAAGTTAATCAACTATATTTAATTATATTAATCCTTAATTAATTACATTAATTTTTTTTATTACTTATTATTGATAATTAGTCTTAATTAATCTACCCTTAATTACATCATTAATTATATTAATTAATGATCCTTAATTACTTCTTTAATTAATTACTCCATTTAAATTAATTACATTAAGTAATTTATTCTTTAATTAATTACAGAAATCAATTAACTATTAATCACTTACCTTTAATTAATTAAACCTTAATTAATTAATTATACTAAGTAATTATTCCTTAATTACTCCCATTAATTAACCTCAAATTATTTCCATTAAGTAATTATCCATAAATTACTTTCATTAATTATCCACTAATTACTTTTAAATTAAGTAATTAACCTTTTATTAATCACCTCTATTAGTTAATAACATTAATTAATTTAACTTTAATTAATCACATCTATTAATTAATTAACCTTAACTTATCACATTAATTATCCTTAATTAATCATATTAATTAACCTTTATTAATTATCTAAGTAATTAATCCTTAATTACCTTCCATTAGTTACTTCCAAAAAGTAATTATTCTTTTTAATTAATTACATTTAGTAATTACCCCTTAATTACTTATACTAAGTAATTCACTTAATTAATTATATTAATTAATTATATTAAGTAATTAACACTTAATTAAATTCAAAGTTTATCCTTAATTAATTACCTTAATTAATTAAGTTAATTTAATTACCCAATTTAATCACTTCTTAATCACTAGATAATGTTCCATTATTACTACCCACTAATTACTTACTCTAAGTAATATCTTAATTTATCTCAACTTCAATTAATTACACTAATAAATTTTATTAAGTGATGACTCTTTTAATTAATTCACTAATTAAATATTCTTAATTAATCACAACTTTAACTAATTTTAAAGATAAATTCTTTATCTTTATTAAATTCTTAATTACATCATTAAACTTCCATTTGAAACCATTTTGCAAATCAATCTTATATTTGAAAGATATAAGATATTCTTTAAACAAAACAAATCTTAAAAATTATTAAATTCTTTGAAACTCGTTCAAACTTGTTTATAATTTCCTATTCTTAAATTTAACATTTCTCTAAACATATTTATTTTAAATGTATTTAAAACTTAGTTAAATATTATTTCAAATACACATTTAAACTTGTTTAAATGATTTTCCTTTGGAAACAAATGGTTTAAATAACTAAAAAAAACTTTTATCATTTTAAAACTTGGTTTTATTTGTTTTTAAACTTGAAAACCATTTTGTTGTTAAAATAAATTATTTAAATACTTTAAAAATCTGGTATTCGAACTTTAAATCCAGACAACATAACATTCACAAAAAAAAACCCGAGTTAACCCCTACATTTCCCCGAGTCTACCTCGAGTTTCCCCCGAACACCATCTGGTTCGAGTCGCACTCTCGTTTCCCCGAGACCATCCCGAGCTCATCCTTCCTTCCCCAAACCAACCAATCCCAGATATCACAAACGTACACGTGCACGTACACCGACGACTTGGTCACCTCCGGCCATTTCGACAACCTCCAATACATCGACGAACACCTCCTCATCAATCACGAACGCCTAGATCATCCAATTCAACAGTAAATTGAAATCGAGCGTCACGACTTCTACCTGGAACCAAACGGTACCCAAAAGCTTCCACGCTTCGCCACCTCCGTCGATCAGAAGCTCCACCATCGCATCCAGACCCTCGCTGGAGTTCCCTACACTGATTCCTCCAGGTGCGGTAGCACCCGATCCACCCATGTCAGCGTTTGAATCCGAGAACCAATGCCAACCAGACTGGCACTAAAACCCTATTTCATCATCGTGCCACCATCTCGATGATCGGAAAATTTTCCGATCATTTTTGCCGAGATCCCCTATTCTCAAATATGCTTCAGTAAAAATTTCGAGGCCCATTACTTCGCCAATCACCATAAATTGAGTAAAACCCAAATTCTGATCATCTCGAGTTTCCTCGACAAACTCATGCCTAAAAGTCCAGACATTTATACCAAAATTCAAGATTTCCTACCCTAAACCCATTTATGCAATCCAATCATGAAATTGTATTCATAAAATTTTGACCAATTTCTGATTTCCGCAGTATTTTCTTATTTCTTAAATAATTATTAAACTAAAATCCTTGAAACCATTTTTAGAGTTGATATCATGTTGTTATAATCAAATTTCATTCAAAGATCCAAGTTTAAGATTGCTTATATTTGGAGATATGGATTTTTAGAAGTAATTCAAGAAACTGTGAAAACAACAGAGACCAAATTATATATACAGACATATCCACACTATACATATCAATTCAAGTTTATATTCATGCTAAAACATCCATGCAATCCAACATTATCTCACACATTCACATGCATCCAAATTATATCTCAGATTTGAACTGTTTTTTAAAATAAAATAGGTTTACTCACCAGTTTTAAAAAGCAGAGAACAGAGCTACAAATCTGAAGAGCTTTTTCTTTTGAAAACTGATTTGCTTGCTATAAAACTTGCATGCATGCTCTATTATCTTGTATTGTTGAGATGTTGTTTTAGATTCCAGTTTACTTGCTTTTAACAGATTTCTTGCTTCCAGACAAATTCCAGATTTTGAAAAGAAGGACAGGCCTTTGTTTCCAGATTGAAGAAAATGTTGCAGGCTTTGTTTTCATTTAGATAGTGAATTACAGGTTGTTTTGGAGATTGAGGGATTTGATTACTAATTGAAGAATGATATAGGCTTTCAGATTTGAAAAGAAAACAGGCTTATGAAGAAATGAATTACAGGGATTTAGTGTTTTGGTTTTGAGTAGTTGGTTATTGATAAATTTTGAGAGGAAGATCAAATTACAGATTATTGAAAATTTGTCTCAGGCTGAAAACTTAGAGAATGGGAAAAATAAGGGAAGAAATAGAGGAGAGTTATATGCTTATATAAGTTAATTGGTAATTTATTAAAAATAAAAGAAAAATAAAACTAAAATTTGACATTTGTCACATTGAGTAGTTAATAAATTAACACTTGTTATAATATAGTCTTTAGAGAATTACACATGTCCTTTTTATTGATTTATGTTTATTTTAAATGTAAATAAACCTTTTTCTGATTTTATTAAATACTTATCTATATATAAATTACTTTTTAAAAGAAACAAACTAACTATATTTATAAATAAAAGTTTATACAAATATTCTAAAATCCAAAACAATTTAAATATATATTCTTTTGAATTTCAAAACTTTAAATTCAAGTTTAAATAAAATTAAATCCTAAGATTCAATTTAAAAGTTAAGTTATATATATTTACATACACTATTTATTCCATTTAAAAATAACAATTCCTTTTAGCATTAAAATTCATACATATTAAAAATAATACATTATACTTGTTATTTGAAAATAACATATTTTATAATTTAAACAAGAGATTATATTATCAAGAAATATTTAAAAAGAAATAAAACAAACCAATTTTGTAAATCTTATTTATTTAAACTTAAGTTAAAATATCTCTTAAACAATTAAATATTTACTTAAAGTATTTTAAAACTATAAAATTACTTATTTAAATATCTTTGAAAAGTCCAGATTAAATTAAATATAAATTTCCAATTTACCAAGCTTCTATTTACAATATATATAAATAAATATATATATTCAAATAGAAAATATCTTATTAACTTTTTTTAAAAGATAAAATTACCAATTAATACTAATTTAATCAGATTATTAAATTAATTTCCAATCTTATTATCAAAGATCATCAATATCAATTTAATTATTTAACGGATTATTAAATTGATATTGTTAAAATTTCCGGGATATTACATTCCTTCCCCCTTAAAATAATTTCGTCCCCGAAATTTAAACAAAGGTAATTTAATAATCTTATTAAAGATTTTAATTTAAAACACAAGCATATACTATCATCCATATGCTAGCAACCATAGCAACCAATTCATTCAATCAAACAATTCTAACTATCTAGACTAAATTCTAGATAAAATTCCTCGAGTTTCCCCAAGTATATATATATATATATACCGGGATACTCGCTCTACAAACAATCTAAACTATTAAGCTATAGATCTCCTATTCATCTAGACCTACAGAACTAAACAGAATATCAGACTACAGACGAGTCTGACTCAACTACCAAACTTCCCAAAATTGCAGATTCTAAAACCAAAGATAGATCAAATACGTATTCCCTCAGAGATACGTAAAACTCAATGAATTCCAGTTATCCAAACTGACCATTCAATTCAGAAGTCCAAATACTTATCCAAGTCAGAATACAGACGAGATCCAAACACAACTCTACTTCACAATATCAGTAGATTCCAAACTTACTCCTCATCCAGAGATACACTCCAAACTGCTTTCGCTGCTCAACTCTGATCTGAGGTAGAACACAAGCACAGACTGGACAACTCATTCCAGAAATAAGGTTCACTGATCCATAAAGAAAACTCAGATACTCCAGCAAAACTTGAGCTGCTTCACCCAATCCATCTCTAGGAAACATCCTTCCACTAGACTGAACCACCGGTATTACTCCTGGAATCCAGTCGATAAGAAAACTCAACCTTCAGATGCGGACAAACTTCTGACTTCTCTGAAGACATCCAGAAAAACTCTGACAACCCAAGAGAACACTCAGACAATCGCAAGTCGTTTTTGCGATCAACCCATCCTAATTCCAAACAGACTGTTCTCTCTTTACTAATCAGAACAGCTTACACTTATTTATCCAATTTATCGAAGAAATGGATCCACTCTGCTGCTTCTGATCTTCACTTCCAGAAAAACTGCTCATCCAGAAAACTTCCTGCCATCACAGAATACTCCGAGCTGCACTGCTGACACTGATGCTCTTATCCAAAGCTCTTCGAGAAACTCGAACTCCAAACCAAAGCAGAAACACCATGCTGAACTCAGCGACAACACCAAAACATTCACACTTCCTTAATCTTGTTCCAAAGAAAACATCTTCGGGAACATCCATCGTCACTGTATCTCATCATACAGCTACTATTACTTGAGGTATCAAGGTACCATCACTCACTTCTGCCTCATCGACAGATCCAACTCTACTCATCCAAACTTCAAAAATAAACTCCGAACCTTTAAAAGGTTTCCTTCAGAGATCGATGAAATCCTTCACCACAGCAAAGCTTACTCGAGACGGTATTGGGTCTACAGTCTCGACAAATACACTTCCAACCTCAACACTCAGACTCCAACCATTGGTAGTCGTGTTACACACACTACTACCCTATCTACCTTTATATCCTATATTGGAAAACCCGAACAGGTAACCCAACAAATAGGTAGAAATATATATATATATATTTAAAATGATACTTTTTATATAGAAATTATTTCTGGGTAAAATTATTTCATTTACCTCTTTAAAACAATATTGTGTCCGTTGGCCTGGTTCAAGTGTTTAGAGATCCCTATCAATAACGTTAGCTACTCGTATTGACCAGAATCCATATACCACTCAACCGATCAATTAACACAATATAAAACCATTTTTATATAACTAACAATTACGCGCTCTCAAGATAGACACCACTTCAGAGCCTAGGTATTCACTCAACCTACTGCTCTGATACCACTGTAACGACCACGACTTTCTCTCCATAGAAAGTCGTATCGCTAATAAGAAAGAAAGGGGTGAGAAGTAGAAAAGAAAAGAAGAGAAAAGAAAACAACACAAATACTCACAGCGGAACGAATGAAATATAATATATCACATAACTATTACATAGTCTTTACATAATCAGAGTACACAACTTATACATCACAAAATAGACAGTTATAAAACCTGTCTATTATACAACACAAGATACAACTCAAACAAACGACTTAGAGAAACCAACACAGCGGAATACTATATATCTACGAATGCTGAAGCCTCCTGCTCCATATCTCCTCCATAGATTCGTCAAAGCTAACCTGAATCCCTTGGCTACTCGTAAAAATTTGAGTACCCAAGGTTTAATAAAACAGAAAATAAACACTTGGGTCAGACATGGGTCTGGTGTGAGTAAACGGGTTAAAGTTGCTTAACTTCAAAACCATTTGAAAACAAAAGTATCACGTAAGACTCCCCGCACATAAACACGGAAAAGTTTTTACCTTACGCTAACTAAAACATTTGATAGGAAATCCAGTTATATTATAATAGGGTCTAGGGTTTTCAAGTAAAATACAGAAATAGCTGAAATGCTTACATCTCACATTCCAACATAGTTGGGCACAACTAAATCGTACGTCACTTATTGGATTTTGGATTCCATACAATGGCAGGGCTACTGGGGTACCGCCCGTCACAGTACGTGGCCTAGATCACCGTACCGAGGATCACTCCCAATCCCCTGCAACACAAGGTCGGAACATCCCTTACTGGATAATTCCCGCACAAGATACCTCACGGTTGGGATCAGCAACCGCACACACTAAGCCGAAATAAGAAGGGACTTCTAGACAGAGGTAATCTTGTCCTACTTGGGTGCTACCCACTAACCTTGCTGCACCTCCCCTGTTTTAGCCATTCCCGGTTTGTGAGGCTTGAGGTCACGATTACCTTAGAAAAGAACACATCACTTAGAATGCTCATCGTCCACCTGACGATGTTCTGAAAGCATTCAGTCCATACAAGTTCGTTCCGGGTTCGAACGAAACCGAAGGCATTATCTCGTTACACTCGTTTTGGAATCACCCTCAGAGTTAACGACAATAACCCTTGCACTCTGAATCTTCATCTTCACTTGATTCACGACCTATCGTTAATTTGGATCGATGTGGTATTCGGGTCTCCAGACCTGGAAATCCGGTATACGGAAACCCGATCCCGGTCTCATCGAAATCCAAAACGTATCTTTTAAGGCCAAGTTGTTTTAAAGGTTAAAACAAATTCAATTCATTATCTTTATACACAAAGAAAGATAATTCACAACAGATAATCAACATTATCAGATAATCCATACAATTCAACTAACATCCATATCATACAGCATATATCTCATCAGAGATATCAATCAATGCCAAGTATTCAATACTAACACCCATTCATAAGTAATGATTTATATCATCTCTAATTAATTTAAAGTGAATTAAATTAATTACTTTATTTTATAAATCCTTCTTACTTAACCATTAATTAATTACAATCAATTAATTAATTATCCTCTAATAATTCATTTCAATTAATCATCTTTGATTAATTATCTTTTAATTACATCCAAGTAATTTATCTTTAATTAATTATTTAAATTAATTATCCTTAACCACTTATAGTAATTAACCTTTAATTACTTCATTAATTAATTAACTAAAATCTATTAAGTTAATCAACTATATTTAATTATATTAATCCTTAATTAATTACATTAATTTTTTTTTATTACTTATTATTGATAATTAGTCTTAATTAATCTACCCTTAATTACATCATTAATTATATTAATTAATGATCCTTAATTACTTCTTTAATTAATTACTCCATTTAAATTAATTACATTAAGTAATTTATTCTTTAATTAATTACAGAAATCAATTAACTATTAATCACTTACCTTTAATTAATTAAACCTTAATTAATTAATTATACTAAGTAATTATTCCTTAATTACTCCCATTAATTAACCTCAAATTATTTCCATTAAGTAATTATCCATAAATTACTTTCATTAATTATCCACTAATTACTTTTAAATTAAGTAATTAACCTTTTATTAATCACCTCTATTAGTTAATAACATTAATTAATTTAACTTTAATTAATCACATCTATTAATTAATTAACCTTAACTTATCACATTAATTATCCTTAATTAATCATATTAATTAACCTTTATTAATTATCTAAGTAATTAATCCTTAATTACCTTCCATTAGTTACTTCCAAAAAGTAATTATTCTTTTTAATTAATTACATTTAGTAATTACCCCTTAATTACTTATACTAAGTAATTCACTTAATTAATTATATTAATTAATTATATTAAGTAATTAGCACTTAATTAAATTCAAAGTTTATCCTTAATTAATTACCTTAATTAATTAAGTTAATTTAATTACCCAATTTAATCACTTCTTAATCACTAGATAATGTTCCATTATTACTACCCACTAATTACTTACTCTAAGTAATATCTTAATTTATCTCAACTTCAATTAATTACACTAATAAATTTTATTAAGTGATGACTCTTTTAATTATTAATTCACTAATTAAATATTCTTAATCAATCACAACTTTAACTAATTTTAAAGATAAATTCTTTATCTTTATTAAATTCTTAATTACATCATTAAACTTCCATTTGAAACCATTTTGCAAATCAATCTTATATTTGAAAGATATAAGATATTCTTTAAACAAAACAAATCTTAAAAATTATTAAATTCTTTGAAACTCGTTCAAACTTGTTTATAATTTCCTATTCTTAAATTTAACATTTCTCTAAACATATTTATTTTAAATGTATTTAAAACTTAGTTAAATATTATTTCAAATACACATTTAAACTTGTTTAAATGATTTTCCTTTGGAAACAAATGGTTTAAATAACTAAAAAAAACTTTTATCATTTTAAAACTTGGTTTTATTTGTTTTTAAACTTGAAAACCAGTTTGTTGTTAAAATAAATTATTTAAATACTTTAAAAATCTGGTATTCGAACTTTAAATCCAGACAACATAACATTCACAAAAAAAAACCCGAGTTAACCCCTACATTTCCCCGAGTCTACCTCGAGTTTCCCCCGAACACCATCTGCTTCGAGTCGCACTCTCGTTTCCCCGAGACCATCCCGAGCTCATCCTTCCTTCCCCAAACCAACCAATCCCAGATATCACAAACGTACACGTGCACGTACACCGACGACTTGGTCACCTCCAGCCATTTCGACAACCTCCAATACATCGACGAACACCTCCTCATCAATCACGAACGCCTAGATCATCCAATTCAACAGTAAATTGAAATCGAGCGTCACGACTTCTACCTGGAACCAAACGGTACCCAAAAGCTTCCACGCTTCGCCACCTCCGTCGATCAGAAGCTCCACCATCGCATCCAGACCCTCGCTGGAGTTCCCTACACTGATTCCTCCAGGTGCGGTAGCACCCGATCCACCCATGTCAGCGTTTGAATCCGAGAACCAATGCCAACCAGACTGGCACTAAAACCCTATTTCATCATCGTGCCACCATCTCGATGATCGGAAAATTTTCCGATCATTTTTGCCGAGATCCCCTATTCTCAAATATGCTTCAGTAAAAATTTCGAGGCCCATTACTTCGCCAATCACCATAAATTGAGTAAAACCCAAATTCTGATCATCTCGAGTTTCCTCGACAAACTCATGCCTAAAAGTCCAGACATTTATACCAAAATTCAAGATTTCCTACCCTAAACCCATTTATGCAATCCAATCATGAAATTGTATTCATAAAATTTTGACCAATTTCTGATTTCCGCAGTATTTTCTTATTTCTTAAATAATTATTAAACTAAAATCCTTGAAACCATTTTTAGAGTTGATATCATGTTGTTATAATCAAATTTCATTCAAAGATCCAAGTTTAAGATTGCTTATATTTGGAGATATGGATTTTTAGAAGTAATTCAAGAAACTGTGAAAACAACAGAGACCAAATTATATATACAGACATATCCACACTATACATATCAATTCAAGTTTATATTCATGCTAAAACATCCATGCAATCCAACATTATCTCACACATTCACATGCATCCAAATTATATCTCAGATTTGAACTGTTTTTTAAAATAAAATAGGTTTACTCACCAGTTTTAAAAAGCAGAGAACAGAGCTACAAATCTGAAGAGCTTTTTCTTTTGAAAACTGATTTGCTTGCTATAAAACTTGCATGCATGCTCTATTATCTTGTATTGTTGAGATGTTGTTTTAGATTCCAGTTTACTTGCTTTTAACAGATTTCTTGCTTCCAGACAAATTCCAGATTTTGAAAAGAAGGACAGGCCTTTGTTTCCAGATTGAAGAAAATGTTGCAGGCTTTGTTTTCATTTAGATAGTGAATTACAGGTTGTTTTGGAGATTGAGGGATTTGATTACTAATTGAAGAATGATATAGGCTTTCAGATTTGAAAAGAAAACAGGCTTATGAAGAAATGAATTACAGGGATTTAGTGTTTTGGTTTTGAGTAGTTGGTTATTGATAAATTTTGAGAGGAAGATCAAATTACAGATTATTGAAAATTTGTCTCAGGCTGAAAACTTAGAGAATGGGAAAAATAAGGGAAGAAATAGAGGAGAGTTATATGCTTATATAAGTTAATTGGTAATTTATTAAAAATAAAAGAAAAATAAAACTAAAATTTGACATTTGTCACATTGAGTAGTTAATAAATTAACACTTGTTATAATATAGTCTTTAGAGAATTACACATGTCCTTTTTATTGATTTATGTTTATTTTAAATGTAAATAAACCTTTTTCTGATTTTATTAAATACTTATCTATATATAAATTACTTTTTAAAAGAAACAAACTAACTATATTTATAAATAAAAGTTTATACAAATATTCTAAAATCCAAAACAATTTAAATATATATTCTTTTGAATTTCAAAACTTTAAATTCAAGTTTAAATAAAATTAAATCCTAAGATTCAATTTAAAAGTTAAGTTATATATATTTACATACACTATTTATTCCATTTAAAAATAACAATTCCTTTTAGCATTAAAATTCATACATATTAAAAATAATACATTATACTTGTTATTTGAAAATAACATATTTTATAATTTAAACAAGAGATTATATTATCAAGAAATATTTAAAAAGAAATAAAACAAACCAATTTTGTAAATCTTATTTATTTAAACTTAAGTTAAAATATCTCTTAAACAATTAAATATTTACTTAAAGTATTTTAAAACTATAAAATTACTTATTTAAATATCTTTGAAAAGTCCAGATTAAATTAAATATAAATTTCCAATTTACCAAGCTTCTATTTACAATATATATAAATAAATATATATATTCAAATAGAAAATATCTTATTAACTTTTTTTAAAAGATAAAATTACCAATTAATACTAATTTAATCAGATTATTAAATTAATTTCCAATCTTATTATCAAAGATCATCAATATCAATTTAATTATTTAACGGATTATTAATTTGATATTGTTAAAATTTCCGGGATATTACATATATTCATATATATGCTGATAATTAATAATGGACAAATCAAATTCGAAGAGTTACAAACTTACTTAATTAAAATAAAATTTTAATTACCTAACTTCGATCAGGCCCGAGCACACACCCATCCTTCATCTTGACTCGATCACTTCGAGTCGCCGTTGCTAGTCTCGACATCGCCGCGACTTGTCCCAGATTCTAAATCTCGAGCTAGCGATTTCCTGATTTGACCCTCTTCCCTTCGCATGCCACAGCTCTCGCCGTTCGAACCAGATTTGATCGCGACTACACTTCCCTTGCCCTAGCGCCCTGCAATCTACCGCCAACGAACGAGAAGCCCTAGTCGATCGCCCCGAGCCACATCGCTGCCACGCATCGAAGTCGCCAGTAGTCGCGACACTGTCGCTCGCGACTTCGATCGATCTAAGCTAAAACTGGAAAGGAGAATTTGTGATGATTCGATTGAGCAAGGAGGGTTCGAGCAATTGAAGAGGAGAGAGGACCGTGATTTAAATCAGCCATTTTTTCTCGATTTTGAATCTTGTTTAGTTTTTTTTTGCAGTAGAAAGGGAAAGGGTATGTTAATTTTAGCTGAAGGGGTGTCGTGCTTCAAAAGACGAAAGGAAAACATGATTTGATTTCTGCGCATTTAAAATATGAGCATGCCTGACATTGCTTGCTACAGAGAAGACAGAAAGTTTTGATGGAGAATAGAAGTAGGCTGATGGGAAAAATTTACGGCTGAGGGTGATTAGTATGTATATAATTTATATTTAAATTTAAATCTAAATCGTCTCAAAATTACCACTTGAAAATTTGACTTCTTATTAAGGCATGCCGCTAGGCGTTTATAATGTTATACCCCTATCTCGAACGAAATGGAAAAGGTTACAAGTCCTAATTCGATCGTATGGAGAAGATAGCTTTTTGGACCAAGTTATTTATTAAATTTCGATATATTTTCAACGTGTTTGTCTATCGTACGCTCACACAACAAATCCAAACGCTACGAAAATTGAAATCCAATAATAATACAATATTATGGATCCAATGGAACTGGTTTCGTCAAATTCTGAGACTGTGCCTCAGAAGGCTATTTTTAAATATTGATTTAAACGATATAATTTCAAAACTTAACAAAACACTCCCAAATTCAATATCAACACTTTTACAATCTTCAGTACTATCAACATGAATTTTCTAAGCTTTAAAATATTTTTAACAAGCTTAAAACTCTAGATTCAACATTTTACCCAACTTCAAATTATTTAATTTAATAGTTAAATTGCCCAATAAATAGTGATATTTGAAATTCAAATTAGAAATTAACTTCTATATATTTAAAATCAATTAAATATTCCAATTTCAAATATATAAAAATTTCGGGTCGTCACAGCTTGCCTTGTGGTTGAAATCGTTCATGTTAGTAGGTTGCTTCATCTTAATCCACTTGTCAAACTCCGTTTCCATATGGATAGCATGGACCAATGCCACACAAACCATGCCTTTATTGGGGTTGCTCACTTCTGTCACTGTAGTGTTAAAACTGCTCATGAATGATCTTAATGAATCGTTGCGCCCTTGCACCAGTCCAGATAGGGACATGACATCCTTTGGTTGCGCAGCATGAAGCCTGAACTGTTCGAGGAACTTGGTTGCAAGTTGGTCAAAGGTTGAAATAGATCTTGGGGGAAGTCTGTTGAACCACATAGACGCAACTCCTTCTAGAAAAATAGGGAAACACCAACAGCGGACGGCTTCAGGGGCGTTGACTCCATCCATGTACCAACTGTACTTGGACAAATTGAGTTTAGGGTCCTTTGTTCCATTGTAGGAAGGGATAGTTGGCATAGTAAATTTGTTTGGATATCTTTCGTTCAAGATCTCCTTTGTGAAAGGAGTCCGACTAGGGGCAGATCCCTACTCATCATCCTTCTGGCTCCTACTCTCATCCATCAGTGGCTTGACCATGTTCGCTATATATGCCTCTGATGTCCGGTAGTCCTTGGGGCGGCTGCCAGTCACTATACCAAGTGTTTGGTTCGGCAAACGGTCTTGTCTGGGAGAGCCATTCCCGTAGGACCCCGTTGGCTTGCATTTCATCTAGCGGGGCACTCTGGATGTTTTTAGCATTAGTGAATATGTCGAAATCCTCTTCTACTTGATTAACCTTCTCTCCCTCTTCCGAATCAGAGAGATTCAAAGCTACATCCTCCTGTGGGGTTTTGGCCCCTTAATTCAAATTCAAATTCAGTTGCCTTGCGTCAGGTGGGGTATTCCCATTCTCTTCTAGGTTACCTCCCATTGTTACCCTTCTTAATGGTTGCTTTCCATTTCTCCTATGCAAGTCGGAAACAAAAGAATTTTTTTGTTTTACGGCAGCAACTTGTTCTGGGACAACCCAAGGGGTTGGGTTTGATTGTAGAGTTATCAGGGCATTGAGCTTATCCATTAGAGCCTTTTGACTATCCTCCATTCTCTGATTAATCTCTTCAGCCATCTTGTTCAACTCATCTCCGGTGACAACTTCATGCTGATTAGAGGATCCCAGTGCTTGATTTCCCAAGTTGGTACTATTTCTTTAGTCTGCTAGAGGCTAAAGCCTTCTGCGGCTATTGTTGCCCCCATGGACCTTCTAGAAGTAGTTCTTCTTCTTCCAGAAGCCATTGACTTTAAAATAATAGATTCTTTAACCAAAGACCGAGGATCTAACTTCTGGACCTAGGAAATCAAAAGTAGATAGCTATATCTGGATCCTATGTTGGAGGTTCTCGGTGAAAGCACCAAAATATTGATCCAAAAAAATGGACCAACACCCTTGTTAGAGTTTGAAAGCACCAGCCCTGTTCTGACAAGGCAATATCTCAGATAACTGGTATAACTGATCGAACAGTAAAAGAAAGAAGACAGAGAATTTTTATAGTGGTTCGGCTGTTAATGAAGCCTACGTCCACTTTCTAATTTTGCTATAGATTGATTGCTATTGCAAGAGTTTGATTACAAGGCTTTGGCTATTTCCTAGCTAAATTTGATCTCCATAGTTGGAATCCACTGGAGAATCATAGTGTATTCCTCTGAAGATTGTTGTGAGGAAGGTAGAGAGTGAAGAACAATTTCAGTAGAGCTTCAACAACCGGTCCAGAGAAGATTCTCTTTATGTCGCAGGTGGCATATTTATAGAGGTTGGAGGGTTTCTAGGCCAGGCCTGTCATCATCAGCTCACAGGTGGACTACAGGCGACCTAAGAGGTATTGACATGTAAAACGAGTCAACATTATGGGTCGTTGGCGACCCATAAACTTGTTTTGTTTTGCGGACCAAGTTTTGCCTCCTTTCTTTGCGTTCCATAACTCGTCTGTTTGAATTCTTGAGGAGGTGCATGGATTGCTGATGACCCGTCCACTTAGTATTCTTCTGGAGTCCAGAATTGGAGATGTTCTCATAGACCTTTACCGTTGTCGTTACTTTTGATGGTAAACCACTAGCCGTCTACGTTCTGCTACTTGTCAGGCTACAAGAATGCTGATCTCTCGGCTACGTTGGATCCAATCATCATCCTAACCATATAGTTTGGCCCTTGTCGATCTCTAGTCTCAGCTTCTCTGGTTAAGTCCTGAAAGTCCCGAACCATCCTGCTTGCCCAAGGTTCTCCTGTTTTCTGTTGGTATCTGCTGGGTTAAAAACCCGGATAACACAAACAAACCTACTTCATTCCAACAAACAAACAAACCCACTGCCTTACATACAACAGTCACAACTGCCTTGCACCATACCACCACAAAACGAACCTTTGCCTTGCAATTACCACAACTTGCTTTCATCTCCTTACCGTAGTTGCATCTCTGCTGCCCACCCATCCACTTCATACTCCTCACCACATTGCAGCAACATTGCCTACATACTCCTCCCTGTGCACATCTGTGCATATCTCACTGCACATATCACGACAACTTCTTGCAACTGCCATCAACTTGCAACTACTCCCCCTACACTTCACTGACCATCCATATAATCTTCCACTCCTCACTATTGTTGCCTAATACTATCATTCCAAATTACTGTTATCTCACTACTTCATATACACCATCTTCCAAATTAATGTTGCCTAATACTGTCATTACAAAACTCAAAACTATGCCATTGCTAAACACACTCCCCTCGCCTACACCAGTACCATCTCTCCTTACTGGCATAACTGCCACAACACTGTTTTACCCACCACATCATTAACCATCCACAACCAAACAACGCCATCATTTCAACAAGCCCCACAGTCCACCACTCCACTTCCTCATCAACTTCTCCCTATAAACATATAACTGCAACAATTAACTTCCCACCGTCAAACCAGTCACAGCTTCTCCAACCATCCCAATGCTCGAAACCACCAGTTGCATATCTCTATGCTTTCAAATACATTCTCCACTACTTCAACCACTCTTTTCCACACAAATCAAAGACATCTTGCTGCTACTACATTGCCACCACCTGAAACATCCTCTGTTAGCATATACACCACATCAACAACTTCAGTATCACAGTATCATAGTAAACTGCTACTACATCCTCTCTGGTCACTACCTACAACTCCACTGCACCACCATACCCTCTTTACCTCTTTATGTCTATAATTTCACATCATCTACTGCCATCACTCCTCCCCACAGCATACATCTGTGCATATCATCTACTGTTCATCACATACTCGCAGCACATCTACCATTCCTCATATCATCAACCTATTATCTGCTCCTCATATCACAAAACACTACCATTCCACTAACATGGCACTACAACCACACAATCATTCCCACCTGCAATAGACCATCCCACTTCTCATCATCTCACCCCACTGACCATCCAATATAAAAACACCTCACTACTACCCCTACAACCTTGCCTTCCTTCACAATCCATCTGCCTTGCCACCAAACCTTCTCCTTTAACCACCTTTGACATCAACTGTGTAGCCACACGTCACCAAATACTCCATCATCCCTCTCACAAAACTGCTAACAGACTCCCTGCCATAAACGAATCCACTGCGACTAACCTAAACAACAAACTCCTCAAAACCCACGAACCACTTCCACAATCGCCATTCCTAAACTAGTAACCCGAACTGACCCTCTACAATCCTTCAATCTAGCTAAGTGTGGATTTAGGGGATTCGATTTTTATTTCTGGGATTTGAGTTAAAGTGTTGAATTCGATTTTTGTTCCTGGGATTCGAAATATTTTGATTGTGTGTCGATATGTTGTTTTAATGAGAAGAAAGAATCCTAGTAGAATTGGGATTGTTTTATCTTTTATATCGCAAGTAGTTTTAATCGAGTTGGGCTAGGCCTAGTTAGGTTTTTAATAAAAAAACAACAAGCTTTTTTTTTGTTTTTTTGTCTTTTTTTGTTTTAGTCTTCCTTCTCTTAAAAAAGATAAAAGAAAAAAAATAAACAAATAAACAAGTTGTTTTCATTTGTTCTAGTTTCATTTGTTTTGGTTTAGTTTCATTTCTGTTTTGTATTCATTTATCTTAGTTTCTTTTTTGATATATATATATATATAACAAAAAACAATTGTATATATCTTGTTTAAATTTTCAGGTTGCAAATTGTAGGAAATCGAGAGGATTGGTTTGCTAAAAAATTTCTTTGCTTGCTTGCTTATAAAAAAATTTGTCGCTTTAAAATAAATTGCTAATAATTCTGCATGCTCTGGTATCGTGCATTCATCTTTTTTTTTATTTTCTTTGCATTGTTGGTTGCTTGCATTTTAGAAAAAAAATTCAAAAACAAAAACAGAAACAAATTTCATTCATAATTACATCGTTAATTCACATTTAATTTTTTCTTTGCATTCATCTCATCTTATTTTCTTTTCTAAAGGAAACACCCAAATCTACGTAAGGTGGGGAATTTCATCACCCCTTCCTTGGCCCACAAATTGCATTTCATCTTAGAATTTGTTAAAAATAACTAGTAGACTTCAGACTTAAGGGAGTCGCGGGCTCAACTAGGGCTTAATTGTATATTGACAACTTGTCTTCTTTGAACAATTTATTTTCTTGGTGTCTAGGCTACGATAGAGAAATAATCAGTTATAAATATTACGGTGATTCGTAAACATTATACTAATTGTTTCTCTGAAAGTACTTATAAGTTCGGTTGCATTGCTATGGTGATTCGTGGTGCATCAATAAATCATGTCCTTTACCTGGCTAAGAACTATCTTGTTGAATTAAGACAAAGTGTGATGATACAATTTTGGATTATGGGCTATTAAGGACAGACAATTGTAATTCAGTCCTTGCATTCATTTAGTTGCATTAGTTCATGCATACTTAAAAAAAACTCCAAAATCCAAAACTAAAAAAAATTATAAATTTTCCGAAGCTTAGTTGTTTTTTTTTAAAAATCTTTTCCTTTGAAATTTTTCAATCAAGATCAAAATTAGTTTTTTCCAGAAAAAACACAAAAATCCAAAAAAAATCTTTTCAAAAACAAAAGAGAACATATAAAGAAAAAAAGAAAAAGAAAATTCCCGTTTGAAAAATAAATTCCTTTTGGCAAATAATTTTCCAGTTTTCCTCTATAAAAATCCAAAATAAAAATAAAAAACCACTTTTGAAAAATGCCTGAATTTCTTTACTCGCAAGAATTTTACAATAGTTGTGAAAATCAATATAATCCATATAATTTCACAACAAACTCTTATGGATATTTTAATAACAACTATTCTACAAACAATTTGGATTTTGCGCCAAGTTTTCAAAATGATGACCAACCCTCAACTCCTAAAAATAGTATTGAAACGGTTTCGTCTTTACTTGAAGTTTCTACACAAAAAAATCAAATGATTAATGATTTGTGTAATTCATATCTATGCAATTACTCAAGTCAAGGATTTCAAAATAATCAAAATTTGAATTCACTTCAAAATTCAAATGATTTCGAGTATAACTCATGCCAATACAATTTCGAACTCCAAAATGAAATTCAAAATCAAAATGGAAATAACTTTTTAAATGATTTTGGCAATAAGAATAATTTCAATTACGGTGTGATTGACAATTTGTGTTCTCAATAATTTCAAATCGAAAATTCTCAAATTTATAATTATAAATTTGATTTTGTTGAGCAAATGGAAGAAATTAACAAAGATCACATGAATTTGTTGTTTGAAACATATTTGAAACAATGTGAGTAACAAAATCAAATCCCAACGTGTGACGAGTCAAACAATAATCCACCTTTTACCAAAATTGATGATTTTCAAATAACAACTTTTGAAATTGAAAACAACAATCTTAATGAAGTTGTTGAAAATACGGTAATTGAGTTTGATTTCGATTCTTTTGAATGTGTGGAACAAAATTTAAAATTCGATCTTCCTTTCTCTGACTTTGAAAATTTGAATGCAACAACTTTTGATTTTGAAATTGATATATGCAATGAAGTTGTGCATAATTCAACAAATGAAGATGAATTTAGTGAACATGAACTTTTTGGACTTTTTGAAGATGACTTTTTGAATTCTGAAGGGGTAAATTAAATCACCATTTTGATTTTGAAATCAACAAATTTGAAAAAGTTTTCAATGGTAAGTTTAAATTTCAATTTGGTGAAAATAAACTTAAATTTCAACCAATTTTTCTATCAACCCAAAAAATCATTGAAAATGGAACAACTCATACGATTTTAAATAAAATGACATTCATTTTTCCAAATCAACATTCAACTTTGAAATCTTTTATGGTTTGGTTTTCTTTGCTTAAGCTATGTCTTTCATACTTGATGAGACAAATGACTTGGTCTTTAGAAGACCATTTCATTTACTCTTTGACGATATGTTTTCTGATGTCGTGTAAATAATAACCGTTTCATTTTCAAGTAAATATAGGTCAGATTTTTATTTTTATTCTTTCACTTAGGTTGACTATGGGGACACAGTCAAAATCAAGTGGTGGGAAATCTCATCTTCATTTTTTTTTCATGGTTTATTTTTTTCATTTTCTTTCCAAAACAAAAAAACAAAATAAAACATTAAAAAACAAAAAAATCCCAAAAACAATTTTTTTTTGCATATGTACTTTGGAAGAAACACTATAGGACAAATATATGTTTTTGGTTATCAAATTGATATTTTTAAAAATTTATTTGTCCTAACAAAAATAAAAATAGAGTTTGATTACAAGTAACGATGGTTTAACTAGTATATAGGAAGACTCATGGGTGATAATTGTGAAATATATCCTAATTGAAAATTTAAGTTTAAATAAAAGTGGTAGATTTAAGGTAAATGATAAAACATTTTTGATCTTCTAAGTTAAATGGTTCTAAGATGTGTAAAACTCTCTCTTCATAAAAATAAAAAAAATATAAAAAAAATTGGTTTTTCAAAAAATAAGAAACACTTAGAGTCATGTGTTCACACGCAAGTGTGTACACTCATCATGCTCTGTACCCTCTCATGTAAGCCCGAAAGGCAGTGCATGATCGGTATATCTGGTCTCAGTTTATCTGAGTTAAGTGTATGTATATAAAAATTCTTTTATTAATAATGCCTACAATCGATAGGTGTACACAATTGTGTGTCCACTCGCCACGCTCTATAATCCCCTCATGTAAGCTCGAAAGGCAGTGCATGGGTCCTTAGTTATTTGAGTTAGGCATATGTAAATATTGTTAATATCAATAAAATTTTCAAATAAAGAGAGAGTAAGCAATTGAAATCCAAGCACTATTTTTACTTATTTAATTTGACTTGTTATTAAAAAGAAATGAAAATACCACTTTGAAAAACGTTGATAATCAATTAAGGATCCATTTTATAGTTTCACTATATTATCAACCGAAACAACTAGCCAAATTAGAGTCTATTTATTATGATAACCTCATTTTTATTGGAAATTTTGACAAATAAAAGGATTAAAATTTCATGATGATGACCAAACTTGTATTTAACTTATTCGTGTCAATTTAAAAGTAAATTCTTCATTTATAAATATTTTCAAAACTTGCATCCATCTCTTTGTAAATAAATCTTGCATTTAGGAATTTTCATGTTGCATTTGGATTTTGTGGGTAGTATCCGTTAAACACCCTCACGAGACAACACTTGTCCTACTAAGGACGCCTAGAGATTTAAATGGCTTATTGCATACGCTCAATACAATCGTGTTTCCTTCGAAAATGGATTTATCTTAGTTTTAGTTTATTCGAGGACAAATAAAAAGATAAGTTTGGGTGTATTTGATGTGCACGTAGATGTGCATATTTTTACTTCCATATTTAATCTAATTTAATTAAATAAATGAGAATATAGGGTATGTTAACATGTTTAAACCAAAATTTAAATGATTTTCAAATTTTCATTTATTCATCTTCATATAGGGGCAAAATGGTCATTTTTGTGCATATATTAATTTAAGAATATTTATTTACGTATTTTATTTTTATTTGTAAGAAATTGGATGAAAGATGGAAGAGCCTTCATTGAATTATGCATGCACAAGAGTTAGAAGGCAGATGAAGATGGAAATAATTCAACTCATGCGTCATGGAGGACCCCATCTACCCACTTACCTTGATCTACAAGCTAATGCACATGTTAGTGGAGCTTAAAGTTACATGCATACTTAATGAAGGATTAATTAGACGCTAATGATAACTTGGTGGCCACACTCCTCAAGTGCAATTTGGGTAGTCCCCTAAAATATGATTAGGGTTTCAAAAAATGTATAAATGCTCTTTATGTTTCATGTAATTATCTCTTAGCCTCCTCTTTAGTTAGTTTATTTGAGGATTAAAAAATAAACAAAAACTCTCTTTTATTTTTAATGGCTTCATGGCCTTCTTTCATGTAATTTTCTTTTTATGCAATTCAATTTCATGCTCTTTTAATTTTTTTTCTTTATTTTATGCAATTCAATTTCATGCTCTTTTAATTTTTTTTCTTTATTTTATGCAATTAGTATAGTTTTATTTCTTGCAAGTAGAGTAGATTTATTCCATGCAGAATTAGTTAGCTCTCATTTTCCTCTTATTTTTGTTCTATGTTGCAATTTACATTTGTTGACATGATAACAAATATGAGAAACTAAACCCCTTCAATTTAGGGGTAATGAAGCTCTTTTAATGATGTAAATTCAACATAATGATTTCATTTAATCTCTTTTTGTGCTTAATGGAAGTTTTGATGTGGTAAATAGTTTGTTGTTTTAACTTTGAATTTAATAGCATATGTTGTTGACACCAAATGGACTATGCTTAAACAAACATAAACACATATTACCTCTTCATCTACATATGATTATGGTAATGAAGTGAATTTTCAAATCAAAATTTGATGATCTATATTACTAATCAATAGTGAATAGATCATGCTTAGAATAGATTTTATTTTCAAGTTCATTAACATTTTCACGAGAGTTAACAAGTGGTTTAGTGGGTATGTTAAATTTTGATGATTTACGTTGGGCTAATTAATAGCACAAATAGGCCATAATTATGATAAACATACCAACTAAATTAACTAATGACCAAAAAAGAAGTCATAATTTCATTTTGTTGATTTATGTGACATGAGAAGGAAATTACCTTTAAATTGCCTTCTACTCTCATACTTTTATCCACATTTAGTTTTTGTTAGTTTTTAGAAATTTTTAGCTTAACACAACTTCAAATCTTGGTTTAATTTGATTGAGTAGAAATTTTAAAATCAATACAATTCCCTGCGGATCAACCTATATCGCCACGTACTAAAATTGTACGTCGTGCGCTTGCGGTTAGTTTTAATTAAAATTTTATCGACGATTAACTCATAGAAAAATCGTCGTTAAATAATGTAACGGCCCAAAAATTTAATGTGACGCCCCACCTCAATACCCACACTAGCCAAGAACACTACGATGTAGTGCTGTCAACTAGCACGGAGAATAAGGCTGTTGAGGAGCGACCATCCATGTAATTGCTTATCACACGGTGGCTATAAAATAATCTTCGGAAACAAACATAGAAATAAACATAACACAAATCAGTCACAGACATCCATATCACAAAGGCGGAAGAAGATATGAATATATAACTAACACATGAAAGTGTGCATCAGAGTAGTGGTAAAAAAGATCCACAATAATACAAAAGAATAGCAACACGCTATACCAAAAGAATACAACTATGAGTCCATATCTCAAGTGTATACAACAAAAACCGGTAAACTAAATAGTTAGCCAAAAGTCAGAGTAGCAAATCCCGGGAGGAAGTCAAGCAGAAGCACCTATAACATCTCAGTCTGACCCGAGTATTATTTAAGAAAATAATAAACGGATCAGTCTAGCTATAAATATCAGATGACATGATATAAAATAAAAGATATGGCATAAACATAAAATATCCATACTGACATACTACTATAAGTATGCAAATGATGATCAACAGGAGATCAACCGATGAGAAATGATCAATATCACAGAATCTTCTCAAAGATCCAAAGAGGGCATCATACCCTAAACTTGTACTCATAACAAGTCAATGACATAAAAAATCCAGAAATCAAAGCAAGAAATCTAGAAATCATAAATAGAGAAAGAGGCCTATCACATGATGGTCCGAAGACCATGGGGAGCTACCCCATATGTGTGAGTCGGAATCACACAGATTGAGGTCTAGGCTAACCAAAAAGCAAAAAGGTATGTGTGAGTGGAATCACACAAGTGGTGTCTAGCCTAACCTCGCAACCAAAATGGTATGTGTGAATGGAATCACACAAGTGGTGTCTAGACTAACCTTGCGGACAAAGAGATATGTGTGAGTCGGAATCACACTACTGCGGTCTAGTCTAACCTTGCAAACAAAGAGACATCGCACAATTGCTAGTCTAAATCATAAAATGATCGTCATGATCAGCGAGAAGTGTCAATCACACCAAGCTAGTAAATATATGAGTTTAGCTTCATGTCCCATAACCACTTGCTTAACTTAAATATTTACGAACAAGCTGTAAATCTTCACTAGGAAATTGTCACGAAAAGGGTTCAATCGAACAAGTCCAAGAGCTAACCGACGAAGTGAACGCAAGCGTTTCATACCACTCGTTTTACTAAGTCGTTTAAGTCGATTTCTCATTCGAGTGAAGTAAAGGCTTGTATATACTAGTAGATTGGAAATCGGTTTGAGAAAACGAACTTTTGATATTTAAAATAGTGTTGAAATTGCTTTGATGAAAGAGTTTTGATATTTAGTACTAGTATTGAAACCTTCATATATCTTTAAAGTGACAAGTCATAAAACGATTGTAGAAACAATCTAGCACAAAAATTCACCTTCGAAGACGTGAACAAAATCCAAGGAAATCAGCTCAAAATGCATCAAAGTGGAAATTCTGATGAATGCTTTTCAGATAAGATTGCCTACGCAGAGTAATACGGGGTTCGACCTAACGGTGACACACGACCTACGACCTAACTGGGTCGAGCGACCTAACAAAAGGCGCGCCCTAAAAGAAGTGGTCCAGCGACCTAACGCTGTAAAGGCCAGCGACCTAAGAAGGGCGAGCGACCTAAGAATCTCGCGACCTAAAGGCAACGCGACCTAAAAGTGGTGCGACCTAACTGAAGAACAGGTCGAGCGACCTAGTGAAAAACAGGTCAAACGATCTAAGTGTTAACTCGCGAGCGACCTAAGGGGATACTCGACCTAAAGACTCACGACCTATAGGCCAGCGACCTAGCGACTTATCGATATCAAATGGCGCGCGACCTAAGTGCACGCGACCTAAAAGTCGCGACCTAAAGAGGATGCGACCTAAGGTCTTACGACCTAAGGAAAGAAAAGTCTTACGACCTAAGGAGTTAACTCGCGAACGACCTAACTCTTTAACTCACGAACGACCTAAGCCTTTAACTCGTGATCGACCTAAGCCTTTAACTCGCAGGCGACCTACGACCTATGGATGAGCGACCTAACTCCGAACGAGCTAAAAATGGCCAGAACGACCTAGTAGCAGTTTTTCACCAAAATCACTAAAATTTGGAGTTCTTCGCCAATCCAATCCAAACCAAATGCAACAAACATGCTAAAGTGATGAGGAATCATTCCCAATAGTCCAATGATGATTATAGGCAAGATGTGAGATCAAAAATCTCACCTTTTCACTAAAATGGATGAAGATGGAGATTGAAAGCAAGGGGAAGCAATCCAAAGCTTGAATCCACTATCTTCTACTTGAATTTGATGTTGAATCTCGGATTTGCAATAGAATTTATGTTTGGAGTTTTAATTTCCACTTCCCACCACCATTTTTGACAAAGCTTGAAGTGTTTTGATAGAGTGAGGAAGAGGGTTGGGCTGAACTAAAGGGGTGCAGTCCAAACCAAAGTCAAAGGCGGGAAAAAGTGTCGAAAATTTCACTATCTCCAAACATATCGAAGTTTACACTCAAAAAGATCGCAAACGTCATTTTGAACTCAATGGGAGTGGTCTCGAGTCCTAATTTGACCGTATGCAAAAAGTAGCTTTTTGGACTAACATCCGACTAACGATAAAATATTTAAATAAAATATTTAAATATAAAATCAACAAATATGCGGGTTGTTACATTTAACGTCGTTAATATTCAATTAATTAAAGTGGATTTTAATAAAAATGTGAATTTGGTACAATGTTTATACCCATTACGAAGGTCTTTCCAAGCTGATAAGTTTGGTATATAATTTTTTTCAAATTTTGGAGTTATGGTTTGTGAAATAGAGGTTTTGTAGTGTTTAAATTGAGTACAAAGCCATTTTTGGGCCAAACAGTTCCACATAACTGTACCCGCCACATTGTCTATATAAATGATTCTTAGAAACCCTAGGGGCAGCCATCACATCAGTCTTTCTTCTCTAATACTGAAATTTCTTGTAATGACCCGTAAATTTTAACGGTTTAAATAACGTAATTAACTGAAATTTTGCTTGAAATTTAGTTATAAAATTTAGCAATGAAAATTCGATATTTGGAATACGTCTATTTAGACATAGCAAATGGAAAATTTTCATTGGAAAATATGAAAGTTAATTCTATTGTGTAATTTCAATTTCAGTTTAAATCAGTTAAATTTGATTGAAAATTTAATATTCTTGAAACCTGAATATTTTTATATAATAAATTTGTAAGTCATTTTCCGAGTAAGACGTCGTATTTCGTTTAGTCAAATCTGGATTTCTCTAGCCCCATTTATCTTATTTTCGACGAATTAACAGCATTTTCAATATCGAATATCGACTTTTGATAGGATGGTGATATCGTTGATATCTGTGTACCATTCTGTTTATCTTGTCGTGCTAATCTCCGTAGTATATACATCGATGCATTTTGGTGTCTGGTACGCGGCGAAATCTGCGTAACGGATAGCCGTATCGGTACCCAAATTCGTGCCTTTTTGTTTCCTTTGTCTTTTCAGATTTCCAGCCGTATAAACTGATCAGCCATGGCTTTAATAAATTCTGAACCACGTTTGGCCCTCCATATTTCCTTGATTTTCATTTATATCTACCCGTCCTTTTCATTTTGGTTCACCTTTCATTCTAAATATATATATGTGTGTATATATATGATAATAATATAATGTCATATATAAATTTATATAACAGAGGCTGCACGTTTCTTCTTCCTGATCTCCTCCATTCTTTTCGAAACTGTTGCCTCTCCACCTTAACCAATCATCATATCACCATCTCGAGCCTGCAAACCGAGGCCTACCCCATGCTCCTCCATTTCCACTCCACCCCGATCGGCACTGAGCCCTACCCATGAACCCACCACCATGCCTGAAACCTCCACATGCGGCAGCCGCTTCATCTCCCAGACCGAGCATCGCCTTTCCCTAACTGCCTCAAACTCATATTTCTCTCCATCATCCATGCTTTTTCCTCCTCCCCGTCCGCCGCCAAACGCCACTAATGCAGCGCAGCCAGTGCCTTGAACCCACCCATCTCCTTCCTCCCAGTCGCCAACTCGTCAGCCTTCGTATCCCTCTGCCACTCGACCGAAACCAACCTGACCTACCCACATCACAGTCGCAAGCACCAAGCTCCCCTAGCACCACCAGTCGCGGCCTTCCCTTGCTTTGCCTCCAAGCTGTTCGCATATATATAGGCTATGAAATGTTCGTATATATATGTTCCCACCTGGGCACTTTTCTGGAAAGTGTATTAACATTTTGTTATAGTAATTCAATTTGATTGTTTAAGGTATTTACATGGATTATCAGTTTCAATTTATATATATAGTAAGTATTTATCTTATAAGATATATATATATAATGTTATTTTATTCTTTTATTTTGTTAAAAACATATACGTATATATTTTTTTGTTTTGTTTATAAATATGATTTGCATATATTTGTTTATAAATATGACTTGCACTTATTTTGTTTACACTATGATTTTCTATATTAGTTATATATGTAAGTATACAAACGGTTGCAATTTATGTATTAGTATATATATAAGTATTGTTTTGGTTGTAGTTTATATATTAGCTTTTTATATTGTATAAGTTTATACATCTGAGCTGTTGGGTTCGTATACATAAACTTTTATAAATATATAAAAGCTTCACTCTGAAGTGTATATTATATATAATATGTGTAATATATTATATATCTGAGCTGTTGGATATACATAAGCTTTTATAAGTATTGTTTTGCTGGTACATATTATATATAAAGTTACAGTAGTATATACATTGACCATAGTGTATTTGTTTACTGAGGTATTGACTGGATTATAGCGTGTACTATATAATATGTGTAATATGTTTAGTTGGATTTTCGAACATATATATATAAACTAAGTTTGTAATATATACATTATACTATCTTGTGCCTATTGATTTTTGGTTATATATATGTGTGTTTATAATAATATTAAAGTAAGTTTATATATATAAGTTTTCCAAATTATTTTATAACTGCCTTATTATATATATATATATATATATCTGTGTGTGTGTGTGTGTCTGTGTGTGTGTGTTTATAATAACAATGATTTTAAGAAAATGAAATATAGATAGTAGATTATATATATGTGTGTTTAATAAATATTGATTTTCTAAATATATATGGAATTTATTTTGATTTGTGTTTCAAATTGAATATTGATTGTTAAAGGAAAATTATATAGTATAAAGATTTTATATGAGTAACTAATATATTTTTAAAGTTATACATATCTATTTCATTCTCACCAATTTTCGAATACCAGCCTAGCTTTGCTTCATTCGTCGAATCCGTGCTCAACTTGCCTTGCTTTGAGATTTTTTGTTTCGAGTGGCCAATCGGCTAGTTCGTGATTCAATTCTTAGCTTGTCGTGTTGTCATATTTCTCTAGCCTCGAAAGGTGACCAATCACTCACGATTAAAATTCTTATATTTAATAAATTTAATTCACATTGAGATGACAATTGAAATATGCTGTTAAATTTGAACTGTTAAATATTTGATTGCTATATATGATATGCCATTATTTGTAACCGTTCATCTATGACATCTGACACCATCACCTGTTGTTTATATTAAATTTATCATTGATGATATATGCCTTTTATTGATATGTTATATTCTTGTCATAATTTTTCTCACTTTGTAAGTTCCTTGTTAGTTTATTAATCTCTATGGGTTGAAATGATACATACCCGAATGATATTATAGAATAGGGGAAAATCGTTATGGGTTGAAATGATAAACCCAAGCGATTCTCATTTTTTTTAAATTTAGGGATTGCGGGTTGAAATGATATATACCCGTAAATATTTAATTTGCAGATTGAAATGATAAATATCTATATCACTTGACCATATGATAGAAAATTATATACGGACACCCTTGGTCTATATTTTGAAAATGATTTCCAAAGTTTTGAAAGGAAATATATGGTTTTAATAAATATTGATTTTAAAATATGATATATATAGGCTATCTTTATATATGTATAAAGTCTTGATTTTTAAAATAATATGTTTTGGAAATTTTAAATTATAAGTTAGTTTTGAGAATATAAATTTTAGGATTTTTCTTATAATTTCATTATTTTAAAAATATATAAAAATAGATTTAGTACAAAATACATTTATAATAAGATTTAATTTAATATAAATTTAACTTAATTGGTTTATAAAATGCTTAAGTATTTATTTAAATTTATATTAATATTTTAAAAATGGATTTTCATAACTTTAATAATAAAGGTTGGGAAGATAAATTAATGTTGACTTGGGATTTAAATTGGTTAATGATCGAATTTAAATAAGAATTTATTTGAACTTATTGATTTTGAGATTTTGGAGAATATGATTTATAACTTGATTTGATAAAATTTGATTAGATGAACACTCTCAAATTTAAACAAAATTGAGATTGAATATTTAATATTGATTTAAGTTTACTAAATTGTTATTGAAAAGATTAAGTGAATACTTTCCAATTTGAATAAAATTAAAGTTAAATGTTAAAATATAAATGGAATTTATATTGTAAATGTTTGAATATTTAAATTTGAATCTTATTGGAATTGAAGTGATAGTTCAAACTTGGATTTGAAATCGATATAAATTGAAATGGTTTATGGAGAACTTGAATTGAATCTTTAACCTGTAAATTGAAATAATTAAACTGGAATTGATTTAAATTTAATTTTGGAAATTAAGATGATGTGAATCGACTTGCGAAATTGTAGGAAACTATTTTAATATATAAATTATTTTAATATATAAACTATTTCAATTTATAACCATTTTAATATATATACTACTTTCCATATCTAAACTGTTTAAGTCAAAAGTGTTATGATTTCCAAAGTGTTATGAATTCAAAAGTGTTATGATTTCGAAAGTGATAATTTTTAAAGTGTTACGATTCTGGAAATGAATATTATTTAAAGTGAATATGATATCGAATTGATATGGTTTTCGAAATGAATATGATATTTTGATATGAAGTATAAACTATTTGAAATGAAATGACCACGGTGTGAAATAAGCATTTGGTTGTTAAAGAGACCGGGATCAGATATTGTCATACTCTCTGCCAATACCGAAAACCACTTCAACAACTGTGTATGTGGTGGAGATTCCAGAATGAAGTATGATGGTTTGGCGACGATTCTATATGGTATTTACGTAGCCCTGACTCCCGTGAGTCAGCTTGATGTGGCTAAAACAGGAGCAATACCGGGCCAAGTGGGGTCATTCCCCCGATCGGGCACATTTCTTCGATACCATTCTATTGCTTTTGTGATTTGATTGGGTGCACCCTTTGATTTGGGAGTGTGTCACGAGGTGGGCGGTAGTAGCTGCTATGCGTTTCCACCAGTCCGGGAGTGCAAATGATATATCTACACTGGCATTGCCTCGAGTGCCTTATCGCGCCTTCTACGAGTTTGGTTTGTACCATACCTATAGAGTGCCCTCTGATAGCCCTCCAGTTTACGGAGGGAGTTACGGTACTGTATAGACTATGGGAATATATAAAATGTGTTAAGGGGGATATGGGTAACGCCTTAACGCTATTTTAATAGTTTACTTTACTTTAGACATATTATAATAGCGTATATTACTACATAGTAGATTGTTCCACAAATCCGTAGAGGATGGAAATCCCAAACATCCTTTAAGTTACTTATATTTTAGTTGACATTTCACTTGAGTTGAATTTATTAATATAAGAATGTTAATCCTGATTCGAGTATTTTGTGTTTTGCTTTATGCTCGGGTCAGACTGAGTGTCACAGCATTTGAGACTCACCTTTGGAGTTTGGAGCTTTGCTTGAAGATCCATCGTATATCTATTCAGATTTTCAGTTGTTCCAGTTGCTTTATCCATACTTATCACTGACTTTTGTATTGACACTCGTTTGTATTTGAGACATTCTGTTGTATTTTATTTCAAAATCTAATGTGTATATAGTAGCTTCATGAACTACTATTTATCTATTCCGCTGCTTATTGCTGTAATACTATGTGCCTGTGATTATGTGATTGATTTATTTACTGTATATGCTGAGTTTTTCCAAATATAAATTAACAATCGGTTGTTTTGAGCAATTCAAGTCTGACATGTATGGATGCGAATGGTTCGAAATAACCAGGTTGTTACATTTCTCTTAGTCACATTTTAGTTGCAGATGATTTTCACTAATTATAAATTGTTTCAAAACTCAAAATATCTGATACCTATTAAGTTATATATCCTTTCGAAGCTCTCAACAAATTGAGTCGAAGGGTGGTTTTCATTTATCGTAAAGGTATTTAAATTGACTTGAAATCACGATAAAGTGTCTAGCAGCAAAACCCTAATGGCCAAATTGGATATTTTCAATTCGGTTACCAATTTGCGAAATTGAAGTGGTGGAATTATAGATATCGTTAAGTGGAGCGGAATGGTGGTGGTTGGAGTCTCAATCGAGGTCGGAGGCACTGGAATTTGGCAAGTTAGAGTTCAAAGATCCTAAATTAGTACAAGGTGGGGGCAGCTCCAAAAGGCACCGGATTTAGAAGTGGCGTAGGCAAGGTCAAAGGCAGTCGGCTGGGGGTGTCATGACATTGTTTGGTGGTCGGAGGAGAAAGAATGGAGTGGTCAAAGTTGGTGGTGAATGGTCATAGTCAGGCATGACTTCGAATTTTGGAAAGAAGGTGAAAATTTCATTTTGGTCCTTCTAATTTGACAGATTGCAGTTTAAATTCTATAACTTTTAACCTCAATAATTTCTACATGCAAACTTTGATTCATGCATATTTTCATCCGTAGGGCTCATGGTGGAATTCCAAAGATTTGGCACTAGGTTTGCTGAGTTTTGAGACTATCTAAAAAGGCGCATTTGTATGGTTTTTTTATTTGAAATAATTAATTTTTGGAAAATATAAATGCATATATATATATATATTGATGAAAATTAATATTTAGTGATATATGATGATCACCGTTTAGTTAGTATGATATTTTGGATGTGTTGTACCTCTATTTAGATGCTTGCTGTAGATTATGAATTGTTAGATGTTTAATTGTAATTAAGTATGAATTTGAAAGAAAAATAATTAATTAATAGAAATTGGATGAAATAGTGTAACTTTAGGAAATATGGATAATTTAATAAGAATGGGATTATTTATAGATTTTTGACTAACATCTTTAAATAACAATGCTTTAACAAATTTTATTAAATTTAAAATGAGGATTCGTAAATATTAACAGAAAACCTTGTGACGACCCAGAATTTCGGATATTTGAAATGAGGATATTTAATTAATTTTAAATATTCAAAAAGGTAATTTTGACTTGAATTTCAAACATCACTATTTATTTGATAATTAATTATTGAATTAGACAATTGGAAGTTGGGCAAAATACTGAATCAAGAGTTTCAAGCTTGTTAAAAATATTTTAAAGGCTTAGGAATTTCATATTAATGATGCTGAAGATAATAGAACTTTTAAAATTGAATTTCAAAGTGCTTTGTTCAGTTTGTAAAATATATCGTTTAAATTGAATTTGAAAATAGCCTTCGGACGCACAGTCTCGGAATTCGACGAAACCAGTTCCATTGGATCCGTAATATTGTATTATTATCGGATTTCAATTTTCGTAGTGATTGGAGTTATTTTGTGAGCGTACGACATATAAACGCGTTGAAAATTTAATTATTAATAACCGATTCAAAATTTAAATATAATATATATCAACTGGTCAAATTCATCTCACATCGGCCTATTTTTTTTTCTTTCTTTCCATCGCAGTTTTTCCATCCTTTCAATTGTCACTGTAGCCAACCTTCTTCTGAACGACACCCTCTCCTGTCTTTCACTACTTCTATAACCACGTATCTTCCCTTTAATTAAACAGAGAAAAAAAATCATTGACGAAACGAAAATCATTCCATTCTAAATCAAATAATGGCCAAACTATATTTGAAAGCAAATCGTCCTTCTCGAACAAATTTTGCGCAACATCGAGGTACCCATGAGGCTCGCGTTCGAAGGTGAGCACGCGATCGAATCCAGATCTTGTCGATGGGGTTTTAGGGCTTCGAATTGGGTCATTGGAGACGCGGCAGGTGTTCGCGTGCGCATGGGGACGGTCGACGCTGCTGGGTTGTCGCATGCTCCGGCGATAGGCGAGATGATGGTGGATGGTATTGCGATGGGAGTGAGGGTGGCTTCGCGAGCATCTAGGGCTTTGGGAAGTGTGGTCGCGGGATGCGAGACAAGGGAAAGGCTTGTTGGGGGTGCGTTCGTACGGCGCGGCAGCAGTTCGAAGTCGACGTGGGGGAGTTTTAGTTCGATGTATATTGTGAGGTACCCTGTTGTTTATTACTCCTGTATTGTTTTGGTTTTGGGATTTTACATTTTTTATTTATAAAATATAGATGAGCCGTATATGTGTAAATACAAAGGATGACAGTGTAATACCCCAAGATTTTGAGGAAAATCCTTTTAAATAAATGATTAAAATTCTAGGGGAAAAATCAGAATTATTATATAGGTGGGATTTTCAGTGGTGCAAGGTTGTGTGCATGTGTGCACATGCACACTAGTTATGGCACTAAGAGAAAATCCAGAATTCCTGAATAATAAAACAAAGAAGGAAAACATTTAGATAAAATGTTTTAAATAAAGGAAATATAGGCCTAGACATGAATATTAAAATTCCTGAGGATATGTATATATATATATATCTATATATATATGCATATGTATGACTTGTCTGGAAATTAAGACAGAAGAGAACATTGATTTATAATGAATAAGTGAAATTTTATTTGAATAATAGGAGTGTAGAAATGCATATAAGAATGCACATGTTTTCTGCAAATAAAAGAAGGTTAAAGTTAAACTAACACCCATAGTTGTATAAATGTATATATACAGATATTATTTGAGCAGAAAATTAATAAAGGAAAAATAAGTAAAAGAAGCACTAAAATAGTAAGAACCAAAGTGCAAGAAAGCAAATGTATAAAGGCAGAAAATAGAAAGTCACACCATTATCATGTTTGAGGTAAGTATAATAAAAATACTTAAAGTAATCACTTTCTGAAAAGAAAAGAAAATGGGCACAACTTAGCCTTGTTTTAAAATATTGGCCGGGACATTAAGGGTTAGGAGGGAGAGAATATGCAATGCCAAATGCATGATTCTGGTTTGGGCTAAAATAGGGATTTTGCATCACCCAAAACCCTAGGTAGAACCCTTATATAAATCAAGAGCCTAACCAGAAAACTACTCTCTCACTGAATTAATTAACCTAAGGAAGAAGAGGAAGAAAAGGCTAAAGATTTGAGGGGTTTTCTGGATTAAGCTTGTGTAAGCATTTAGGTGAGTATCCTCACTCATATACATGGCATTAAGACCTGAGATTAGGCAGCCAAGCTTTTATATGCTATATTTTGCATGTTTTGATTTACAAACCATGTTGACTACTGATGATTTCATGAATGCTTGATGAGATATGATCTGCTATGATGGATGTATAACTTTGTTGTTCTATTTTCATCCCTGTATGTTATACCAAAACCTTAAAGAACATGTAAGAGAGTATTTGTAACTAGTCTGAATCATGGCTTAAGACAAAGAATGAAGAAAAAAAACTATGAGCTGCATATACAATGATATAGTGCTGAGGCTTGAAATAATTGGTTAAGGGTGCAATGGAGTCTTTCTCTATAAGTGCTGAGCCCTAAACCAAACAGAAAATTTACAAGCCTAAAAATTATGTTTAAACAAGATTAAAAATCTGGCTAAACATAGTTGCTTGCAAAATCAAAATAAACCCAATAGAGCCATGCATTTATTCTCAGTTGCAAACATTCTGGTATATGTTTGAATAGGGTGTTTATATGCTAAATAATGTGAGATGGAATGACTCGGTGTTATACCTCTAGAAAGTAACCTTTAACTTGCTTGCAATATTATGTCTACAAGGTAACTAGTATGTTTCATGTATATAAGTGGTCTGTACACCTAGCTATCATTGATAAAATGAACATGAATACACTTAGTAATATAACTAAGGATTTTGTGCCAAGAAGGCGGCTGGAATGCTTGTCCTATTTGAAGTAGACAAGTTGACACATGGCTTGTTTAAGTCCTGAGATCTTTGTGCCATGATGTTAATTAGTTCATGGCAATGTGTCCCTTTGATTCCTTATAGCAGATGAGGCCAGGAATTTATAAGAAGAAAAGGCAACCTTAAATGATGATATAGGAAACTTGGGTCTTTCCGGGATTAGGGTTGGTATGAGGAACCTTAGTAGTTCCAGATAAAAATTGTTTTAATGCATATGTTTGCTCTTGTGTATGTATATGGGAATACCTGATCAATTTATACATTAATCATTCATGATAATACCTGTCAAGTTATGCAAGGTACATTTATGCTGTATCCTTAGCTTAATATCATGGATATGTTAGAAATGCTCACACCAGATCATAGATCTGACCCTTATTGCTCATGGCACATGGGGGTGTCTCATTCATAATGGGGCAGCCACTAATGCTTTTGCAGGTTGTGATGGAGCTAAGTAAGCAAGATTAAAAAGATATGGAATAGAGAATGCTAAGATAATTAGAAATAAGAGCTAGAATGTGTTAATTCATGCATGTATTTCCTGATTGATATGGCTATCTAAATGTATTAAGAAGGAAGAACTTGTAAGAAATACGTGTTATGTTGTTTCTGGTTATTTCTGGTTTGGTATGTATTAAGGATATTGATGTTAAACTGATTTGAAAATCTATTTGCTAAAGTTGTTTTTGATTTAGAGGAAAAACCTGGATTTTATAAGCATAATCATTTTATGATGATTATAGTTCATCCTAAGTCCTTTCAAAAGATAGATATATAGGAAATTATATTGGGAAAATCCAGAAAGAATTATAACTGTTATATTTTCAAGTCATGATATTGATATATGTCCAAATGCAAGTAAAAGTGTATATACCCTGAATATGCATTTTTAAAAGAGAATTATGGTTAGGAAGGATGATATAAATCTGATCACAAGGTGTCTGATTCATACATATATATACATGCTTTTGAAAAGAAGGAGTATCAATGTTTTGGGTAGATTCTGGTTTGTAAAATGCAAATAAAAGAATGGTCAGATTAACCACATGGTTAGACCATAGGTCAGGCCAAATGGTCACTTCAAATCAATGAAGCAAGGAACCATTTGAACCCAGTTTTCTGGAAAATGAGCAAAGACATTGACATGTACATGTATATCTGTGTACATGTTGATATTTGGGCAAAAATATAAACATAAATTCCTAGAACAGTTGTAGGAATGGGTTTCAAAAATAATAAAGCAAGAAATATTGTTTTGTATGTTAGATTATTGGCAAAAATTAAGTATATATGTGTAGATATAGGTAGATATCAGATTTTAAACCATACAGGAGAAAAATAAAAAGAAAAACAAAAATTGGGTTTGAACCGACCAGCATAGCACTCGAACTCGTGACCTCTCATGTGTAAGTTAGGCGCGTTTCCATTACGCCTAGATGTTGCTTGTGTTCACTTATGATCCACTTTCTTTTAGCCTGAGTTTGATACTATACAGACTTTAACACAATCATCCATATTAAAAGCTTTCTTCCACCTGATTATTACTTGATCATTTCTTAATTAGAATAACAGACTAAAGTACATGTTTCCAGTGGATTCTATGGTCAAAAATCAGGATACAATAATTAATCTTTTATCAGGGAATTATCACATTTTAATAGATTTAAAAGGATTTCTACTTACACATTATCATGCTCTGATTCTAGTAGAATATAACATAGATATCTTCATATATGTATGTTAGGAATGATTTAGATTTAAAACAATATTTTTATATTGTGAAAGATCCTGGATAATATGAGAATAGGGAAGGATGACCCTAGGTAGTCTTAGCTAAGTATGATAAAAAGAAAAATATTTTCTTGGTTAAGAATTAGGGTCATTGCATTTGGTATCAGAGCTATGTTTTAATTAACATAGCAAAATATTTGTATGCTTATGTTTATACTAGGTTTGTTTGTGATATATTTGACTGTTTATAAGTATTCCCTGAGTGTATGTGTGTGCATGTGACATACACAATGATTAAATAGGAAAGATACAACCAATTTAAAATTAAAGCGAAGTATTATAAACTAATATAATGAAATACATATACTTTTAGAAATATGGTAGGAAGAGGGTCTCATCATCAAGGAGGATCTAGCACACCACAAATGCTTGACATGCAGGAATTTGTGAGAGTTTTGAGAGATGGAATTGGGCACAGACCTGAGAACCCATATGAGGAGCTCTCCAAGTTAGTGAAGACTTATACCAATTTGGGAGGCAAGAGCTTTGAAGGAACTGAAAGTGTAATGGAGATTCAAGCATGGCTGAGGACATTAGAGAGGATCTTCACTGATATGCAACTAGATGACCAAAGGAAGAGGCAAGTGGCCTCAAGGCAATTAAAAGGTGCAGCTTTGAGTTGGTGGGAGGTGATCATAGCTGGCCGGAATGAAAATGATATTAATTGGAATCAATTTAAGGAGATGTTAGAGGCAAGGTTTGTTCCAGCCTCAGCAAAAACCACTTTACTTGAGGAGTTCATCAAACTTAGACAGGGGACTATGAATGTCACAGAATACACCCAGAAGTTTGAGGGATTGTCAACCTATGGGGCAATGTTAGTGGCTGATGAAGCATCCAAAAATGATAGATACATCAAGGGATTGAACCCAGGGCTTAGCAGGGCTATATTACCTTATGCTGACAGAACTTTTGATCAAGTGATAGATTTGGCTCTAAAGATTGAGCAGCATGACAAGGAAAGAGATAAGTTTAGGAGCTTCAAAAACAATAGCAACAAGAAGAACAAAGGGAAGTACCATCCTTATGATAAGAAGAAAGGAGAGGCAGATGGTAAGAAGGCAGTAGATGCAAAACCCAATGAAGCCAAAAGAAAAATAGTTTGCAACCATTGTGGGAAAGAAGGCCATATTAAGCCAAGATGCCCAGAGCTTAAAGGGGGAGCTTTCAAATGCTTTCTATGTGGGAAGGAAGGGCATATGAAAAGAAATTGCCCAGAATACAAGCAACAAGGGAAAGTGGCAAACCTGGAAGGTAGGGGAAAGGCCATAATTGAGGCTAATGCTGAAAACCATGGTCAAGTGGAAGGAACACTATTTATTTGTACCATACCTTTAGCTGTAATATATGATACCGGGGCAACCCACTCACTCATTTCCCATGAAATAGTTAAAAGGTTGAAAATGAACTGCAATTTGGCTGAAATACCTCTGTTAATACAAAGCCCTTTAGGAAGTTCTAGTGTACTAGATATGATTTGTGTGGATGTGAATTTGAACATAGGGGGAAACACATTTGTTTCCAATTTATATGTTCTAAATTTCCCAAATATAGGAGTTATATTAGGGGCAGATTGGCTAAGACAATTCAAAGCCATAATTGACCTAGATGCATCCACCATTTCACTACAAAATTCTAAAGGCCAAAGGGTTACAATTCTGTGTGAACCTATCAAAGAAAACAGGCTAAATCATTTAATTGAATTAGAAAATAATCCCAAGGAAATAGCTATTAATGAAATCCCCATAGTTAAAGAATACTTGGATGTATTTGGGGAAGTAAAAGGTGTCACACACCATAGACCTGTTGAATTCCATATTAACCTTATGCCTGGGGCTAGCCTAATTATCAAAAAGCCTACAAGGATGGGGCCAAGTGAATTAAAGGAGCTAAAGAACCAGCTGGAAGAATTAGAAGCCAAGGGGTTTATAAGGCCAAGTAATTCATGCTGGGGTGCTCCTGTAGTATTTGTTAAAAAGCATGATGGTACCTTAAGAATGTGTATAGATTATAGAGAATTAAACAAAGTAACCATCAAAAACAAATACCCATTACCCAGGATAGATGATCTCTTTGATCAACTCAGTGCAGCTAAAGTGTTTTCTAGGCTAGACTTGGCATCTGGGTTTCATCAGATGAAGGTTGAGGATTCAAGTGTTAAATATACAGCATTTAACACAAGATATGGTTTGTATGAGTTTCTGGTTATGCCATTTGGGCTAACAAATGCCCCTTCTTACTTTGTAGACCTAATGAATAGGATATTCAGAGATTACTTAGACAAGTTTGTTCTGATTTTTATAGATGACATTCTAATCTATTCTAAAACAATAGAGGAACATGAGAACCACTTACATTTGGTCTTATCTAGATTAAGAGAAAAAGATTTGAAAGCAAAGTTCTCTAAGTGTGTGTTCTGGCAAGAGGAAGTACATTTTCTTGGACATGTTGTCTCTGCTAGAGGGATTTCTGTAAACCCCAATAAGATAGTAGCAATCCAAGCATGGAAGAAGCCTAACAATCTTAGTGAAGTTAGGTCATTCATGGGGATGGCAGGATACTATAGGAGGTTTATACAAGGATTTTCTAAAATAGCAATGCCACTCACTAACCTGACTAGGAAGAACCAAAAGTTTATATGGACTGATAAGTGTGAACAAGCTTTCACCCAGATCAAGGAGGCTTTGGTAAAATCACCAGTGTTGAGAGTACCAGAAGGCAATGAGGGATTAGTTGTATATACAGATGCATGTGGGTCAGGGCTAGGGGCTGTGTTGATGCAGCAAGATCAGGTCATAGCCTATGCATCTAGACAACTAAAACCCCATGAAACTAGATATGCAACTCATGATCTTGAGTTGGCAGCAGTAGTATATGCCTTGAAGCTCTGGAGGCATTACTTATTAGGTGCAAAGTTCATTTTATACACTGATCACAAGGCCTTAAAGTATCTCTTTTCACAGAAAGATTTGAATATGAGACAACACAGATGGGTTGAATTTCTTGCTGCTTATGACTTAGATATACTTTATACACCAGGCAAGGCTAATAAAGTGGCAGATGCATTGAGTAGGCAGCATGCAAAAGTGGCCATGTTGATGATGGAGGAGTTTAGAGACTTGACCATGCTCACTGATTTGGAAATAGATGAGAGCAGTGGGATAAGTATGGAGATAGTTGAGGAAGAAAGGAGTAAAGGAAGGTTAAGTTTAATTACTTTACAATCAAATTTGGTCTTGAAGGTGGCAAAGATGCAAGAAGAAGATCAAGACTTAGCAGAAAAGAGGTCTCTCCTATTAAAGAAGGAGGAAGTGAAGGATTATCACATTGATGAAAAAGGATACCTAAGGTACAAGGGTAGGATATGTGTCCCAAACATCATAGAATTGAAAGAAGAAATCCTTAATGAGTACCATAGGAGCAAATATTCCATACATCCAGGCAGCACCAAGATGTACCAAAACTTAAAAAGGGACTATTGGTGGAAGGGAATGAAGTCTAATGTAGCTAGACATGTTGCTAAGTGCATGGTTTGTCAACAAATAAAAGCTGAGACCTAAAGACCTTCAGGGTTGTTGCAGCCACTTAGCATACCACAGTGGAAGTGGGAAAACATATCTATGGATTTTATAGATGGTCTTCCTAGATCCAAGAGGGGAAATACAAGTATTTGGATAATTGTAGATAGGCTGACTAAAGTAGCCCACTTCATACCAGTAAAAGCAGACAGAAATGCACCTAGGCTAGCCCAAACTTTTATGAGAGAAGTGGTAAAGTTTCATGGTGTTCCTAAAACTATAGTGAGTGATAGGGATACAATCTTCACTTCAAGATTCTGGAAGAGCTTCCAAGAAGCTATGGGGAGTGAATTGTGCCTAAGCACTGCTTATCACCCCCAATCAGATGGGCAAACAGAAGTGGTAAACAAGATTTTAGAGGATTTGCTTAGAGCATGTGTGTTAGACTTTGGAGGAAATTGGGAGGACCATCTCCATTTGGCTGAGTTCACATACAATAATAGCCACCAAAGCACAATTGGAATGGCACCCTTTGAAGCCCTATATGGAAAGCCATGTCTATCACCTGTGTGTTGGGCTGAGGCAGGAGAGAAAGCTATCCTAGGGCCAGAATATGTCAAGGACATCACAGAGAAAATAGTACTGGTGAGAAAGAGGATGGCAGCAGCTCAAGATAGGCAAAAGAAATATGCTGATGCAAAGAGGAAGTCAGTGGAATTCAAAGTAGGTGATTATGTCTTCATTAAGGTTTCACCAATGAAGAAAGTCTTGAGATTTGGCAAGCAAGGGAAACTCAGACCCAGATATGTTGGACCATACAAGATTTTGGAGAGGATAGGCTCACTAGCCTATAAGCTGGAGCTTCCAGAGGAGATGAGTGCAATGCACAATGTGTTTCATGTGTCACAACTAAGGAGATGGGTACATGGCAAGGAGGAAATCTTAGAAAAGCCTACTGAAGTTCAGATTAATCCAGATCTAATCTATGAGAAAGAGCCAGTGGGAATTGTGGCAAGGGAAGAAAAGAAATTAAGAAACAAGACATTGAAGCTTGTAAAGATTCAATGGAGTATAGATCCTAGTGATTGTACTTGGGAGCTAGAGGATAAAATCAGGATGGATTACCCTAGGCTCTTTGCAAATTTAAAAGGTAAATTCTTAGATTACTAAGAAAGTTTAATATGTATGATAGACAGTGACTAATTGATTTGCTCATGCATATGCTGAATAATTTTTCCCTAAGAAATTAGAAGTACTCAAAGATTATGTTGCAAATTGTGAGGACACAATTCCTAAAAGAAGGGGTGATTGTAATACCCCAAGATTTTGAGGAAAATCCTTTTAAATAAATGATTAAAATTCTGGGGGAAAAATCAGAATTATTATATAGGTGGGATTTTCAGTGGTGCAAGGTTGTGTGCATGTGTGCACATGCACACTAGTTATGGCACTAAGAGAAAATCCAGAATTCCTGAATAATAAAACAAAGAAGGAAAACATTTAGATAAAATGTTTTAAATAAAGGAAATATAGGCCTAGACATGAATATTAAAATTCCTGAGGATATGTATATATATATATATATATATATATATGCATATGTATGACTTGTCTGGAAATTAAGTAAGAAGAGAACATTGATTTATAATGAATAAGTGAAATTTTATTTGAATAATAGGAGTGTAGAAATGCATATAAGAATGCACATGTTTTCTGCAAATAAAAGAAGGTTAAAGTTAAACTAACACCCATAGTTGTATAAATGTATATATATACAGATATTATTTGAGCAGAAAATTAATAAAGGAAAAATAAGTAAAAGAAGCACTAAAATAGTAAGAACCAAAGTGCAAGAAAGCAAATGTATAAAGGCAGAAAATAGAAAGTCACACCATTATCATGTTTGAGGTAAGTATAATAAAAATACTTAAAGTAATCACTTTCTGAAAAGAAAAGAAAATGGGCACAACTTAGCCTTGTTTTAAAATATTGGCCGGGACATTAAGGGTTAGGAGGGAGAGAATATGCAATGCCAAATGCATGATTCTGGTTTGGGCTAAAATAGGAATTTTGCATCACCCAAAACCCTAGGTAGAACCCTTATATAAATCAAGAGCCTAACCAGAAAACTACTCTCTCACTGAATTAATTAACCTAAGGAAGAAGAGGAAGAAAAGGCTAAAGATTTGAGGGGTTTTCTGGATTAAGCTTGTGTAAGCATTTAGGTGAGTATCCTCACTCATATACATGGCATTAAGACCTGAGATTAGGCAGCCAAGCTTTTATATGCTATATTTTGCATGTTTTGATTTACAAACCATGTTGACTACTGATGATTTCATGAATGCTTGATGAGATATGATCTGCTATGATGGATGTATAACTTTGTTGTTCTATTTTCATCCCTGTATGTTATACCAAAACCTTAAAGAACATGTAAGAGAGTATTTGTAACTAGTCTGAATCATGGCTTAAGACAAAGAATGAAGAAAAAAAACTATGAGCTGCATATACAATGGTATAGTGCTGAGGCTTGAAATAATTGGTTAAGGGTGCAATGGAGTCTTTCTCTATAAGTGCTGAGCCCTAAACCAAACAGAAAATTTACAAGCCTAAAAATTATGTTTAAACAAGATTAAAAATTTGGCTAAACATAGTTGCTTGCAAAATCAAAATAAACCCAATAGAGCCATGCATTTATTCTCAGTTGCAAACATTCTGGTATATGTTTGAATAGGGTGTTTATATGCTAAATAATGTGAGATGGAATGACTCGGTGTTATACCTCTAGAAAGTAACCTTTAACTTGCTTGCAATATTATGTCTACAAGGTAACTAGTATGTTTCATGTATATAAGTGGTCTGTACACCTAGCTATCATTGATAAAATGAACATGAATACACTTAGTAATATAACTAAGGATTTTGTGCCAAGAAGGCGGCTGGAATGCTTGTCCTATTTGAAGTAGACAAGTTGACACATGGCTTGTTTAAGTCCTGAGATCTTTGTGCCATGATGTTAATTAGTTCATGGCAATGTGTCCCTTTGATTCCTTATAGCAGATGAGGCCAGGAATTTATAAGAAGAAAAGGCAACCTTAAATGATGATATAGGAAACTTGGGTCTTTCCGGGATTAGGGTTGGTATGAGGAACCTTAGTAGTTCCAGATAAAAATTGTTTTAATGCATATGTTTGCTCTTGTGTATGTATATGGGAATACCTGATCAATTTATACATTAATCATTCATGATAATACCTGTCAAGTTATGCAAGGTACATTTATGCTGTATCCTTAGCTTAATATCATGGATATGTTAGAAATGCTCACACCAGATCATAGATCTGACCCTTATTGCTCATGGCACATGGGGGTGTCTCATTCATAATGGGGCAGCCACTAATGCTTTTGCAGGTTGTGATGGAGCTAAGTAAGCAAGATTAAAAAGATATGGAATAGAGAATGCTAAGATAATTAGAAATAAGAGCTAGAATGTGTTAATTCATGCATGTATTTCCTGATTGATATGGCTATCTAAATGTATTAAGAAGGAAGAACTTGTAAGAAATACGTGTTATGTTGTTTCTGGTTATTTCTGGTTTGGTATGTATTAAGGATATTGATGTTAAACTGATTTGAAAATCTATTTGCTAAAGTTGTTTTTGATTTAGAGGAAAAACCTGGATTTTATAAGCATAATCATTTTATGATGATTATAGTTCATCCTAAGTCCTTTCAAAAGATAGATATATAGGAAATTATATTGGGAAAATCCAGAAAGAATTATAACTGTTATATTTTCAAGTCATGATATTGATATATGTCCAAATGCAAGTAAAAGTGTATATACCCTGAATATGCATTTTTAAAAGAGAATTATGGTTAGGAAGGATGATATAAATCTGATCACAAGGTGTCTGATTCATACATATATAAACATGCTTTTGAAAAGGAGTATCAATGTTTTGGGTAGATTCTGGTTTGTAAAATGCAAATAAAAGAATGGTCAGATTAACCACATGGTTAGACCATAGGTCAGGCCAAATGTTCACTTCAAATCAATGAAGCAAGGAACCATTTGAACCCAGTTTTCTGGAAAATGAGCAAAGACATTGACATGTACATGTATATCTGTGTACATGTTGATATTTGGGCAAAAATATAAACATAAATTCCTAGAACAGTTGTAGGAATGGGTTTTAAAAATAATAAAGCAAGAAATATTGTTTTGTATGTTAGATTATAGGCAAAAATTAAGTATATATGTGTAGATATAGGTAGATATCAGATTTTAAACCATACAGGAGAAAAATAAAAAGAAAAACAAAAATTGGGTTTGAACCGACCAGCATAGCACTCGAACTCGTGACCTATCATGTGTAAGTTAGGCGCGTTTCCATTACGCCTAGATGTTGCTTGTGTTCACTTATGATCCACTTTCTTTTAGCCTGAGTTTGATACTATACAGACTTTAACACAATCATCCATATTAAAAGCTTTCTTCCACCTGATTATTACTTGATCATTTCTTAATTAGAATAACAGACTAAAGTACATGTTTCCAGTGGATTCTATGGTCAAAAATCAGGATACAATAATTAATCTTTTATCAGGGAATTATCACATTTTAATAGATTTAAAAGGATTTCTACTTACATATTATCATGCTCTGATTCTAGTAGAATATAACATAGATATCTTCATATATGTATGTTAGGAATGATTTAGATTTAAAACAATATTTTTATATTGTGAAAGATCCTGGATAATATGAGAATAGGGAAGGATGACCCTAGGTAGTCTTAGCTAAGTATGATAAAAAGAAAAATATTTTCTTGGTTAAGAATTAGGGTCATTGCAGACAGTTTGCTGTAAAAAACAAATTGAAGAAAATAATATATATATATTTAGCATAAACAGTTTAAACAAAATAGGTATATAGATAAGGATTTTAAGAAAAAATAGTAGTAAGAATCTTTAGTGTTGGAAGTTTTCAACTTTATATAGATTATTGTTTTGGTATATATGTAGTTTCAAAGATAAAATTTCTTATACATATATTAAACCTCCAAATTGATTTTAGAAAATGTATTATAGTAGTTTGCTCGTTTTATTAACTTATTAAATTTTTTTTTAGCTGGTAGGGATTTTTTTTAAAAGGAAAATTAGTTTACAAATTTGATTATTAGTTTACATAATTGATTTTTCAGTTGTTTCGAATAATAATAAAACTATATCAATTAATTTTTTTAAATGGTAATCAATTGTGTGGTTAATTCAAATATTAATAAAATCGTCTAACGTTTATATAAGGTCAAAAATAGAGGAGAGGCAAGCCGATTTGGGCTAGATCGTAAAACAAAATCAAAGGTGAGTTAATCTCACTCATCTGGTTGCTATTTAAATTTAAATAGTTAAATTTAAATATTTGGTGAATGATTGGATTGATTTGATATGATAGTATATAGTAGTATATATCAATATATATATATTGGAATATATATATATTGGTTGTTGATATTCCCGCATTATATAGCGGATGAGACTCTATGCACCGCATAATAGCGGATGATAATATTTAAAACCCATATACCGCGATATTCCACCTCGAAGTGTAATTGGTATTGTGCTAACGTTTGTGGATGCAGGGAAACAGGTTGGAGGGATCCAACTGGATTCCTCAAAATTATTTAAATTATTTAATATTCTGTGTTATGAATATTGATATCCTGTGATGATTTTATTGGTAATTGAAATATTGAATGATATGGTTGGATTGAATATTTCAGTAAAAGGAGATATCAAAATGTATTAAATTAAATATTTGGGAAAGAAAAGAAAAGAGAAATCTTTAAGCAAATGATAATAGAAGTTTGAATAAATTTAAGGATAAATTAAAAGGGGATGTTTAATAAAAAGGGAAATAATGAATTTTAAACTTAAAGTGATATAATTTAAAGTAATAAAGAATATACTTTAACATTTCAAGGATTAAATTTTATTTAAAAGGGATAAAAAGAATTTGGGAAATATGAAAATTGGTATTCAGTTAAAAGGATTTCTAATTGTAAATTAAGAAATAAACACTGAAGTTAATGGATTCTGAAGTAAATAAGTAAGTAAAGGAATTTATTTCAAAATGGAAAAATCTTGAAATCAATTTGGAAATTGATATAAGTGTTTGAAAATTTGAAATTTAGAAGAGAAATGAGATTTTGGAATTTATAAACTGGGTTATGAAGTGGAATAAAATATCGGTGGATATTTGAAAGTATAAATTCAAGGTGGGAATTTATAAAGGAATGTAAATGTGTTTAGAAATAAGTGGTGATTTATTTTTAAAGGATGTGAAAGAGAAATGTATTTCTCTGGATAACCAAGTACGTTTTTAAAAGCAAATTTAAAGTATAATTAAAGGTTTTAATGTAGTTTTTAAAAAGCATGTTTTAAAAAAACCTATTATTTCTAAATATTAACTATAAGTAAGTATTTTCCAAATCTATTATTGTAATAAATATATTTAAAAGACTTGGTATTATGTTTTAAAAAGGAAATTTATATTTATATTTACAAAGTGATTTTATTTCAAATATTCTTAAATTATATATTTTAATAAAGTATTAAAATAGTTCCAATTTCAACATTATAAAGTATATTTATAATAAAGTTCTTTTAAATTGTTTTAAAATCTAAAAGTATTTGGTACTTGGTGTTTCAGTGGAAATAAATATTTGGGAAATGTATTCCGTAAAGAGGAAACTGTTTTGAAACTGTTTTCAAAAAGGGGTTTTAAAAATAGAATTATATCTTGCGAAGATATTTGAGAAACAAATAATTTGGTGAAATTATTTACTGTTGATGGTTGTTTGTGAATGAGATTGATAGTTAAATCACCGACTATCAATATTGGCCAAATGCGCTGATCGTTTCGAAGAGAATGGGATTGGGAGTTTTTCTCGAAAACCACTTCGATCCGGTTTGTATGTTTCGTGAAAACGATTTTGGAGTCGAAGATGGAGCAGTGAAGTGCAAGGGCTAGTCGCTACTAATCCTGAGGATATTTCCAAAATGGATGTAGTAGGAATAGTGCCTTCGGTTCCGTTCGGACCCGGGACGGACTTGTATGGACGAATGCTTTCGGAACATCGTCAGGTGGATGATGGGCATTCTAAGGGATATGTTCTATAAAGGTAACTCTTAGCCTCGAGCCTCATTAACCGGGAATGACTGAAAATCAGGGGTTATGTAGCAAGGCTTCGTGGGTCGCACCCACTTGAGAGTAAAGTCATCCCTGTCTAGATGTCCCTTTTTATTTCGGCTTAGTGGTGCGATTGCTGATCACAACCATGGGGTGATTTTATTCGGAATTATCCAGTAAGGGATGGTTCCGGTCTTGTGTTGCAGGTGATTGGGAGTAATCCTCGGTACGCTGATCTAGACCAGGTACTATGACAGGTGGTACCCCAATGCCTAGTCATTGATGGAAATCCATTCTCCCTACATGCCTTGTACGGTAATTGTTTGTATTACCCACTTTGTGGCTAGTATGCTGGAATTTAATCATGTAACAATTTCAGCTATTTGAATAAGTATTTGTATATAGACACTATTATAATATCAGAGGATTTTGATAAGAAAGTGTTTTGGCTATCGTAAGGTAAAAACCCGACATGTTTATTTGTGGCGTGGTCTTACAAGATGCTTTTGTTTCAAAGGATTTTTGAAACTTTAATAATAAATTGAGTGTGATTTTCTCACACTGGTTTTCCAGACTGACTCGGGTGTTGTTTTATATGATGCTCAGGTCAGACCGAGATAAATAGGTTCAGGTTATGCTGTGGAGCTTAGGAGACGAGCTGGATGGAGATCCGTACTCCCGTACTTGTTTATATATATATTCCGTTGTGTTGAACTCTGTACTCTGTTGTATTGAGGAGACGATATGATTATTGTCCAGTTGTATGTTATGTATACTTGGATGATGTATGGTATAAAACATATATAGTTTTAATTTGTGTAAAGATCTGTTAGTATATATTATATTTTATTTCGCTGCGATGGTTAGATTCTGTTGTTGTTTTCTCTTTTCTTCTTCTACCTCTTCTTCTTTAAACCCAAATGGTTCGTATTTCCGTTCACTTTGAATCGATTTGGAGAATAGTGTCGATTTTAAGGGATACAGATTTGCGGGCTGTTACAAACCTATTATTAAATTGAAATTGGAAGACTTTTTTATGTATCAAATAAAGAGGAATTTATTACATAATAATATGGTTTGGTAAAATTGTATTGTTTTAAGTAAATAAAAATATAATTGATTTTACGGGTTTTTTAGAGATACGATTATTATTATAATTATTAATACTATTATTATATGGTTAATAAAAGAAACAATTATTATATAGTGTTAAAATAAAGTATACTGTAGGGTTTCTATAATATAATTTTGGAAAGATTATTATTGTTTTGAGATATATAAATAAAGTTTGTTCTATAATAAATAATAATAGATGGACTTATATGTAAGAGGATAATGGTTGCAAATACACTATTTGGATGGTTGTAGAATGGGTGATTTGTTGTTAGTTTTAGATACTAGGTCTGGTTGATATTTGATGGTAATATCATATTTTGATGAGTATGTGATATTCTACCACTATTACTACTAAACGATGGATAGTTAATTATGGATATTTGATGACTGATGTAATGTTACTAGTATTTGATTGGATTAGTACACGTTTGATGATTGATGTTATGTTACTACTATTTATTGGATTAGTACACATTTGATGGTTGATGTTATGTCACTTTTGTAGAGTGATTAATACACATTTGATGACATATACATACATTGATGACGTATTACTATAGTTGACGATAAGTTTGTATGTATGTATATTTGTATTGTTTTCATATTAGATGAATGGGTTTGGCATTGAGTGTTGTTGATGTTTAGTGCCTAAGTATACTATTTTGTAGCATATGATGATTTGTTATAATGGATGAGTGAGAATAATATTTTTGATTGAATTGGTTGCATTGGTTGCTGGATATTATGGTTGTTATGTGTTAACAAGTATTTGGAAGCATGAGAAGACCTGTAAATAGAACTACGTGGGTTTGATCCCTAATGGGTACATAGGTAGTCTTTTTATTTGCAATAGCTCACACTTCCCTTGTGGTCGGGGTGTAAAGAAATTAACACAGTTCAAACATAGTTAAACATTTTTTCTCCATTCCATGCTTTGATAAAGTTTTCAGGTGGAAGCAAAAAAGGGAAAAGGAGGTATGAATACAAAAGACATTTACAGGTTGTCTACTTAAAATATTTTCCAATGTTACTATTTGTTAGACCAAAAATTGGTATAACATCCATGATGTCATAAATGATGAATGAATCCTTGGTTCGAGTATATATGGTAACCCGACTAAGGATGGCTCAGTCGACATTGATCAAATCAAGAATAAATTTAGCATTCAAGGCATATACAAGATGGTATCATTAGGAGATGGGCTATAATGCCCATGGGCTTTAGATGTTGCACATTCGATGACTCATATGTTATCTTGGAATATGATATTCGAGATTTCTCAAGGTCACTTGGAACAAGATGTTCGAGAGCCCTTAAGATCACTTGGAATAATATATTTAATAATCTATATGGTCTTTAGGAATAGAGCACTCAAAATTCCAAGTCATATATCTAAAGGAGAAAGAAGAAAAGTGGTAAATATGTGCAATAGCCCATGAAGCATGTTAATGAACTAATTAAATAGTGCTTATGTTCATAGTCCAATGTCCATAAGTAATAGGAAAGATAAGAGACACTCATATAAATACTAGTTTAGACCGAAGTTCATGTGAAACTATGTAAAATAGAATCGCAATTGCTTTGGGTCTAAAGAGCTTCGATATATGCGTGTTCATGTCCGATTATATTCAAAATGCACAATCAAGTGAATGGACATGTTTATGTCCTTATTCATATAAATTGAGCATGGTTACAATCAAATTGGAATTTTTCCCCAAATCGATTTAGGGTTATAAAAGTTTAATTTGAGAGTAGAGAAAAGAAAATAAATGATCTCACCATTAATAGTCACAACTTAGTCGCATCTGAGCCACGAGAACTATCGACACCCACACAAGTTTCACCTTCAATAGTCACACCTTCAAGCAAATAAACACAATGAGTTCTAGCACCTTTCATCACCATAAGCGCACCCTTCAAAATCCATAAGCTATCACTCTCAGTAGTGATTTTACATTCCAAAAAATCCAATTTCCCTAAGGAAATAAGAGATTTACGAAGACTCAGAACATAGCGTACATTAGTGAGTGTGCGAGTTACACCATCAAACATCTGAATTCGTATGGAACCATTGCCTATTGATTTACAAATAGCAGCATTTCCCATAACAATTGAATTTCCTTCTTTGTCGACATAAGAGGAAAAAATTCTTACTTGATGTCATATTATAAGACGCTCCCGAATCGAGCACCCATTCACCACCCGAAACTATCCAATGCTACCGCCAACAATACATTCTAATTTACCTCACCAACAACACTCTGCACCAGTACCATGAAGATGATGCTTCCTTCTTATTATCCTTTTCTGGACATCCATTCTTCCAATGACCAAGCTTCTTACGAATAAAGCATTTTTTTTTCTTTCCCCCGATTTTCCTCTCCAACCGGGCTTCCTTGATCTAGAACGCCCACGGTTCCCCTTTACTTATTTCTTTCATTCTCCATAAATAAACTGTGACCACTACTAGCATCACCACTACTATCACTCAACTCCTTCATTTGATCCTTCAACTCCTCACTAAGAAGACCCGCTTAACATTACTAAGAGTCAAAGTATCCCTGCTATAGCTCAAGCTATTTGAGAAGCACGTATAAAAGTCTGGGAATGAACATAACAATATTATCGCCTTTTGCACTTCCCCAATCTTTAAGTCTACCGCCTTCATCTTCATTAACAAATCATTAATGGTATTCAAGTGCGCCCTTAGTGAAGCACCCTCCTTCATCTTATAGGTGAAGAATGTTTGTAACAAAATCAAATGATTAGTTAGTTACTTCTTTATATATAGTTCCTCCAACTTATCCCAAATACCCTTAGCGATAGTCTCACCACTAATTTCGAAGATTACATTCTCACCCATAGAAAGTTGAAGTGTTGTGGATGCCCACTTTTCCATTTCCTCTCTCTCAACATCCGAGATGTCCACCGCCAACAACTGCGTGTCAAACACAACCTAATGCACATGATTCCGCATAAGAACTGCTTTCATCTTCCATTGCCATTTTTCAAAATAATTATCGCCATTCCACTTATCTATAACCAATTGTGAACCCGAGAACACATACGATCCACACATATAGGTTGCTACATTACTTGGACCAACCGTTGAGGGACTTTCCAAGGTATTATTCGATTTCGTCATTTCTATAACCACCCTACAAACACCAAAGCTCTGATACCAAATGTTATGGAATTTAAACTCGAGATCCCTCTAATCCAAAATGCTGCAGAAACGAGCGATCTTTGTCAGATGTGCCAAAAAAACCAATCAATATCATGATGCTAAACCTCAATCCAATCCAAATAAAACCAAATCATAATCCATACAAGTAATAAAAACAAGCAATAACGAAAATAAATCACACATGAGATTTATAGTGGTTCCACTAACCCCTTGTTAATGTACATCTACTTTGAGTAGAGCCTTTTATTACTAACAATGAAAGAGTACAAGAGATTGATTACAATGTTCACAAAAATTCTATAGAATTTGATTTGTGGAGATTAGAATTGAAGAAAATAGATTTGGGTAACCTTATATCAATTTGGATAAACCCTGGATGACCCTCTCATCCTTTGAATTCTGAAAATAGCTTATATATTGATAATTTTCGCCTAGGAAAATATCCAATTTGCCCCTTGAAGCCTTCATAAACAATACACTATAGCTCAGGAAATTCTGTCTTCAGATAGTGGGTCAGATGTTTGAATTCATAACCCAAACGTCTGACCTCGAACAGACGATTTTCTTTTTCAGGCGATCAAACTTTTGAGCCCCTTAGCCATACATTTGATAAAGTCTTGGGTTTCCAAACCAATGTATCGGACACGTCTGTGGGATGGACCAGATGTCTCAAATCAATTTTAGACGTTAGGATGCTTCAACCAGACGTCTGACTCCCTGTGAAACCACACGATGAATCTCCTTACTTCAAATCGTGATATCTCGAACTCCCAAACTGTGTTTTGCGAGCCATCTTCACTGTTACCAAGCTTATTTCCGACCTCTATAACTCTACATATAGTGTTGCCAGAATTCAATAAAGAATTTCCAAACCATGTGTATAAACTTAAAAAAGCATTATAGGGTCTAAAACTAGCTCCTAGGGCTTCCTATGGTTGTCCTAGTACATATCTTTTGGAAAATGATTTTAAAACGGGTTGTGCGGATACTACCATTTCTTTTGCATGATAAAGATGATCTTCTAATTGTTCAGATTTATGTTGATGATATTATCTATGGTGCTATTAATAATCTTTTATGCAAGAAATTTGAAAAGGTCATGCATGACAAATTTGAAATGCACTTCGTTGAAGTATTTAATTTTTTTTTGGATTTTAAATCAAGCAAAGTGCGAAGGAGACTTTTAATTCATAGACAAAGTATGTGAAAGAGTTATTGGAAAGATTTAGAGCAGAAAATGCAAAATCATTAAAGACCCCTATGAGCCCTTCAGTCAAACTTGATAAACATGAAAAATGTATTGTAGTTGATCAAAAAAATATCGAGGTATGATTGGTTCTCTATTCTGCATCCAGGGTTGCTATCATGTTTTTAGTATGTTTATGTATAAGCTTTGTGATGCCCCACCTCTATACTCACACTAGCCAAGGACACTACGAGGTAATTCCGTCGACTTGCACGAAGAATAAGGCTATTGAGGAGCGACCATCTGTGTAATTGCTTTGTGCGAGTACCGATATGTCAGATAGTATGTCATGCATTTCATTTCAAAGGGAATTCTGACATATCAAATACAAACTCAAAGCTACTACACAGTGGCTATATGGCCTTCAGAAACAAATATAAGATAAGCATAACATAAATCAGTCATAGATATTCATACCACTAAGGCGGAAACATATATGAATATAACACATAGAAGTGTACATCAAAGTAATGGTCATACAAAATCCACTACAACACAAAAGAATAGGTTAAAGTGCTAGACAAAATAATATGTACACATCAAGGAGTCTCTATCTCGAATGTATAAAAACAAAAAAAAACTACTAAGCTAAAGTAGTTAGTCAAAAGTCAGTAGCTAGTCCCTGCTAAGAAGTCAAGTGGAAGCACCTGAAACACCTCGGTCTTACCCGAGTATTATTTAAGAAGAAAAATAATAAACGAATCAGTCTAGCTATAAATATCATATAAAATTAGATAGGATAAGAGATATGACAAAAATATATGATAACAATAATGTCATACTGTGACAAGTATATATTTGATAACAATGAAAATCATACAATATCTCAAATCTCCTCAAATATCCAAAAAGAATATCATATTCTTTAGCTTAATCACCAAACCCTAAATATTGACAAAACATATCAATGAATCACAAGAATTGGTGAAACACAAATTCTAGAAATCAATAATTAGAAATCTAGAAAACACAAAGGGGGAGGCCTATCACAAACGGGAGCATGAAAACTCACCAACACGGGTATCACAAAAGGAACGTTATTCCATGGTCGCTAACCATCAAATTTGAGCCGAGGATCCACAAACAGCCCGAAGACCATGGGTCGCTACACCACCAATTTGAGCCGAAACTCCACAAACGGGGTTTAGTCCCCCACGCAGACAAAGAGACATCACACATCGCTAGTCTAAATCACAAAATGATCATCATTGATTGATAAGTGTAATTACACCAAGCTAGTAAATAAAAGAGTTAGGCTTCATGTCCCATAACCACTGGCTTAACTTAAATATTTATGAACAAATTGTAGATTTCCACTCGAAAATTGTCACAAGATTTCAATCGATCAAGTCTAAGAATTAACCGACGAAGTAATCGCAAGCCTTTCATAACACTTGTTTTGCTAAGCCGTTTAATTGGATTTCTTATATGAATGAGGTAAAGGTTTGTATATACTAATAGATTGAAAAATGGATTTAAAAACGAGCTTTGTATTAAAAGTAATGTTGAAAACATTTTTGTGAAAGAGTTTGAGTAGTTACTACTAGTATAAAAACCATTGTATTTTAAAGTGACAAATAACAGAAATGATTGTAAAAACAATCTATCACCAAAATCCACATTCAACGACGTGAATTAAAACCATAAAAATCGATATCAAATCCATCCAATGGATATTCCCAAAAATCTAGAAAATAAGTCATCAAAGTCGATAATAAATGACAACAACTAACCGAATCAACAAAAATCGATAAAAATTGGAAATCCACACAAAAACTGGCAAAATAGGAAAAATTCCACAAATCCGGACGTCTGGTAGGTTTAGCCAGACGTCTAGCTCTTGGTTTTGGAATTTTTTCCTTTTTCTTTTTATTCTCTAAAGCCTCCCAGACGTCTTGTTAGGTTTAACCAGATGTTTGGTTCTGGGCTCTGGAATTTTGTTTTTCTACGTTTCTTTTTTTTCTTCTAGTTCCCTAACCAGACGTCTGGTTGCATGTACTGGGCAACAGTTTACCTAGGCCATTGATGGCCAAATCAATTCGAAAGTGATCGGACGAGCGATGGAGGCTAGGGACTTATGCCAAGCGACAACCCAGTCCTATAAGCTCTTCGATACACCCCAAATAACATGTCTAAACATCCATAGTAGGATTTTTCATAAATTTTGACTTCAAATCCAAAACTGCAAAATTCACCAAATCAATTCAAATCAAAAGCAATTGGACATGAAATAGATGTTAGTAATTCATACCTAACAACAATGAAAGCTATAGGCATAGATGTGAGTTCAAGAACTAACCTTTAAACTTAAAAACAACGAATGAGAAGCTCTAAAACAAATCAAGACCAATTCCTCTTCATTACACTTCAGAGATCTTCAATCTATATCAAATGCAAAGTTTTTCCTAAGTTAGGTTATAGGAAAAATCAAGAATTGAAGAGGGATTGAGATGGAGAAGATGAAGAAGATGCTTACCTAAGCTTCTCCTTGATTTTGGAACTTGAGTTTGAATTTCCTAAGAGAACTAGGGCTTAGGAATTTTAATTTCCTCTTCCCACCATTTTTCCTAGGGCTTGAGTGTTAGGAAATTATAAAAGGAATGAATGAAGAGGAGTGGAGTTAGGGTATTTGGTAGAGGAGTTTGGGCTATCTTGTTGGGTTGGTGGGCTAGAACCAAACCCAAAGCCCAAATGAAGATACCAAAATCCTAATCAACTCCAAACATATCGATATTTATACTTAAACAGGTTGTAAACGTTGTTTTAAAATCAAAGGAAGTGGTCTCGAGTCCAAATTCGACTGTTTACAAAAATTCATATTTCGGACTTTAAATTCAATTAACGATGTTATATTTATATAAAACATTTAAATATATAATCGTAAAATATATGGATTGTTACAGCTCCCCTCCTTAAAGAAATTGCATCCTCACAATACTTAAGAATAAAATAAAGAGTAACAACCACTCTAAGGCATAATAACACAAAAGAAAAAAATTGAAGTGAGAAGTTCACCTTAAGGAGCATGAGAGAGTAAGTCTGGATGTGTTTGCTCAATGAATTCCCTGGATCCCCAAGAACCATCCTTAGGATTTGAGGACCATTGAACTTTCACAAGTGGAACATCTTTATTTCGAAGGCGTTTAACCTCCGTAGCAATGATACGAATAGGATGTTGCTCATAAGTTAAATTAGGTGAAACTTCAATTTCTTCAATAACACCGGGCTCAAGAGTAGAATCAGAATCTCTAAGGCATTTTCGTAGTTGAGAAACGTGGAATACGTCGTGAATAGCAGAAATTTGAGCCGGTAATAAAAGGTGATAAGCCACGGAACCAATGCATTCGGTGATGGGAAATGGGCCAATAAATCGAGGTGCTAATTTTCCCGATCGATTGAAACGCACAACACCCTTCATAGGTGAAACACGAATGAACACCAAATCTCCTACAGAAAATTCTAAATTCCTCCTTGTTAACACTCTTTTATTCAGCGACCTAGTGACCTAACGACTTAACGGCCTAGCGACCTAAGGCTCACGACTTAACGATTTGTAACAAGCTAGCGACCTATAGAACAAAACAGCTCAATACGGTACGACCTAACGAGATAAGAAGGCTGCGACCAAACTCCCGAAAGACTCCTGCGAACTAACTCCTGAAAGTTTCCTGTGACCTAACAAGATAAGAAGGCTGCGACCTAACTCCCGAAAGACTCCTGCGACCTAACTCCTGAAAGTCTCATGCGACCTAGCGAGATAAAGAGTGAGCGACCTAACGAGTTAGCGACCTAACGAGTTAGCGACCTAGCGACCTAGCAACTCAGGAAAGGCAACGACCTAACATGCTCCAGAGTTAAGCCGCACGACCTGCCTCTTATATTAGGTCGCTCACGACCTAATCTTGCCGAGATAACTTCTGTATTTCATATGTTAGGTCGCTCACAGCCTGTATCTCACCCAGAATGATTCCATTAAGTTGCCAACGACTTATGCTAACTCGGGATGACCCTTAGGTCGCTCACGACCAAAAACCCAACGACCTAAGCCCAGTTTTCTCCTATAAATACCTCGCCTACTCCGCATTTGAAAGGGGACGAATTTTTGGGAAACGCCAACACTCTGCTGATTTCCCTACTTACTTCAACACTTCAAAGGCAAAGGATACTTCAAAGAATCTTCAGAAAGAATCAAGTTCATTCAACATGAATCGAAAGAGCTTTTCTGCATCAAAGTTCTAATTACTTGTCTTCATTGTGTTGTAATCGAAGGATTTTTATAAAATCTGTAATCGAATCAGTGAAAGAAGAGATTAAGTGGACGTAGGCTTGACTTTGAGCCGAACCACTATAAAACTGTTGTCTCTTTTTTGTTTTCTGCTATTCTCTGCTTACTTTTAGTTTCCGTACCAACGGGTGGTGCTTTCAATATATCACAAATTACACCGGGGTGTTAACATACATTTTTAGCGTTAGCATTTTTGGTGCTTTCACTGAGAATCGAACTCAGGAGTGCTTTCATCATTGCTTCACAAAGATTTGTAGAAAGACTCTCCTTAAAAACTAGAAGACTATCCGAGATTATGGCTCCTGGAAGGAAAAGCAAATCTACTAGATCTGGAAATGCTTACAATAACACCGCCACTTCTCCCACATCAAATCAAGCGGCTCCTAGTGTTGGAGTCACAAGGGAAGAATTGGATGCTATGGTGTCTAGGATGTATCAGCAAATGGAAGCCCAGAGTGCTTTGATGTTGGACAAATTGAATGCATTGCTTGGAGTTAACCAGCAACCGGAAAATAATGAAGAAACCTTCGCTGAAGATGTTCATGAGTCCCAAGGGAAAAGTATTCCTCAGAGGGCAGCTGGCACCGCCGAAGGGGCACCACCCCAAGCTGGAGGTTCAAGGCCGCAGCTAACTCTTCGTGAATGTTTGTCCAGGTAAACTTCCGAAAAAGTAGCTGACGTCTGTCCCGCGGGGCCTCTAAACGATGAGGAGTACCTCTCGGGAATGATTCGACAAATCATGAAAGATAGCATGCGAAGGGAAGAAGATGAAAGTGAATGGGGGTTTGCTCCAAGTAAAACTCCTTTTACTGAGAGAATTCTGAAGGCTGAATTTCCAAGGAAGTTTGTTCCCCCCACTATTCCAGCTTATCGGGGGACAAGCGACCCTAACCAGTTCTTGTACAAGTATGACTGGCATATGACAGGTGCCAAGGCAATAGATGAGATCAAATGCCAATATTTTCCTGTATACTTGGAGGGAGTGGCCCTGCTTTGGTTCACGAAGCTGCCAATTCGATCTGTGGATCAGTTTTCCGACTTAACTCGGAAATTCAAAGACCAGTTCAGGTTATATGCTTCGAAGGCCAAGGATATAATGTCACTATCTAGCCTCGAACAAGGCCTAAGAGAGTCTATCAAATCTTTCTTAAACCGCTTCAATATAGCCTTAGCTGAAGTCGATAATGCAGAGCCTCGGATGATTCTGACTTACCTAATGCGAGCTACTGACAAATCAAGTGAATTCGAAAAATGACTAAAGATGAAAGAGTCAAATTCACTTGAGAAGTTTTATAAGAAGGCCAATGAATTCATGCGCTTAGAAAGCCGTCCTATGCCAACAAAAGTAGACGTGGCTGAGGTTAAGAATAATAATGTTGCTACCAACAAAAAGGAATCTGGCGGCCAGAAGAGGGAGAATGATAGTAGGAATGGACAGAAAGATATGAAGAAACTTCGTTACTTTAAGCCTTCAGATTTTACCCCCTAACTTATACTCCAGAAAACATCTTTTTCGCAACCAAGGATGCCGTTGAATACCCCAAACCACCTGAGATGAAGCTTGGGAAAAATGCTATGAATAATGGGAGATACTATCGGTCCACAATCAACCTGGCCATGACACTAATGAATGTCACCATTTAAAGAGTTTGATTGAAGAGCTACTGAGACAGAACAAACTACAACAGTATGTGAAGAGAAACAGAGCTGACCCAACCTCATCTACTCAGGGGCAACAAGTTCCTGCTCATCAACCTAACTTAGGAGAGAGTACTACAGTGCAAGATTCTGGGAGACCCATCATTAATGTTATCACAGGAGGTCCCCACCTGGTAGGCAGGAGTTGGGGTGAGATGGAGAGATATGCTCACGCTTTGAGATATGCCCCGGCAGAAGAAAATGTTTTTGTCTTGGAAAACGCTGCACCTTTAAAACAGCAAAGAACTTTCAACGATGACATCATATTCCGAGCTAGAGACTCTGTTGGAGTTGAGGCTCCCACCATGGATCCCTTGGTAATAACTGCTGGCATCGGATCAGCCATTGTGAGAAGGGTGCTTGTTGACTGCGGCGCCTCTTGCGATATCCTCTTCAGAAAGACTTTTGATCAAATGAAAATTCCCATGGCTGATGTCCAAGCTTCTTCACAGAAAATTGTTGGGTTCACTGGAGAACCAAAACAGCCTATTGGGACTATTGACTTGTTTGTAGTGCTCGGAGAAGGGGAAAAGAAAGTTGTCCGAAAACAAACTTTTGTGATTGTTGACGAATTCTCCGCTTACAATGCCTTCCTGGGTCGACCTACTCTTGCTGCATTCAAGGCTATTCTCGCTCCATGGTGCCTGACTATGAAGTTCCCCACTGATAATAGCGTCGGTGTTGTGAAGGGGGACCAAAATGCCGGGCGAGAATGCTATTTCACAGAATTGCGGGAAAGAAGGAAAAGAGAAATGGGTAAAGGTGCGGCAGCTCCGCTCCGCATCAAAGAACCCACCTTGTAGCAATTACGGGGTGGACCCTGCACTGGTGAGCACAGTGGTGCACGAAAAGAGATTGAACCCAGAAAAACCAGTGCAGGGGAGAGTAGAGTGGTGCTAGTGGAAGTGACGGTGCCAATACCTATTGACCCGAATGACCCAAACAAGGTGCTGAATGTGGGTTCACAACTTGGTATGATGGTTCAAAATATACTTTTAGCATTCTTGAAAGCAAACCTAGATGTTTTCGCTTGGAGTCATGCCGACATGTGTTGAATATCTCCAGAAATCGCAGTGCATGCTTTGAATATTGATCCGAAGTTCACACCCGTAAAGCATAAAAGGAGAACCTAGGGTCTTGAAAGGTCAACAACATTAAAAGAAGAAGTAGATCGGCATATGGAGAATGGCTTCATCAGAGAATCCACTTATCCAAATTGGGTTTCTAATCCGGTGTTGGTTAAAAAAGAAAATGGGAAGTGGAGAGTATGCATCGACTTTTCAGACTTGAACAAAGCATGTCCCAAAGACTGTTTCCCGTTGCCCAGAATTGATCAGTTGGTGGATGGAACAACCGGGCATGAATTAATGTCTTTTATGGATGCTTACTCAGGATATAATCAAATCATGATGCATGAGCCTGATCAGGAGGACACGAGCTTCATCACTGATGTTGGTCTTAACTGCTATAGTGTCATGCCCTTCGGACTAAAGAATGCGGAGGCAACTTATCAAAGACTTGTTAATGCCATGTTCAAACCCCAGATTAGGAAAACTATGGAAGTATATGTTGATGATATGTTGGTGAAATCGAAAAAGGCGGTAGACCGCATGGATCATTTGACGGAAATGTTCACGGTCCTCCGAAAGTATGGGATGAAATTAAATCCTCTGAAATGTTCATTTGGGGTAGAGTCCGGAAAATTCTTGGGTTTCATTGTGAGTGCTAGGGGCATCGAAGCTAATCCTGCTCAGATTACTGCCTTAAGAGAAGTTAAATCCCGTAGAACAAAGAAGGAATTGCAAAACCTCAATGGGAAATTCGCTGCTTTGAGTCGGGTTATTTCCAGAGTCACTGATAAATGCATTCCCTTCTTTGATGCTCTGAAGAAAGGAAAGAAAAACTTTGAGTGGACTCCCGAATGTCAGAAAGCTTTTGAAGAACTGATTCGTCACATGGAAAAGCCTCTAATACTTTCTCAGCCTAGCAATGGTGAAGATCTTTTCATATACTTAGCAGTCTCATCTCATGCTCTCAGTGCAGCATTGGTACGGGAAGACGCAAAAGTTCAGCATCCGGTTATTACATCAGCAAAATATTCACTGGGGCAGAGATGAATTATTCAGAGATAGAAAAGCTCGCCTATTGTCTATTGATCGCATCCAGAAAGTTGAGGCCATACTTCCAGGCTCATCCTATTAAAGTCCTCACTGATCAACCTCTACAACAAGTCCTATTCCGCCCTGAAACTTCGGGTCGTCTTTTGAAGTGGAATATTGAACTCAGTCAATACGATATCACCTACCATCCCCGAAGAGCAATCAATGGACAAGCTTTAGCAGATTTCATTGTAGAATACACCGACAAAGGTGGCAGTGAGGAAGAGGTAACTGATGATATCCCGATACGATGGAAATTATATGTTGATGGTGCAAGAAATGACTACTATTCCGGAGCTGGGGTTGTGCTTGAAACCCCCGAAGGGCGGTCATTGTGTTATGCATTAAGATTAGAATTTCCTTCAATAAATAATGAAGCCGAATATGAAGCTTTATTGCTGGTCTGAGGATTGCTAAAGAACTGAACATCAAAGTATTGCAGATCTTCAGTGATTCCAAGCTTATTGTATGCCAAGTCAAGAAAGAGTTTCAAACTAAAGGAGGAAATCTGCCTGCTTACTTGTCAAAGGCATGGGTGCTTCTCGATTATTTTAACCATTATACGATAAGCTATATACCCCGGGAAGAGAACATGAAGGCAGATTCTCTCGCAAAGTATTCAAGTTCTAGCGAGGCTCAATTATTAGGATTGGTCCCTGTGGAAGTCTTGACAGCTCCAAGTACCGATGAGATGGATATTGACTGGATCATGGCTGCATCTCAAGAGCAGGAGTCGTGGATGACCCCAATCAAGGAATATCTACTCAACGGCACCCTGCCAGAAAACTCAAAAGAGCGCCAGAAACTATTAAGAAAAGCCCCAAGATATGTAATTCAAGACGGCCATTTGTACAGACAAGGATTCTCGATGCCATTACTCCGATGTGTAACCAAGGAAGAGGCTAAGACAATTTTAGCTGAAGTGCACGGAGGAGAGTGTGGAGACCATTCAGGTGGCCAAACTCTTGCAAAGAAAATTCTTCGCTATGGGTATTTTTGGCCAGATATTAATCGAGATGCTGCTAGCTACTCCCGAAAGTGTGACAGATGCCAGAGATTTGCAAAAATCCCAAGAGCACCTTCCACCGTACTAACACAGATGGTCAGTCCATGGCCATTCGCCATTTGGGGGATAGATCTCATTGGGCCTATGCCGACTGCCAAGTCCGGAATCAAATATGCTATTGTAGCTGTTGATTATTTCACTAAATGGGCTGAAGCTGAACCATTGGCTACTATTACCTCTAAAAAGATGATAAACTTTGTGACTAAAAATATCATTTGCAGGTATGGTGTGCCTCAGAAGATAATCACAGACAATGTTACCCAATTCGAAAGCGAAGAATTCCAGGACTTTTGTAGGCAAATCAAGATCCGAAAAAGCTTCTCAGCAGTGGCTCATTCGCAGGCAAACGGGCAAGTGGAAGTAGTGAACAAAATTATCAAATCAACCATCAAAAAGTAGCTGGAAAAAGCAAAAGGTAGTTGGGTCGATAAGATGCCACTAGCACTATGGGCATATAGAACTACCCACAAAACAGCGACTGGGCACACTCCATTCTCATTAGCATATGGATCAGAAGCAATGATTCCAGTGGAAATAGAGGTCCCCTCACATAGGAGAATTCATTTCAACCAAGCTGAAAATGAAAAGCTGCAACTTGAAGCACTTGACTTGCTAGATGAAAGAAGGAAAGAAGCTGAACTCAGAATTGCAGCTCATCAGCAAAGGATAGCCAGGCACTTCAATTCTAAAGTTCGCTAGCGCAGCTTTGAAATTGGGGATCTAGTCTTGAAAAGGATCATGACAGCAACAGGAGTGTTTGGGCCAAACTGGGAAGGGCCATATGTCATAGGCAAATAAAAACTTCTTGATGGCACTTTCAAGCTCACAATTGTCGAAGGAGATCCAATTCCGAGAGCTTGGAACAGCAATCACTTGAGTCCATATTTTACTTAGAAGCTATGCTTAAATTTGTAAAATGACCGTGGATGTGTCATTCTTGTATTGTAAGCCATTGTAAAATCAGTGTGACTCAGCAATAAGAACTATAAAGTGGATGTAGGCCCAATTCTTGGCCGAACCACTATAAATCTTGTGTCTTCTACTACCATAAAATTCCTATTTCATTTCGATGTGCAAATATCTTAAATATGTTGCTAAAATGTCGATTTAATATTGCAGGCTATCAAAGCAAAGCTTACCTATTCGACACATCACAAGACCAAGCGATTCCTATAAATCACTCAACAAACGAATGTCAAGCCACAAAAATTCCAGGTTCAATTCCTACATAAGAAGTACTTCTCACAAACAGTTGGTGATTCCACCAAAGGGGCACCTTCCCAAAGTGAAGGTTCCAGGCCCTTGCTTACTGATTGCGATCGTTTGTGCAAACAGACATCTGGTTAAGTAGCTTGCGTCTGCCTCGTGGATTCACTTAACAATGAAGTGCACTTCTTTGGAAGAATCAAACAACCTACAAAAGAAAGGAACATGTACTTAGAAGTGATAACAAGGAATCACTGAGGAACAAGATGGTGAAAAGACATTGGCAAGCAGACAAAAACAGCCAAAATGGAATCTTGTCTCTCAATAAAAAAGGTTGGTGGAACCACCAAAGGGGCACCTTCCCAAAGTGAAGGCACCGGGCCCTTGCTGCTTAATTGTGATCGTTTGTGCAAACAAACATCCGATTAAGTGGCTTGCGTCCGCCCCGTGGAACCACTTAACTGTGAGATCCAACCTTCCTGGCAAACGAAACAAGCAAAGCCCTCTCCAGAGGCACAATTCAAAGCCCTCTCCAGAGGCACAACACAAAGCCCTCTCCGGAGGCACAATTCAAAGCCCTCTCCAGGGGTACAACACAAAGCCCTCTCCGGAGGCACAATTCAAAGCCCTCCAACGAGGCACGTTGTAAAATGAAATGTTTTTCTCAACCAAAAAGGTTGGTGGTACCACCGAAGGGGCACCTTCCTAAAGTGAAGGCACCAGGCCCTTGCTAGTTAATTGCGATTGTTTGTGCAAACAGACATCCGATTAGGTTGCTTGCGTCCGTCCCGCGGATCCATTTAACTTTGAGAAATAACTTTCAGGCAAACAAATGAAGCCCTCTCCGGAGGCACACTTCTACTCTCATGGGAACATTCTTCCCCAAAAAAGTTGAAGTGCCAAAGAAAGCCCTCCAACGAGGCATGCCGTAAAATGGAATGTTTTTCTCAACCAAAAAGGTTGGTGGTACCACCGAAGGGGCACCTTCCCAAAGTGAAGACATCGGGCCCTTGCTAGTTAATTGCTATCGTTTGTCCAAACAAACATCCGATTAGGTTTCTTGTGTCCGCCCCGTGGATCCATTTAACTGTGAGAAATAACTTTCAGGCAAACAAATGAAGCCCTCTCCGGAGGCACACTTCTACTCTCATGGGAACATTCTTTCCCAAAAAAGTTGAAGTGCCAACTAAAACCCTCTTCAGAGGCACATTTCAAAGCCCTCTTTAGAGGCACACTCTAAAGCCCTCTAACGAGGCACATCCAAAAAAGAAGAAATGTTATCTCTTGAAAAAGTCGTTGACGGAACCACTGAAGGTGCACCTTCTCAAAAAGAAGGTTCTAGGCCGCAGCTAAATGCTCGTGATCATTTGTGCAAACAAATATCCGATAAAACAGCTGACGTCTGTCCCGTGGGCCCACTCAGCGATGAGATATAACTTTCTGACAAACAGATCAAAGCTTCCATCGGAAGCCCGCTTCACTGCGTAGGGGAATCCACTTTTCAAAAATGAAAGTGACCATCTCCAAAAGTTGAAGTGTTTAAAAAAAATGGGGGGGGGGGAAGAAAACTTCTTCGATACAAAGCACACTCTACTAAAGCAGAATAATATTTTCTCAAAACGGAAGAATTATTCTCTAGAATAAGAGTACAAGTCTTTTCAGAATATTGCAATAAGCCTTGGTATGGGGGCAATATAGCTACATTAATAAAAACAACGCTCAAACAGCATACCACGAGCTCACTGCAGTATCGTACAAAGAAAATAAAGAAATTTGTGCGAAAATAAGGAATAAATGCATTCACAAATACTGACAAGAGATTGTACAAGTAAAAAGAGTCATTCTATTCCATACTATGAAATTTTTTATACATATACAGGTTTCAAAAAAGCGGGGGCCGGTACCCGCACAATTTTCGGTAAATACAAGTCTTTAGACAAAAGGCGAAATAGCAAAACAAGAAGGATAGAACCAAACTCATTTCTTCTTCCTCCCGCCGCCTTTGGAGCCCTCGCCTGGCTTAATGGCTAACTTCGCAAGCCGGCCTGAACGAGTCGCGGAAGAAGGAGAAAGAGGTGCAATTGGGTCTTCTTCCACTTTCTCATCACTAGCAGAAGTGTCCTTCTTCTTCTTTGAAGTTACACGTTTTCCCCTCTTCTTTGAAGAAGATTCACTGCCCAGAGAGATGAGATCACTCAGCTTTGTGTCATCAACAGTAAACTTCTCTGGAGTCCTCTCCCCCTTCTCAAGATCTTCAGCTTTTTTCTCCTATGAAGCGGCCGGGTCATCTAAGCCTTGGAGATCCTCTATTTGTTCTTCTTGTGATCCTGGTTGAGAAGCAGAAGGAGGGGTAACTTGAAGAAATGGAGGAGCAGTAGCTGTGGGAGGCGAAGCTTGTACAGCACTTGTTGTTTTCACTACAGAAGAAGAAAAGTTAAAAACATCAGTATTCCCCGCAAAGAGAGGAGATAGTGGCACATCGAGGCTTAAGTAATAAGCAAAAAGTTCATCAAGTTCATGTGAAGCAAACGAGCAATCCACTTGAGCTAGATCAGAATTGAAGTTACCTGGAGAGCTTTACTTTATCATGTCGATTTCATAATCTTGGGCTTAGTGCTTTCTTGGGCCTCTTCTTCGGTGTGAGCAGTTTTAGCTTCGGTTTCGGCTTTAGCAGGAGGTGGAGAATGAGAACTTGAGCCAATAATATCAACGTCGACCGAAGACGAAAGACGGGTTGGGTCGGTCGAAGGTGCCTTCCCTGGACGCTCTCCTTCCGCTACTTCGGCTCGCTGATTAGCAAGTTGTTCTTTCCCTCTCGCAAGGGCGGCACGACCCTCGTCGTCCAAATAATTAGCCTCAAAATCCTCTTTGGTGTAGCCAGCATCTTTGAGCACTTCAACTGCTGCTTCACACACTTCAGCCAATGTATTCTCATACTTCGGGCCCAAGAAAGAAAGACTGCCTTTCCCCAAGATGCTGAGAACGTAAAACTCAAATAGAGTGGAGCTAATGTTGGCTTTAGTCACCTCGTGCGAATGTTCAGCTGCCTCTTTTCCAGAAATGGCGTCGTCACGTTCTTTTTCAGCTTTAGCAAGCTGGATCTTCAGCATCGCAATCTCCGCGTCTTGAGGGCTAGTTTTTTCTCGCAGCTGAGAAGCATCTTTGCGGTACTTTTCAACAATTTTCTGCTCTGCCTCAAGTTTGGCCTTAACATCTCGATGAGAGCGTGGGAATCTCTTACTTGCTTTTGGAGAACCTCTTCCTTTTGTGTATAAGAAGTGGAAGAGGTGGCAAGATCATCTTTAAGTTTCTTAACTTCAGCCTCAAGCTCCTCGTTGTAAGCGGTGATGCTCTTCATTTCCGCATCGTGCTGATTAAGAACTTTCTGCCACTTAGACTTATCATTCTCCATGGTCAGCATAGCCTCAAGATTTGCACGGTTTACTCTTTGAAGCTCATTGACTAGTTTCTGCCAACCGAACATTCTTTCGATATCGAGCTTGACAGCATCAAGATTTCTCAGCATGGCTTGCTTGTCAATCGGTACCAATTCCAAATCAAAACGCACTCCTTTCAAACACCAGTTCGGAAATCGATTGTGGAGTGTAGGCGGAGGCTTCTCGACTTGATAAGGAGGCCTATTGATGATTGATTGAATATCAGCTCCTTTAAGGGTAGGAGAGCTGGAAGGAATGTCTAAAGAGATAGAAGCAGCGGGCACTTTAGAAATTTCAGATGAAGACTTGTCATCGAGTTTGGCCCGCTTGCTTGGATCCTCGGTTATGTGACTCTTTCCCCTATCATCGTGAGACTTTCTTTTGTGAGAGTCGTCATCTCTTTGGTAGGAGTCATGACGGTCGTCTCTCCTTCCATACCGCTCTTCATAAGCCCACCTCTCACGAGCCTTCCTAGCTGCTCTCTCTTCGTCAGTCTCCTAGGGACAGGAAGATAGCGTCTGGGATCATAAGTGTCACGCCTTGCATGGCGTAGAAAATCATCATAATATGAGCCGATGCGTCCCATGGGAGAACATGAAAGTAATGAACAGACAAAAATTTAGAAATCTTCAAATTAAAGAAGCTAAGTGCACATAATTGCCAAAAATCCTAAGTGTGTGTGGCGTGCAAACTACGCGCGTCAAGCTACAAACCACTCTTCAGCTTAGGAGTGATGTCGGGTTTTGCAATAGGAGTCAACTCTTGGGTTAACGGGGTGGTCGCAAGACGGATGTTGCTTCAACCGATGGAGAGACAAGCTTAGAAGCGGTGGTATGGTCTTTAAAAAGCTCTTAGGAAGTCACCATAAAATTGCTCAATCCCCCAAAGATGTCATCACCATTATGCCCAAGGGAAGGGGTTATATCAGTAGTGCCCTCTTTAACGTGTTCCACGCTCTCCGTAGCGGAGCTGTCTTTCTCAGCCTCCTCATCAGCCTCTTTAGTAGTCTTCCCAGAATGTTGAGGGAGTTCCTCTTCTTCAATAACAGGGGGAAGTTTGAACTTGTCAGATAACCCCGCACCGGAACCAGAACATTTCACTAGTGAAGTCTCTATAATGGGTTCCTTCGATGCGGATTCCTCTACGGAAACAGGAGCATCTGATGCTTCTGTTTGAAAGCTGGGAGCATCACGAGGCTGAATAGATCGATAGGAATGCAAGAGTCCGAATTGATGCATAAATTCGTTCCTCTGAAGAAATTTGATACTTCTCTCGTTGGCAGCTATAGCACTCAATCTTTCAAAAGTTGATTTGTGAGTAAAATCTTTAGAGAGAGGAGGAATTGCTGCAAAAGTAAAGAATGAAGTGAGCACTTGGCAACTCAAATTTTGAAAGGCTCAGAAATGAAGTAAATGGAGATAAGCAGTCTTACTTCCTACTCTCCAGATGTCGTAGAATCCCGGGGGGCAACGGACATAAAAAAATTGATTTAGAAACTCGTGGGCACTCTCGGGCAGATCCGTAATTAACTTACGGTTCCTGGCGTTCCTTACTAGTATAATAGAAGGATGATCTTTGTTCCTCGCAAATGTATACAGATAACATATCTCCTCAAAGCTTGGGAGGCGGTCAAGCGTCCTCCTGAATAGCATGCATAACCCCATCAGAATGGCATAGCCATTGGGGTGCAACTGGAACGGAGAGATGGTTAATCGAAGGAGAAGAGTTATGAGGAAATCATTGAAGGGGGGATAGCTCCGTTCAGACACATGTGACGATTAACTGCAATGAAGCCATGTGGTGGCCTGTCGGCAGTGTCGTTCACTCCAGGAAGCAGAGCATCCGCTTCAGCGATACCAAATTGCATGCATAACTGGTTGAAGGTCCGTTGGTTCAGTGCTGTTTGAACTTTTTCCGAGGGATCATTCAAAGGAGCAGCAATCGGAAAAACTTCATCAGTCCGGTCTACTGTCTCTTCTAGTACTTGTTGAGAAGTCATTCTACACAAGGAATTGGATATTCAAATATGAAGGTGCACGTTTCCTAAAAAGTGTGTGAAGTGTTGTGCAAAGCTACTGAAAATAACAAGTAAATAAAGTAAAACTTGAAATAATACTGGTTGGCACACGTCAATTCAGGAAGATTCAAGACTTATTATATCAAAATTAAGTGTAGTATCAATGCGGATAATATTTAGCAATAAGCAGCTATAACTGTATGAATTTTATGTTGATTCTCCACTTAAGTTAGTTGATTCACAGCATTTCACTTTTAATTAGATTCATATTATTTTCTCTTTGACTTAATCCATCACTCGATGTGGGCAGTCGATTATGAGTATATTCGTCCTAGTTTTCTACAATTGTTGTATTTAACAGGTTGTTAGCTTAAAAGTCAATATAATCTGTGAAAGAGAGCAACAGTTCTCGCAGTTCAAATTGAAGGTCCAATCAAGTTCTGGATAAATCTGCAAGTGTTCAAATGCAGTTCATTCCTTAAGTCGTAGGAACGACTTAAATTAGCTCGAGACTCCTTTAGGTCGTCCAGTTCATGTCCAAACAACCTAACATAGGTCGGGCTCCCCTAAGTTGCTCTGCTCAAGTTATGAAGTTTATCAGTTATCTTCCTACGAGTTAAAACTATGCTGCGAGTTAAGTTAGGTCGCTAGTTCTTTAAGTCGTTCAGCTTTAAGTCGTGTGTTATTCTGATAAATTAGGTCGTTGGTTCTTTAAGTCGTTCAGCTTTAAGTCGTATGCTATCCTGGCAAGTTAAGTCGCAGTCCCTTATGTCGTTCGGAGTTTTATGATTAAGTCGCTAAGTCGTTCACAAAGTTAAGTCGCACGATTCATGTCCACACTGCTAAAGCCCAAGGTCATTCAAGGCTCTTAAGTCGAGCACGACCTAACTCTCCTTACTCGCTAACTCCTCTTCTTTCAACAAATCGCCTAACCTACTAACCTGTTAACCCAATAACCCATTAGCCTCTCTACAATAAAATCTGCCGTCTCTCCACACCACCAGATCATCCAAAACCAATTCAAAATACCTTGGATCCATCATAAACCCGATGCACTGCTGTGCTCTCATGAATTACAGCGACGACATGTCCAATAACGATAAAAAATCGATCATAATATGATTCGTAGCGAAATATGGCATGTGAAATCAGGTTAGGGTCGAAAAACGGGGAATTCACAATTCAATGGTGGTCGTGGTTGGATGATGATCGGAATTCACTTACGTAGTGTGATTGTAGGGATGATCGGCGACTGGTTGATTTAAATTCTTCTTTGAGAGCTTGAAAATCCTTTGAAGGCGGGTTAGAGTGTTAGAGCAGGTAAAGAAAGGAAGAAGTGATTTCAGCGACTTATATACAGGGGCAGAGGAACACAAATCGGCACGAACGACCTAACTCCCTCATAAGTCGCTCACGACTTAACGATCCAATATAACACGAGTTAAGAGATATCGAAGCACACGACCAAACTCCTAGGTGTATACTTCGAGGGGAAAGTGTTAACCCTCTTTTATTCAGCGACCTAGCGACCTAACGGTCTGGCGACCTAAGGCTCATGACTTAATGATCTGTAACAAGCTAGCGACCTATAGCACAAAACAGCTCAATACGATACGACCTAACGAGATAAGAAGGCTGCGACCTAACTCCCGAAAGACTCCTGCGACCTAACTCTTGAAAGTCTCCTACGACCTAACGAGAAGGCTGCGACCTAACTCCCGAAAGACTCCTACGACCTTACTCCTGAAAGTCTCCTGCGACCTAGCGAGATAAAGAGTGAGCGACCTAACGAGTTAGCGACCTAGCGACCTAGCAACTCAGGAAAGGCAACGACCTAACATGCTCCAGAGTTAAGCGGCACGACCTGCCTCTTCTATTAGGTCGCTCACGACCTAATCTTGCCGAGATAACTTCTGTATTTCATATGTTAGGTCGCTCACAGCCTGTATCTCACATAGAATGATTCCATTAAGTCGCCAACGACTTATGCTAACTCGGGATGACCCTTAGGTCGCTCACGACCTAAAACCCAACGACCTAAGCCCAGTTTTCTCCTATAAATACCCCGCCTACTCTGCATTTGAAAGAGGACAAATTTTTGGGAAACGCCAAGACTCTACTTATTTCCGTACTGACTTCAACATTTCAAAGGCAAAGGATACTTCAAAGAATCTTCAGAAAGAATCAAGTTCATTCAACATGAATCGAAAGAGCTTTTCTGCATCAAAGTTCTAATTACTTGTCTTTATTGTGTTGTAATCAAAGGATTATTGTAAAATCTGTAATCGAATCAATGAAAGAAGAGATTAAGTGGACGTAGGCTTGAATTTGAGCCAAACCACTATAAAACTGTTGTCTCTTTTCTGTTTTCTGCTATTCTCTGCTTACTTTTAGTTCCCGTACCAACGGGTGGTGCTTTCACTATATCACAAATTACACCAGGGTGTTAGCGTACATTTTTAGCGTTAACACTCCTTAAGGAGCATGAGAGAGTAAGTCCGGATGTGTTCGCTCGATGAATTCTCTGGATTCCCAAGGGCAATCCTTAGGATTTGAGGACCATTGAAATTTCACAAGAGGAACATCATTATTTCGAAGGCGTTTAACCTCCGAAGCAATGATTCGAATAGGAGGTTGCTCATAAGTCAAATTAGGCGAAACTTCAATTTCTTCAATAACACCGGGCTCAAGAATAGAATCAGAATCTCGAAGGCATTTCCGTAATTGAGAGACGTGGAATACGTCATAAATAGCAGAAAATTGAGCCGGTAGTAAAAGGCGATAAGCCACGGAACTAATGCGTTCGGTGATGGGAAAAGGGCCAATATATCGAGGTGCTAACTTTCCCGATCGACTGAAACGCACAACACCCTTCATAGGTGAAACACGAATGAACACCAAATCTCCCACAGAAAAATCTAATTTCCTTCTTTGGTTATTGGCATAGGATTTTTGTCTACTTTGAGCTTCTTCCATCCTATGACGAATAAGGTCAATCTTTTCTGTAGCATCACGAATAAAATATAAACCTAAAACCTGCTTCTCACCGGCTTCAAGCCAATACGAAGGAGATCGGCATGGCCTTCCGTAGAGTGTCTCGAAAGGTGCCATACCAATACTAGATTGGAAGCTATTGTTGTAAGAAAACTCAACAAGAGAAATATGATCTTCCCAACTTCCACCAAAATCAAGAACACATGCACGAAGAAGATCTTCAAGAGTTTGATTCACACACACTGTTTGTCCATCGGACTGAGGATGATAAGTGGGCTAAAATTAAGCTTCGTTCTCAAAGCTTTTTGAAGACCTTTCCAAATCCACTAGTAAATAATGGATCACGATCGCTAACAATAGAAGTAGGAACTCCATGCAATTTAACAATTTCTTTGACATAGAGTTTAGCCAAAAGAGGTATGGTCCGGTTGGACTGAACGGGAAGAAAATGGGCGGATTTGGTAAGTCTATCCACAATTACCCATAAAATGTCATGACTCGAACGAGAACGGGGAAGACCGTCAATAAAGTCCATGGAAATTTGATCCCACTTCCAAACTAGAATGTCCAAAGGTTGCAATAACCCACCGGGCCTTTGATGCTCGGCATTAACGAGTTGGCAATTCATGCAACGCTTAATGAAGTTAGCAATATCAGATTTCATTCCATCCCAATAATAAATTCATTTCTTGTCCGCATACATTTTACTACTACTAGGATGAATGGTAAATTTAGAACGATGAGAATCTTCTAAAATGACTTTACGAAGATCATTAGTATTTGGCACAATATGTCTACCAAATTTTGGAATGCCTCTGTGAGCATCGGTTTCAAAGTCTTTCAAACCATCAATATTTCTATCCCTACAACTTTGGCTAAGATGAGCCAATTCGGGATCTTGCTTTTGAGCTTCAAGAATGCGGTCTAAAAGAGAAGGATGAGCCTCAAGGCTATATAAAATAAGAGATGAACATGAATTAGATTCAAAATCTCGAATCTCACAAGTAGAAAATGTCTCGAGATCATTCCATTCGGATATCATCATGGAAACAACCACTTGTTGCTTATGACTAAGTGCATCGGCAACACGATTTCCCTTTTCGGGAGTATAAAGAATATCAAGATCATAAGATGCAAGGAATTCGAGCCAACGTTGTTGACGCAAATTAAGTTTCTTTTGAGAGAACAAATACTTCAAAGATTTATGGTTAGTGTAGAGAACAAATTTCTCTCCCAAAAGATAATGACGCCAAATTCTAAGGGCGAAAACAATGGCAGCGAGCTCTAAATCATGAGTGGCATATCTAGTCTCGGCAGGCTTTAATTGTCTAGAAGCATAAGCGATAACACGTTCCCTTTGCATGAGAATGGCTCCCAAACCAACATGACTATCATCGGTATAAACAATCAAGTCTTGGTTCCCTTCGGGAATCACAAGAATAGGAGCATCGGAAAGGAGTTCTTTTAATTTCTGAAAAGTAGCTTCACATTTGTCGGACCAAATGTAATTAACTCCCTTCTTTGTCAAACTAGTAAGAGGCATGGAAATTTTAGAAAAGTCTTTTATGAACTGACGGTAACAGCCCGCCAATCCAAGAAAGCTACGAATTTCTGTCACACTCTCCGGTCTCTTCCAATTTTGAATCACCACAATCTTTAAAGGTTCCACGAGAATCCTGGATTCAAAAATAATATGTCCTAAAAATTTCACATGGGATTGCCAAAAGTGGCACTTAGAAAATTTTTCTCTCAATTGATTGCTCCTAAAGGTTTCCAACACAATTCGAATATGTCTTTCATGCTCTTCCTCGGTTTTAGAATAAAGAAGAATATCATCAATAAAGATGAGAACAAATCGATCGAGGAAGTCTTTGAAAATTCGGTTCATTAGGTTATTAACGAAGTAAGCTGGAGCATTCATTAAACCAAATGGCATAACAAGCCATTCATAAGATCCATAATGAGTATGGAACGATATCAAAGGAATGCTATCCTCTACAATTCGAAGTTGATGGAAACCAGTTGCTAAGTCTAACTGTGAAAAGACTCTAGCACCACTAAGTTGATCGAATAGATCACAATCCGAGGTAAGGGATATTTATTCTTGATGGTGAGATCATTAAGCTTGTGGTAGTCAATGCAAAGCCTAAGTGTACCATCAGAATTTTTCACAAAGATAGCTGAAGCTCCCCAAGGAGAGGAACTAGATCTAATAAACTGTTTCGCTTCCAATTCGGATAATTGTTTACGCATCTCCTCATTTTCCTTATTGGACATACGATAAGGAGGAAGAGTGATAGGTAGAGCTCCATGGATTAGATTAATTCTGAACTAAATTTCACACTTAGGTGGTAATACTAAAACGGGCTCAAATATATCGAGAAATTCACAAAAACGTGAATGAGGGAAATGACATCTTCCTCATCATCATTATCGTCATCATGTGGACTTAGAGAATATAAGGATGCCACCGAATTGGAATCTGAATATTTAAGAACAATAGAAATCTTCTTAACAAATTGAGGATGTCGAAGATGGATAGTCCTCTCGGGACATAGGATGTGGGTTTCATACGATTAAGCCAATCCATTCCCAAAATCATTCCGAAACCTAGGTAACGCATAACATGCAAATCGGCTCGGAAAGCATAATCACATAAAATAATCTCGACATCTTTACAAAACAAACTGAGTGTTGCGGATCCACCAACCGGATGCGCAATTCTCAGTGAAGTCATCAAGCCCATAACTTTTAAAGACAAAGTATCAACAAGTTCCTTTGATATAAAAGAGGGAGATGCACCCGTATAAAAAAGAACTCGAATAGGATGATCATGGAACATAATAATGCCATCAAGGACAGAATGAGAAATACCTTGACCAAGAGAAGTGTTACTAGGGGCTTGCACAACATTCAGCTTTCCCTATTTCTTGCTTTGAAGTTTGGGACATGAAGATTTAGGATGACCCGAACTTTTGCAATAGCGACAAGTAACAGGCTTCGGACACTTATTTGCATAGTGGTTCTTAGAACCATAATTGTAGCATTCTCCACGACTAGAGGTAGGAGTCTTTGCTACTAAAGTTGCTTGCTTCCCTTTCTTGTTGGGATTAGGGCCTTTGAACTTGCCGTCGAGTTGCCTCTTCTTGTTGTTATTGAAGTTCTGTTTGGCACCCACAACATCTCCATCACTTTCTTTATCGGCCCCTTCAAATCGAAGAGCGATATCTACAAGCTGATCGAAAGGAGCTTCTAGTTTCAGAAGTAAAGGCTTTTTGATGTTCTTATTCAACCCATAGATAAACCTCTGATTTTTCTTCAATGGGGTATTAATATACTCGACCCGATATTTAGAGAGGGATTCAAAAGATGCGACATAATCTATCACAGAAGATTCACCTTGAATAAGGTTAATAAAGCATCAAGCTAAAGTTACTTTTTCAGCTTTCGGCACAAACTTCAACTCGAACCTTTCCTGGAATTGCTCCCAAGTAAGATCCGCTCAACAATTTCCAAAACCAAAAGCTCATACCAATCTAATGCTCTCTCATGGAGCATGCTAGAAGCCACTTGGACTCGATGTAGATCCACAAGATTCATGCGAGAAAATATGCAATCGCATGTTCTAAGCCAAGCTTGGACTTCTATAATGCTTTAGGAACCCTTGAATGGCCTTCCACCCAAATTGGTATAATCACTGCATAAGCGTGCAAACCCGGATTTAGGATGAGTAGGCTTAGGAATGGGTCTAGCAGCTTAGGCATTTTTTACAAGATCCAAAAGCTGTTGGGTAGACATGAATACGCCATCCTGAGGAGTAGCACAGGATTGACCGGCGCTGGGACGGCCAGGTCTAACCATTTCTCTTCTTTAAGAAAGAAAGAAAGAAGAGGAAAAAGGTTATTCTCAAAATGAATATCAAACAAACTTGATTGATAAAACAAGGCATCATAAAAGAAAATAGGATAGAACGGGTCCTATGACTCAAATTAAATCCTAAGGCATGATTCCTAAGAGAGACTTAGGACAATGATCCTTGCTAGATTATTCTATATGGTTCCAGAGTTTGGCTCTGATACCAAGCTGTGATGCCCCACCTCTATACTCACACAAGCTAAGGACACTACAAAGTAATGCCGTCGACTAGCATGAAGAATAAGGCTGTTGAGGAGCGACCATCTGTGTAATTGCTTTATGCGAGTACTAATATGTCAGATAGTATGTCATGCATTTCATTTCAAAGGGAAATCTGACATATCAAATACAAACTCAAAGCTACTACACAATGGCTATGTGGCCTTCGAAAACAAATATAAGATAAGCATAACAAAAATCAGTCACATATATTCATACCACTAAGGCGGAAACAGATATGAATATAAAACATAGAAGTGTACATCAAAGTAGTGGTCATACAAGATCCACCACAACACAAAAGAATAAGTACAAGTGCTAGACAAAAAAATATGTATATATCAAGGAGTCTCTATCTCGAATGTATAAAAACAAAAAAAACTACTAAGCTAAAGTAGATAGCCAAAAGTCAGAAGCTAGTCCCTGCTAAGATGTCAAGTGGAAGCACCTGAAACACCTCGGTCTGATCCGAGTATTATTTAAGAAGAAAAATAATAAACGGATTGGTCTAGCTATAAATATCATACAAAATGAGATAGGATAAGAGATATGACAAAAATATATGATAACAATAATGCCATACTATGACAAGTATATATTTGATAACAATGAAAATCATACAATATCTCAAATCTCCTCAAATATCCAAAAAGAATATCATATTCTTTAGCTTATTCACCAAACCTCAAATATTGACAAAACATATCAATGCAAATCACATAAATTGGTGAAACACAAATTCTAGAAATCAATAATTAGAAATCCAGAAAACACAAAGAGGGAGGCCTATCACAAACGGGAGCATGAAAACTCACCAACATATGTATCACAAACGGAACGCTATTCCATGGTCGCTAACCATCAAATTTGAGCTAAGGCTCCACAACCGGCCCGAAGACCATGGGTCGCTACCCCACCAATTTGAGCCGAAACTCCACAAACGGGGTTTAGTCCCCCACGCAGACAAAGAGACATCGCACATCGCTAGTCTAAATCAGAAAATGATCAACATTGATCGATACGTGTAAATTACACTAAGCTAGTAAATAAATGAGTTAGGCTTCGTGTCCCATAACCACTGGCTTAACTTAAATATTTACAAACAAATTTAGATTTCCACTCAAAAATTGTCACAAGATTTCAATCGAACAAGTCTAAGAATTAACCGATGAAGTAAACGCAAGCGTTTCATACCATTTGTTTTGCTAAGACGTATAATTGGATTTCTCATACGAATGAGGTAATGGTTTGTGTATACTAATAGATTGGAAAACGGATTTAAAAACGAGCTTTGTATTAAAAGTAATGTTGAAAACATTTTTGTGAAAGAGTTTGAGTATTTACTACTAGTATAAAAACCTTTGTAATTTAAAGTGACAAATCACAGAAATGATTGTAAAAACAATCTATCACAAAAATCCACATTCAACGACGTGAATTAAAAACATAAAAATCGATATCAAATCCATCCAATGGATATTCCCAAAAACTAGAAAATAAGTCATCAAAGTCGATAATAAATGACAACAACTAACCGAATCAACAAAAATCGGTAAAAATTGGAAATTCACACAAAAACTGGCAAAATAGGCAAAATTCCACAAATCTAGACGTATGGTAGGTTTAGCCAGACGTCTAGCTCTTGGTTCTAGAATTTTCTCCTTTTCCTTTTTGTTCTCTGAAGCCTCCCAGACGTCTGGTTAGGTTTAACCAGACGTCTGGTTCTGGGCTCTGGAATTTTGTTTTTCTGTCGTTTATTTTTTTTTCTTCTACTACCTTATCCAAACGTCTGGATTTTTCAACCAAACGTGTGGTTGCCTTTATTGGGCAACAGTTTGCCTAGGCCATTGATGGCCAAATCAATTCGGAAGTGATCGGACGAGCGATGGAGGCTAGGGATTTATGCCAAGCGACAACCTAGTCCTATAGGCTCTTCGATACACCCCAAATAACATGTCCAAACATTCATAGTATGATTTTTCATAAATTTTTGAATTCAAAACCAAAATTTGAAAATTCACCTATTCAAAAGCAATTGGACATGAAATAGATGTTAGGAATTTATACCTAAAAACAATGAAAGCTATAGACATAGATGTGAGTTCAAGAACTCACCTTTAAACTTCAAAACAACGAATGAGAAGCTCTAAAACAAAGCAAGACCAATTCCTCTTCACTACACCTCAAAGATCTTCAATCTATATCAAATGCAAAGTTTTTCCTAAGTTAGGTTATAGGAAAAATCAAGAATTGAAGAGGGATTGAGATGGAGAATATGAAGAGGATGCTTACCTAAGCTTCTCCTTAATTTTGGAACTTGAATTTGAATTTCCTAAGAGAACTAGGGCTTAGGAATTTTAATTTCCTCTTCCCACCATTTTCCCTAGGGCTTGTGTGTTAGGAAATTATGAAAGGAATGAATGAAGAGGAGTGGAGTTAGGGTATTTGGTAGAGGAGTTTTGGTTATCTTGTTGGGTTGGTGGGCTAGAACCAAACCCAAAGCCCAAATGAAAATACCAAAATCCTAATCAACTCCAAACATATCGATGTTTATACTTAAACAGGTTGTAAACGTCGTTTTAAAATCAATAGAAGTGGTCTCGAGTCCAAATTCGACTGTTTACAAAAAGTCTCATTTCAGACTTTAAATTCAACTAACGATGATATATTTAAATAAAACATTTAAATATATAATCGTAAAATATGCGGGTTGTTACATGTTTTCAAGCAAATCCAAAAGAATCTTATTTACAAATATTAAAAAGAATTTTGAGATATCTTTTGTACACACAGAATTTTGGTTTGTGGTATCCATCTTATAGCAATTTCGATTTGGTTGGTTACTCTGATGCAGATTATGTCGGTTGTCTTGTTGGTAGAAAGAGAACTAGTGGAACATGTTTCTTGCTAGGAAATTCCTTGGTTTCATAATAAAGTAGAAAGTATAATTATGTTGCATTATCTACCACAAAAGCATTATCATAGTATTCTTGATCGTCTCTGTTTAATCTTTCTACTTTCTGTCTTCAATTCTTTCTCCTCAAACCTGGAAATCATGGGATCTCTGTGGGATGATGAAGCTTGGGAGGAGGTGAGAAGGAAAAGAGGTAAGGCTACTGTGTCTTCGGGTCCTGATCAAAGACTTAATTTGGGAGGGCAAAGGCCGAATAGATCTGGAGTTATTCCAGATCGAAACGCGGGGAGGAGGGTGCAAGCGGATCTTTCTGTGCGAACATCTACAAATCATTCGAAAACTATAAAGCAGAAAGGATTGACGCCTGGTAGTAATTCTAAAATAATATTCACCATTTCAGAGAATGCAAAAAAGTTTTCATACAGAGAGGCAGTGCAAGTAGGAGCCGTAGGAGATCTAGGTAACCTAGATCTGGAATTTATTGAGCCTAAAATTGCGAACGGTAAGAGGATTGGTTCCCTTTCTTCTGAAGCTATTAAAGAAGCGGAGGGAGGTTGGGATCTTTGCATTTTATTATATGTGGTTGGGTATAAACCATGGTTAAGATCTTTTGAGGGTTATGCTAATAGAGTTTGGGCTACTAAGAAGTCGTTTACTATCCATACACGGAATAACAGATTCTTTGTAGTGAGATTTGGGTCTGAGGATGATTGTGTCAAAATTCTAAAATCAGGTCCTTGGTTTATGGATCGTAACTTGATCATTATGAAGCGACTGTCCCCAGATATGAGAACTGATAGAGATCTCCTCACATCGCTTCCTATGTGGGTTAGACTCCCTGGTTTAAGCTTTAAACTATGGTGCAATAAAGCTATTAGTGCTTTAACTAGTACTATAGGTGTTCCCATTAAGATGGATGAGGCCACAAAAAATAAATCTAGACTAGCTTTTGCTAGAGTTCTGGTTGAGGTAAATGCCACTTTTGGTATGCCTAATATCATAGAAGGTATGGACGACAACGGTAGAAGTTTCACTCAGGTAGTGGAATATGAGAATCCTCCGCCCATTTGTGGTAAGTGTGTGTGTTTTGGTCACGTTTCAGATGAATGTCCTATGGCTAAGACTTGGGTTCCTAAAGTGACGCAAGTTATTAACTCTGACAAGGAAAGACCTTCCGATCCTGGTCTGGCAGGAAGTGTGGTTATTAACAGGGAGGAAGGAGGACTTGAGATATCTAAGAAGGTGGAGAATCAGTTGCTAGATGGAAGTCACAATGTTTCAGAACCTCTTCAAGAAGACAATGGAGTTAGAACGAATGTTGGGACGGAGATCCCTTGTGGTGATGATTCGACTGAAGTCTTACAGTCAGAAGTGCATCAAGGAATACAAAATACAACTATTGCTAGTTCTACAATTGATGGACATCGGAATAGGTGCCAGTCTATTTCTAATGAGATGGAGCCAGGAGTTAGGGGTAATAATATTTTAGAGCAAAAACAAACGGAAGTTTTACCATCGGATCAGAGTTTAGAAAGAGCTGTACCCTCAGAAGAGCGTGGTGAGGGGGCAATTTCAGAAGTTTTAGAATCAGAACCTGTTTCTCACACCGAAATAGGAGCCAGAGAAGATTGCTACACTGTTCCCTTGGCCAGGTCGGGTCCTCCTCCTGATCAAGGAACCAATGGGCCTTTTATCCCTGTATCTCCTACTACCCCGGGAGCTAGAGTCTCGAGATCTTCTCCTCCGAAGTCACCTTCGCCTCACTTAACTTTACTTAATCGCCCGTCGTCATCATCGGATACCCATAATTTTCCAAACTCTTTACTGTCTAATGATATATTTATTGATGATTGTATATTTAATAATGTTAATTTTAGGAGAGGTACTGAATCTTGTTTTAACTCACAGGTTCAAGACATTCTGGATCAGGAAACAGGAACCACAGAAGTGGTAGAGGAACAGAGTTCTTATGATAAGGCAGACGCAGTTCAGGAGATATTGGAAGAGCAAATTCTGTCAAAGCCTCAGGACATAGAGTTTGAGAATATTCAGAAGGATAAGCTTGTTCGTAAGAATCCTTAATGGGTTCAGATGTTAGGCATTTCCTTGGAAGATAAAGGGGAGTCTCCCAACAGTAGGTCGTTGAGGACCCGTAATAACAAAGTCTTATAATGTCAGTAGCTAGCTGGAACGTTAGAGGGTTCCATAACCCCAATAGAATGGGAGAAGTGAGGAAACTCATAGATAAGTATAATATAAGTTGCTTTGGTATTCTAGAAAATAAATTGTTGCTTTCGGATTTAATGAAGCTGGAAAGAGCGTTGGAAGACAGATGGAAAATTATTAGTAATGTCTCTTGTTATTATAAATGTAGGATCATGGTCCTTATTGATGGAAATTATTGGGATTACAACTACATTAGTATGAGTGATCAACACATTACTATCGAACTTATCAACCCATCGAAGTTCAAATGTAATCTAACTTTTGTTTACGCTCATAATTTTGTTGATTTTAGGAAAAGATTATGGAAAAATTTACAGGAGGATGCTATTAATATCTACAGACCATGGATGGTCCTCGGGGACTTTAACTGTATTTGTAGACCCTTAGAAAAAAAAGGAGGTAAGCCTGCTATTTTTGGAAACTTGTTTGAGTTAGATGATCTGTCTAATCATACTGGTCTTAATGAGATTAATATTAAAGGTTATGAATTTTCTTAGTGGTCTGGTCCGAGTCGAAACATATTCTCAAAAATAGACAAAGCTTTTGCTAACCTAGATTGGATTAATCTATTTACAGACTTATCGGCTGAATATTTGCCTCCTTCTGTGAGTGATCATAATGCTGTACTTGTTTCGCTTTATTCCAAGTCGAGGGTTAAAAACAGTCCTTTCAGATATATGAATCATTGGTCCTTATCTGACCAATATTTTCCTTTGATTGAGAAGTTTTGGATTTCTAACCAAAAAGATAGACCTTTGTTTCAGATCATTAGTATCCTTAAAAATATCAAGAGAGGGCTAAAGAGTTGGAGTGTTAAATCACGTAATATGAAACAAGAGGTTATAGTCCAGAGAGAGAATTGTTCAAGACTTCATAAACTTCTGGAAAAAGTTTATGATCACAATTTAGGACTGGAATTTCAAAGAGCTAAGATAAACCTGGAATTAGCTCTTAAGAAAGAATTTCTGGTAGCTAAACAAAAGGCTAAATGTGATTGGCTTATGATGGGCGATGAGGCTTCTTCTTTTTTTTATGCTAAGATGTCTAGCAGAAGAAATAGTAAGCGCTTGACCAATATTGTAGTTAATGGTACGACGGTCTCGGAAGACAAATTTGTTGATTCGGCTATTGACTATTTTAAACGCATTTTTAATCTCCCCTTTAGTGATCAATTTCCTGAAGTTATTTGTAAAACGGTTATTTCTGATTATGGTGCTAATTTTCTGAATGAGAGTATATCCTTGGAAGAAATTAGATTCGCATTGTGGGATATCAAAGATATTGTTTCCCCTGGACTGGATGGTTTTAACTCTTTGTTTTTTAAGACTCATTGGAATCTTTCGAAAGATTTAATTTTCAAAGCTTTGAATGATATTTTCTTAAAGGGTGTTATTATCAAGGAGTGGAATCATACGTTTATTCATTTGATTCCAAAAAAAGCCAACTCCTCTTGCATTCTTGATTTCAGACCCATAGCTTGTTGTAATACATTATATAAAGTTTTATCTAAAATATTGTGTAATAGACTGGGTCCGTTTATGGATAAGTTGGTGTCCCCTAATCAGACGGCTTTTATCAAAGGAAGATCAATAGGGGATGGAATCTTGTTTGCTCATGAAATTATAAGGGGTCTCGGAAGAAAGGATAATAAACATATGTGTATCAAAATTGATTTGAAGAAAGCTTATGATTCGATCAACCGATCTTTTGTTATACATATGCTTATAAACATGGGTTTTCCAGGTAAATGGGTGAAAATTATCGAAGATATTATTAAGACTCCTGTTTTTTCTATCATTGCTAATGGAGAAGCGCACAGTTATTTCAAGAGTTCTAACGGGCTTCGTCAAGGTGACCCGCTTTCCCCTATACTTTTTACTTTGGTTATGGAATATTTTACTTTACTGATGGACAGTAAAGTCAGAGACGGTCTTATCTCCCCAGTTACAGATTTTGATAATAAGTTGACTCATCTTATCTACGCTGATGACATTATTGTATTTACAAAAGCTAATGCTCAGACAGCAACTGCTATAAGTGATGTTTTTAAGACCATGAAGGAGGTTACTGGTTTGGATCTTAGGTTTGAGAAATCTAATGTATTTTTTGGGAAAGGGGTGGATTGTTGTTCAGATATCAGTTCGATTCTTAATATACAACAATTGGATCTTCCTATAAGGTACTTGGGTATTCCTTTGTATGGTGCTAATTTAAAGGATAAGGATTGCTCTCCCTTATTAGAGAAAATTAAGTTAAGGTTTGATAGTTGGGAAACTAGAATGCTTAGTCTAGCTGGGAGACTTGAACGTATAAAATCTACTATTTATCCTATAATACAATTTTGGATGCAATGTTTTTGTCTTTCAGTCTCAACGCTAAATAAAATTAAACACTTGATCTTAAACTTTCTATGGAAAAGTCGCAGCAGTAAGATTCCTTGGGAGATTTTGTGTAGGCAAAAAGAAGAAGGAGGAATGGGATTGAGAAATTTAGAAGAGATGAACCGAGCGTTATATATCAAACTGATATGGAAAGTGATCAACTCTGAAGGAATTTGGGCAAAGTTAATGCATAGTAAATGTATTGGTCAAAAAAGTTTTTGGGAAATTAATCAGCGATTGGACGACTCGGGAGTTTGGAAATTCATTTTGAAAAATAGACAGGTAGCTTTGAAATGTTTTTCTCTTAATATTGCAGATGGTAAAACTATTTCTTTATGGTATGATCCATGGCTTAATGGTAGTTCTATTATGGAACGCATTGGTAGAGATACTGCTTTCCGAACTGGTTCGGAAAATCTATCTCTCTGCAAGATCATAAAAGACGGTGTGTGGAAGTGGGATTCATATAGTTTTCTATGTCTTATTCATGCAGAAATTGAAGGAGTTAAGATTCATAATAATAGAGATAGGGATTTTTGGTCTTGGAAATGTTCAAAGGATGGATTATTCCAATTTAAAAAAGTATGGAACACGGTTAGATCCAGTTTTGAGACTAAGTACTGTGCTCCTTTGGTCTGGAATAAAATTCATGTTCCCAAAATGGCGGTATGCCTGTTTAAAGTCGTCAATGACTATCTTTTGACAAAAGAAAGACTCCTACAAAAGCAGATTGTCGTGGACCTTAATTGTGTCTTTTGTAACAATTACATTGAAAATATAGATCACCTATTTTTTCAATGTAACTTTACAGAAAGTATATGGCTTTGGAGTTGTAAAAAATTTCTTCAAACTCCGAAAAACGCACTTTCATTTTCCTTAAAAGAGGATCTACAAAAAATTGTTTCATTTTCTAGCTCTAAGAGTCTCAGTTCAGACTTGTTTCAATTGTCGTTATCAGTTTGTGTCTGGCATATTTGGAAAGAAAGAAACGAAAGGATATTTCAGAATCGTTTTACAGATAGGTCGCAGATTTGTAAGAACATTTTCCAGGTAATGAATATCAGAATGGCAAAATAAAAAAACTTCAAGAACATTACTGGAATGAATGCAGTAATAGCTTCGAAATGGGGATATACCTCCCAACGCTGAATTGGGGTTCCTTCTGCTTTATCATAAGATCTGTTCTTCTCCTTCCTTCTTGCTTCTTTATCTCATGGTTCCAGGTTTCTCTGATCCTGTTTTATTTACAATTTTCTTCCTCTCTTATAAATTACATCTTATTTTACAATTTCAATACATATTGAATTAGCTATATAAGGTTGCAGATCTGCAGGATATTCCGAGTGCTTGAACCTGGGCAAAGCAGTAGTTAGTTGAGAAAAGAGGTTAAATTTGGAGGTTTTCTTCGGTATATACCTTGTCTACCCAGGAGATTTTTGCTTGTCGCCTTTTACAGTTTCGTCCTAAATCACTGCCACTTCAGTTCTGAGCAGAATCAAAAGAAATTAGATTTCTTAAAGCTTTTAGAGGTTTTCTTATTAGAATTCAAGAGACTTATCTTGTCCTCTCTGTCCAGGAAGGTTGGATATCGTCATAGAAGTTGTTTCTGCTTGTTCCGACTGTTAGTTTCCCAGCTTTAGTCGATCTGTGTTCCTTTGCTGCTGATCTTGGTTCCTATGGTTCAAACGACATTTGTTAGTTCATCGTTGTAAAGTCTTAAGACTTACCTTTTCTTAGACAGAGAGACTTATCTTTCGAGATTTTGCGAAGTGCTGGATCTAGTTGTAACAACCCAGAGTTTTATAGCAGTTGAATATCGTCAAATGACGATTTAATTCGATTAGCAATTGCAGTTGAAGTTTCTTTTTTAATTTTGAGTGAAATTCTTTTATAAATTGTTATTAAAAGAATTTCTGGGCTTTAGAATATAGGCCCATATCTTTTTCTTTTGATACTGTGATAACCCGATCCCCCCTTTTTTCTTCCATTTGGATTCGAACCCTAAAAGCATACGAAAGAAAATAAAAATGGCAGCCTAGTTTCTTCGTCTTCGTCCCCAAACATCCAAATTAGGGCTTCTGAGAAATCGTTCGAAGTCGCGCCTCTGTCGATCAATGTTCCTTCGAGCTTGCTCGGTGGCTTCAGACTGTTCGAATCACAGCTTCGACATTGAGCTGTTCGTTCGCCTGCATCGAAACTTTTCAAGAAGGCTCGAATTCAACTCGATATCCACGTTGAGGAGCTCGCCTCTGCGATAGTCTCGATCGATTAATAAGGTGAGTAAACTTGTACTCGCATCTAATTCAATTCTCCAGTGCGTGATTTTGGGTGTGAAATTATATGGATTCAATCCTTTCCTATTTCATGATTTCGTGATTTGATTTTCACCTTGGTACGCACGGCTTTGAATTTGTAGCGTTCGAATTTCTTGTTTCATACGGCAATAAAACTTTCCTCTTTTTTTTCATTCGTGAATTTTGAATTCGACTTCTCTGGTACTTGAATTTTATAACTTGACTTCTGTGTAGATTCATATGTTCATCTCGGTCCATTACTGTTTTCGTGAACTTCGAATTCACTGTGAATTAAAGCTTTAGTTTGCCGTCCACTGTGAGCTTCGTCTCTGGCCATCTTTTTGCCATTTGTTATTTGATTCATCAAGCATCATTGTTTACTTATTTGTAGTTGTTGTACTGTTGTTTGTAGTTAATTGCTTTGAGTTGATCTTGTCTGATTTGAGTCTTAATATACTTGTTTCACAGTATATTTAGTTGCCACATTATCTCGACTTTGTAAACACCTTGCTTGTGCTTGTCATTGATTCTGTCTGGTTGCACTTTGATGTTGTTTATGTGTTCACTCTTGTAGTCACTAAACTTGATTTCTGTTGTAATGTTGTTGAGTTGCTTTGGGATTGAACTTCTGTTGCTTTGACATTGTATTCATTCCTGTAGTTGCTCGACACATTTGTTGTTATTCTATGCTGCACTCTGTAATCTTGAGTTGCACAGTTCTTTGCAGTGCTTCATGTTGTATTCATCCTTCATTTGAGCATTTCATTTGTTCTTCATTTCTAGTGTGTAGTTGTTCAACCTGGTTTGGGGTTGTTGCACTGCACTTTGTATAGTTACCACTGTTTCAAGTATGTGGCCTTCATTATTCATGTATCTGCATTTCATATGCCTGCAACCTTGAATTTCCTGTTGCATATGGATTTGAAATTGTAGCATTGACCCTGTACCACTTGGTGTTGTAGTGCACTGAGCATTCATGTAGTCACTGGGTTGCTTTGTTATGTTGGTGACATTTGCTTGTGGTCTGTTGTATCCTTCATTATTGTATCTCACTATGATGCATTGAGTTCGACATTTGAAATATTGTGCTGACAAATTTGTAGCATATATCCGATCATCCTGTTGCACTTGTCACTGCTGTGTCTTCGTTTCATTGCCTCCATTCAGAAATTTTGTTGCAATTTGATTATTTGAGCTTGTATGCTTCATGTTTGGCATGTACATGCTCATTTGTTATATGCAGTCATCTTCTTGTCCACTGTCTTGAGTTTTTGGCTTCACTGTGCATATGTAGGCTTGTCTGCATTGGTTGAGTATTTTATTGAACTCGTCAGATGCTGAGATGATTTTGTCGACTTTGGCCATTCATCGGCCACTCGATTTTGTTAAAACTGTACCCTGATTTTCAGTTGCTATCACTATACAATGCTCTTATTCTTCTTTATGTTGCAATGCTTTAAATCATATATGTTGATTTCCTTTTGTTGCTTTATTGGCCCTTGAACATTTATGAGTGTTCCTTTTTACTGTGGCATTGGTTTTGGGCACAGTTGCTTTGCGCCTCTGTTGTGCACTTCACATTTTCAACTGCTGTTTTATTGTGCAGTTGTTTCTGCTTTCATTTGTTGATGTTTCTCCTTTGTGATCTCGTGGTGACTGCAGTTTTGTTTCAGATTGCCCTTGTATTCGTTTATGTCTACAATTGCATGTGTTTTGCAGTTTTCCCCCTGTTGGCCTCTAATTCACTTGAGTTGAATCCGGTACTTCGGGGTTTGACCTTGTGATCATTTGTGACTTTCACTGAGCTCTTGTGTATCTCATGCGATAGTGGCGAGGCAGTACACGCGTGCGTGTACTGCAGCCCTATCAGATTTGACAGTTTTAAATTGATGTTTCGATTTGTGAATTGTTTCGATGGTTAATTTCAATGGTTTGGAGTTGTATTCTGATTTGGATTGTTGATTTGTCGTTTAACACTTTTTAGTGTTATATATGCCGTTATCCAATTCTCGTATCGAGAGTTGGATATATGAGATTTCTGTGACTATCGTCTATTTGATATTGGATTATTATTGCTTCTGTGTATTAATAACTGAGTTTGAATTAGACTGACCCGGGTATTATTTTCTTTGAATTTAATACTCGGGTCAGACCGAGTATTTACAGGTTGTAGATTTTTAGCTTTGGGTTGCTGCTAGAGCTATGAAGACTTTTTATATCATTTGAAGTGGTCTTCGTCTTGTTGTAGTAGTCAGTGGGTCTGTTTTAACATGATAATGTATTCATGTATATTAGTCGATAATTTACTTGTATATATAACTTCTTGAGTCGACAGTTGTAGTTGTATCATTTGTATTGTGTAAAATGTATTGTAACTGATATCAGTTATTATATATATGAGACTTTTCGTTCCATCTGTATTCCGCATTTATGTCATCTGTGTTATTTTTATATCTATTGTCCTAAACTATTATAGCCACTGTGTAGTAGCTTTGAGTTTGTATCGGTATGTCGGATTTCCTCCTGTAATAAAAATGCATGTTATTCTATCTGACATATCGGTGCTCGCACAAAGCAATTACATAGATGGTCGCTCCTCAACAGCCTTATTCTCCGTGCTAGTTGACAGCACTACACCGTAGTGTTCTTGGCTAGCGTGGGTATAGAGGCGGGGCGTTACAGCTTGGTATCAGAGCCTGGGGTTTAGGACAACTATAAAACATAACTTAGATGGAGCATGTGTTACAACTATTTGTCGATGTTTTATCTCTCATCTTTAAATATGATTATTAATGACTGTTAGGTATGAATTCCTAACGCTTATTCATGTGCATTTGATTTTGATTTCGTAAAAGCATTTTGGCTTCTACCTCCGTTTGCTTTGCGAACTCAAGTTATATTTTTGATGATGAGAAATTTTGTTCTTGTGTTTTCGGTTTTGAATTGATTTAGCCGATGTTGATTTTGTTTTAATTTGGCAAATTAAAGCCATTTTGACTTTTGGACTTTGTTCCACTTTTGTGCTATGCTATGAGTGTCATTGTGTACCTGTTGCACTGTGATGAAAAATAGCGTGACCAGTTGCAAATTAAGTGATTTTGATTTTTCATTTATATCTAGTTTGAATCTCCGCGATTTTGAACTTGATATTTTGTGTTTTCCTCAGCTTGAATTCCATTCGACTTCGACTAGTTTGCATCTGCATTGAATTCAAACTTGTTTACCTCTTGGTTTTATTTGCTGTTTCTCTATAATTCTGTTTTTGAGAAATTGCTGATTTCTTGATTTCCAAGATTTTGACTTTGTTTGCTGTTGGATTCTTTGATGATATTGATTCATTTTGTATTTGACAGTGACCATTAATTGTTGACTTCGACAGTGACTTGATTCTTATTTTCGTTGAAGTCATTTATACATTTATACATTTATGCATTTATGCATTTCTTCTCGTTTTGCTTTGTTTTTCCAATTGATAATCGATTCTTCTTTTCTAATTAGTTGTTATCACCTTTGTCGACTTTGATAACTTCTACTTTCGGAATTTTTGGGTATTCTTACTTTGATGAATTTGGAATCGAATTCTTTGAATTTTATTCACGTCTTCGAATGTGAAATTTTAGTGAATTGACTTGCTTTCCAAATTTAATCGATTCTTGATTATTTCCCCGATTTGTTGCTATCATTTATTAGCAACTTTGATGATATTTTCTTCGGGATTTCTATGAACATACTTTTTGATGGATTCGGTATCGATTTCTTTGGATTCTATTCACATCTTTGTATGTGAATTCTTGTGATTGATTGTTTCTACAATCAATGTGATTTGTCACTTTAAAAATATAAAGGCTTTCTATACCAGTAGTAAATATTAAAATCCTTTTCTCCAAACAATTTCAAAATTTATTATAAAACTCATTTTCTTAAACGGTTTTCCAATCTATTTGTATATACAAGCCTTTATTTCACTCGTATGAGAAATTGAATTAAACGGCTTAGTAAAACAAGTGGTATGAAACGCTTGCGTTTACTTCGTCGGTTAACTCCTGGACTTGTTCGATTGAACCTTTTGTGACAATTTTCTAGTGAAGATTTACAATTTGTTCGTAAATATTTGAGTTAAGCTAGTGGTTATGGGACATGAAGCTAAACTCTTATATTCACTAACTTAGTGTAATTGACACTTCTTAATGATCATGACGATCATTTTTGTGATTTAGACTAGCAATTGTGCGATGTCTCTTTCTCTGTACGGTTAGACTAGGCCTCATCGGTGTGATTTCGTCTCACACATATCTCTTGGGCTTTGAGGATTGTCTAGACACCATTGTGTGATTTTGTCTCACACATATTGCATGGTTAGACTAGGCCTCATCGGTGTGATTTCGTCTCACACATATCTTTTGGGCGTTGAGGATTGTCTAGACACCATTTGTGTGATTTCGTCTCACACATTTTGTGTGATGTTTCGCCATCACATATGTGGGGTAGCGACCCACGGTCTTCGGACCATTCCTGTGTGAAAATTTAATGGATGGCTTCCATGAGATAGCTTCTCGTCATGTGATACCGGCCGGTGAGTTTTCATGCTCCCATTTTGTGATAGGCCTTCCCCTTTTCCTTTTTATGATTTAGACTAGCGATTGTGCGATGTCTTTTTGTTTGCGAGGGAGACTAAACCCCGCTTTGTGCGATGTTTCGCCATCACATATGTGGGGTAGCGCCCCACGGTCTTCGGACCATTCCTGTGTGAAACTTTAATGGTTAGCCACCATGAGATAGCGTCTCGTCATGTGTTATACCGGTGTTTTTAAGTTTTCATACTCCCGTTTTCTGTTAGGCCTCCCCCTCTTTGTGATTTCTGGATTTTGTGTGTAGATTTCTAGAATTTGTGTTTTCTGGATTTCTTGCGATGATTTCTAGAATTTGTGCTTCACCAACTTTCGTGATTTCTATTGATAAGTTTTATCAATTTCCGGTGCATTGGTGAATTCATGTGTTATTGACTTGTTATGAATACAAGATTAGGGTATGATATCCTTTTCTATCTTTGAGAAGATTCTTGTGACATTTTTGATGAATGAAAATTCATTGGTATCATATTTTGATGCCAGTTATTTTGATGAGATTCTGATGTGTTAACTTCATTAACCGTCAATTTTGAAATGGATTTACATGCGGGTCCCCCGCAATGCTGATTTTGTTGTCCGTTCTTACGGTATTTTGAAAAGTGCGACTTCCTTATCAAAGTTACTACTGATATTGCTAATTTAATCACGTGTTTTCAAAATTCTTTATTTTAAAAAGTTGTTTCAAAAATATAAATTAAAATTGTTTTCAAAATTTTTAGTTTACAATTTTCAAAAGAACGAGGAAGCGATTTAAACGTTTCAACAAAATCGAGGACTATGACCCCTTTCTTTTACTGATTCGCTTAATTCCGGACTTGTTCGTTTGAGAATGTGAAATGTTATTTTTAAAACACACAATTTTGCACTTTTAAGGAAACGATAAAGAGATTTAAACGATTTAGCAAAAGTACGGAGTATGGAGCCATACTTTTACTAGTTCGGTTAATTCCGGACTCGTTAATTGAATATTTATGACTTCTGATTATCGTTTTTGATAATCAAATATTTGTGAAATTTGATTATCATTGGTGATAATTAAATATTTTTCGATTTAATTATCATTTGAGATAATTAAATATTTTTCGATTTGATTAATCGAATATTTGTGATTTCTGATTATCGTTTTTGATAATCGGATATTTGTGATTTCTGATTATCGTTTTTGATAATCAGATATTTGTGAAATTTGATTATCATTAGTGATAATTAAATATTTTTCGATTTAATTATCGTTTGAGATAATTAAATATTTTTCGATTTGATTAATCGAATATTTATGATTTCTGATTATCGTTTTTGATAATCGGATATTTGTGATTTCTGATTATCGTTTTTGATAATCAGATATTTGTGAAATTTGATTATCATTAGTGATAATTAAATATTTTTCGATTTAATTATCGTTTGAGATAATTAAATATTTTTCGATTTGATTAATCGAATATGTGTGATTTCTGATTATCGTTTTTGATAATCGGATATTTGTGTTTCTGATTATCGTTTTTGATAACCAGATATTTGTGAAATTTGATTATCATTAGTGATAATTAAATATTTTTCGATTTAATTATCGTTTGAGATAATTAAATATTTTTCGATTTGATAATCGGATATTTGTGATTTCTGTTTATCGTTTTTGATAATCAGATATTTGTGATTTCCGATTATCGCTTGTGATAATTCGATATTTGAGACTCTAATTGTCGTTTTGATAATTAAATATTTGTTGATTTGATTATCGTTTTTGATGATTGAATATTTGCAATTTTTGAGATTTGAGCTTCGTCTTTTTCTCTGGCGATTCAGGTGAGTAATTTGATTTACTCACATTCAATTCGTGCTCAGTATGTGATTTCTGCTCTGATTCCTTTTCTTTTAATTGCTGGAACTCGATTGTTCTTGCTTTCTTAGTCGATGATGATGTTTGGGGTTGTTTATATAGTCGGCAGATTTTGATTCCTTGATCCCCACGATGTTGATTCTTTTGATTTGAAGCAGTCGAACCTTTTGATTTTATATCTGATACTTTCATGATTTCAATACTTCCCTGTTGGCATTTTCCTTGCTTATGCATTCGACATTTCCATGCTCTTATGGTTGTTACCTTTTATCCATTTATTCCGTATGATTGCGAGACGCAATTTCTTTAAGGAGGGGAGCCTGTAACAACCCAGAGTTTTATAACAGTTGAATCTCGTCAAATGACGATTTAATTCGATTAGTAATTGCAGTTGAAGTTTCTTTTTTAATTTTGAGTGAAATTCTTTTATAAATTGTTATTAAAAGAATTTCTGGGCTTTAGAATATAGGCCCATATCTTTTTTTTTGATACCGTGATAACCCAATCCCCCCTTTTTTCTTCCATTCGGATTCGAACCCTAAAAGCATACGAAAGAAAATAAAAATGGCAGCCTAGTTTTTTCGTCTTCGTCCCCAAACATCCAAATTTGGGCTTCTGAGAAATCGTTCGAAGTCGCGCCTCTATCGATCAATGTTCCTTCGAGCTTGCTCGGTGGCTTCAGACTGTTCGAATCACAGCTTCGACATTGAGCTGTTCGTTCGCCTGCATCGAAACTGTTCAAGAAGGCTCGAATTCAACTTGATATCCACGTTGAGGAGCTAGCCTCTGCGATAGTCTCGACCGATTAATAAGGTGAGTAAACTTGTACTCGCATCTAATTCAATTCTCCAGTGCATGATTTTGGGTGTGAATTTATATGGATTCAATCCTTTCCTATTTCATGATTTCCTGATTTGATTTTCACCTTGGTACGCACGGCTTTGAATTTGTAGCGTTCGAATTTCTTGTTTCATACGGCAATAAAACTTTCCTCTTTTTTTTCATTCGTGAATTTTGAATTCGACTTCTCTGGTACTTGAATTTTATAACTTGACTTCTGTGTAGATTCATATGTTCATCTCGGTCAATTACTTTTTTCATGAACTTCGAATTCACTGTGAATTAAAGCTTTAGTTTGCCGGCCCCTATGAGCTTCGTCTCTGGCCATCTTTTTGCCATTTCTTATCTGATTCATCAAGCATCATTGTTTACTTACTTGTAGTTGCTGCACTGCTGTTTGTAGTTAATTGCTTTGAGTTGATCTTGTCTGATTTGAGTCTTAATATACTTGTTTCACAGTATATTTAGTTGCCACATTATCTCGACTTTGTAAACACCTTGCTTGTGCTTGTCATTGATTCTGTCTGGTTGCACTTTGATGTTGTTTATGAGTTCACTCTTGTAGTCACTAAACTAGATTTCTGTTGTAATGCTGTTGAGTTGCTTTGGGATTGAACTTCTGTTGCTTTGACATTGTATTCATTCATGTAGTTGCTCGACACATTTGTTGTTATTCTATGCTGCACTCTGTAATCTTGAGTTGCACAGTTCTTTGCAGTGCTTCATGTTGTATTCATCCTTCACTTGAGCATTTCATTTGTTCTTCATTTCTAGTGTGTAGTTGTTCAACCTGGTTTGGGGTTGTTGCACTGCACTTTGTATAGTTACCACTGTTTCAAGTATGTGGCCTTCATTATTCATGTATCTGCATTTCATATGCCTGCAACCTTGAATTTCCTGTTGCATATGGATTTGAAATTGTAGCATTGACCCTGTACCACTTGGTGTTGTAGTGCACTGAGCATTCATGTAGTCACTGGGTTGCTTTGTTATGTTTGGTGACATTTGCTTATGGTCTGTTGTATCCCTCATTATTGTATCTCACTATGATGCATTGAGTTCGACATTTGAAATATTGCGCTGACAAATTTGTAGCATATATCCGATCATCCTATTGCACTTGTCACTGCTGTGTCTTCGTTTCATTGCCTCCATTCAGAAATTTTGTTGCAGTTTGATTATTTGAGCTTGTATGCTTCATGTTTGGCGTGTACATGCTCATTTGTTATATGCAGTCATCTTCTTGTCCACTGGCTTGAGTTTTTGGCTTCACTGTGCATATGTAGGCTTGTCTGCATTGGTTGAGTATTTTATTGAACTCGTCAGATGCTGAGATGATTTTGTCGACTTTGGCCATTCATCGGCCACTCGATTTTGTTAAAACTGTACCCTGATTTTTAGTTGCTATCACTATACAGTGCTCTTATTCTTCTTTATGTTGCAATGCTTTAAATCATATATGTTGATTTCCTTTTGTTGCTTTATTGGCCCTTGAACATTTCTGAGTGTTCCTTTTTACTGTGGCATTGGTTTTGGGCATAGTTGCTTTGCGCCTCTGTTGTGCACTTCATATTTTCAACTACTGTTTTATTGTGCAGTTGTTTCTGCTTTCATTTGTTGCAGTTTCTCCTTTGTGGTCTCGTGGTGACTGCAGTTTTGTTGCAGAGTGCCCTTGTATTCGTTTATGTCTGCAATTGCATGTGTTTTGCAGTTTTCCCCCTGTTGGCCTCTAATTCACTTGAGTTGAATCCGGTACTTCGGGGTTTGACCTTGTGATCATTTGTGACTTTCACTGAGCTCTTGTGTATCTTATGCGATAGTGGCGAGGCAGTACACGCGTGCGTGTACTGCAGCCCTATCAGATTTGACAGTTTTAAATTGATGTTTCGATTTGTGAATTGTTTCGATGGTTAATTTCAATGGTTTGGAGTTGTATTCTGATTTGGATTGTTGATTTGTCGTTTAACACTTTTTAGTGTTATATATGCCGTTATCCAATTCTCGTATCGAGAGTTGGATATATGAGATTTCTGTGACTATCGTCTATTTGATATTGGATTATTATTGCTTCTGTGTATTAATAACTGAGTTTGAATTAGACTGACCCGGGTATTATTTTCTTTGAATTTAATACTCGGGTCAGACCGAGTATTTACAGGTTGTAGATTTTTAGCTTTGGGTTGCTGCTAGAGCTATGAAGACTTTTTATATCATTTGAAGTGGTCTTCGTCTTGTTGTAGTAGTCAGTGGGTCTATTTTAAGATGATAATGTATTCATGTATATTAGTCGATAATTTACTTGTATATATAACTTCTTGAGTCGACAGTTGTAGTTGTATCATTTGTATTGTGTCAAATGTATTGTAACTGATATCAGTTATTATATATATGAGACTTTTCGTTCCATCTGTATTCCGCATTAATGTTATCTGTGTTATTTTTATATCTATTGTCCTAAACTATTATAGCCACTGTGTAGTAGCTTTGAGTTTGTATCGGTATGTCGGATTTCCTCCTGTAATAAAAATGCATGTTATTCTATCTGACATATCGGTGCTCGCACAAAGCAATTACATAGATGGTCGCTCCTCAACAGCCTTATTCTCCGTGCTAGTTGACAGCACTACACCGTAGTGTTCTTGGCTAGCGTGGGTATAGAGGTGGGGCGTTACACTAGTATATTGTGTGCTTTGATTTGGAATTAGCAGAGGATTGCTGGTGACCTTCGCTCTTCCTTGACTCGCCGTCATTACTAATATTTTAGGTTTCCTTTTTAGAGATGAGTTAATGAGCGAATGAAGTAGTTTGTTGTAGCCGGGTTTCCTTTTTTACTTTACAGTTCAGTCTAGATGTTTCTAGATATCGTTTTGTTTTGGTGGGCTTTGGGCTGTAGGCTTTTGAACTCTTATTTAGCTGCCTTTGGCCTTGTATTTGTTTTTTTGTTCTTTACCCTATACTTAATAGAAAAGTTTGAATCCTTATTAAAAAAAATAACTTTTTGAACCTCCACCGCTATAGAACCACTAAGCGCTTTCACTGCACAGTTGTGCATCACTGTTGTTAACGCTAAAAAGTGAACGCTAACACCCGGTGTGTGTAATAGATTCGTGAAAGCACCACCCGTTGGTACGGGAACAGAATATAGGCTGAAAATAGCAATAAAACAGTAAAGGAACAGCAGATTTATAGTGGTTCGGCCCGTAATTTAGCCTACGTCCACTTTATAGTCTTTATTACTGAATCGGGTTACAAGACGATACAAAACACTTGTCAAATACAGTACAATTTGATCACACAACAATCTCGACTACTAGCTCAAACTTCGGTGATGAATCTTGCTAAATCCGTGTCGGATGAATGAAGTCCTTCACGAAGCTTGTTGTAGTGCCTTGAGTGTTGGAAGATCTTATCTTGTCAAATGAGTTGAGAGTGCGGCAGAGTAACGTTGCTTTAGAAAATGAATGGCCAAAAGTCCCTTACTCGTTGGAGTTTGGGGGATATTTATAGAGTAAAATCTAAACTGGAAATTTTCCTAAGTCTTAAGTCGTGACCGACTTATAGAAAGTCCTAGGTCGTAAGTCGGCGAGGAGATAGGGGTTTATATTAGTTCCCCCTAAATATCCAGAACGAGCTAAAGTCATAAGTCAGCAGCGACTTAGCATACGTCGTAGGTCGGTAACGACTTAAGAGATGTATCTTGGGTTACATGGTTTCTTCTGAATGAGTTAGTATGAGTCGTACGCGACTTACAGAAGGTCGTAGGCCTTAATTCGGAGACTTCTTTATCTCGTAGACTCTTAAGTTGGAGCATCTCTTGAGTCGGTGCCTACCTTAACTCGGAGCATTCCTCAAGTGGGTAAGTGTTTTAGGTCGGAGCTGTAGCTAGGTCGGAGCTCTTTTTGACAGTTAGGTCGGTCAACTACTGAGTCGGTCCTGTAGCTTAAGTCGTAAACTGATTTAGGTCGGAATCTTTCCTTAACTCGGTAGGTCGTAAGTTCCCATAGGTCATTAGGCTCTTAAGTCGGCAGCTCTTTTAGGTCGGCAACTCTTAAGTCGGTAGCTCTTTTAGGTCGGAACCCTTCCTTATCTCGCAAACTGTTAAGTCGGAGACCCCCTTAAGTCAGAATCTGCTGAGTCGGAAGCCTTCATAACTCGTAACGGGTTAAGTCGGACTATTCCTTAAGTCGGAACCTTTCTTAACTCGTAGCCTATTAAACCGGTGCCGTCTTAGGTCGGCTACTGCTCTTAAGTCGGTACGTTTTTTAACTCGTTTAGGTCATGAAGCGAAAGAGGGTTAACATTTGCCCCTCGAAGTACACGCCTAAGTCGTAGGTTGTGTTCGATTTCCTTAGCTCGCTTCTTGATGAGTGAGTGAGATCGTGACCGTCATAAGATGAGTCGTAAGTCGTTTGTGTCAATTCACATTTCACCGCCCCTGTATAAATAGCTTGAGTCGTTCCTTCTTCTCCTTCACCTGTTTCATTCCGCTATTAACAAGCATTCAGATTCTTCGAAGACGAATTCAATTTCTTGATCACCAGTTATCCTTATCGTTATATTGCGTAAGTGAACTCGACTTTCCCATTCAATCCTCGACTGTCACTGAATTATGAATCCCATTTTTGACCTATTCTTCTTATGCCATGCTTCACTGCAATTCTCGTTTCAATCGATTATTGATGGATTCGAGATGATTTGTCTTGGACTTGGATAATCTTTGTGAACGAGGCGACGGATTGCAGCGATTCAGTTTGTCTGACTCGTGGTTTGTGATGGAACAGCATTACACCGAGCTTATGGCGATTTCGGGATGATTAAATGCATTGAGGGAAGGAGAGTTTTGGTTGAAGGAGAGGCCAGTGGGTTAACGGGTTAACAGGTTAGGAGTTTGGCGAATTGGTGTATTGGGGAGGATGAACGACTTAAGGCCTTTGCGATTTAAAAAGAAATCGCGACTTAACTCTTGACGACCTAAAGTAGGTCGTAGGTCGTAGGTCGGCAACGACCTAGGACATGCGATTTTTTTTCATTCTGTCCTGAAATTCTTTCTTGCAGTGCGACTTAAAGGACTGATGACTTGACTTAACTCATAGCTTGCCTCTTAGGTCATGGACGAGTTAAGACTTAGTGAAATATTTAAACTTGCATTCTTTAACTTGGAACATACTTTTGACATGAACTTCTTGACTTGAAATGCTGGAACATACTGCCTAATTTTAACTGTTTGAACCTTTCTATATGCCACATTTATCTTGCAAGTCAACAACCTGTTAATCACAACATTTGCAGAAAACAGGGACGAATATACTGCCATTGACTGCCCACATCGAATGACAGATTTGTCGATAAAGAAAATATTAACTTAAATGAATTGTGTGAACAAAATGCTGTGAAATATTAAATTCAAGTGTAGCGTCAAAGCTGAGTTAAGCTAATCAACTAAAGCTGGTTTGTTTGCAGTAACATTACACTTAAATTTCAACTAACAAGTCCTGAAATTTCGTAGCCGACCGATTGTCGACTAGTTCAATTTCAGTTACATTTACTTGTTATTTTTTATTAGTTTCGCACAACACTTCACACTTTTTAGGAAACGTGCACTTTCACATTTGATCATCCAGTTCCTTGTGTAGAATGACATCTCAACAAGAAGACTTGGAACCAGCTGGAGAAACTTTTCCAATTGCTACTCCATTGAACGATCCTCCGGAAAGGACTCCTACCACTGAGCCATAAAGTTTTTCGTCAATTATGCATCCAGTTTGGCATTGCCAAAGCTGACGCTTTGTTCCCTGGAATAAATGATACTGCTGATAGGCCGCCCCATGGCTTTGTCGCAGTTAACCGCCAAATGTGTTTAAGTGGAGCTATCCCCCCATTTAACGACTGTCTTCGAGAACTTCTCCTCCGACTATCTATTTCCCCTTTTCAACTACACCCTAATGGCTACTCCATCCTGCTGGGACTATGTGTGCTTTTTAGGAGAACGCTGGACCGTTTTCCCAGTTTTGCAGAAATTCGCTTCCTGTGCACATTTGCAAAGAACAAAGACCATCCTTCCATCACAGTTGTGAGAAGTGTTAGGAACCGTAAGTTGATCATCGGTCTCCCTGACAGTGTTCATAGTTTCCTAAGCCAGTTTTTCTACGTTCGCTGTCCTCCGGGATTTTACGCTATCTAGAGAGTAGGAAGTAAGATCACTTGTCTATGTTTCTTATGTTTTTTCGAACTTGCTGAAGTCCGAGTTGTCAAGTGTTAACTTTGCCTTTTTTTTCTTTTCAGCACTTCCTCCTCCTTCTAGAGATCCCGGTCACAAAGCGACTTTTGAGAGGCTTATGGCAGTGCCAGTCGAGGAAAGGAGTATCCAATTTCTGTTGACAGATGAATTTTTACATCGATTTGGGCTTTTACACTCTTCCCGCTTTACTCAGCCTCGTGAAGTTTCTAATTTTCCAGCACAGACATCAGATGCCCCAACTTCAACGGAAGAGATGGCTCTAAAGGAGCCAACTGCAGACACTGCATTAGTAAAGTGTTCTTCTTCTATCGATGTTGCGGGGTCATCCAACAAGTTAATGCTCTCTCCAGTTATTGAAGAGGAGGAAAATCCTCATATTTCTAAAAAGACGGCTGACGTGGAAGCCGAGAAAGAGAGTTCTGCTGGGCATCATGGCGATGATACCTTTGATGATTTGAGTGATATAATGATAACTTCCCAAGAGCTTTTTAAAGATAATATTTCAAAAGCGATCTCCCCCGTCGTTGAAGCGACTTCCTCTTTGAAACAAGCCTCAACACCTTCTACACCAGTCGTCTCCGTTTCCACATTAAAGCGTGGTTTGTAGTTTGACGCGCGTAGTTTGCACGCCGCACACACTTAGGATTTTTCGGTACTTATACGCACTTATCCTTTTTTCCTGGAGATTTCTAAACTTCACTTCTTTTTTATTTTCAGATTCTCCGATGGGGCGCTCTGGCTCACATTACGACAGATTTCAGCGCTATGGGAGCCGCGGAACTTATGACTTTAGGCGATACCTCGATGCCCCGAGGGAAACGGATGAAGAAAGGGCTATTAGGAAAGCTCAGGAAAGACGGGATTATGAGCAAGAGAAGCGGGATTACGAGAATCAATACGGGAGGAGAGACGAACAATACGACTCTTCCCACAGAAGCGATAGTTCTCATAAGCGAAAGTCTTATGATGATAAGGGGAAGACTCATATTGCTGACGAATCAAGCAAGCAGTCCAAGCATAGTGACGCATCTACAATTTCTGAGAAGACTGATGCTCCCATTTTTCCTAATATTCCGGCTAGCTCTCCTCCTTTGAAGAAAACCGATATCCAAGCAATCATCAGCAGACCCCAATATTAGGTTAAAGATGGTCCTCCAACGCTTCAAAGCCGATTTCCGAATTGGTGCTTAAAAGGAGTGCGCTTTGACCTAGATTTGGTCCCGATCGATAAACAAGCCATGCTCAGAAATTTAGATGCTGTCAAGCTTGACATTGAGCGGATGTCGCAATGGCAAAAGCTTGTTGATGAACTCCAGAGAGTCAACCACATGAATCTCGAAAACATGCTGACTCTGGAGAATGATAAGGCTGAATGGGATAAATGGTGCAAGCAGCATGACGTGGAAATGACGAGTATTGCTAATGATAATGCGAGACTTGAGTCCGAGGTCAAAAAACTCAAGGAAGATCTCGCCGCTTCTTCCGCTTCACAATCTCAAAAGGAAGAAGTGTTTCAAAAACAAGTGCGGGATGCGCACGCCGCTCAGAGGGATGCTGAAATGAAATTTGCGGCTGAGCAGTTCGTTGTTGAAGAATACCGCAAAAATAACACTCAGTTGCAGGAAACAGTTAACTCCCAGAACGTGGAGATTGAATTGCTAAAGTCTCGACTTGCCAAAGCTGAAAAGGAGCGTGATGAGGCTGTTGCTGGTCGAGTTGCAGCCGTTGCCGAAAAAGAAGCGGCCGAGTAATCGCACGAGGCAACAAAAGCTAATGTCAGCTCTACCTTATTTGACTTTTATTTGCACAGCGTTCTGGGTCGTGGGAGTCTTTCTTTTCTTGGTCCTGAATATGAGATTACTCTGGCTGAGGTGTGGGAAGTCGCAGTTGATATGCTTGGCGGTGCCGGCTATGATGAAGCAGGACTTGAGGCGCGCTATCTTGGCGATGAAGCTCGTGTCGCTCTTGCTAGAGGAAAAGAGCAACTTGCCAGAGCGCGAGCTGAGTCTACAGGAGATGAACACCCAAAAGAGGGAGCTCCTTCAACTACCCCTGCTCATACTTCAAGTTCAGCTGATGCCAACATTATAGATTCCAGTGCCCATTCTTCGCTTCCTGCTAAAGTTGTCACAGAAATTGTGACTACTCCTACTGAGGACGAGGCCCTGGAAGATATTGAGGCTGAGAAATTCGAGATTAATTTTACGAAACCGACTTCCCCAGGTAACTTTGGCGTCAACTCAGATCCAGTCAATCACCTATTCAATTTAACCGAGTTTGACGAACTAATAACTTCACTTTTTTCGGAGAATATCGATTTTAACTTCTTTTCTTCTGCAGTGGAGGTTCCGAAAGCTGCACCAACTTCTCCTTCTCTGGCTGCCGCTCCCTCTTCTTCTCAAGTTACTCCTCTTCCATCTTCTCAACTGGGATCGCAAGAAGAGAAAATAGAAGCCCTCAAAGACTTGGACGATCCAGTTGTTTCGCAGGAGCAAAAGGTTGTGGAGCTTGAAGAAGGCGAAAAGACTCCGGAGCAGTCTTTCAACGACGACACGAAACTTTCCACACTTCTTACTACTCCTGGAAGCGAGTCTTCCTCGAAAAGGAAAGCGAAGCGTGCCATGAAGAAGAAGAAGAAGAAGAGTGCTTCGGTTGATAAAGAAAATGTTGAAGAAGACACGACTACTCCTCCTTCTCCATCCCGTCCATGCCGGATTCCGAAACTGGTCATCAAACCGGGCAAGGGTACTAAAGGTGGGAAGAAGGAGCAATAAACTGGGCTTTTTGTCTTACTTTTTGCTTGTACCGACCGGATATTGTGCGGGTACCGGTCCCCGCTTCTTTTTGTAATCTGCATAATGTAAAAATTTCTCATAGTATTGAATAAAATAGATATTTTACTTGTACAAATTCTTGTGTATGTAGGAATATATCTGTTTTTCATTTGAAGTGTAGAGTAAACGATTCTTTTTACTTGTACAAACTTTTGGTCTGTGTTTCAAGAACGCATTTATTCCACATCTTCTTTTCATGATATTGTAATGAACTTGTGGTATGTTGCTTGTATATTACTTTTTATTAATGTAACTGAATCGTATAATGTTGCCCCTATACCACAAGTATATTGCAATATTTCTTGCTTTTACAAGACTGATACTCTTATTTCAGAGAATAACTATTCCACTTTTAAGGGAAGAATTATTCTGCTTTTAATAGAGTATATCTCGTCTTTGGAGAAATTTTTATTCTCTCTTTTTTTTTCGAAAAACACTTCAACTTTCGGAGATAATCACTTTTCATTTATTAAAAAGTGGATTTTCCTACGTGGTGAAATGAGCTTCTAAAGAAGGTTTTGATTTTGTGCCTCAGCAAAAGGCTTATTTTTGGTACTTCAAGTACGACGAAGTGCGCCTCCGAAGAGGTCTTTTTTGTAGTACTTCAACTTTTTTAGGAAGAACTTTTTAAGATGAATAAGTTAATCATCCTTTGAGAGTTGAAATATGCTTCCGGAGAAGGCTTTTCGGTTTGAGCATTCTATTTCGGGACATGCCTCCGAAGAGGACTCCTCTGAAGAGTTGTGCCTCCGAAGAGGGCTTGTGCCTCCGAAGAGGGCTTGTGCCTCCGAAGATGGCTTGTGCCTCCGAAGAGGGCTTGTGCCTCCGAAGAGGGCTTGTGCCTCCGAAGATGGCTTGTGCCTCCGAAGAGGGCTTGTTGATTGCCTAGAAGTTACTTTCTCATGGTCGGACGGGTCCATGGGGCGGACGCAAGTTGCTTGATTGGATGTTCGTTTGTACAAACGATCGCAATCAACTAACAAGGTGCCCCTTCGGTGGTCCCACCAATCTTTTTTGATTGAGGAAAGCACTCCCATTTATTGGCGTGCCTCGTTAAAGGGCTTTGGTTGGTTGTTGTGCCAGGAAGGTCGCGTCTCAGGGGCGAGTGGATCCATGGGACGGACGCAAGCTGTCTGATCGGATGCATCACGACCAGTTAGCGAGGGTCCTGTTCCTTCTGCTTGGGAAGGCGTCCCTTTAGTGGATATACCGGCCTTCTTATTGAGAGGCATACCTCCTTTTGGCTGCTTCTATGTTTGCCGGCTCATGTTTTCTCATTATCTGCCCATCTGCGATCCTTTATCATCGTTCCCAAGCGTGTCTTCCTTTCTTTTGCAAGTAAATTGCTTTATCCGAAGAAGTAGACTTCACTATTGAGTGACTCCACAGGGTAAGCGCAAGTTATTTGGTTGGATGTCTTTTTATATTGACAATCACAACCAGTTAACGAGTGCTTGACACAGTGGCGTCGTCAACTTTTTATGTGAAGTTCCTCTTGTATTGGATTCGAATTTGGAATTTTTATTGCTTGAAATTTGCTTAATAAGTGACTTTTAGGGGCCGCTTGGCTTTGTGATGAGTAAGCCTTGTTTTAATGTCCTGCAATTTTGAATTGACATTTTAGCAATACATTTAAAGCATTTACATATCGAAATGAAACAAGCATTATAAAACAGTAAAGAACACAAGATTTATAGTGGTTCGGCCAAGAATCGGGCCTATATCCACTTTATAGCTTTCATTCATTCATACTGATTTACAATTTCTTTCAACACAACTGATACATTCGTCACTATTTTACAATCTTGAGCAAAGCTTTTTCAAGTAAAATAAGGACGTAAGTAGTTGCTGTTCCAGGCTCTTGGAATTGGATCTCCCTCGACGGTTATGAGTTTGAAAGTGCCATTAAGAAGTTTATTGCCTATGACATATGGCCCTTCCCAGTTTGGCCCAGACACACCAGTTGCTGTCATGATCCTCTTCAAAACTAAGTCTCCGACCTCAAAGCTGCGTTGGCGAACTTTAGAGTTGAAGTGCCTGGCTATCCTTTGCTGATAAGCTGAAACTCTGAGCCTAGCTTCTTCTCTATTTTCATCAAGAAAGTCAAGTGCTTCAAGTTGCAGCTTTTCGTTTTCAGCTTCGTTGAAATGGATTCTCCTGTGTGAAGGAACTTCTACTTCCACTGGAATCATTGCTTCTGACCCATATGCCAATGAAAATGGAGTGTGCCCAGTCGCAGTTTTGTGAGTAGTTCTGTATGCCCATAGTGCTAATGGAAGCTTATCGACCCAACCACTTTTTTCTTTTTCAAGCTTTTTTTTATGGTTGACTTGATAATTTTGTTTACTGCTTCCACTTGCCCATTTGCCTGTGGATGAGCTACTGCTGAGAAACTTTTTCGGATTTTGAATTGCTTGCAGAAGTCCTGGAACTCTTCGCTTTCAAATTGAGTACCGTTGTCTGTGATTATCTTCTGTGGCACACCATACCTGCAAATGATATTTTTCGTTACAAAATTTATCATCTTTTTAGAAGTAATAGTGGCCAAAGGTTCAGCTTCAGCTCATTTAGTGAAATAATCGACAGCAACAATAGCATATTTGATTCCAGATTTAGCAATCGGTAAAGGTCCAATCAAGTCTATTCCCCAAATGGCGAACGACCATGGGCTGACCATTTGCATGAGTTTGGTGGAAGGTGCTTTTGGAATTTTTGCAAATCTTTGGCACTTGTCGCATTTTCGGGAATAAGAGGCAGCATCTCGATTAATGTCTGGCTAGAAATACCCATATCGAAGAACTTTCTTGGCTAGAGTTTGACCGCCTGAATGATCTCCACATTCTCCTCCATGTATCTCAGCTAGAATTGTCTTGGCTTCTTCCTTAATTACACATTGGAGTAATGCATTGAGAATCCCCGTCTGTATAGTCGGCCATCTTGAATTGTATATCTAGAAGCTTTCCTCAACAGCTTTCGACGTTCTTTAGAACTCTCTGGCAGGAAACCATTGAGTAGATATTCTCTGATTGGAGTCATCCATGATTCATGCTCTTGAGACGTAACCATAATCCAATCAATGTCCATCTCATCAATGCTTGGAGCCGATAGAACTTCTACAGGGACTAACCCCAATAATTGAGCCTCTCCAGAACTTGAGTACTTTGCTAGAGAATCCGCCTTCATGTTTTCAATCCGAGGAATATGACTTATCGTGTAATGATCAAAATCTTTGAGAAGTTCACATGCCTTTGACAAATATGCGGGCAAATTTCCACCTTTAGCTTGAAATTCTTTCTTTACCTGGCAAACAATAAGTTGGGAATCGCTGAAGATCTGTAACACTTTGATGTTCAATTCCTTGGCAATTCTTAAACCGGCAATGAGAGCTTCATATTCTGCTTCATTGTTTGTTGAAGGAAATTCCAGCCTCAATGCATAGCACAATGATCGTCCTTCGGCGGTTTCAAGCACTACCCCTGCCCCAGAACAATAATCATTTCTCGAACCGTCAACGTACAACTTCCACTGGATTTGAATGCCATCAGTTGTTTCTTCCTCACTGTTACCTTTGTCGGTAGATTCAGCAATGAAATCCGCTAAAGCTTGTCCGTTGATTGCTCTTCGGGGATGGTAAGTGATGTCATATTGGCTGAGTTCAATATTCCATTTCAAAAGACGACCCGAAGTTTCAGGACGATACAGGACTTGCTTTAGAGGTTGATCAGTAAGGACCTTGATAGGATGAGATTGAAAATATGGCCTCAACTTCCTGGAAGCGATTAGCAAACAATAGGCAAGCTTTTCTATCTTCGAATAATTCATCTCTGCCCTAGTAAACCGTTTGCTGATGTAGTAGACTGGATGTTGTATTCTCATATCTTCTCGTACAAGTGCTGCACTTAGAGCATGAGATGAAATTGCTAAATAGATGAAAAGGTCTTCACCATCACTGGGCTTGGAAAGGACTGGAGGTGTTTCCATATGACGAATCAGTTGATCAAAAGCATTCTGGCATTCGGGAGTCCACTCAAAATTTTTCTTTCCTTTCTTTAGAGCATCAAAGAAGGGAATGCATTTGTCTGTGGCCTTGGAAATGAAGCGACTCAGAGCGGCGACTTTTCCATTGAGACTCTGCAGTTCTCTCTTTGTTTTAGGGGCTTTGACTTCTCTTAGAGCTGTGATTTGAGCAGGATTGGCCTCGATGCCTTTAGCGCTCACGATGAAACCCAAGAATTTTCCGGACTCTACCCCGAATGAACATTTCAATGGATTGAGCTTCATTCCGTACTTTCAAAGAATTGTGAACATTTCCGTTAGATGATCCATGTGGTCTACTGCTTTCTTTGACTTCACTAACATATCGTCAACATAAACTTCCATAGTTTTACCAATTTGAGGTTTGAACATAGCATTGACAAGTCTTTGGTAGGTTGCCCCTGCATTCTTCAATCCGAAAGGCATGACTTTGTAGCAGTAGAGACCCACATCTGTGATAAAGCTTGTGTCTTCCTGATCTGGCTCATGCATCATAATCTGATTGTATCCGGAGTAAGCATCCATAAAAGACAACAACTCATGTCCAGCTGTCCCATCTACCAGCTGATCGATTCTAGGCAACGGGAAGTAGTCTTTGGGGCAAGCTTTGTTTAGATCTGAGAAATCAATGCATACTCTCCACTTTCCATTTGCCTTCTTAACCAGTACTGGATTTGAAACCCAATTTGGATAAGTGGATTCTCTGATGAAATCATTCTCCATAAGCCGATCAACTTCTTCCTTTAATGCTGCTGACCTTTCTGGACCTTGAGTTCTTCTTTTCTGTTTTACCGGTGTGAATTTCGGATCGATATTCAGGCTAGGTACAGCAATTTCCGGAGAGATCCCACACATATCAGCATGACACCAAGCGAACACGTCCAGATTTGCTTTTAGAAATGATATCAGTGCGTTTTGAACTGTTATACTTAGTTGCGAACCCACATTGAGTACTTTGTTTGGGTCTTTTGGGTCGACAGGTATCGGTACCGTAACTTCCACGGGTACCACTCTATTCTCCCCTGTACTGGCTTTTCTGGGGTCCATTTCCTTCCTTGCATTGCTGTGTTCGCCAGTACAGGGGCCACTCCGTAGTTGCTACAAGGTCGGGGATTTAATGCGGAGCGGAGCTGCCGCATCTTTTCCAATTTCTCTTTTCCTGGCCTCTCGCAGTCCTATAAGATAACACTCGCGTCCAGCATTTTGATCTCCCTTGATGACACCAACACCATTTTCTGTAGGAAATTTCATAGTTAGGCACCACGGGGCCAAAATGGCTTTGAACGCAGCTAAAGTTGGCCGACCTAGGAAGGCATTGTAGGCAGAAAATCCATCAACAATTACAAAGGTCTGTTTTCGAACTACCCTTTTCTGCCCTTCTCCAAGTTCCACGAACAAGTCGACAGTTCCGATTGGTTGCTGCGGTTCCCCAGTGAAACCAACAATCTTTTGTGATGAAGCTTGAACGTCGGTCATTGGAATCTTCATCTGGTCAAATGTTTTCTTGAAGAGTATATTGCAGGAAGCACCGCAATCAATTAACACTCGTCTTACGATAGCCGGCCCAATCCTGCAGAAATGACCAAGGGATCTATGGTTGGAGCTTCAATACCTATAGAATCCCAAGTCTTGAACATAATATCATCATCAGAAGTCTTCTGCTGCTTCTGGGGTGCAGCATCTTCTATAGCAAAAACATCTTCTTCTGCTGGGATGTACTTCAAAGCATGAGCATATCGTTCCATTTCAACCCAGCTTCTGCCCGCTGGGTGTGGGCCTCCTGTAATCACATTGATAATGGGCCTTTCGGATTCATGTGCCGTAGTGCCTTTACCTGAGCTAGATGGTTGAGTAGGGGGTTGCTGCCCCTGAGTGGACGAAGTTGGGTCATTCCTGTTTTTCTTGACATACTGTTACAGCTTGTTTTCCCTCAACAATTCTTCAATTAAACTCTTCAAGTGACGACATTCATTGGTATCATAACCGGGTTGGTTGTGAAAACGGCAGAATTTTCCATTTCGCATAGCACCCTTTCCCGGTTTTATCTCAGCTAGTTTGGGATAATCCACAACATCTTTGGTGGCAAAGAAGATATTTTCTGGAGTGTCGGTCAATGGAGTGAAATCTGAGGGTTTGAAGAAGCGAGGTTTCTTTGCATCCTTTTGTTTCTTCCCATCATGACTTTCCCTTTTCTGACCTCCAGAATCTTTCTTCACCGAAGCAGCAATATTATTCTCTACCTTTGTTGCCACCACTTTCATTGGTGCCGGAAGATTTTCCAAGCGTATGAATTCATCAGCTTTCTTATAGAATTTCTCGAGAGAATTTGGCTCCTTCATTTTCAGCCATCTTCCAAATTTGCTCGATTTGTCGATAGCACGCATCAAATAGGTCAAGACCATTCGTGGCTCCGCGTTGTCAACTTCTGCCAGAGCTATATTGAAGCGATTCAGGAATGACTTAATAGGCTCTCCCGGATTCTGCTCAAGACTAGACAATGACATTATGTCCTTCGCCTTTGAAGCGTATAGCCTGAATTGCTCTTTGAACTTTCGGGTTAGATCGGAAAACTGATCTACAGATCGAACAGGAAGCTTGGTAAACCAGAGAAGTGCCACTCCTTCCAAATATACTGGGAAATACCGGCACTTGATCTCATCAGTTGCCCTTGCGCCGGTCATGTGCCAGTCATACTTATACAAGAATTGATTTGGATCACTTGTTCCCCGATAAGCAGGAATGGTGGGGGGAACAAATTTTCTAGGAAACTCAGCCTTTAGAATCTTCTCAGTAAACGGAGTCTTACTCGGTGCGAATCCCCATTCGCTCTCATCTTCATCTCTCTGCATGCTCTCTTTCATTATTTGCTTAATCATGCCAGAAAGATATTCCTCATTGTTTAAAGATTTTGCAGAGTAGACTTCGGCCATTTTCTCAGAAGTTTATCCGGGCAAATGTTCGTGGAAAACTGGCGATGGCCTAGATCCTTCAGCTTGGAGGGGTGCCCCTTCAGCAGCACCTGATCCCCCTTGAGGAATATTCCTCCCTTCGGAGTTGCGAAGAGCATCAGCGATGTTTTCTTCATTACCCACTGGTCTTTGGTTAGTGCCGAGCAGAGCATTCAATTTTTCCATCATCAGATTATTCTGAGTTTCAATCTGCTGGTACAATCCAGACACAGCAGCATCTAGCTCTTCTCGCGTTACTTCGACGCTTGGAGCTGCTTGACTTGGAGAAATGGAAGTGGCGGTATTATCATGAACATCTTCAGATCTGACAGCCTTACGTTTTCTTCCAGGAGCCATTATATCAGATAGAATTCTAGTCTTGAAGGAGACTTGTTCAACGAACTTTCGTGAAGCAATGACGACAATCTCCCTGAGTTGGGTTCTCAGTGAAAGCACCAAAATGTTAACGCTAAAAAGTGAACGCTAACACCCGGTGTGTGTAATAGATTCGTGAAAGCACCACCCGTTGGTACGGGAACAGAATATAGGCTGAAAATAGCAATAAAACAGTAAAGGAACAACAGATTTATAGTGGTTCGGCCCGTAATTGAGCCTACATCCACTTTATAGTCTTTATTACTGAATCGGGTTACAAGACGATACAAAACACTTGTCAAATACAGTACAATTTGATCACACAACAATCTCGACTACTAGCTCAAACTTCGGTGACGAATCTTGCTAAATCCGTGTCGGATGAATGAAGTCCTTCATGAAGCTTGTTGTAGTGCCTTGAGTGTTGGAAGATCTTATCTTGTCAAATGAGTTGAGAGTGCGGCAAAGTAACCTTGCTTCAGAAAATGAATGGCCAAAAGTCCCTTACTTGTTTTAGTTTGGGGGATATTTATAGAGTAAAATCTGAATCGGAAATTTTCCTAAGTCTTAAGTCGTGACCGACTTATAGAAAGTCCCAGGTCGTAAGTCGGCGAGGAGATAGGGGTTTATATTAGTTCCCCCTGAATATCCAGAACGAGCTAAAGTCATAAGTCAGCAGCGACTTAGCATACGTCGTAGGTCGGTAACGACTTAAGAGATGTATCTTGGGTTACATGGTTTCTTCTGAATGAGTTAGTATGAGTCGTACGCGACTTACAGAAGGTCGTAGGCCTTAAGTCGGAGACTTCTTTATCTCGTAGACTCTTAAGTTGGAGCATCTCTTGAGTCGGTGCCTACCTTAACTCGGAGCATTCCTTAAGTGGGTAAGTGGTTTAGGTCGGAGCCGTAGCTAGGTCGGAGCTCTTTTTGACAGTTAGGTCGGTATGGCTTTCGGTCGGTCAACTACTGAGTCGGTGCTGTAGCTTAAGTCGTAAACTGCTTTAGGTCGGAATCTTTCCTTAACTCGGTAGGTCGTAAGTTCCTATAGGTCATTAGGCTCTTAAGTCGGCAGCTCTTTTAGGTCGGCAACTCTTAAGTCGGTAGCACTTTTAGGTCGGAACCCTTCCTTATCTCGCAAACTGTTAAGTCGGAGACCCCCTTAAGTCGGAATCTGCTGAGTCGGAAGCCTTCATAACTCGTAACTGGTTAAGTCAGACTATTACTTAAGTCGGAACCTTTCTTAACTCGTAGCCTATTAAACCGGTGCCGTCTTAGGTCGGCTACTGCTCTTAAGTCGGTACGTTTTTTAACTCGTTTAGGTCGTGAAGCAAAAGAGGGTTAACAACTGTCGTACTTTACACATAGATATGAGACTTCACTTCATTCAAGATCATATTTCAAAAAAAGATATTTTCATTGAATCATTTCAACCGACTTTCAATTAGCGGGCATTTTCACAAAACTCTTTTAGAGAATTCACAACTTCATTTGGATATGTGAGTTTTAGAAATAACTTACATTTTCTTCTTCTTTTTTGTACTTTTTTTGTTTTGATTTTTTTAATAAAAGATGCTCTTGTTTTCTTCAGTAAGGAATTTATTCTGGAAAAGATGATGTTTTACTGCTTTAAATTTTAAAATTTATCAGAAATTATTGATATTGATTACATAATTGATAGGTAATGTTTGAATTGTGTTTGATAATTAGATGATGGATATTTTAATATTTCTTGAAAATTAAATAAATTTTCATGATATTCTTCCTTATTAGTACAAATTTCATGATCATTTTTGTACCTATCATCCTTCTTGCGATATGTACACTCTAGTTTAATGCAATGAGCTAAACTTGGTATTTCGAAAACAATTAGTTATATTTTTGGTTTACTTTGTATGATATAATTTATTCCAGAGTGTTCACTCTCATTTAAAAGTCCTCATGGTTATGCATGGACAGATAACTTTTGATCCTTTTCCATTCTCATTTAAAAGTCATCATGGTTATGCATGGATTGAACACTTACATAAGAGAGGAATACAAACTTAAGTAACTTCTAACCGCAGTTAAAGTCCTAACAGTTATATATGGCTATAAAGTGTTTGACATTGTTTATTTTTATATTAAATCTTATTATTGAAATATACCATACCGCTCTATTCTCTCTCAACCACAATCGACATCACTCTAAAGTGAGCTATGTGTCTAATTAATATAATATTGAGATTTTTGTTTGATTAATTGAAATATTTAATATGTTTATCTCTACATGACATATAATATCAATTAAAATATGTCGCTATGTCAATTAGTATTTCATAATGTTTAACGATAGTAAAAGAGGGAGAGAAGTTAAGATTTTGGTGACTAAGTAAAAACCTTATTGATTGACATGTATTGATTTTTTTCGCATCTAGGCATTTGGGCATGAATAATTAGTCACAAAGGTATCTAGGCATCAATAAGGGTCTGCCATTTAAAGCATGTGTATATAGGGAGTATCTTTGTAGGGGGAGTCACTTTGTAGGGAGAGCGTCTCAGTAAGGAGAGCTTATGATCAGGGCATATAATTTTCTTTTCATATCAAACACATTTATAGTCTAAGGTTATAAAATCTTAATATGTCTTTATTATCATTAAAAATTGGAGATTGTAGAATATTACGGTCTATGATTTTGTTCGATGGGAATAAACATATTTTTATTTATTTGATGTGTTTGTTAAGTTGCTATGGTGATTAAAGGATCACATAAAGGAAATGAAAAAATTCAATAAAAGAATAAGCAAACGGATATTTTATTCATTTCAATAAATATTTCAGAAGTACAAACTGTGATTGATACAATCTCTCCTCTCACTCTCTCATCCATAATACGTCTCTCACTTAGTTGAATACAACATTTTTTCAAAAGTCTAATTCTACATGAGTATCACCTTGTTCTAGCTTCCATCCGGACATCATCCAGAATGATAATGCATATGCAAACAGCAGCCTTTTCCTAACGAATAACGAAGCAGTAAAAAGCAAACATAAACAAACTGAAACTGCAGAAGGAAGGGATAAAACTCGACTTAGCCTCATAATTTGCTTCTATTCTTTTCATGTTACAGGAACCGAATGCAATGAACATGGACCAATTCAACAGGTATACACAAGGACCGGTATGACATGTTCAATCAAAGTTCAGAGAGACATAAATTCAATTTCAAATCAAAGCATGCACATGAATACGCATGAGCAACTTACACTACACCACAAAAGGCTTTTAACAGCGTTTGATAAACGCTGTAATACGATACAACAGCGTTAGATCAAACGTTGTATAACGACATGCTGTCGTATATACAGAACTTACAACAGCTTTTTGATAAACGCTGTTGAAACATCACTTTGACAGCGTTTCTTACAAGCTGTCAATAATGTTTTTACAGCGTGTTCAAACATGCTGTATTATGTTTCTACAGCATTAATAATTTAGTTGTCGGAGATGTTTTAATTCTACTTTAACTGTTTACAACAGCTTTTTATAAATGCTGTTATTGAATCATCAACTATTTCGACAGCATGTACTAAACGCTGTTATTGACTATTTAAAGATAATTACAGCACGAATTGAACGCTGTTGTTTCTTCATTGACAGCATTAATCAGACGCTGTCTTCTATTTATATAACAGCTTTAATATTCCACTCTATTTTTGAATATTCCAGAACTATATTTTGAATATATTCAAGCAACTAGTATATATAACAGGTTCTAATAACTATTAATTAGTTACATAAACTAGTTAAGACAATATTAATAAACAAAAGACATCCATAAACCAAGTTTCAATAATATCCATAAACAAAAATAACAAAGTAAACCAAGTTGCCACAAATTCTGTGAAACAAAGACACGTTATATGTTAAGCAAAAATATAATATCAATACAGTAAGTCCGCACCAAATGCCAACAACAAAACGTGCATCTAAAAAGTTTCATATGCTTGCTACTTGCTACGGAAGAAGAATGTGTCATCGCCATCTTCAATTACCTACAATGAAGAAATTTGAAGTTAGTGAGTAAATGCCATCTAAAATTTGAAGTTTCATATGGTAAAATGCTTAACTGCGCCAAAAAATCACTATATGGTATATTAAGCCGAAACCTAGCCAATATACACATTAGTAGGTTAGCTCAGTTAACGAAGCTAAACTGCTCTACAGTAACATAGTTATATTTCAAAACATCTTTGTTCTAAAAAACAATTCACTGTTCTGTTATTTTCTTTTCTATTTGTTCGTTGTCTACTGTCATCTCCACTCACAACAGTTCCACTTGCCCATCCGCTTCTTTTCACGGTCAAACCTTTGAAAATATTCTCTCTGACCATCCAAATACCACTACATCTCATCCACCATCCCATTGTCTTCAAGTTGTCATCACTGCCAAAACATTCTTCCCCTGACCATCCCACATTTCAACAAAACCATATATTTTCCAAAACACCAACAGTTTCCACTAAAGCATTTACTACACACAAATCTTCCACTATCATACTTCATTTCCATCAGTTCACATTGTTTTTCCTGCAAAAAAAACAATTGCCTGACCATATCAACAATTGCCATCAAATCAAAACTGTGCTGACCATATCACTTCTCTGGCCACTACTTTGATCTTCCCCCGCTTGTTGCTAATCACCATCCTCTCAAGTCACTGGCCATAACTCCATACTCCTTCCACTAACAAACCATACTATAATTTCAAACCATTCATCCACCCTGCGACTTCATTCCTCTAACCAAAATCCACCACTGTCTGCTCGAAAACATCCTCGTAAACCAAAAAAAATATACTGCTGCAACACCTTTGCAAAACTCCACTTCAACCAAACATCACCACTTGCTTCCATTACAAACATCACCTAGTGCCGACAGCTGTAACTAGTAACTACATCATCTCAACATAACTCTACTCATCACTATAGCCAAAAACAGCCTGCAACATAACCACTTTCCATCACCAGCATTTCATCACATTTTTAACTACATCCAGCATATACTTTCCCCTCCCACAAATTGTTCCTCCACGACTACACAGTTCAATTGCTATCAAACCACTTAACAAAGCGACAATCGAGCTCCTCCAGCAACACTTCACTTATATTAATAATACCATAAAACTGCTTCCCGAGCCACGACATCCAACTATCATCAACAACCCTGTCTTCCTTGTCACGGCCTTCCACTATGAACATTGAACAACTGCTCACCAACCTTCCTTCCACCTACAACCTCCCACAGCACTGCCAGTCAGCACAGTCCCATCACATAACTCCAAAACAAATACCAGAACTACATAAAAACTTCACTTCACTCCCAAAAAAAAACAATGGACATTTTTTCCCAAAGTCAGTGAGAATTAACAATGGATTTGAATTTATGAGATTTAATAAAACCGCTCATAGCCAATCAATGCTCATTTACACTAGCATATTTAATCAAATGAAACTATAGTAGTTTTTTTTGTTGTCTATTGCATATAAACAAGATGTGAAACTTACATGGAAGTTGAGCCCATTCTAACATTCGCAACAGGCCATGCTACAGTCGAGCCAATAGCATCTGATAAGCATTCCATGAAGGATGTAGGCCGCCATAGAGGTGCATTTGGGTTTTAAACCATTTAAATTGAATGAAGTTGTATATAAATGGGTTGTAAACAATTTTAATAAATGTTGGAAACCTATAAATTGCTTATAAGTGTTGTTTAATCTACATTGCTTATTAAAACTGGAATGTTTGCTAGTAAATATGTAAAATGTTGTTAAGTTACATGATTTTGGCACTTACATATTTAAATTGAGTTAGTACAGGTTCAGGGAAGCCGTTTGGCTGTATTTGGACGCGCAAATTGCAAATTTAATAAACTGCTTGCTTTAAAATGCTAAATAAAGGTACGCCTACGCAAAAATTTAAATAGGAAATATGAACTGTTGATATTGATATATATTATGTTTTCCGGCCTGAGGCCGATGTATATATATATTTGTGCATCCTGCGATATCGCAGAAGTCCCTCCGTACAAGGGAGACTCTGCCAAAAATTTTCGTAAATTTTGAGAGTTAGAAATTTTTTGAAATTTTTGAAAATTTTCATTAACGATAAATGATTTAAATTTGCTAAGCAAATAAAATTGAAACTAGATATTGAAATCTAATTCAAATGTGAATGTAAAGTGAAGTGAAATCGAAGGAACTAAAGAAGTGAAGTTTGCGAATAAACTGTTAATTGAAATTTAAATTAATTAGTAAGTGCAACTAATTAAATGTTCGAGTGGAAGCCAAATTGAAATCAAATGGAATTGTAAAGACAAAAGTAAATAGAAATGGATATGAACTACGATAATGAAGTGAAAATAAGTATAAGCAGTATGTAAAATATTTATTTTGAACTTAAGAAATATGGTGAGATTCTTAAGTAATTTGGTAATGAGGGAAAATTATTCTAAGTGAATAATTGAATAAAGATGTAAATTTGGAAGTTGTGAAATGGGATAATTATGAATAAGTGAATGTGATCAAACTGAATGTGAATAAAAGAGAATTGATATAATTGGTAATCAATTGGAATTTATATGTAAGGTGTACGTATATTATTTGATCGCATAGCTATTTGATCCAGATTCGAACACATAATTTCGAGATAGTTTTATCGATCCGAATTAGGATTTTTCACTCGATTTTCGACGGCGAACCTGGATATGGATTGTTGGTTGATTCTGGTAATTCTCTATCGTAGTTATGACTATGCAAGGAGAATGACGGTTTCTGATCAAGAAACCAAATCTGAGTCCGCACTAGGAAGTCGGGTGGACAATACTAGTTCGGAAGTGAAATTGTGTGATCGATTGAGCGATCGAATGTGATATTGCGTACGTGTAATATATGTGCATCGTACGGGCTTAAGTAAAGCAAATATTGAAAATTTGTAAAGGAAAGTATAAAATGACTTTGGGATTGTGATGGAATATTATTGCTTAGTAGGATATACAGGTGTATAAAAGCAATGGATAATTGGGATTTTTGATTTAGAAGATAAAATTTAATGGCCCGACAAAAAGGTATGTATTTGAATTTCTATATGAAATTTGATTGGGTTTTTGATCCAGCCACTTGGCTTTTTGTTTTCTTTTTGAGATTGGGAGGCCGTAGAGCCATTTTGTAGTTGTACCGAGCTAGCCGCGCAAAGGAGACGCTGGCGAAATTTTTTGGAAATTTAGGGAGTTAGAAAAATTTTGAGAAAATTTTGATAATTTAAAATTTGAATTCAAATTTAAATTTGAATTGATTAGTATGTGATATGGGTTGAACTTATGAATAAGTTTGGAAAGTTAAAAGATGATTAGTGTATCATTGACAAAAGATTGTTTGGGTATTGTTAAAACTGTTTGAATTTGGGAAATAGCTAACTTGGGAAATAGCTAACGGGATATGGGACATTCTTCTTAACTGGTAATTTCGAGGACGAAATTCTTTTAAGGGGGGAGGAATGTGACGACCCGGAATTTTTGTATATTTGAAATGGGAATATTTAATTTATTTTAAATATTCGAAGGTTAAATTTTAAATTAATTTTCTAATATACAGTATTTATTGGATGATAGATTATTGAATTAGACAATTAAAAATTGGATAAAATGTTGAATCGAGAGTTTTGAGCCAGTTAAAAATAATTTAAAGGCTTGTAAAATTTATATTGGTAATACTGAAGATAATAGAACTTTCAAAATTTGATTTCAGAGTATTTTGTTCAGTTTTGAAATTATATCGTTTGAATCGATATTTAAAAATAGCCTTCCGAGGCACAGTCTCGGAATTCGACGAAACCAATTCCATTGGATCCGTAATATTGTATTATTACCGGATTTCAAGTTTCGTAGTAATCGGAGTTGTTGTGTGAGCGTACGTCATACAAACGCGTTGAAATCAAATCGAAAATTTAATATAAATAATTTAAGCAAAACACTGTAGCTAGATATTTTTCCAACCCGTTCGTTTGCCTTCTCGAACACGCTACCCTTATCTTCCATCGTACACTTCTCGTTCCTTCTAAAATTTGCCTGTTCCTTCCTCGTTCATTTCATTCGATTTCAGTTATTATCAAACGAGAGAAAAAAAAAGGGTGGAGCGAAATTCTTTAAATTTTAATCGCGTACGTCTCTTTCTCCTTCCTTATTAAAACTCGCGAGACATCTCTTCCACCATTTGAAATCACGTTCCCTTCTGAGGTTCAAAATCTCAGATTCGTTTAGAGAAGAATGAGCGAAACCACTGCTCTTTTAAGATTCGAAACCCAAATCGAACGAAATCGATTGTTCTCATCCCTTCAGTTTGAAATCAAAGCACGGAACGAAAAGAATTTCCAAATCGAAGGCGTGTGAGGCAAGTCAGTTGGCAGGCGACTTGGCGGGGGCTCGAGTGGCGAGTGCGACGAGGAGATTCGAGCACGATGGGGAGCCGCACGATCGGTTGTAGGGCGTTCGATTCGTAGCTGTGGTTCGCGATTTGGATCGGCGTTCGTTCGACAGAGGGTGCGGGTTCTGGGCAATTCCGGTGTGGGTTTGGTTGCGATCTTCAGTGTCGCGATAAGGTAGGGTTACGACAGCACTCGTGAAGCTCGGTGATGGAGGCTGGGATAGATGAAGGTGCCGCCGTACAATTGTCGTTTGTGATTGGCGTGCCGATCGTGAGTGTTTTGGGAAACAGGTATGGGTCTTCCTATATTTTGTTAATTTAAATTGAATCTGTATTTTAGATTTAATAGGAAATGAATATATATAATTTAAAGTTGCTGTGTTAAACTTATGTAGATCAGAGAAAAAAAATATATAGGAGTTTAGACATTGAAATATCTATATAAAGTTAGTTTTAAAATTTAATTTTAGATAAATTTAATTTTAGTTTAAATTAGATAAATAAATGGAAATTTATTTTCTGATTTATTTGGAATATTAATAAACTTTAAATGGTCATACAAGGTTGAGAAATCATGGAATTAAATCGAGAATAAAGTGGATTCCAATTCGAACAAATTGGTTTAAATAAAATTTATAAATAAGCGTTAATAGATTGTCCGATATTTTCAGAATATTAATAACCCATATGAATGTTTATACAAGGTCTAAATCGTGGAAAATCAGGACGGTGTGGATCGGATTACAACAATAGAAGCAAAGGTGAGTTAATCTCACTCAGTTAAATTTTAATTTAAATTTAATTGGTTAAATCTAAATAATTGATTTAATAATTGCATTGATTGGATTGATATTGTTATGGATAATATGGTATATAGTAGTATATACCAATATATATATATTGGCATATGTATATATTGGATTTGATATTCCCGCATTTTATAGCGGATGAGACCCTATGCGCCGCATAATAGCGGATGATTTTATAAAACCCATATACCGCGATATTCCACCTTGAAGTGGAATTGGTATTGTGCTAACGTCTGTGGATGCAGGGAAACAGGTTGGAGGGATTCAACTGGATTCCTCAAAAATTTATTTTATTATTCTATGATCTGAATATTGATATCCTGTGATGATTTGATATTGGATGTTGTGGTTGATTGAATTTCCAGTATAATAAATTTTGAAAATCTATGGAATTGGATTTTTGAAGAAAATAAAGAATAATAATTTAAGTAAATTGGAATAAATTTAAAAGTGAATTGAAAATAAGATAAAATAAAGTGAATTGGAATTTTAGTAAATATGGGAAAAAGGAATTTAAATTTACGGAGGAGTAATATAAATTTAAAACTCAAGTGATATGGTTTTTAAAGAAATAAAGAAATTGTTTTTAATTCAATGTGTTAATTTATTTAAAACTGTAAATAAGGAATGTTGGGAATTTAAAATAGGTATTTTTCAGTTAAAAGGGGGTTTTAAATTCACAAATGAGAAATAAAATTTAAAAGGGTATTGTATTTGAAATAAATAAAGTAAACAAGGAAATTTTATCCCAAAGTAAAACAAATTTGAAATCAATTGCAGAATTGATGTAAATGTTTGGAATTTGAAATTTAAAGAGAAATGAGAATTTGGAAATTTATAAACTGGGTTTATAAAGTGAAATAAATGTCGGTGGGCATTTTAAATATAAATTCAGGATGGGGATTTATAAGGAAAGGAGAAATGGGTTTAAGAATAAATAATGATTTTTTTAAAAAAAGAAGTGGAAGAGAAGTATTTTCTGGATAGCCAAGTACAATTTGTTTAAAGAAATTTTAAATATCTGTTAAAGATTTATTGTTATTTTAAAAATGGTACTTCAGAAAATTTATTATTTCAAATGTAAATTTCAAAAGTAAGTATTTTTCAAAACTATTATTGTAGTAGATATAAAAGGGAATTGATAATATGTTTTAAAGGAAATTTGTTTATATTTTTAAAAGTGGTTATTTTAAATGTTTTTAAATATATATTTTAACTTAAGTATTCAAGTAGTTTTAAAAAGGTGTTTTATAAAGTATATTTAAAATAAAGAGTTTTAAAATTTATTTTTAAAAATCTAAAATGGTTTGTACTTGGTATTCCAGTGAATATAAATATTGGAAAATTATTCCGTGAAAGGAATCTAGTTTGAGATTGTTTCCAATGGGGATTGGAAAGGGAAATAATATTTGTGAAGATATTTTGAGGGATATAAATAATTTGGAGAAATTATTGATTGTTGATGGTTGTTATGGATGTTAATTGATAGTTAAACAACCGACTATCAATATTGGCCAAATGCGCTGTTCGTTTCGAAGAGATCGGGATCGGGTTTCCGTATACCGGGATTCTAGGTCTGGAGACTCGAAAACCACTTCGATCCGGTTTGTACGTTTCGTGGGGAAACGAGGGTAATATTGATAAGGGGATAGTGTTATCAGTTCTGTTCGGACCCGGAACGGACTTGTATGGATGAATGCTTTCGGACATCGTCAGGGGACGATGGGCATTCTAAGTAAAACGTTCTGAAGGTAACGTTTAGCCTCAAGCCTCATCAACCGGGAATGACTGAAAATCAGGGGTTATGCAGCAAGGCTTCGTGGGTAGCGCCCACTGGAGAGTATGATCATTCCTGTCTAGATGTCCCTTTTATTTCGGCTTAGTGGTGCGGTTGCTGATCCCAACCGTGGGGTGATCATATTCGGAATTGCCCATAGGTGATTCCGGCCTTGTGTTGCAGGGGAGCGGGTGTACTCCTCGGTACTGTGATCTAGGCCACGTACTGTGACAGGTGGTACCCCAGTGCCTAGTCATTCGTTGGAAATCCATTCTCCCTACGTGCCTTGTACGAGTTTTGTTTGTATACCTAGTATGCTGGAATTTAATCATGTAACAATTTCAGCTATTTGAATAAGTATTTGTAAATAGACACTATTATAATATCAGAGGATTTTATAAAAAGGTGTTTTAGCTATCGTAAGGTAAAAACCCGACATGTTTATTTGTGGCGTGGTCTTACGAGATGCTTTTGTTTTTCAAAGGGTTTGAAACTTTAATAATCAAATTGAGTGTGATATTCTCACGCTGGTATTCCAGACTGACTCGGGTGTTGTTTTATATAATGCTCGGGTCAGACCGAGATAAACAGGTTCAGATTGTAGCTGTGAAGCTCAGGAGACGAGCTGGATGGCGATACGTACTTCCGTATTTGTTTATTTTTCCGCTGTGTATTTGGATGTATATCATTGATGTGATGAACTCTGATGATGTATTCTGTAAATGTATTGTATAAACAGATATATCTTTCTGTTTGAGTAAAGATCTGTTTTGTATATATTATATTTTATTCCGCTACGATGTGAGATTCTGTTGTTGATTTTCTGTTTCTTCTTCTTCTACCACTTCTTCTTTAACACAAATGGTTCGATTTTCCGGGACTGGAAAGTCGGGTCGTTACAGTGGTATCAGAGCAAAGGTTGGCGATAACCTTGGCTCTGGTGGGAAATTTTGAGAGTATAAATAGATATGAGCGCGTACTTGTTAGTGAATATAAAATGGTTTTATATTGTGTTGGTTGATTTATTGAGTGGTATATGAACCTTCGTCGGCACAGTCTGCGCAACTGTATCGAAGGGGTTTCTAAACGCTCGAATAGAACAATTCGACACAATATTGTTTTGAAACGGGTAGATGAAATAATTTTACCCGAAAAATGTATTTTGATATAAAAGAAATATTTCTTTAAATTATTATATATTTGGATGTTTGGATGAAAATATTCTGACAAATTAAAATTGAAAAAAATATGGTAAGATTGTAAAATCAGAATGATTTACATAACCAACGGAAATTTGTATAAATATAAAATTGTACAAATGAATTATAGTTAAAATTTGATTTAATCAAAATGGTAAATTTAAACCCTGGATATTTGGAAGTGTTTTCAAAGTGTTTTGAAGATAAACACTAGCATTATTATTTTGGAAAGTATTTCTGGAAGGGAAATTGTTTCAAATAAATTTTTGAAAAGGAATATAGCAATAAATTCACTTCAGTTGCTGGAAAATAATTCGGAGGATGATGGCCGCATCTTCAGAATTTATTTTCGAACTCCTGAGTGACGAATTGCTGCCAAATTGATTTATTCAGAAAGGCTAGTTTTTGAAATTTCCAAAGGAAATTTGTTGGAATTAAAAATCAGGATTGGTTTAAAATTTTGAGAAATGTGATTTGGAGATGTTGGAGACTCCAAAATGATTTGAAATTAAAAACCGGGTGATTTTGAAATGTTGGGAAATTGTTTAAAAACCTGGAATCTGAATTAAAGGCTATGGGATAATAAAATATACTAGACCAAATAAATGTAACAAGATAAGTATTGAATTGGAATAAGTAAGTTTTGACAGTTTATAATAAAATTGAAACAGTATTAGAATAAAATATATACTTAACTAAATAAAAATGTATAAACGGAGTTAAGAGGTAAATTGTGAATAAAATTTATTTTTAATAGAAGGAAGTGTGAATATAAAAGAAGGTGACTTATAAAATTTGAAGTAAAATAAATAACCCAAATAGAATTGTTTGTAATAAAAATAGAATGAGATTTTAATTGAGTCAAGTTGAATTGGTAAAATGAAAAGTGAATTGTGTGTTGAATAAGAGATGTGAAGTTTGGAATAGAAATCCGAGTTAAGATAAATTTAGCTTGGATAAGGGTAAATAAATTAAATTTATTGGAAAATTTAATTAATTGAGACTCAAATGGGAAGTTATAGCTAAGTAGATAAATTTGTTTAGAAATTGAAAATTGAATGAAATCCAGGACTTGAGTTATAAACCCGAGGAGATTAATTGAAATAATTTGTAAGGATAAAAATCAATATTGTATTGGTTAAAATGGAAGTGAACTAATTTGGAATAAATTAGTAAACCAAGTATGTTAATGGAAATTGGAATTTGATTGTAAGAAGAACGATCGAATTGTAAATAAATTCAAGTAGAAATAATTGAAGTGGACTTGGTATTAATAAAAATTCAATTCAGTGAGTATACCAATTAAATTTAAATAGTTAAAATGGGGTGATTGATTAAATTGAATGGAAACCGACAAACTTGCATAGGAAATTAGTCGTTTGACATAAACAAGCTTAAATAACTTCTATACATCAATAGAAGTGTAATACAAGCGATTTTAAAATTTATTGAATTGAAAATAAGCTTGTTTGAATTAATAATAAACTGAATGAAAGAGATTGTGTTGTAGACCATTGGGAATTGAATTAAAATGGCATTGTTATTAATAGAATAACTTCCATAATCGATTGTGAATGAATTCAAAATAGAATTGGAATGTAATGGAAAGTTAATAAGATAAAAATGAGATTTAATAAAATTAAAATTGGTTGATGGAAGGGAAATAAAATTGATTTTGAGATCAATTGAATTAAATATGAGTTTATTTTGCTAAAATGAATTGAATGTAAGAGATTGAGTTTTAAACCATTTAAATTGAATGAAGTTGTATATAAATGGGTTGTAAACAATTTTAATAAATGTTGGAAACCTATAAATTGCTTATAAGTGTTGTTTAATCTACATTGCTTATTAAAACTGGAATGTTTGCTAGTAAATATGTAAAATGTTGTTAAGTTACATGATTTTGGCACTTACATATTTAAATTGAGTTAGTACAGGTTCAGGGAAGCCGTTTGGCTGTATTTGGACGCGCAAATTGCAAATTTAATAAACTGCTTGCTTTAAAATGCTAAATAAAGGTACGCCTACGCAAAAATTTAAATAGGAAATATGAACTGTTGATATTGATATATATTATGTTTTCCGGCCTGAGGCCGATGTATATATATATTTGTGCATCCTGCGATATCGCAGAAGTCCCTCCGTACAAGGGAGACTCTGCCAAAAAATTTCGTAAATTTTGGGAGTTAGAAATTTTTTGAAATTTTTGAAAATTTTCATTAACGATAAATGATTTAAATTTGCTAAGCAAATAAAATTGAAACTAGATATTGAAATCTAATTCAAATGTGAATGTAAAGTGAAGTGAAATCGAAGGAACTAAAGAAGTGAAGTTTGCGAATAAACTGTTAATTGAAATTTAAATTAATTAGTAAGTGCAACTAATTAAATGTTCGAGTGGAAGCCAAATTGAAATCAAATGGAATTGTAAAGACAAAAGTAAATAGAAATGGATATGAACTACGATAATGAAGTGAAAATAAGTATAAGCAGTATGTAAAATATTTATTTTGAACTTAAGAAATATGGTGAGATTCTTAAGTAATTTGGTAATGAGGGAAAATTATTCTAAGTGAATAATTGAATAAAGATGTAAATTTGGAAGTTGTGAAATGGGATAATTATGAATAAGTGAATGTGATCAAACTGAATGTGAATAAAAGAGAATTGATATAATTGGTAATCAATTGGAATTTATACGTAAGGTGTACGTATATTATTTGATCGCATAGCTATTTGATCCAGATTCGAACACATAATTTCGAGATAGTTTTATCGATCCGAATTAGGATTTTTCACTCGATTTTCGACGGCGAACCTGGATATGGATTGTTGGTTGATTCTGGTAATTCTCTATCGTAGTTATGACTATGCAAGGAGAATGACGGTTTCTGATCAAGAAACCAAATCTGAGTCCGCACTAGGAAGTCGGGTGGACAATACTAGTTCGGAAGTGAAATTGTGTGATCGATTGAGCGATCGAATGTGATATTGCGTACGTGTAATATATGTGCATCGTACGGGCTTAAGTAAAGCAAATATTGAAAATTTGTAAAGGAAAGTATAAAATGACTTTGGGATTGTGATGGAATATTATTGCTTAGTAGAATATACAGGTGTATAAAAGCAATGGATAATTGGGATTTTTGATTTAGAAGATAAAATTTAATGGCCCGACAAAAAGGTATGTATTTGAATTTCTATATGAAATTTGATTGGGTTTTTGATCCAGCCACTTGGCCTTTTGTTTTCTTTTTGAGATTGGGAGGCCGTAGAGCCATTTTGTAGTTGTACCGAGCTAGCCGCGCAAAGGAGACGTTGGCGAAATTTTTTGGAAATTTAGGGAGTTAGAAAAATTTTGAGAAAATTTTGATAATTTAAAATTTGAATTCAAATTTAAATTTGAATTGATTAGTATGTGATATGGGTTGAACTTATGAATAAGTTTGGAAAGTTAAAAGATGATTAGTGTATCATTGACAAAAGATTGTTTGGGTATTGTTAAAACTGTTTGAATTTGGGAAATAGCTAACTTGGGAAATAGCTAACGGGATATGGGACATTCTTCTTAACTGGTAATTTCGAGGACGAAATTCTTTTAAGGGGGGAGGAATGTGACGACCCGGAATTTTTGTATATTTGAAATGGGAATATTTAATTTATTTTAAATATTCGAAGGTTAAATTTTAAATTAATTTTCTAATATACAGTATTTATTGGATGATAGATTATTGAATTAGACAATTAAAAATTGGATAAAATGTTGAATCGAGAGTTTTGAGCCAGTTAAAAATAATTTAAAGGCTTGTAAAATTTATATTGGTAATACTGAAGATAATAGAACTTTCAAAATTTGATTTCAGAGTATTTTGTTCAGTTTTGAAATTATATCGTTTGAATCGATATTTAAAAATAGCCTTCCGAGGCACAGTCTCGGAATTCGACGAAACCAATTCCATTGGATCCGTAATATTGTATTATTACCGGATTTCAAGTTTCGTAGTAATCGGAGTTGTTGTGTGAGCGTACGTCATACAAACGCGTTGAAATCAAATCGAAAATTTAATATAAATAATTTAAGCAAAACACTGTAGCTAGATATTTTTCCAACCCGTTCGTTTGCCTTCTCGAACACGCTACCCTTATCTTCCATCGTACACTTCTCGTTCCTTCTAAAATTTGCCTGTTCCTTCCTCGTTCATTTCATTCGATTTCAGTTATTATCAAACGAGAGAAAAAAAAAAGGGTGGAGCGAAATTCTTTAAATTTTAATCGCGTACGTCTCTTTCTCCTTCCTTATTAAAACTCGCAAGACATCTCTTCCACCATTTGAAATCACGTTCCCTTCTGAGGTTCAAAATCTCAGATTCGTTTAGAGAAGAATGAGCGAAACCACTGCTCTTTTAAGATTCGAAACCCAAATCGAACGAAATCGATTGTTCTCATCCCTTCAGTTTGAAATCAAAGCACGGAACGAAAAGAATTTCCAAATCGAAGGCGTGTGAGGCAAGTCAGTTGGCAGGCGACTTGGCGGGGGCTCGAGTGGCGAGTGCGACGAGGAGATTCGAGCACGATGGGGAGCCGCACGATCGGTTGTAGGGCGTTCGATTCGTAGCTGTGGTTCGCGATTTGGATCGGCGTTCGTTCGACAGAGGGTGCGGGTTCTGGGCAATTCCGGTGTGGGTTTGGTTGCGATCTTCAGTGTCGCGATAAGGTAGGGTTACGGCAGCACTCGTGAAGCTCGGTGATGGAGGCTGGGATAGATGAAGGTGCCGCCGTACAATTGTCGTTTGTGATTGGCGTGCCGGTCGTGAGTGTTTTGGGAAACAGGTATGGGTCTTCCTATATTTTGTTAATTTAAATTGAATCTGTATTTTAGATTTAATAGGAAATGAATATATATAATTTAAAGTTGCTGTGTTAAACTTATGTAGATCAGAGAAAAAAAATATATAGGAGTTTAGACATTGAAATATCTATATAAAGTTAGTTTTAAAATTTAATTTTAGATAAATTTAATTTTAGTTTAAATTAGATAAATAAATGGAAATTTATTTTCTGATTTATTTGGAATATTAATAAACTTTAAATGGTCATACAAGGTTGAGAAATCATGGAATTAAATCGAGAATAAAGTGGATTCCAATTCGAACAAATTGGTTTAAATAAAATTTATAAATAAGCGTTAATAGATTGTCCGATATTTTCAGAATATTAATAAACCATATGAATGTTTATACAAGGTCTAAATCGTGGAAAATCAGGACGGTGTGGATCGGATTACAACAATAGAAGCAAAGGTGAGTTAATCTCACTCAGTTAAATTTTAATTTAAATTTAATTGGTTAAATCTAAATAATTGATTTAATAATTGCATTGATTGGATTGATATTGTTATGGATAATATGGTATATAGTAGTATATACCAATATATATATATTGGCATATGTATATATTGGATTTGATATTCCCGCATTTTATAGCGGATGAGACCCTATGCGCCGCATAATAGCGGATGATTTTATAAAACCCATATACCGCGATATTCCACCTTGAAGTGGAATTGGTATTGTGCTAACGTCTGTGGATGCAGGGAAACAGGTTGGAGGGATCCAACTGGATTCCTCAAAAATTTATTTTATTATTCTGTGATCTGAATATTGATATCCTGTGATGATTTGATATTGGATGTTGTGGTTGATTGAATTTCCAGTATAATAAATTTTGAAAATCTATGGAATTGGATTTTTGAAGAAAATAAAGAATAATAATTTAAGTAAATTGGAATAAATTTAAAAGTGAATTGAAAATAAGATAAAATAAAGTGAATTGGAATTTTAGTAAATATGGGAAAAAGGAATTTAAATTTACGGAGGAGTAATATAAATTTAAAACTCAAGTGATATGGTTTTTAAAGAAATAAAGAAATTGTTTTTAATTCAATGTGTTAATTTATTTAAAACTGTAAATAAGGAATGTTGGGAATTTAAAATAGGTATTTTTCAGTTAAAAGGGGGTTTTAAATTCACAAATGAGAAATAAAATTTAAAAGGGTATTATATTTGAAATAAATAAAGTAAACAAGGAAATTTTATCCCAAAGTAAAACAAATTTGAAATCAATTGCAGAATTGATGTAAATGTTTGGAATTTGAAATTTAAAGAGAAATGAGAATTTGGAAATTTATAAACTGGGTTTATAAAGTGAAATAAATGTCGGTGGGCATTTTAAATATAAATTCAGGATGGGGATTTATAAGGAAAGGAGAAATGGGTTTAAGAATAAATAATGATTTTTTTTAAAAAAGAAGTGGAAGAGAAGTATTTTCTGGATAGCCAAGTACAATTTGTTTAAAGAAATTTTAAATATCTGTTAAAGATTTATTGTTATTTTAAAAATGGTACTTCAGAAAATTTATTATTTCAAATGTAAATTTCAAAAGTAAGTATTTTTCAAAACTATTATTGTAGTAGATATAAAAGGGAATTGATAATATGTTTTAAAGGAAATTTGTTTATATTTTTAAAAGTGGTTATTTTAAATGTTTTTAAATATATATTTTAACTTAAGTATTCAAGTAGTTTTAAAAAGGTGTTTTATAAAGTATATTTAAAATAAAGAGTTTTAAAATTTATTTTTAAAAATCTAAAATGGTTTGTACTTGGTATTCCAGTGAATATAAATATTGGAAAATTATTCCGTGAAAGGAATCTAGTTTGAGATTGTTTCCAATGGGGATTGGAAAGGGAAATAATATTTGTGAAGATATTTTGAGGGATATAAATAATTTGGAGAAATTATTGATTGTTGATGGTTGTTATGGATGTTAATTGATAGTTAAACAACCGACTATCAATATTGGCCAAATGCGCTGATCGTTTCGAAGAGACCGGGATCGGGTTTCCGTATACCGGGATTCTAGGTCTAGAGACTCGAAAACCACTTCGATCCGGTTTGTACGTTTCGTGGGGAAACGAGGGTAATATTGATAAGGGGATAGTGTTATCAGTTCTGTTCGGACCCGGAACGGACTTGTATGGATGAATGCTTTCGGACATCGTCAGGGGACGATGGGCATTCTAAGTAAAACGTTCTGAAGGTAACGTTTAGCCTCAAGCCTCATCAACCGGGAATGACTAAAAATCAGGGGTTATGCAGCAAGGCTTCCTGGGTAGCGCCCACTGGAGAGTATGATCATTCCTGTCTAGATGTCCCTTTTATTTCGGCTTAGTGGTGCGGTTGCTGATCCCAACCGTGGGGTGATCATATTCGGAATTGCCCATAGGTGATTCCGGCCTTGTGTTGCAGGGGAGCGGGTGTACTCCTCGGTACTGTGATCTAGGCCACGTACTGTGACAGGTGGTACCCCAGTGCCTAGTCATTCGTTGGAAATCCATTCTCCCTACGTGCCTTGTACGAGTTTTGTTTGTATACCTAGTATGCTAGAATTTAATCATGTAACAATTTCAGCTATTTGAATAAGTATTTGTAAATAGACACTATTATAATATCAGAGGATTTTATAAAAAGGTGTTTTAGCTATCGTAAGGTAAAAACCCGACATGTTTATTTGTGGCGTGGTCTTACGAGATGCTTTTGTTTTTCAAAGGGTTTGAAACTTTAATAATCAAATTGAGTGTGATATTCTCACGCTGGTATTCCAGACTGACTCGGGTGTTGTTTTATATAATGCTCGGGTCAGACCGAGATAAACAGGTTCAGATTGTAGCTGTGAAGCTCAGGAGACGAGCTGGATGGCGATACGTACTTCCGTATTTGTTTATTTTTCCGCTGTGTATTTGGATGTATATCATTGATGTGATGAACTCTGATGATGTATTCTGTAAATGTATTGTATAAACAGATATATCTTTCTGTTTGAGTAAAGATCTGTTTTGTATATATTATATTTTATTCCGCTGCGATGTGAGATTCTGTTGTTGATTTTCTGTTTCTTCTTCTTCTACCTCTTCTTCTTTAACACAAATGGTTCGATTTTCCGGGACTGGAAAGTCGGGTCGTTACATTCATTATCTTCATCCTCACTACTGTCATCGATCTTCCTTTTCTTACTTTTTCCCTTAATCTGCTCTTTTCCAAAATCATTTGGAAAGTCCTTCAAAATAAGAGAGATTTTTTTACCTGGTAGAATTCTAGGCATCTTTCCATCCTCTATAGTGTTATCAAACCAAACTTTTTTTCCTCAACGGATGTAAAGTAGGCAAAAATCTTCTATGACCCATATAAACATTCTTTCGACTATATTTCAACCATCGATGATGAGTATTGACACCACATAATGGACAAGCCTTTTTACCCTTTACACAACATCCAGCAAGATTACCATAAGCTGGAAAATCATTTATCATCCATAATAAAATAGCTCTCATATTAAAAAGTGTCTTACTAAATGCATCGTACGTCTCAACTCCACTACTCGACAAGTAATGCAAATCTTCTACTAATGGCGCCATATATACATCAATATCATTCCCCGGTTGCTTTGGACCTGGAATTAGAAGTGTTAGCATAATATTTTCCTTCTTCATGCACAACATAGGCGACAAATTATATGTCACAAGCATTACTGGCTAGCAACTATATTTGGAACTCAACATGGAAAATGGATTAAACCCATCTGTAGCAAGACCAAGTCTGAGACTACGTGGATCGGCTGAAAATGATTTCCAATTTTCATCAATTGTGCTCCATGTTACAGAATCTACGGGATGTCGCATCTTTCCATCACTGCTTTTATTATTGAAATGCCACCTTAATGCTTCTGCCATCTTTTCAGATCTGAACATTCTTCTGAATCTTGGAATTATTGGAAAATATCTCAACACCTTAACCGGAATACCCTGCATAATCTCATTTGTATCCTGATTCATTTTCCATCTTGAGGAACCACATTTCGGACAGTTATTCAAATTTTTATACTCTTTACGAAAAAGACAACAATCATTCTCACATGCATGAATCTTTTCAAACCCCATATCAAATAGTTTGAGGAATTTCTTTACTTCATATAAAGACTTAGGAAGTACATTATTCTTTGGCAAAAACAGTTGTTGCATATTAAGAAGCTTATCAAAACCAGAATCGGATAATCCAGTTTCGCATTTAAGGTTATACAAATAGTGATGGCAGATAACTTTGTATGATCTATGCAGCCAGGATATAATGGGATTTCTGCATCTTCCAAGTTCTTAAGTAAATCATCATGTCGTCTCTGTGCATCATCCTTATCTTTATCATCATCAAAAAAATTATGATTAAAGTAGTCTTCATCTTCATAGTGAATTGCTTTGAGTAAGTCGTACGCCTCACTCTTTTTATTATTATTTTCAACATCTACTTGCTCGCCATGATTATACCACCTACCATCTTTGTACTTAGGATCCATTCCATTTATAATTAAATGCTCAATGACGGTTTCACCATAATGATGACTAAGATTTCGACAATCTAAACAAGGACAAAAAATTTTCTCTACATCCCCTAACTTTTTCTTCACAACACGTACAAAATTTTGAGCTCCTTTTCCATACTCTTTACTGGTTCTATGTTTAAAATTGAAAGCAATAAGAATGTTAGCTTTCATTTTCAAAACATGTTAAGTCTAAAGTTATGTGTAAATTTACTTTTATATGATTACCTATGTAGACGCAACCAGTCTTTCTCCATCATCATATATAATATGGAAGCAATCAAGTATCTAAAATTCAAAATAGTAATTGGAAATTAGACTATTTAAACAAGTAATGAATGCTAGAAGAGTTTCTGGGCCTTTTAGTTAGCTTTTTTTAATGTGAATACTCATTATGAGTTTCTTCTTGAGACGTATAGAAAATAATTCAAATTAGACTCATCGTTAATCTATGAAATAATTATAACAACTGGACTAATAAAGTAGAGATGGTAGTTTACGTAAAATGATCAAGACAAGCTCAGTGCAAATAAGTTAGCAAAACTTAGGTCTGAATGCTGGAAGAGTTTCTGGGCCTTTTAGTTAGCTTGTGTTACTACACCACCTGAACCACCTGAACCCACATTTGATAGCTTGTATTATTGTATCCACATTTGTTACTGCACCACCTGAACCCCTACTGCAATACAAACTGCTACATCCAATTCACTTCCCCTACCCACAAACCATCTGATTTTCAATCATTGACCTGCTACAACAACTTCCCATTGCCAAAAACTCCAACAACACAAACAATTTTCCCTGACCATACTTTTGCACTGTGCATCACTGCATACATTTTCAAAACCACCAGTGTCAAAATCTGCCATTTCAATACCATCCACTGACTTCAACATAGCCATAACCAAATCTACCATCAACTTCCACATTCAGCACATCAAAAACCATAAAATCATCTGCCAACAGTCTCTACACAACAGTGCCAACCACAACAGTTCACCCTCACAACTGCAACTGCATTTCCACACTCCACAATTCTCAAAACAAACCAACCACATCAACCCCATATCATCTGCTTCACCTGAACCTCATCATCAAGCTTCAACAGATTCGTGCCACCAACCATATCAAGACACTCACCACTGACCTGCTTCAGTCTATTCCTTCAACCACCTCTCATCAATCCAACAACAACTTACTGCAACTCCCAGACCATCTACCGTCACTTGCTATATACCGAAGCTGTTGCCAAACCTCTACCAACAATTCAACATCACCACCTCTACCTGACTTTTGTAGCTTCCTCGACCTCGCAAACTACATCACTCCACATGATCATCGCCAACCTCGAACGACCAATCCCGCTGGCAACCCTATCGCCTGTGACCATTCTCAAATCACCAAACCCATATTGCCTTCACTTATAAACGCTGTGAACCCAACCACATCGCCTTCTTACTGTCGCCTTCCTCTTCTCAAACTCAAATCGCCAACCCGTAGATTCTAATGAATGCTAATCTACACAGGTAATGAATGCTAGAAGAGTTTCTGGGCCTTTTAGTTAGCTTGTTTAAATGTGAATACTCATTATGAGTTTCTTCTTGAGACGTATAGAAAATAATTCAAATTAGACTCATCGTTAATCTATGAAATAATTATAACAACTGGACTAATAAAGTAGAGATGGTAGTTTTTGTAAAATGATCAAGACAAGCTTAGTGCAAATAAGTTAGCAAAACTTAGGTCTGAATGAAAAGTTATTATGATTTTATGAAACTTACTTTGCAAGCTATTTTTACAGCCACGTTTTCTTGGTCATGTTACCTTAAGCTTTGCCTTATTTTCTTTAACACTTGCTAAACTTAGTTATGAAAAGAACATAATATATCCTAAGAAATCAAGTGTATATTGAACTCAAATTTTTGCTTGACTTTTTGTCTTAATTGTTGTCTTAGCTAATTACCTTCTACACACCTCAAAAATGCCAAACAGCAAATTAAAACCCTTGTTTCAACGAATATGATTAATAATTCTATTTATTTTGGAAAACAAATGAAGTAGAATATATTTATAATTACAAGATCATGTACATATCATGGAAGCATGGATAAAAGTCATGTACGTATGGGATAGAGTTAATTATTATAGTACTTAAATTAAACACTAATGGGCTTGGATTAAAATAGAATGGATAGAGTTAAATATTTCAACACAATAAACCAAACTGAACAAAATAAAATAGTATTAAGTTAAAATAATCAAACTAATTGTTTTAAGTTTAAGAATTAGAAATAAACTGAGTAAAACTTCAAAACAATGGAATCTTTTCTCTAATCTAACCTTAGTTGAATGACGCGATTCAAAGACATATATGACAGTAAAATACCATACCTATATCAGCGAAAGCGGTGGCGAGGATGGTTAGGGTTATTACTTTATTAATATATCAACGATGAGGGCAGTGACGAAGGGAAACTTCGGTGATTGGAAGAGAGACTTAATTTGCTCTGGGTTGTGAAGGCGGTAACGAAATGAAAGGGTGATAGAATTAATTGGGGAAAGTGGGAAAAAGTAGGCGGCAAATGATAATTAGGTTTTCCTCAGCGTTTGGGACGTAAACATTTTCCCTCCAGAAATTCTATGACCGCATTTTAAGGATAAACGCTGATATTGGATGCTGTTGATAGTATGTTTTCTTGTAGTGTTAAGACATGCACGATGTGATATTGTTCATGCATTAAGGTCGAGAAAATATAAAGAAAATTTTCAATAGTGCATTATTTATAACTTACTCATCTCTGACTACATCAAAAGGAAAATCATCAAAGAGAATGATTCAAAAACACTTCACTTTAATATATACTACCACAAGTTACGATAATGCACAATGATGCAAATCAGATACAACAAGCACTAGTGTGATGAACACAGTGGTACTAGTACAACGGGTACATAAACAACACAGTGCAACATCAAAGAACCACAAACCAAAATAAGTTACAACAATGCACCAGAACAACGGCAAGGAACCGTTATATGTGCTGCACAAACAAGCCATTGTTCAAGCCAAACAATCAGTTTAGGTACACAAAAGGAAATGCACAATGAACACGTACATAATGACACAAGTTGCAAAAAGGTTCAAGTACAACAACAAATGCACAATGCAAAGAATAACCAGCTCAAGTGCAAAGAATAACCAGCTCCAGTGCAAAGAGTAAAGTAGGCACATCCATAACTTCGACAAATATAGTGAAGTACGCCACAAACTAGAATACAATGCAACAATGCATATAAGGACTTCGACTATACCAGTGTTACATTTCACAAGTGATATTGAACATCAAACAGTTTGTATAAAGTACATAGAAATGAACAAGGTGTCAGAAGCATTACCAAAGTATGCAAGAAAATATTCAAATTTACAATTGAATACAATTGAACCATTCAAAGCCGCAACCATAAATAAGTCGAAATTTAAAATAGAAAATCTAGGCAAATAATCAAAATCAGAATCGAATCAAAGCACTAAATTTTTGGTTGATTGATTTAGACTCAAAGAGCCGCAAGATAAGGAAAATCTAAAAAGATTTTTCCATTCTCATTGCTATAAAAACCATATCATCGCTGGCTAATAACGATGTCGGGTTCGAAAGAGAATAAACAAATAAGTTCAATTCAATAAATAGGAGAAATACTCAATAATTCCCAAATCATCGTAGAGAGATACTCGACAAGGAAGCAATAGAGACAAGCACAATCAAACTAACTATTCGATTCAGGTGGGATCAGTTTTCAAACGGCGACGACTACACCAGATGAGAACATTATTTTGCAGTTACGCTTTCAAATCTGAAGAACAAAATGGGGTACACAATTGGAATAAAAGGAGCACGCGAAGGGAGTGCTTTAATATTTTAGACCCTAACTTGTTTAACTTTCATTATTTAGATAATTTAATTTTAAGGGCAAACCTTTTCTTTTTTGTCTTAATTTTGTATACTTTTAATTTCAATCTCTATTTATCTAGGGTTGAGCTACATTTTTGTAGTTCGGGAAATTATCAGCTCAAAGATAGAGTTGAGGTGGGATTTCCAAACCTAGGGTTAGAACAATCAGGTTAGCGATGGTTGCAAATTTTAAGGAAAATTTGTAAGCGGTCAATTATTTAATCTTAGTAGAAATCTTAGGGGAACTAGTAGGCAGGTTTGCTGAAGCTGGATAAATTTTGTGTTGTTTTTATTTCTTCAATTTTTATCTATGTTGTGATTATTATTATTATTATTATTATTATTATTATACTATGAATTTATTATAAACCCTATTCAAACCCTCTCTCGGTTTAATTCGATCCTACAATAGAGCCACAACATTTTGGTATGATGGTAAAGTTCCGAAAATACCCATAATCTGTAAAGATGAGGATCATGAGGTCATAAGTTTAAATTACAATGATGAAAATCTTTCATCTACATTTTTTCTTTATATTTTTCATTTTTGTATATTATTTGTAGGGTAATAGGTTTAAATTTTGATTACTTCAGTTAAGTATGTATTTTTTTCGAAGATATAATATTGCAGAGCATGATGCAACATTTCATAAAAATTGCTGACATTTCTGCAACATTTCTGTACACTGTGAACATAGTGTATGAAAGTTGCTGAAATATCAACACTTATTTATAAAAGTTGCTGATATTTCAGCAACATTTATGTACACTGTGAACACAGTTTATGAAAGTTGTTGAAATATCAGCACTTATTTATAAAAGTTGCTGACATTTCAGCAATAATTTTTCTTTGTTTTTACAATAAAACTTTGACACAGATAGTTGCTGAAATATCAGCACTTATTTATAAAAGTTGCTGACATTTCAGCAATAATTTTTCTTCGTTTCCAGAAAACAGGGACCCGCTTTACAATGAAACTTTGACAGGGACCCGCTTTACAATATGAAAGTATGATAGGGATGCCTCCCTAATTTCCACTTCTGTTTATTCGTGGTGCTCTTTTGTCCAACAAGAATTAATCGATGGATTTGATTTGCATTGTTATAGTTCATGTTTAGTGATTAACTGTTGAAATAAAAAATAAAAATGTGCATGCAGTAATCGAAAGAGTAAAATTTTTAATAAATGTAATTTAAACTAGAATGATATTGCTAAGAGGAAATTAAGATACCTTTAGCACAAAACCAAACTACATATGTAACTCGGTAGTCCAACTTTTTTTCTTTCTTTTGAAATATCCGCTCCACGAGCCATCTTGGAAAAGCCAACTAGTCACAGACTCTATTTCTTTGCCATGCAACTCCATGACGTTATCATCTACACAATCCCATGGCCATGTGCACATTTCTCCTTCAGTGCTAATCTCCCATAATTTGTGCATCATGTCCCAATCTAGCATTTTGTCAACTTGGTCTATTCCATCTATTGGGCCACCCATATGCCCATTCCCATTTATGATATGGGCCCCATTCTCCCATTTTGGTAGACCATTCGTGCTCAAGGCCTCAGTTGTTCCAAGGAAATCATTTAGGTCCCAAATGTCACCATTTTGAACCACCAAGTTTTGGTCCAGTTCACCAAATGTACATTTTGTGCACTCTATATTTGTTATATTACTTCCTCCTTCGGTACTTTGCACCATTGAAGATGCAGATATGCATTGTACCGTCCCTTTACCGTTCTCTTTCTTCTCTTTTTCCCTTCTCGTCGTATCTAGAACTAAGTCGTACTTTGTCATCCTATTCTTTGTTGCCACCTAGTACTTTGTATAGAACTATTGTTACGATGAAAGTTAAAATAAGACCATTACCAATAATCCGACATGTTCACTTTGCTCTCTCTTCTGTTTTTCAACCGAACAAATGAGCCGCGTGCCCAGGTAAAAGGTAAAACCAGCCACGGATCGATTTGAAGAAAAAAAACTGCTCCATTTATAATGGTGAAGTCTTCACTGTTGTATATTTATAACGGTCCCCCCCACACGGCTAGTACTTATAACGGCGAAGTCATCGCCGTTATAATTACATATGTATATATGTAGTGTTTCAAAATTAACTGCGTCATTAAATGGAAATGCACTACTATGTTGTATTCAATTATTTTTTCGTTATTATGTGTATGTAAGTTTTTTACTTTTGAATATAGGAATCGAAAATATGTAAGTAGAACATAATGAATTTAAAATTTAATGAAATGAACGAAATAAGATGAAACCCTAAGAGGAGCAACTTTGAAGGTGGTAAGTTGGTGCACATGTTTGTCATTGTGTGGATGTGCAAGTATACTGGGTTATGTATTGATAAATAAATTTGATAAAATCGTACTCTTTTAATGTTTGTCTCACATTTTGAGTTTTTGCAACAATCTATTATAAATGATTTTATCATGTGGAAATATTTTGTGAGGATCATATGTTTATTAACTAAAGCTAGTTAAGATGAATCCACTCAGATTGCTAAGAACTTTATTTAGGAAAAAAATTAAATTAAAAAAGAGATATGGTAAAAAGTATCAAACAAAAAGGTGTGTTAGGTGGTAATTTTAATTTTCATATGAAAATTCATTTTCCAAATTAATCAATATTGTAGTTCAATTGAATAATTTGAGATTGTGAAATTCTATTTATATTTAAATATGTTTCGATAAACAATTGTCCATAAAATATTATGTGTGATTTTTCTTGATTTGATGAAAATTTTATGTTGTTTAAGATGTACAACACTATAAATTAGATTGCTAAGAGCTTAATTAAGGTTACAGTTATGTATAAAGATCACATACACTTTAGCAAAGTTTGTATATTTCAACCTAAAAATATGAAGATTTACACAAATATATGAATCTGTGGTTGGAATTCCACGAATTCACACAAATTAAAAGTTTATTAATTAATTTTGGTAAAGAGGGAATTTAAAATAGCATCTTATTTTATTTTCTTTTAGCTCCGATTTGATTAAATTGAGATTTAATGTGAAATTTTATTTTCCTCACTACCAACCAAGCATGAGCTACACTGAAATTATTAAATATTAGATACATGTGTCTATATATATGTCTAAAATATTTCAAAACGTGCTCACCAATGTGAAAAAGCGTTACAAATACTCAACAGAAACTAAAAAGCAAATTTCTTTAATACAATATTATAAATTCCTTGCATGGATACTACGTAGGCTTTCCTCAATGTTCTCAAACAATATGTCTTCAGCAAATTCCAATAAAGATAACCTAAAAAGAAAGAAACACATCACTCAAAAAACAACTAATATACACACTAGAAACAATTATACCATGTTTCAAAGAGCACCAAACCCTACATCAAGACAGGACATGACACACTAGTGAGCATATAATAAGTAAACTATTAGCACAAGGCTAACACAACTACATACAACCATCTTAATCTTCAATCAACTTCCTCCATCTTGCCCTCTTCGTTGCCATCATCATCCTTCTCCTCTTCATCAGTGCTCAACCCCAACATCAACATCATATGAATCCTACCTATAAAAGTGTTCGGATCTTCCAAAATGAACCCGGAGGTCAAAAGCGCAGTTTTCATTTGTTTTGTTTTATGCCTTGTTTTCGGCTGAGATAATTTTGTTTGTGTTCATAGATATGTTTATTTTTTTTATTACTTTGAAATGTTATATATTGTTATGTTGTTTTAGTTATTTGTATTAATTTAACTTAGGTTGCATACTTGTCTTTATACTTACTTGAATATATTTTATTTTGTTTTATTTCTATACTTTTATTCTATTATTTTAAATGAGATTCTATAATTATTTTACTTCATATTTATTAGCTTAAGTATTTTGTATTTGCTTTTATTATTTTATATAACTATAAATTTGTTTAAAATATTTGTTCGAAACAAACATTTATTCGTTTTGGGGAAACTCGAATTCATTTATCGATTAATTTCACAACTTTAATTCAAAAATTGAATTAATTATCAATTTAAATATTTATAAAATTCGGGGTCGTTACAGTTATGGGTTGAAATGATGAACCCAAGCAATTTTCATTGATTTTGAGTTTTGGGATTGCAGGTTGAAATGATTAATACCCGTAAATATTAAATTTAAATCATGGATTGAGATGATAAATATCTGTATCACTTGACTATAGGATAGGAAATTATATACGGACACCGTTGGTCTATATTTGAAATGATTTCCAAAGTTTGAAAGGAAATATATGGGTTTTAATAAAATAAGATTTAATATAAATTAAAATTTAATAAGAAGATTTAATTTAATAAAATTTAATTTAATAAAATTTAATTTAATTAGTATATATATATGTATATAATATGTTTAAGTATTTCTATAAAATTATATTAATATTTTAAAAATATATTTTGTAATAACTTTAATAAAGTATGGTTGGAAAGATAAACTGAAATTGATTTGAAATATTATTTGTTTAAGAATTGAATATAAATAAGAATTGATTTGAAGTTATTGATTTTGAGATTTTAAGAATATGATTTTATAACTTTATAACTTTATTTTGAGTAAGGTGATTAAATGAATATATTCAAATTAAAATAAAATTTGAAATTGAATATTTAAATTTGATTTAAGTTTGAATTTGATATTTTGTTTAAATGTTCATAAAAGCTGATTAAGTGAATATTTTAGAATTATATAAATTGAAGCTAGATATTTAATATTTTAATTTTGATTTAAATTTGTAATCTGGGATTTTATTTAAATGCTTGTGAAAATGAAAAAATGAATATTTTCAAATTTAAATGAAATTAAAGTTGAATTTTGAAATATAAATGAAATTTATCATATTGAGTTATTGTGAATTGTTTGAATATTTTAACTTTGAAACCTATTGAATTGGAAGTGGTTTAAATTTGAAGTTCAAACCTGAATTTCAAATCAATATAAATTAAAAATGGTTTAATGAGAATTGGAAGAAACAATTCTAATTATAAACTATTTTTTTATATATAAACTATTTTAATGTAGAAACTATTTTAATCTATAACCTATTTTTAAATATATAAACTAATTTTAATTCATAACTATTTCAATTTATATAAACTATTTTCAATATTTAAACTGTTTAAGTTGGAATTGTTATGTTTTAGATTTAATGGATTTAAATGCGACTACTTTGATATGTTGTTTCAACCTATTTGTGGTTATGATTTTAAAAGTGAGTTATAATTTAAAGCGAATTATAATTTACAGTGAACAAGATTTCGAAAGTGATATGATTTCGAAAGTGACATGATTTTTGAAATGAATATGATATTTTAAATATGAAGTATGAACTATTTAAAATGAAAAGGACCATGGTGTGAAATAAGCGTTTGGTTGTTAATGAGTCTGGGATCGGTTATTGTCATACTCTTTGCCAATACCGAAAACCACTTTAACAACTGCACACGTGGTGGAGATTCCAGAATGAAGTGGGATGGTTTGGCGAATGATTCTATATGAGGTATTAATGCAGCCCTGACTCTCGCGAGTCAGCTTGATGTGGCTAAAACAGGAGCCATGCCAGGCCAAGTGGGGTGCTCCCCCTATCGGGCACATTTCTTCGATACCATTATATTACTTTGTGATTTGATTGGGTGCACCTTTGATTTTGGAGTGTGTCTCGAGGTGGGCGGTAGTAGCTGCTATGCATTACCAGCAGTCCGGATTCACAAAACGGTAGTATCCTACCATGGGCATTGCCTCGCGTGCCTTGTCACATGCCTTATCCCGCATTCTACGAGTTTGGTTTGTACCGTACCTAGGGAGTGCCCTCTGATAGCCCTCCAGTTTATGGAGGAATTACAGTACTGTATATACTACATGAATATATAAAAATGTGTTAAGGGGGATATGAGTAACGCCTTAACACTATTTTAATATTTTACTTTACTGTAGACATTATCTATGTAACGTATTGTACTATGTATGTAGATAGTTTAACGAATCCTTAAAGGAGGAAATCCCAAACAGCCTTTGAGTTATTCGCATTGCACTTGGACATTTCACTTGGACATTTCACTTGAGTTGATTTACTGGTATAAGAATGTTAATCCTGACTCGAGTGTTTTGTGTTTTGTTTTATGCTGGGGTCAGACTGAGTGTCACAACGTTTGAGACTCACCTTTAGAGCTTGGGGCTTTGCTTGAAGATTTGTATTTTATCTATTCAGCTATTCGGTTACTTCAGTAATTTCCAGTTGTCTATGTTCAGATTTATCATTTGCATTTGAACTGGAGACTTCTGTGTTCTTATTTGTACTTGAGATTTCTGTTGTATTAGACTCTGATGTTGTAGTAGCTTCATGAACTATTATTTATCTATTACGCTGCTTATTGTTGTAGAACTATGTGTCTGTGATTCCATGATTGCTTTATTTACTGTATATGTCAAGTTTTGCCAAATATAAAATTAACAATCTATTGTTTTGAGCAATTTAAGTCCGACATGTATGGATGATTGTCGATTTAAATGGTTCAAAATAGCCGGTTGTTACTGTTGGTATCTGAGCCAGGTTTAGGCAAAACTTAGCATATGGAGTAAAAACTCATTAGAGATAGGGTAGTAATACCCTAGAATGAGAAATTAATTTCAGAATTATCTTCGTTCGAGCTTGAAATTCTTCGTTAGGATCCTCCTGGATTAGGATTTCTTTTTTAATTGTGGAACTTTTCCTTTGTTCTGAAACCAATTCTTGTCTTTCCTGTTCGTGTTCTTTTGATACTGGAGCATCCCATAGCTCTATCTCTGTTGATCTCTATAATGAATTTGAGCACATTCTGCAACCTTAATTGGCAACTCCATCCTTTTATGTGACTAATCCTATCGGCGATTTCGCCAACCATAGTATGATTTATAAAGGGGTGAAACTCCTTGACAACAGGCGTCAATTCACCAGAGATTTATACGTCCTCGGTTTTGATGCTGTTATTTCTTGTAAAGCCCGAACCGTTTCTCTAGTAGATGACCAGGGTAATTCTCTTATGATCGAATGTCGATTTCCTCAAGATTTTGCAGGTAGTTTTATCTTTTCGCTTGATTTTCAGCCTAGTGATCTCGACTCCACCCTGATAATCAGGGAATATCCTAAAGTTTTGGTGGTCACTTCTCTTCCTCCCAAGCGGGAAATTGAATTCTATATCGATCCTATTTCTGAAGCTCGACCTGTTGTCTTTCCTCCCGGACGAATGGTTTCTATGAATGGTTAGTCATGCCTTTGGAGTCTCTTGGTCCCTTCTGATGAACAGATTTATAAAACTTTTGATTCTTAAGATTTTTTTTGATAAATCATTGACTTAATCTTCATAGAATTTAATTCTCCGGCAAAGTACTTTTTAGGTTAAAGCACATCTTTTCTAACCAATGTTCCCGCCTTCTTCGTCGATCTCGTGAACCGCGTTTTCCATAGTGTTCTCGACAAGTTTACCGCCATTTCCATTAATGGTCTTCTCGTCTTTTCTAAGTTATGGTTAACCCGATTAAGGTTGCCGCATTTAATATAAGTCTATCCATCATTCCTCTTTGTAATTTCAATTATCTTATCTTCCTTTCGAGCCTATCCTCTTAGTTAGAATTCTCTTTGATTAGAGTCCCTCTAAATCTGAATCTCTATCCTTGCTCTAAAATTCGTTCTTGAATCATTCTATGAGAGAACGTATTTGTATTTGATATTAAAAATGTTTTATATTGTATTGTTTGAGTTGTTAAGTTTGAATTTTGGGTTTCGATTGATTCATTTGGCTAATGATATCGATAGGAATTTCAAAACACTCGAACAAAGAAAACTAACACAATATTGTTTTCGAAATTGGTAAATGAAATAATTCTATGTATGAATATATTTTATATATAAAAGTACATTTTTTTGGATTTAGAAAGTTAAATGAATTGGTTGTTAGAAATGATAATACTAGATTATCATTTATTGTTTTGTTAACATATCTAAACCATTAACTATTGTTATATGTTACAAGGAGATAAATTATAAAACATGGTTTATAAATCTGATTTGCAAATGAGATGGATTTAAATTAATTTAATTTCGGGTGCTTTTCGAAATTTGGTGTTCAAAGTTTTGAAACATATATTATTTGAAAATATTTTCGAATGGAAATTATTTCCAACGAATTTTAAAACGAAGTAAGTCAGTACTCCCCTCTTTTGTCGTTGGAAAATAATTTCGGTGATGATTGCAGCATCATCGACATTCTTTTTCTAGTCTCAAAGTGGGGAGATCAGTTAGTAGCTTTGCTACACTTTTGTTTTTGGAAAATGGATTTGATATAAATTTCTTGTGTATGATTTGATGTACAAATATATATATATATATGTATGTATTTATTTATTTCAAAATGGTTTGAAGTGAAACCGGAAATTAAAATCTTAAGCTTATGTTAAGTAATGGTTTTCAATTATTTAAATGAAGCAATTTTTTTGAATAATTGCAGTGTTTAAAATGAGAAATGGAATTGAAATAACTTGAAACGGTTGAACTAGGATAAAATTTTATTTGTATAATACTCAATTGCATTCTAAAATATATATATAACTTACCTGAAATATTCAAAAAGTTAAAAATGTAATGTGAATATGTAATTGAAGATTATACAAGAGGAAACTTAAGTAATAAAGTGTTCAAAATAAATTTTTGCTTAATAGAAATGTTGTAAATAAAAGATAAATTTGTATAGTGCTCAATTATGCTCAGTAACATTAATAAAACTTACCTGGAAAAAGGTTTGAATGTAATGTTAACATGTAATTGAATAGTGTACAAGATAAATGTAAGTAATAAGATGTCCAAAACGATATTTTGTTAAGGGATTTATAAATAATAAATTGAATAATAAAAAGAAAATTAACTTGTTGAATAATAAATGGTCATAATAAATATTTATACACTTAATCTATGTTGCAAGATATGTTAAGTGAAAAAAAATAGAATAATAAAAAGAGAATGCTATTTAAGTAAATAAATATGGAATGTTAACATTAAACTTAAATAAATTATTGAAGGATTAATTGAGTGATATTGTCATTTAAGGAAAAATACTATGTAAATGAAATTTATATGGTTTTAAATTAATTGTAATATTTGATACTATATATTTGGAATCTATCTTTTCTTTTGTTTCTATTCTCCTATCTCGTTCCTTTTCGGGGAGGAAAAGTTTTGAGTGGGGGAGAGAGTGTAATGACCCTTAAATTTTAACGATTTTAAATAACATATTTAACTGATTTTTTCTTGAAAATAAAACAATTAAGTTTAAAAATGAAAATTTGATGTTTAGCATGCGTCTATTTAAACCAAGCAAATGGCAGATTTTCATCAGAAAAGTTGAAAGTTAGTTCTGTTATGTAATTTTCAATTTCAATTTAGAATCAGTTAAAATTTGATGGAAATAAAATCTTTTTGAAATTTGAATATTTTTACACAATAAAATTGTAAAATATTTTCTAAGTGAGACGTCATATTTCGTTTCGCCAAATTTGGACGGCTCTAGCCCCGTTTGTCTTATTTTCGACGTTTTAGCAGCACGTTGGCAGCGAATATCGACTTTTGATAGGATGGTCTTATCTATAATATATGTATACCATTCTGTTCGTCTCATCATGGTGATCTCCATAATATATTCAGTTGTGCATTTGGGTGTCCGGTACATGGTGGAATCTGTGAAACGGTTAGCCGTATCGGTTCCTTATTTCAAGCTTTTTGGGTTCTGTGTTCTTTCATTTGTCCGGTAGGAAACTAAGAGCCACTAGCCTTTATTATTTTCAGAATTCAAAACCCTGACTTTCACTATTCCAACTTGTTGCAATATATTACTTTTGGTTCGTATTTTCATTCCACTTTCTCTTCCTTTCTTGGTCTGTTCATTTTTTGAGAAAAAGTAGTACATGATATATTTAGTTCGTATATTTATTTCTGTAGCTTCTACTTATATTTTGTTGCCGAAACCATGCCTGCCCGTGCTTGTACTTCTTTGCTACCTCGAAACTGCCGTATTCATTTTGCTCGGCCGAACCGCTCCACCATTTTTCCTTTCCCCTCTCCGCTTGTGAAACCGCCGAACACCTTGAACCTTTCGGCCACTGCACCACCCTAGAACTCCTCCGCCACCCAAGCTTCCATGGCATTTGATCCATTCAGATTCGACCCCACACCATAGAACCCATGTCACCCAACAGCGTACCCCATCACAGTGCACCCTCCCCTGCCACTTCGCCTATCCCCCATCATTTTCCATCGACCGCTACCATCCACCACTTCCCTTGCCTCCCCACCTGGAGCCGCCTGAACCCAAAGCCTTCCCTGCCATCACTCATAAGCGAACACGCAACATACCTTCCACCAAAACCCTATAGCCTCTCGACCTACATCCTTATATGTCTGTCTCGCCCCTCCTCCGATAGCCGACAGCCAAGGCCAACACAAAACATCGTCCCCTCTTCCTCTGCTCCGACCTCCGCAACCCTAGCCTAGCCTTCTCTATTCTGTAATAAAAAAAGCAAAGAATAGAGGTAGCTTATATATTTGTTGCATGTGCTGCTCTCTAAAGAAAAGAAATTATATATAAGTTGTTTGAGATCTCCTGTTCATTGTTTATCGTGAACATCCCATGCTAAACCAGCAGCTTAGCCTGACCGTCCACGCTTCTCTGTCTCCACCTCTAGGCCGAACATCAAGCAGCAAGCTTCTTTCTTGTATGTATATATAGAAGTATGGATTTTTAAATTGTGATTTTTAAAATATAATATATATACATTTTTATTTTTAATATAGGTATTGTAAGAAATGATGATTTTGAAATGTAAAATATAAAGATTTTATTTTGATATTGGTTTTGAAATATATGTATATATAGATTTTTAAATATATGTTTTAAATTAAATATTGTTTTTAAAAGAAAAAAAGGAATATATATATATACATATATATATATACACACGATTTTATCGAATTTTGTGCTTTGCTTGCTGCTATCGAACTTGTCATAGTAGTTTCTAAGTATTGTTGTGGAGTGTCCGTATCCGTGTGCGTGTCCGTGTCATCTTCTTCGCCATCTTCGTTCTCTAGCCTGGAAAGGTGAGCAATCACTCACGATTAACACTCTTATATTTAGTAAATTTAATTCACATGAAATAAAGATTGAAACATGTTGTTAAATTGGAATTGTTAGCTATTTAATTGTTAAATATGGTATGTCATTATCTGCAATTGTTTACTTATGACATATGACAACATAACCTGTTGTATATATTATATTTTAAATTGTTAATGATGATATATGCCTGCTGTTGATATGTTTGTCATTTTGTAATATTATCTTATTGTTCTCACTCTACAAGTTCACTGTTAGTTAGGAAAATCACTATGGGTTGAAATGATACATACCCGAACAATCTTATAGATTAGGGGAAAATCGTTATGGGTTGAAATGATGAACCCAAGCAATTTTCATTGATTTTGAATTTTGGGATTGTGGGTTGAAATGATATATACCCGTAAATATTAAATTTAAATTGTGGATTGAGATGATAAATATCTGTATCACTTGACTATAGGATAGAAAATTATATACGGACACCGTTGGTCTATTTTTGAAATGATTTCGAAAGTTTGAAAGGAAATATATGGGTTTTAATAAATATTTATTTTTAAATATAATATAAAGATTTTAATTTTAATATATGTGTAAAATTTAGATTTTTAAAAATTATATATTTGGAAATTTTAAATTTATAAGTTAGTTTTGAAAGTATGAATTTTAAGATTTTACTTATAATTTTATTATTTTTAAATATATAAAATAAGATTTAATATAAAATAAAATTTAATAAGAAGATTTAATTTAATAAAATTTAATTTAATTAGTATATATATATATAATATGTTTAAGTATTTATATAAAATTATATTTTGTAATAACTTTAATAAAGTATGGTTGGAAAGATAAACTGAAATTGATTTGAAATATTATTTGTTTAAGAATTGAATATAAATAAGAATTGATTTGAACTTATTGATTTTGAGATATTAAGAATATGATTTTATAACTTTATAACTTTATTTTGAGTAAGGTGATTAAATGAATATATTCAAATTTAAATAAAAATTGAAATTGAATATTTAAATTTGATTTAAGTTTGAATTTGAGATTTTATTTAAATGTTCATAAAAGGTAATTAAGTGAATATTTCAGAATTAAATAAATAGAAGCTAGATATTTAATATTTTAATTTTGATTTAAATTTGTAATCTAGGAATTTTATTTAAATGCTTATGAAAATTATAAAATGAATATTTTTAAATTTAAATGAAATTAAAGTTGAATTTTGAAATATAGATGAAATTTATCATATTGAGTTATTGTGAATTGTTTGAATATTTGAACTTGAAACTTATTGAATTGGAAGTGGTTTAAATTTGAAGTTCAAACCTGAATTTCAAATCGATATAAATTAAAAATGGTTTAATGAGAATTTGAATTGATTTGTGAAATTGGAAGAAACAATTCTAATTATAAACTATTTTTGATATATAAACTATTTTAATGTAGAAACTATTTTAATCTATAACCTATTTTTAAATATATAAACTAATTTTAATTTATAACTATTTCAATATATATAAACTATTTTCAATATTTAAACTGTTTAAGTTGGAATTGGTATGATTTAAATTTAATGGATTTAAATGTGAATACCTTGATATGATGGTTCAACCTATTTGTGGTTATCATTTTAAAAGTGAGTTATAATTTAAAGCGAATTATAATTTACAATGAAGAAGATTTCGAAAGTGATATGATTTTTGAAATGAATATGATATTTTAAATATGAAGTATGAATTGTTTAAAATGAAAATGACCATGGTGTGAAATAAGCGTTTGGTTGTTATGAGTTTGAGATCAGATATTGTCATACTCTCTACCAATACCAAAAACCACTTTAACAATTGTGCACATGGTGGAGATTCCAGAACGAAGTGGGATGGTTTGGTGAACGATTCTGTATAAGGTATTAACGCAACCCTGACTCTCGCGAGTCAGCTTGATGTGGCTAAAATAGGAGTGATGCCGGGCCAAGTGGGGTGCTCCCCTATCGGGCACATTTCTTCGATACCATTCTATTACTTTGTGATTTGATTGGGTGCACCTTTGATTTTGGAGTGTATCTCGAGGTGGGCGGTAGTAGCTGCTATGCGTTACCAGCAGTCCGTATCCGCAAAACTGTAGTATCCTACCCTGGGCATTGCCTCGCGTGCCTTGTCACATGCCTTATCGCGCATTCTACGAGTTTGGTTTGTACCGTACCTATGGAGTGCCCTCTGATAGCGCTCCAGTTTACGGAGGAATTACGGTACTGTATAGACTACAGGAATATATAAAAATGTGTTAAGAGGATATGAGTAACGCCTTAACGCTATTTTAATATTTTACTTTACTATAGACATTATCCATGTAGCGTATTGTACTATGTATGTAGATAGTTTAACGGATCCTTAAAGGATGGAATCCCAAATAGCATTTGAGTTATTCGCATTGCACTTGGACATTTCACTTGAGTTGATTTATTGGTATAAGAATGTTAATCCTGACTCGAGTGTTTTGTGTTTTGTTTTATGCTGGGGTCGGACTGAGTGTCACAACGTTTGAGACTCACCTTTAGAGCTCTGGGCTTTGCTTGAAGATCTATCTTTTATCTATTCAGCTATTCGGTTACTTCAGTAATTTCCAGTTGTCTATGTTCAGATTTGTCATTTGCATTTGTATTGGAGACTTCTGTGTACTTCTTTGTACTTGATATTTCTATTGTATTAGACTCTGATGTTGTAGTAGCTTCATGAACTATTATTTATCTATTACGCTGCTTATTGTTGTAAAACTATGTGTCTGTGATTCAATGATTGATTTATTTACTGTATATGCCAAGTTTTGCCAAATATAAAATTAACAATCTATTATTTTGAGCAATTCAAGTCCGACATGTGTGGATGATTGTCGATTTAAATGGTTCAAAATATCCGGTTGTTACAGTTGGTATCTGATCCAGGTTTAGGCAAAACTTAGCCTATGGAGTAAAAACTCATTAGAGAGAGGGTAATAATACCCTAGAATGAGTAAAATTAATTTCAGAATTATCTTCGTTCGAGCTTGAAATTCTTCGTTAGGATCCTCCTGGATTAGGATTTATTTTGAATTGTGGAACTTTTCCTTTGTTCTGAAACCAATTCTTGTCTTTCTTGTTCGTGTTCTTTTGATACTGGAGCATCCCATAGCTCTATCTCTGTTGATCTCTATAATGAATTTGAACACATCGTGCACCCTTAATTGGCAACTCCATCCTTATATGTGACTAATCCCATCGGCGGTTTCGCCAACCTTAGTATGATTTATAAAGGGGTGAAACTCCTTGACAACAGGCGTCGATTCACCGTAGATTTATACTACCTCGGTTTTGATGACGTTATTTCTTGCAAAGCCCGAACCATTTCTCTAGTAGACGACCAGGGTAATTCTCTTGTGATCGAATGTCGATTTCCTTAAGATTTTGCAAGCAGTTTTATCTTTTCGCTTGATTTTCAGCCTAGTGATCTCGACTCCACCCTGATAATCAGGGATTATCCTGATGTTTTGGTGAGGTTACTTATCTTCCTCATAAGTGGGAAATTGAATTCTGTATCGATCCTGTTTCTGGAGCTCGACTTGTTGTCCTTCCTCCCGGATGAATGGTTTCTATGAATGGTTAGTCATGCCTTTGGATTAACCAATGCTCTTGCCTTCTTCGTCAATCTCATGAATTGTGTTTTCCACGATGTTCTCGACAAGTTTACCTCCATTTTCGTTGATGGTGTTCTTGTCTTTTCTAAGTCTCGGTTGACCCGGTTAAGGTCGCCGCGATTAATATAAGTCTATCCATCATTCCTCTTTGTAATTTCAATTATCTTATCTTATTTTCGAGCCTATCCTCTTAGTTAGAATTCTCTTTGATTAGGGTCCCATTAAATCTGAATCTCTATCCTTTTATTAAAATTCATTCTTGAATAGTCCTATGAGAACGTATTTGTAATTGATATTAAAAAATGTTTTATATTGTATTGTGTGAGTTGTTAAGTTTGAATTTTGGGTTTCAATTGATTCGTCTGGCCAACGATATCGATAGGAATTTCAAAACACTTGAACTAAGAAAACTGACACAATATTGTTTTCGAAATTGGAAAATGAAATAATTCTATATATGATTATATTTTATATATAAAAGTATAATTTTCTAGATTTAGAAAGTTAAATGAATTGGTTGTTAGAAATGATAATACTAGATTATCATTTATTGTTTTGTTAACATTTCTAAACCATTAACTATTTTATATGTTATAAGGAGATAAATTATAAAACATGGTTTATAAATCTGATTTGCAAATGAAATGAATTTAAATTAAGGATTTGAGAAATTTAATTTCGGGTGCTTTTCAAAATTTGGTTTTCAAAGTTTTGAAAAATATATTATTTGAAAGTATTTTCGAATGGAAATTGTTTCCAACGAATTTCAAAAAGAAGTAAGTCCGTACATCTCTCTTGTCGGTGGAAAATAATTCGGTGATGATTGCAGCATCATCGACATTCTTTTTCGAGTCTCAAAGTGGGGAGATTACTTAGTAGCTTTGGTACATTTTTGTTTGCGGAAAATGGATTTGATTTAAATTTTTTGTGTATGGTTTGATGTACAAATATATATATATATATATGTATATATTTATTTCAAAATGGTTTGAAGTGAAATCGGAAATTAAACTCTTAAGCTTATGTTAAGTAATGGTTTTCAATTATTTAAATGAAGCAAAATTTTTGAATAATTGCAGTGTTTAAAATGAGAAATTGAATGGAAATAACTTGAAACGGTTGAACTAGGATGAAATTTTATTTGTATAATACTCAATTGCATTCTAATATATATATATATATAACTTACCTGAAATATTCAAAAAGTTAAAAATGTAATGTGAATATGTCATTGAAGATTATACAAGAGGAAACTTAAGTAATAAAGTCAAGCTAAATTTTTGCTTAATAGAAATATTGTAAATAAAAGATAAATTTGTATAGTGCTCAATTATACTCGGTAACATTAATAAAACTTACTTGGAAAAAGGTTTGAATGTAATGTGAACATGTAATTGAATATACAAGATAAATGTAAGTAATAAGATGTCCAAATTGATATTTTGTTAAGGGAATTTATAAATAATAAATTGAATAACAAAAAGAAAATTAATTTGTTGAATAGTAAATGGTTATAATAAATATTTATACACTTAATCTATGTTGCAAGACATGTTAAGTGAAAACAAAATTGAATACTAAAAAGAGAATGCTATTTAGGTAAATAAATATGGAATGTTAACATTAAACATAAATAAATTGTTGAAGGATTAATTGAGTGATATTGTCATTTAAGGAAAAATACTATGTAAATGAAATTTATATGGTTTTAAATTAATTGTGGTATTTGATACTATCTATTTGGAATCTATCTTTTCTTTCTTTCGTTTCTATTCTCCTCTCTTGTTCCTTTTTGGGAACGAAAAGTTTTGAGCGGGGGAGAGAGTGTAACGACCCGTAAATTTTAATAATTTTAAATAATGTAATTAACTGAACTTTTCTTGAAAATAAAACAACTAAATTTAATAATGAAAATTTGATATTTAGTATGCGTCTATTTAAACCAAGCAAATGGCAGATTTTCATCAGAAAATTAGGAAGTTAGTTCTGTTGTGTAATTTTCAATTTCAATTTAGAATCAGTTAAAATTTGCTGGAAATAAAATACTTTAGAAATTTGAATATTTTTACACAATAAAATTGTAAAATATTTTCTGAGTGAGACGTCATATTTCATTTCGCCAAATTTGGACGGCTCTAGCCCCGTTTTTCTTATTTTCGTTGTTTTAGCAGCATTTTGGCAGTGAATATCGACGATAGGATGGTCTTATCTCTAATATCTATATACCATTCTGTTCGTTTCGTCATGCTGATCTCCGCAGTATATTCAGTTGTGCATTTTGGTGTCCGGTAGATGGTGGCATCTGCGAAACAGTTAGCTGTATCGGTTCCTTATTTTAAGCTTTTTGGGTTCTGTGTTCTTTCATTTGTCCCGTGAGAAACTAAGAGCCACTAGCCTTTATTATTTTCATAATTCAAAACCCTGACTTTCACTATTCTCACTTGTTGCAATATATTATTTTTGGTTCTTCTTTTCATTCCACTTTCTCTTCCTTTCTCGGTCTGTTCATTTTTTGAGAAAAAGTAGTACATAATATATTTAGTTCGTATATTTATTTCTGTAGCTTCTCCTTATATTTTGTTGCTAAAACCATGCCTGCTCATGGTCATACTTTTTTGCTAACTCGAAACTGCCATATTCATTTTGCTCGGCCGAACCGCTCCACCATTTTTCCTTACCCTTATCCGCTTATGAAACCGCTGAACACCTTTGTGACGCCCCACCTCTATACTCACACTAGCCAAGGACACTATGGGGTAATGCCGTCGACTAGCATGAAGAATAAGGCTATTAAGGAGCGACCATCTGTGTAATTGCTTTGTGCGAGTAACGATATGTCAAAGAATATAACTTACGTTTCAATTCGAGAGGAAATCCGACATATCAAATACAAACTCAAAGCTACCACACAGTGGCTATGTAGACTTCGGAAACAAATATAGAAATATGCATAACACAAATCAGTCACAGATATTCATATCACAAAGGTGAAAACAGATATGAATAAAACACATAAAAGTGTACATCAAAATAGTGGTCACAGAAGATCCACTACATCACAAAAGAATAGATACAAGTGCTAGACATAAGAATAATTATACATCTAGGAGTCTCCATCTCAAATGTATAATAACAAAAACTACTGATCTAAAGTAGTTAGCCAAAAGTCAGGTGATGGACCCTGATAAGAAGTCAAGCAGGAGCACATGAAATAACTCGGTCTGGCCCGAGTATTATTTAAGAAGAAAATAATAAACGGATCAGTCTAGCTATAAATATCAGATAAAATGAGATCGGATAAGAGATATGACCAAAAACGTATGATAACAAAAATGCCATACTGTGACAAGTATACATCAAAAGAAAACAAAAATCATACAATATCTCAAGAATCTCAAAGCACAAAAAAGAATGTCATATTCTTTAAATTATTCACCAAAACACAAATATTGGCCAAACATATCAATGCCAATCGCAAAAATCGGTGAAACACAAATTCTAGAAATCATCAACTAGAAATCCAGAAATCACAAGAGGGGGAAGGCCTATCACAAACGGGAGCATGAAAACTCCCCAACACGTGCATCACAAACGGAACGCTATCCATTGTCGCTAACCATCAAGTTGAGCTAAAACTCCACAAACGGCCCAAAGACCATAGGTCGCTACCCCACCAATTTGAGTCGAAGCTCCACAAACGGCCCGAAGACCATGGGTCGCTACCCCACCAAATTGAACAGAAGTTCCACAAACGGGGTTTTTAGTCCCGCACACAAACAAAGAGACATCGCACATCGCTAGTCTAAATCTCAAAATGATCATCATTGATCGACAAGTGTAAATTACACTAAGCTAGTAAATATAAGAGTTTAGCTTCATGTCCCATAACCACTAGCTTAACTTAAATATTTACGAACAAATTGTAGACTTCCACTCGAAATTAAGTGTAAATTACACTAAGTTAATGAATATAAGAGTTTATCTTCATGTCCCATAACCACTAGCTTAACTTAAATATTCACGAACAGAATGTAGATTTCCACTCGAAAATTGTCACAAGAGTTCAATCGAACAAGTCCAAGAATTAACCGACGAAGTAAACGCAAGCGTTTCATACCACTTGTTTTACTATGCCGTTTAATTAGATTTCTCATACGAATGAGGTAAAGGTTTGTATATACTAATAGATTGGAAAATGATTTTATAAACGAGATTTGTATTAAAATAGAGTTGAAAACATCTTTGTGAAAGAGTTTGAATATTTACTACTAGTATAGAAACCTTTGCATTTTAAAGTGACAAACCATAGAAATGATTGTAGAAACAATCAATCACCAAAAATTCACATACAAAGACTTGAACTAAATCCAAAGAAATCGATACCAAATCCATCAAAATGGATATTCCCAAAAATCCCGAAAAAGAAGTCATCAAGGTCGAAAAAAGTGATAATAACTAATCGGAGCAACTAAAATCGATAAACAATGGAAATTCAATCAAGAAAAGCCTAAACAGGCAAAAATGCACAGTTCCAGACATCTGAGGGTAAATCCAGACGTTTGGATTTAGGTACTAGAAATTCCAGAAAAACCCTTCCAGACGTCTTGTTCGGCAATCTAGACGTCTGAAACCATCCAGACGTCTGAACCAAGAAATAAGACGTCTGGAATTAGTCTCTGGCTTTTTTATATAAATTCTACGTGCATATATTTTTGCTCTAGGTCCAAACCAGACGTCTGGGCTTGATCACCAAACGTCTGGTCACCTGGTCTGGGCAACAATTTGCCTACGCCAAAGTGGCCAAAACATATCAGAAGCGATCAGACGAGCAACGTCGACTAAGGATTTACGCCAAGCGACAACCCGGCCTTATAGGCTCTTCGATGCACCCCGAACATCAATGTCCAAACATCATTTTCATAAGATTGGACCAAAACACCAAAATTTAGAAAATTCACCAAATCAATTCAAATCAAAAGCAAATGAATATGCACAATGTAAGGAATTCATACCTAACAACAATGATAGCTATAGACGTAGATGTGAGTTAAAGAACTCACCTTTAAAACTCAAAGACACGAATGAGAAGCTTTGAAATCAAAAGAAAGATCAACCACACTTCAACTTCAACTCTAGAAGCTCCAATCTAAGATTACAATGAATATTTCCTAAGTTAGGTCATAGAAATTTTTTGAAATTGGAGAGAGATTGAGATGGAGAAGATGAAGAGGATGCTTACCTAAGCTTCTCTTTGATTTTGGAGCAAGAACTCAAGTTTCCAAATCAAACTAGGGTTTGGAATTTTAATTTCCTTTTCTCTTCCCCCATTTTTAATTAAGCTTGAATGTATTAGGATAATGAGAATGAAATGAGAAGAGGGGCTGAGTTAGGATATTAAGATGGGTTAGTGGGCTGAAACCCAAACCCAAAGCCCAAGTAGAAAATAACAAATTCTACTCAACTCCAAACATATCGATGTTTATACTCAAAAAAGTTATAAACGCCATTTTAGACTCAATGGAAGTGGTCTCGAGTCCCAGTTCGACTGTTTACAAAAAGTAGCTTTTCGGACTTTAATTCGATTAACGATGCTATATTTAAATATACAATCGTTAAATATGCGGGTTGTTACAACCTTGAACCTTTTGGCCACCGCACCACCCCTGAACTCCTTCGCCACCCAAGCTTCCACGACCTTTGATCCATTCAGATCGACCCCACACAACAGAACCCACGTCACCCAACAGCGCACCCCATCACAGTGCACCCTTCCCTGCCACTTTGCCTTTCTCCCATCATTTTCCCTTGACCACTACCATCTACCACTTCCCCTGCCTCCCCACGTGGAGCCCCTGAACCCGAAGCCTTCCCTGTCATCACTCACAACCAAACACGCAACATACCTTCCACCAAAACCCTATAGCCTCTCGACCTACATCCTTATCTGTCAGTCTTGCCCTCCTCCGATAGCCGACAACCAACGCCAATACAAAACATCGTCCCCTCTTCCTCTGCTCCGACCTCCGCAACCCTAGCCTAGCCTTCTCTGTTCTATAATAAAAAAAAGCATAGAATAGAGGTAGCTTTTATATTTGTTGCATGTGCTGCTCTTTAAAGAAAAGATATTATATATAAGTTTGTATATATAAGTTGTTTGAGATCTCATGTTCATTGTTTGCCGTGAACATCCCATGCTAAACCAACAGCTCAGCCTGACCGTCCATGCTTCCCTGTCTCCACCTCCAGGCCGAACATCAAGCAACAAGCTTCTTTCTTGTATGTATATATAGAAGTATGGATTTTTAAATTATGATTTTTAAAATATAATATAATACATATATATATATATACACTTTTATTTTTAATATAGGTATCATAAGAAATGATGATTTTGAAATGTAAAATATAAATTTTTTATTTTGATATTGGTTTTGAAATATATGTATATATAGATTTTTAAATATGTGTTTTAAATTAAATACTGTTTTAAAAAGAAAAAAAGGAATATAATATATATAAATATATATATATTTGATTTTATCGAATTTTGTGCTTTGCTTGCCGATGTCGAACTTTTCACAATAGTTTCTTTTTTAATGGTTGTCACACATGTGTGGATGATTGTCGATTTGAATGGTTCGAAATAGTCGGTCGTTACAAATCTATTGCTGATTGGGTGCGCAAAAGTAGAAGGGGTGATTGAAGATGATGATGTTGCAATAACATTAACTGATGTTAAAGACCGAAGCTTGCGTTTGGGTTTCTTTTTGTGTTGTACATATTGAAGTTTATATGCTTTTTGGATCACCTATGTGTGATGATGTGGCTAGTTTCAATCTTTGATTTGGTATGTAATGTTCTTATTTGATGTATTCTTTTGTAGTTTGTTTTGGTTGTATGGTCGTTCCGTATGTAGTTTGGTTCTTTTAGTATGTGTGATGTACGGTCTTTCTGTTGTAAGCTTTTATTTGGTAATAAATATGGCATGGTATATCCACTGCCATTTTTATCAACAAAAAAAATATAATTGCTAGTTTTGGGAAACAAAATGTGATATGATGAAATTATTAATTTACATAGAAAAAAGTTTGGTAACTTGAATCGTATTTTAATTTTAGCTCAATTGACAAACTGTTATCCATCGTATTTTGTTATAGTTATAAAGCTTTGATTTTTGGTATTCAATTTTGATTGATTGACAAGTGATAATAGTAAAATATGGTGTGATGAAATTATAAATTTACATAGAAAAATGTTTGGTAACTTGAATTGTATTTAATTTCAGCTTAATTTACGAACTGTTATCCATCGTATTTTTTATAATCGATAAAGCTTTGATTTTTGGTAATCAATTTATGATTGTAACAACCCTGGTTTGGAGATTACCTGTATATATTAAATTATAATGGAGGTTATAATTTAATATTGTAAATTTAAATATAATTGGAGATTTTAAATTGGTTATTTGAAATAAACAACGAATTTTGTAATTAAAATTGGAAAAATAAAGTTTGGAACTTTATTTTGTTTAATTGGGAGTAAATATGGGATTAAATATGGATTAGATAAGTATTTGTTTTAAATAAATTGAAATATTGGGTATTTATTAGTTTGGAGCTAATAAATTAATTAGGTGATGTATTTCAATGTTAAATCGTTGAAATAAATCTAAAGTAATGAAAATGAAGTTTTAAAAACTTTATTTTGAAAATTTGAGTAGAAAATAATCTAATTGCAATTTTATTTAGGTAAATACAACAATGTTGGAAAACATTGTCAATATTAATCTTTTATTGAATTTAAAATGATAAATATGAATATATTATGTGTTTTATTAAAATAAAAGATAAAATATTGTTTGAAAATAATATTTTGATGATTAAAAGAGTTAAGATGAATTATGGTAATTTATTTGAAAAGAAAACTATTTTTGTACAAATTGTTGGAGTGAAAATACTGTTTTTGTAACGCCCCACCTCTATGCTCATAATAACAAAGAGTATTAAAAGAAATACTGTATATTATTACGAAGAATAAGGCTGGATAGGAGCGGCCATCCGTAGTTGGCCTTACACTAGTATTGGTTATTTCGATAGGAGTGGTATATATTTTTATTTTTCATCTTCTTATTTATTTACTCCCATCGACATACCCAATTCCAGTATAAAACAAGCTACGATGGTTCATAATAATTTAGGACAATAAATATAAAAATAACACATATAATATAAATGCGGAACACAGATAGAACAAAAAGTCTCATATATATAATAACTGATGTCAGTTACAATACATTTGACACAATACATATGATACAACTACAACTGTCGACACTGGAAGTTATATATACAAATACATTATCAACTAATCTACATGAATACATATCAACCTAATCAATTCACTGACTACTACAAAAAGACGAAGACCACTTCAGAAGATTTGAAAAGTCTTCATAGCTCAAACAGCAACCCAAAGCAAGATATCTACAACCTGAAATAACTCGGGTCTGACCCGAGTATTACATTCAAAAGAAAATAATACATGGGTCAATCTAATTCAAACTCAGTTATTAGTGCATAGAATAATTGTAACGACCCGGAAATTTTCGATCCCGAAAATTCCAGATAGTTATGAAAAAGAAGAAAAAGATAGAAGAGAAGAAACAGAAACACAACACAGATCCTCACATTCGCAGCGGATAAAATATAATATGAAATAATAACAGTTTACAAAAGAATACTATATCTGTCAATTTACATTTATTTACATCAGAGTTATATTCCAATACACAACGATGGTCATATATAAATCAAATAGGTCTCAGATAAACTGCAATATATCACAGCGGAAACACTCCATACGTCTCTGCCATCCAGCTCGTCTCCTGAGCTCCAGAACGTCCTTACCTGGAAATCTGTAATACTCGGTCTGACCCGAGCATTACATCAAGGTAACACCCGGGTCAGGCTGGAAACCAGCGTGAGTAAACCCATCTAACATGAAATACATACAACGTATAAAACCCGGGGAAAACTCGTACTTCACCTCTAGTTCATTACTTGTCATAGTCAATATTATTTCCACAAATAAATTTCTTTAGTATCTCTACTTAGTTTCAAGGTCCACTTTATTCCATTTCAGCCTATTTATGTCTCATATAAAGAATTATTGCAAATTTCTGATCGACATAGTTTCGGGTATTGACAAATACCCAATTCCTATCTCTTTGAGTTCAATATCATCTTAACCTAAGATATTTAAATGAAATACAATTTAAAATACCAGATGACACTTTTATACATAGCAATTTATCAACGATAGATGATCATACTATCGTGGTCTAGCCAACCTCTCATATCATAAAAAACATTTCATATTAGAGTTATTAACCAATTTATGGCATTTTATATCATTCAATCATTTATAGGCAAGGTTGATTTCTTCCAATATTAATTTAATTTCTCTCTATTTAAATTGATTACTAGTTCTTTAATCACATAGCTTACCTTTACTTAACATTTATTTATAAACCGATTAATTTACCATCCCTTAAATTAATTGATTACACTATGTAATTATTTCTTAATTTCTTCGTCAAGTGGTTATCTAATTAATTAAACTCAAATGCTCAATTAATTAATCTTATTCCTTAATTAATAAATACTTAATAATCAGTTAAGTAATCCTCAAGTAATTAACTAAACCTTTATACACTTATTAATCTTTAATAACCAATAACTAATCCCTAATTATTTAATTTATAAGTGCTTAACCTGTTTCTTTAAAAACTTACGCCTGGTAACTTAATACAAAATAACTCGAGACATTGGAAAATTTCCCGAGCCAAACCAATACCTACTTCGAGTCGACCTACAAATACTTCGAGTTCTTCCTTCAGAACCCCTTTCTTTCCCAAATCATAACACTCAGATATTCACGATATATCGTGCACGTGCACATCCGATCGACGACGACCTGATCGCCGATGATACCTCCTGCATGTCGCCGCGAACCACCACGACTAGCCCGACCTCCCCTAATCTCCAATTTCGTCGTAGATCAATAACGAGCTTCTCGATCCAACTAGAACCCAAACCCAGATCAGAAAAACCAATCGCCGACGATACCCTAGTTCACCAGAAATCACCCGGTTTCGTCCAAAGCTACCCCGCATCTCCACACGTCGATTCCCCCAGGACCCAACGATTCCGATGCTACCTCGCCGTCAAACGTCCCACTGTTTCGTGGGTGACCAAAAATGCTTTTAAACCCTAAAACTCCCTCACGCCGCCGCCATGATCATCAGAAAAGCTTCTCACCATTTTTCCCGTGGTCTACAACCTTCCAATTACCTTCGAAGTCAAGCCCGGCTTCCCAAACTTCGACGATCATCTGAAATAGCCTAAAAGCCATTTTCGGTTCACCTTCGAACTGCTCCATCGATACTAAACTAGAAATCGAGATTTTTGTCTTAAAAATCCTAATTCTCGAAGTCGATTCAAGTTATGTATATGAATCAGCAATCCAGGACAATTTATTTTTAACATGTTTAAAGTTCCTCTGTTCTTTTTTTTTACTTCCAGACAAATTTCAAACTTATTTCACCCAAATATATTATTTTAAAACTTTGAAAATGTTCATACACATAATCTGTTTAAATCCCTAGGCCTATCAGAGATTAGTTGAGGAGAGTTGGGATTTCATCTAAATTTAAACTGTAGAACTTAACAGAGATGATCACAGACCTATACACACCAGTATATTCATTCATACATACATGTATTCATATTTTAAACCAACACACATACAAATATTTATCACAGTTTTACTTCAACATTTACTACATTCATTAGTTTTTAAAAATTGTTTAAGCTTAATTTACACACAGTTTTTAAAAAAAAAGGTACTCTGCTTGCCTTTTTTCTTGGCTCCCTGGAAAATGTAATTTTGTTCTTGTTTAAAAATCCTGAGTTTGATTTTGAACTAACATATTTTGTTAAATACCCTAGCCTAACAAAGGTTTGAACAAGAGGATTTGAAACTTTTATTTTTACTCAAATTTGTACTTTATTTCTTTAAACAGAGATGAACTTGATATATCATCACATGCACACATCTTCTCATATAACAGCATGCAAACAGATTTCCATCCAGCTTTTAAATGCTACTCATGCATCCAACTTTTAAATTAAACAAAGTATAGTTTACTCACCTGATGAAATGCAGAGCTGTTGAAACAGTTTTTGAAACTTGAAAACTGGAACTTGAAAATGCTTTTGAAATGGTAACCCTTCTACTCTTTTTTTTTTCTTCTTTACTTCTAATAACAGATTTATACCCTACTTTATTTAAATTGGGAATGTTGCTTTTTCTTTCACTGGTATTAGTTCGAATGTATGGAAGAATGAGGTAAATGTAGAGGCATGTATAGAGAAGTAAGCTGCCTTCCACAGCAAGCTTCTGTTTGCTTTTTCCTTTAACATCTTTGTTTTATTTCTTTTGACCAGAGATTTTTTTCCAGTTTGCTTTGACAAAGATGTTTTCGACCTGACATGATCTTATATTTTATAACTTGAAATGATGTATTGTATGCTTGAGTTGAACTGTGCAATAAATGCTTGTCCCCCTTGTATGTTTACATGTACATTCCTTGATGTAGATATATATATCTTTATATATACATTCATGCTATTTCATTTCCTAATAGTGTGCAACTACACGTATGCCTCTCTCATTATTAATAAAATGTTTATACTTATTTACATCAGTATTTATATTCTCCATGTATACTATTATATGTATATACTTATGTATATATATAGTTATGCATATAAATTTTTTTTTCACTGTACTTGCATTCATATTCACACGCATTTCTTTATATTATATATATATTTGTTCATATTCATAGATTTGACTTATATTTTATATTGATAGAAATCAGATTTTAATTTAACCATTATCGTTCATATGTATTTATCTATCAAATGTTAACAATGTTTTAATTCAATTTTATAAGAAAGATTTTATGGTAAATATTATTAAGAGATTTTATTTTAAGTTTCCAGAATCCAATTTCCTTTTCAAAATACAAATTTATATAAACAAATGGTGATTATTTCCAGAAGATTTATTAATTTTAAAATGATCAGTTTGCATTTTATTTAATTGGATTAAATATTTATTAAAATATTACTGCCAAAATTCCGGTCGTCACATTCCTCCCCCCTTTAGAACTTTTCGTCCTCGAAAAGGAAAGAAGCCAGAATTTATGAAAGTGCTTAAAATCAGATAAATATTCTTTGATCATTTTTAAAATATTTTTAAATATCTATATAATATTATCCCGAAGTCGTTTTTATAAAAGTACTTTGTATAACTCGATGTTTTAACAAGTCCATCCTCGTTCTTATAGAAATTCGGTCATACGTTGATCAGGCGTAGGACTGAAAATCTATAAGTACTCGGTAAACTCGGTTTCAACACCCAGTGAAAATACTTTGGAAAAATAATTTTATTAAAAATATCGAAAACATTTTGAAAATAGAGGAAATATCGTTGGTGAAAAATGCTCTGGAAATCATCACACCCATCCATGGTCGCAGTTAACCCGATGGTTACGTTGCCGTCCCGGCAAAATCCACAGATAACTGTAGGTCTCCGCGCCACTCGATTACGCCATGGAACCCGCTACAGATCGCAGTTATACCCGGGCTATACGTTGCTATCACAGCAAAGACCCATATAACTGTAGGCATCAGCGCCACCGAATTTCGCTGCCAAAAGAATGAAACTCCTCCACTTGACCATAGACCGCAGTCTACCGATGTTGCGCTGCCATCCCGACAGAATCAAGTGTAGACTGTTGGCACTCATCCTCCACACGATTTTCGCTATGGTCCCCACACAGTAGATCGCAGCGACATCGAGCTACACTGTCGTCACAGCATAACCCAAATGCCCCTGTAGGCATCAGCGCCATCGACTTTCGCTACCAAATAATCCTCAGGAACTAGTTTGTCCGGACTCCTCACAGGATCAACTTTAGAACCTCCCTCTTAGAGGCTCAAGGCAGTACCACTCAGTGGAACTCCTGAGAAGTTCATTCAAGGGAGCGCCTTTTTCCCCAGAGCCACTTAAAATACTTTATACTATACACATATAGTATTTTCCAAATCATACACCTAGTATGAATTCATATAAAGCCCCTTTATAAAATCGATTCTCAAAATCGATAATTCACAAACTAGGCTTTCCAAATTCCAAATTTGATTTTCCTCAAAAATCAAAAGCCTTTCCAAATCTATGGGTTCCAAAAACCTTTCCTCAAAATCATTTTCACACATCCTTTTTATATATATATATAAAAAAATAATCTTGGAAAATCTTTGGTTCAATTCATACTTGTAAAAATTCTCTTTTTTTTTTCAAACACTTTCAAAAATCATTTCCTTCTGGCAATAGATTCACAAGGAGAGTTTTATCATATATATAACAAAGATACATAACTTTGTTTATTGCAAATCAAATGTTCAAATTTGATTACTTTCTAAAGTCACTTGCCAAATTTCTTACTTTTATTATAAAGTAAACTTTAACTCAGAAAAATATTCAATTTCCACTTTATTTCCATAAAGTTAATTTCTACCAAAGAAATATAAATTTTAAATTTATTTTAATTTAGTTCCTCATATATTCACAAATATATTTTCCATTTCAAAAATCATCTTATAACCTTTTATCTACAACTTCAAAATCAATTTCCACCTTTATTCATTGTCAATTTCTCAAAATGTACTTTTAATTTCAAAAATCCTTTCAGTTTTTATCCACAAATTTTCAATGCCAATTTCATTCAAACCCGTACGATGTCCCCATATCATTCGTACGCAATATCAATCTGATCGCTCCCTCGATCACACAATTTCACTTCCGAACTAGTATCGTCCACCCGACTTCCTAGTGCGGACTCAGATCTGGTTTCTTGATCAGAAACCGTCATTCTCCTTGCATAGTCACACCTATGATAGAGAATATCCAGAACCAATCAAAAATCCATATCCAGGTTCGCCGTCGAAAATCGAGCGAAAAATCCCAGCTCGGATCGATAATACTATCTCGAAATTCTGTGCTCGAATCTGGATCAAATCACTATGCGAATAGAATAATATACGTACATCCTACGTATTTATCTTCATTGATTATCAGTTAAATCGATTTCTCCTTTCTATTCACATTCACTTTGATTTTATTCACTTATTCACATTTGCCTTAATCCCCATTTGGATTATCACTTAAATCCTTATTTCAGTTGGGTATTTAATCATAAACAGTTTGAACTCCGACCAGTTTATATTTAGAAAATAGCTTGAAAATTTTGAAAAATAGATAAGTAGTTGAAAAATAATTATTAGTTGAAAAATAGATGGTAAAATAGTTAAGTAGTTGTAAGATAGTTGAAAAATAGTAAAACAATTACAAATTAGTTGTAAAATGGTAACTAGTTATAAAGTAGCTAAAAAGATAGTAATTAGTAAATAAGATGGTTGTAAAATAGCTAAATAGTTTCAAAAGTAGTTATAAAATAAGTATAAGATAGTTCTGGAATTGTTAAAGAAAAATTGTATAGTAATAGTTAGGAAAATAGATTTAGAACAGTTCTTATCAAAATGATTTATTTAAAAAAAATAGTCCAGAGCCAAACTGTTTAATACCCCATCTCCATTTCCATCAATTCAATTTAAATTTCCACTTTCATTTAAATTGACTCAATCCCAATTTGAATAACTTCAATTTTATTTCAAATTAATCCAATTCAAATTTCCCATTTGAATTTTACACTTATCCATCATAAATCACAATTCCCATTAATTCAAATCAAATTCAGTTTGAACTAATTCAATTTAAATCTCAATTTTAAACCATCTCGAATTATATAAATTCGAGTTAAATTTTCAAATGTTGATTTATTCCCTTAATCCAATTAACATTTATCTTTAAATCAATATCTTTAAACAATTTAATTTCTGAGTTCAATTCTCAAAATTCCATTTTAAATTATCTTCACGTAACTTATTTCAAAGTTCAAATAATAATTCAAACCCCTTTTAAAACAATTTAATCTTTGAAATTCAATTTATTACCCAAATCCAATCTTGGAACCAATCCTTAACCATTTCAGCTTACATGTTCATTTTAAACATTCAAATCTTAATGTTCAAAGCGATCTCATTTTCTCAAGTTTAATTTTTTTATCTTTAAAATCAAAATTACTTAAGTAATTTCAAATTAAAGTTTAATTCCATTTAATTCCAAAAATGAAATAGATATTACCTCAATCTGCTTCTTAATTCATTTAAACAATCAAATTCATAGTCTCATAATTACTGATAATAATAGAATGATATTAAGATAAACAAACATCTAATTTATTTAAAACATTCATCATCCACTATCCATTCCAGATCTCAATCCTATCTGAGACCACATATAATTCCCTACCAAATCAACCCATTTAACTTTCCTAAGTTAAACCTCAATTTCATCTTGAAATTTCCAATTCAGGTTGTTTATTCCAAACTTATTTAACTTCCCTTAAGTTAAATTCAATTTAATCTCGCCAAACTTACTCAAATTTGAATTCCCACTTCAAATTTTAACTTCACATTAATGACCTTATAAGTTCAAAAACTTATCACCTTAGGTTTCACATCTCATTCCAATTTTTAAACTCAACAGTTAGAGTTTATTTCAGATCATCTTTGATATTATATATATACTTACTTATTTCCTTAACACACCAAGTTATCCTCAGATTTTTAATCCACCTTTGGTTTTTTAAATTCAAATCAACCTTTCAAACAACCCATTGTTTGCAACAAGTCTCTTTTATTCAAATAATACTTATTTATTATTTCTTTCAGCACCTTGAAACAAATTTTCAAATTCTGGACCCAGATTTTAAAACTCCAGAATTCAGATCTACTCCAGTTCCAATTTACAAGTCATACTTGTCTAAGTGTTTTACTTCTTTTAAACATTTCATTGGCTTTCTCATTATTACACATCTTATTATTAAACACGCACGCAATAATCATTTATGATAATAACCAAAATTATCATATTTAAAACCATCCATTATCATCTTATTCTGAAATACTTTTTTTTTTCAATTCAAGATTTCAATTTCAGTTTGAATCCATTTCAAATTTATCTTTATTTAATTTCAGGTTGGTTGTAATATATTACTTCTTACTTTAATTCTAATAATTTAACAGCCAATTTCCTTAATATTTATTAGTAAGAAATATTGTTTTATATATCAGAATATAACCTTATATAAAATCATTTAAAATCTTTATATAAGAAAATAACAAGTACGCTCTCATATATATATATATACACACTCAACTCATTCTAGGGTACTGTTGACCCTATCCTTAATGAGTACACCCACCAGAGCCAAGGTTCTCGCTTAACCTTCTGCTCTGATACCAACTGTAACGACCCGGAAATTTTCGATCCCGAAAATTCCAGATAGTTATGAAAAAGAAGAAAAAGATAGAAGAGAAGAAACAGAAACACAACACAGATCCTCACATTCGCAGCGGATAAAATATAATATGAAATAATAACAGTTTACAAAAGAATACTATATCTGTCAATTTACATTTATTTACATCAGAGTTATATTCCAATACACAACGATGGTCATATATAAATCAAATAGGTCTCAGATAAACTGCAATATATCACAGCGGAAACACTCCATACGTCTCTGTCATCCAGCTCGTCTCCTGAGCTCCAGAACGTCCTTACCTGGAAATCTGTAATACTCGGTCTGACCCGAGCATTACATCAAGGTAACACCCGGGTCAGGCTGGAAACCAGCGTGAGTAAACCCATCTAACATGAAATACATACAACGTATAAAACCCGGGGAAAACTCGTACTTCACCTCTAGTTCATTACTTGTCATAGTCAATATTATTTCCACAAATAAATTTCTTTAGTATCTCTACTTAGTTTCAAGGTCCACTTTATTCCATTTCAGCCTATTTATGTCTCATATAAAGAATTATTGCAAATTTCTGATCGACATAGTTTCGGGTATTGACAAATACCCAATTCCTATCTCTTTGAGTTCAATATCATCTTAACCTAAGATATTTAAATGAAATACAATTTAAAATACCAGATGACACTTTTATACATAGCAATTTATCAACGATAGATGATCATACTATCGTGGTCTAGCCAACCTCTCATATCATAAAAAACATTTCATATTAGAGTTATTAACCAATTTATGGCATTTTATATCATTCAATCATTTATAGGCAAGGTTGATTTCTTCCAATATTAATTTAATTTCTCTCTATTTAAATTGATTACTAGTTCTTTAATCACATAGCTTACCTTTACTTAACATTTATTTATAAACCGATTAATTTACCATCCCTTAAATTAATTGATTACACTATGTAATTATTTCTTAATTTCTTCGTCAAGTGGTTATCTAATTAATTAAACTCAAATGCTCAATTAATTAATCTTATTCCTTAATTAATAAATACTTAATAATCAGTTAAGTAATCCTCAAGTAATTAACTAAACCTTTATACACTTATTAATCTTTAATAACCAATAACTAATCCCTAATTATTTAATTTATAAGTGCTTAACCTGTTTCTTTAAAAACTTACGCCTGGTAACTTAATACAAAATAACTCGAGACATTGGAAAATTTCCCGAGCCAAACCAATACCTACTTCGAGTCGACCTACAAATACTTCGAGTTCTTCCTTCAGAACCCCTTTCTTTCCCAAATCATAACACCCAGATATTCACGATATATCGTGCACGTGCACATCCGATCGACGACGACCTGATCGCCGATGATACCTCCTGCATGTCGCCGCGAACCACCACGACTAGCCCGACCTCCCCCAATCTCCAATTTCGTCGTAGATCAATAACGAGCTTCTCGATCCAACTAGAACCCAAACCCAGATCAGAAAAACCAATCGCCGACGATACCCTAGTTCACCAGAAATCACCCGGTTTCGTCCAAAGCTACCCCGCATCTCCACACGTCGATTCCCCCAGGACCCAACGATTCCGATGCTACCTCGCCGTCAAACGTCCCACTGTTTCGTGGGTGACCAAAAATGCTTTTAAACCCTAAAACTCCCTCACGCCGCCGCCATGATCATCAGAAAAGCTTCTCACCATTTTTCCCGTGGTCTACAACCTTCCAATTACCTTCGAAGTCAAGCCCGGCTTCCCAAACTTCGACGATCATCTGAAATAGCCTAAAAGCCATTTTCGGTTCACCTTCGAACTGCTCCATCGATACTAAACTAGAAATCGAGATTTTTGTCTTAAAAATCCTAATTCTCGAAGTCGATTCAAGTTATGTATATGAATCAGCAATCCAGGACAATTTATTTTTAACATGTTTAAAGTTCCTCTGTTCTTTTTTTTTACTTCCAGACAAATTTCAAACTTATTTCACCCAAATATATTATTTTAAAACTTTGAAAATGTTCATACACATAATCTGTTTAAATCCCTAGGCCTATCAGAGATTAGTTGAGGAGAGTTGGGATTTCATCTAAATTTAAACTGTAGAACTTAACAGAGATGATCACAGACCTATACACACCAGTATATTCATTCATACATACATGTATTCATATTTTAAACCAACACACATACAAATATTTATCACAGTTTTACTTCAACATTTACTACATTCATTAGTTTTTAAAAATTGTTTAAGCTTAATTTACACACAGTTTTTAAAAAAAAAGGTACTCTGCTTGCCTTTTTTCTTGGCTCCCTGGAAAATGTAATTTTGTTCTTGTTTAAAAATCCTGAGTTTGATTTTGAACTAACATATTTTGTTAAATACCCTAGCCTAACAAAGGTTTGAACAAGAGGATTTGAAACTTTTATTTTTACTCAAATTTGTACTTTATTTCTTTAAACAGAGATGAACTTGATATATCATCACATGCACACATCTTCTCATATAACAGCATGCAAACAGATTTCCATCCAGCTTTTAAATGCTACTCATGCATCCAACTTTTAAATTAAACAAAGTATAGTTTACTCACCTGATGAAATGCAGAGCTGTTGAAACAGTTTTTGAAACTTGAAAACTGGAACTTGAAAATGCTTTTGAAATGGTAACCCTTCTACTCTTTTTTTTTCTTCTTTACTTCTAATAACAGATTTATACCCTACTTTATTTAAATTGGGAATGTTGCTTTTTCTTTCACTGGTATTAGTTCGAATGTATGGAAGAATGAGGTAAATGTAGAGGCATGTATAGAGAAGTAAGCTGCCTTCCACAGCAAGCTTCTGTTTGCTTTTTCCTTTAACATCTTTGTTTTATTTCTTTTGACCAGAGATTTTTTTCCAGTTTGCTTTGACAAAGATGTTTTCGACCTGACATGATCTTATATTTTATAACTTGAAATGATGTATTGTATGCTTGAGTTGAACTGTGCAATAAATGCTTGTCCCCCTTGTATGTTTACATGTACATTCCTTGATGTAGATATATATATCTTTATATATACATTCATGCTATTTCATTTCCTAATAGTGTGCAACTACACGTATGCCTCTCTCATTATTAATAAAATGTTTATACTTATTTACATCAGTATTTATATTCTCCATGTATACTATTATATGTATATACTTATGTATATATATAGTTATGCATATAAATTTTTTTTTCACTGTACTTGCATTCATATTCACACGCATTTCTTTATATTATATATATATTTGTTCATATTCATAGATTTGACTTATATTTTATATTGATAGAAATCAGATTTTAATTTAACCATTATCGTTCATATGTATTTATCTATCAAATGTTAACAATGTTTTAATTCAATTTTATAAGAAAGATTTTATGGTAAATATTATTAAGAGATTTTATTTTAAGTTTCCAGAATCCAATTTCCTTTTCAAAATACAAATTTATATAAACAAATGGTGATTATTTCCAGAAGATTTATTAATTTTAAAATGATCAGTTTGCATTTTATTTAATTGGATTAAATATTTATTAAAATATTACTGCCAAAATTCCGGTCGTCACATTCCTCCCCCCTTTAGAACTTTTCGTCCTCGAAAAGGAAAGAAGCCAGAATTTATGAAAGTGCTTAAAATCAGATAAATATTCTTTGATCATTTTTAAAATATTTTTAAATATCTATATAATATTATCCCGAAGTCGTTTTTATAAAAGTACTTTGTATAACTCGATGTTTTAACAAGTCCATCCTCGTTCTTATAGAAATTCGGTCATACGTTGATCAGGCGTAGGACTGAAAATCTATAAGTACTCGGTAAACTCGGTTTCAACACCCAGTGAAAATACTTTGGAAAAATAATTTTATTAAAAATATCGAAAACATTTTGAAAATAGAGGAAATATCGTTGGTGAAAAATGCTCTGGAAATCATCACACCCATCCATGGTCGCAGTTAACCCGATGGTTACGTTGCCGTCCCGGCAAAATCCACAGATAACTGTAGGTCTCCGCGCCACTCGATTACGCCATGGAACCCGCTACAGATCGCAGTTATACCCGGGCTATACGTTGCTATCACAGCAAAGACCCATATAACTGTAGGCATCAGCGCCACCGAATTTCGCTGCCAAAAGAATGAAACTCCTCCACTTGACCATAGACCGCAGTCTACCGATATTGCGCTGCCATCCCGACAGAATCAAGTGTAGACTGTTGGCACTCATCCTCCACACGATTTTCGCTATGGTCCCCACACAGTAGATCGCAGCGACATCGAGCTACACTGTCGTCACAGCATAACCCAAATGCCCCTGTAGGCATCAGCGCCATCGACTTTCGCTACCAAATAATCCTCAGGAACTAGTTTGTCCGGACTCCTCACAGGATCAACTTTAGAACCTCCCTCTTAGAGGCTCAAGGCATTACCACTCAGTGGAACTCCTGAGAAGTTCATTCAAGGGAGCGCCTTTTTCCCCAGAGCCACTTAAAATACTTTATACTATACACATATAGTATTTTCCAAATCATACACCTAGTATGAATTCATATAAAGCCCCTTTATAAAATCGATTCTCAAAATCGATAATTCACAAACTAGGCTTTCCAAATTCCAAATTTGATTTTCCTCAAAAATCAAAAGCCTTTCCAAATCTATGGGTTCCAAAAACCTTTCCTCAAAATCATTTTCACACATCCTTTTTATATATATATATATAAAAAAATAATCTTGGAAAATCTTTGGTTCAATTCATACTTGTAAAAATTCTCTTTTTTTTTTCAAACACTTTCAAAAATCATTTCCTTCTGGCAATAGATTCACAAGGAGAGTTTTATCATATATATAACAAAGATACATAACTTTGTTTATTGCAAATCAAATGTTCAAATTTGATTACTTTCTAAAGTCACTTGCCAAATTTCTTACTTTTATTATAAAGTAAACTTTAACTCAGAAAAATATTCAATTTCCACTTTATTTCCATAAAGTTAATTTCTACCATAGAAATATAAATTTTAAATTTATTTTAATTTAGTTCCTCATATATTCACAAATATATTTTCCATTTCAAAAATCATCTTATAACCTTTTATCTACAACTTCAAAATCAATTTCCACCTTTATTCATTGTCAATTTCTCAAAATGTACTTTTAATTTCAAAAATCCTTTCAGTTTTTATCCACAAATTTTCAATGCCAATTTCATTCAAACCCGTACGATGTCCCCATATCATTCGTACGCAATATCAATCTGATCGCTCCCTCGATCACACAATTTCACTTCCGAACTAGTATCGTCCACCCGACTTCCTAGTGCGGACTCAGATCTGGTTTCTTGATCAGAAACCGTCATTCTCCTTGCATAGTCACACCTATGATAGAGAATATCCAGAACCAATCAAAAATCCATATCCAGGTTCGCCGTCGAAAATCGAGCGAAAAATCCCAGCTCGGATCGATAATACTATCTCGAAATTCTGTGCTCGAATCTGGATCAAATCACTATGCGAATAGAATAATATACGTACATCCTACGTATTTATCTTCATTGATTATCAGTTAAATCGATTTCTCCTTTCTATTCACATTCACTTTGATTTTATTCACTTATTCACATTTGCCTTAATCCCCATTTGGATTATCACTTAAATCCTTATTTCAGTTGGGTATTTAATCATAAACAGTTTGAACTCCGACCAGTTTATATTTAGAAAATAGCTTGAAAATTTTGAAAAATAGATAAGTAGTTGAAAAATAATTATTAGTTGAAAAATAGATGGTAAAATAGTTAAGTAGTTGTAAGATAGTTGAAAAATAGTAAAACAATTACAAATTAGTTGTAAAATGGTAACTAGTTATAAAGTAGCTAAAAAGATAGTAATTAGTAAATAAGATGGTTGTAAAATAGCTAAATAGTTTCAAAAGTAGTTATAAAATAAGTATAAGATAGTTCTGGAATTGTTAAAGAAAAATTGTATAGTAATAGTTAGGAAAATAGATTTAGAACAGTTCTTATCAAAATGATTTATTTAAAAAAAATAGTCCAGAGCCAAACTGTTTAATACCCCATCTCCATTTCCATCAATTCAATTTAAATTTCCACTTTCATTTAAATTGACTCAATCCCAATTTGAATAACTTCAATTTTATTTCAAATTAATCCAATTCAAATTTCCCATTTGAATTTTACACTTATCCATCATAAATCACAATTCCCATTAATTCAAATCAAATTCAGTTTGAACTAATTCAATTTAAATCTCAATTTTAAACCATCTCGAATTATATAAATTCGAGTTAAATTTTCAAATGTTGATTTATTCCCTTAATCCAATTAACATTTATCTTTAAATCAATATCTTTAAACAATTTAATTTCTGAGTTCAATTCTCAAAATTCCATTTTAAATTATCTTCACGTAACTTATTTCAAAGTTCAAATAATAATTCAAACCCCTTTTAAAACAATTTAATCTTTGAAATTCAATTTATTACCCAAATCCAATCTTGGAACCAATCCTTAACCATTTCAGCTTACATGTTCATTTTAAACATTCAAATCTTAATGTTCAAAGCGATCTCATTTTCTCAAGTTTAATTTTTTTATCTTTAAAATCAAAATTACTTAAGTAATTTCAAGTTAAAGTTTAATTCCATTTAATTCCAAAAATGAAATAGATATTACCTCAATCTGCTTCTTAATTCATTTAAACAATCAAATTCATAGTCTCATAATTACTGATAATAATAGAATGATATTAAGATAAACAAACATCTAATTTATTTAAAACATTCATCATCCACTATCCATTCCAGATCTCAATCCTATCTGAGACCACATATAATTCCCTACCAAATCAACCCATTTAACTTTCCTAAGTTAAACCTCAATTTCATCTTGAAATTTCCAATTCAGGTTGTTTATTCCAAACTTATTTAACTTCCCTTAAGTTAAATTCAATTTAATCTCGCCAAACTTACTCAAATTTGAATTCCCACTTCAAATTTTAACTTCACATTAATGACCTTATAAGTTCAAAAACTTATCACCTTAGGTTTCACATCTCATTCCAATTTTTAAACTCAACAGTTAGAGTTTATTTCAGATCATCTTTGATATTATATATATACTTACTTATTTCCTTAACACACCAAGTTATCCTCAGATTTTTAATCCACCTTTGGTTTTTTAAATTCAAATCAACCTTTCAAACAACCCATTGTTTGCAACAAGTCTCTTTTATTCAAATAATACTTATTTATTATTTCTTTCAGCACCTTGAAACAAATTTTCAAATTCTGGACCCAGATTTTAAAACTCCAAAATTCAGATCTACTCCAGTTCCAATTTACAAGTCATACTTGTCTAAGTGTTTTACTTCTTTTAAACATTTCATTGGCTTTCTCATTATTACACATCTTATTATTAAACACGCACGCAATAATCATTTATGATAATAACCAAAATTATCATATTTAAAACCATCCATTATCATCTTATTCTGAAATACTTTTTTTTTTCAATTCAAGATTTCAATTTCAGTTTGAATCCATTTCAAATTTATCTTTATTTAATTTCAGGTTGGTTGTAATATATTACTTCTTACTTTAATTCTAATAATTTAACAGCCAATTTCCTTAATATTTATTAGTAAGAAATATTGTTTTATATATCAGAATATAACCTTATATAAAATCATTTAAAATCTTTATATAAGAAAATAACAAGTACGCTCTCATATATATATATATATATACACACTCAACTCATTCTAGGGTACTATTGACCCTATCCTTAATGAGTACACCCACCAGAGCCAAGGTTCTCGCTTAACCTTCTGCTCTGATACCAACTGTAACGACCCGGAAATTTTCGATCCCGAAAATTCCAGATAGTTATGAAAAAGAAGAAAAAGATAGAAGAGAAGAAACAGAAACACAACACAGATCCTCACATTCGCAGCGGATAAAATATAATATGAAATAATAACAGTTTACAAAAGAATACTATATCTGTCAATTTACATTTATTTACATCAGAGTTATATTCCAATACACAACGATGGTCATATATAAATCAAATAGGTCTCAGATAAACTGCAATATATCACAGCGGAAACACTCCATACGTCTCTGCCATCCAGCTCGTCTCCTGAGCTCCAGAACGTCCTTACCTGGAAATCTGTAATACTCGGTCTGACCCGAGCATTACATCAAGGTAACACCCGGGTCAGGCTGGAAACCAGCGTGAGTAAACCCATCTAACATGAAATACATACAACGTATAAAACCCGGGGAAAACTCGTACTTCACCTCTAGTTCATTACTTGTCATAGTCAATATTATTTCCACAAATAAATTTCTTTAGTATCTCTACTTAGTTTCAAGGTCCACTTTATTCCATTTCAGCCTATTTATGTCTCATATAAAGAATTATTGCAAATTTCTGATCGACATAGTTTCGGGTATTGACAAATACCCAATTCCTATCTCTTTGAGTTCAATATCATCTTAACCTAAGATATTTAAATGAAATACAATTTAAAATACCAGATGACACTTTTATACATAGCAATTTATCAACGATAGATGATCATACTATCATGGTCTAGCCAACCTCTCATATCATAAAAAACATTTCATATTAGAGTTATTAACCAATTTATGGCATTTTATATCATTCAATCATTTATAGGCAAGGTTGATTTCTTCCAATATTAATTTAATTTCTCTCTATTTAAATTGATTACTAGTTCTTTAATCACATAGCTTACCTTTACTTAACATTTATTTATAAACCGATTAATTTACCATCCCTTAAATTAATTGATTACACTATGTAATTATTTCTTAATTTCTTCGTCAAGTGGTTATCTAATTAATTAAACTCAAATGCTCAATTAATTAATCTTATTCCTTAATTAATAAATACTTAATAATCAGTTAAGTAATCCTCAAGTAATTAACTAAACCTTTATACACTTATTAATCTTTAATAACCAATAACTAATCCCTAATTATTTAATTTATAAGTGCTTAACCTGTTTCTTTAAAAACTTACGCCTGGTAACTTAATACAAAATAACTCGAGACATTGGAAAATTTCCCGAGCCAAACCAATACCTACTTCGAGTCGACCTACAAATACTTCGAGTTCTTCCTTCAGAACCCCTTTCTTTCCCAAATCATAACACCCAGATATTCACGATATATCGTGCACGTGCACATCCGATCGACGACGACCTGATCGCCGATGATACCTCCTACATGTCGCCGCGAACCACCACGACTAGCCCGACCTCCCCCAATCTCCAATTTCGTCGTAGATCAATAACGAGCTTCTCGATCCAACTAGAACCCAAACCCAGATCAGAAAAACCAATCGCCGACGATACCCTAGTTCACCAGAAATCACCCGGTTTCGTCCAAAGCTACCCCGCATCTCCACACGTCGATTCCCCCAGGACCCAACGATTCCGATGCTACCTCGCCGTCAAACGTCCCACTGTTTCGTGGGTGACCAAAAATGCTTTTAAACCCTAAAACTCCCTCACGCCGCCGCCATGATCATCAGAAAAGCTTCTCACCATTTTTTCCCGTGGTCTACAACCTTCCAATTACCTTCGAAGTCAAGCCCGGCTTCCCAAACTTCGACGATCATCTGAAATAGCCTAAAAGCCATTTTGGGTTCACCTTCGAACTGCTCCATCGATACTAAACTAGAAATCGAGATTTTTGTCTTAAAAATCCTAATTCTCGAAGTCGATTCAAGTTATGTATATGAATCAGCAATCCAGGACAATTTATTTTTAACATGTTTAAAGTTCCTCTGTTCTTTTTTTTTACTTCCAGACAAATTTCAAACTTATTTCACCCAAATATATTATTTTAAAACTTTGAAAATGTTCATACACATAATCTGTTTAAATCCCTAGGCCTATCAGAGATTAGTTGAGGAGAGTTGGGATTTCATCTAAATTTAAACTGTAGAACTTAACAGAGATGATCACAGACCTATACACACCAGTATATTCATTCATACATACATGTATTCATATTTTAAACCAACACACATACAAATATTTATCACAGTTTTACTTCAACATTTACTACATTCATTAGTTTTTAAAAATTGTTTAAGCTTAATTTACACACAGTTTTTAAAAAAAAAGGTACTCTGCTTGCCTTTTTTCTTGGCTCCCTTGAAAATGTAATTTTGTTCTTGTTTAAAAATCCTGAGTTTGATTTTGAACTAACATATTTTGTTAAATACCCTAGCCTAACAAAGGTTTGAACAAGAGGATTTGAAACTTTTATTTTTACTCAAATTTGTACTTTATTTCTTTAAACAGAGATGAACTTGATATATCATCACATGCACACATCTTCTCATATAACAGCATGCAAACAGATTTCCATCCAGCTTTTAAATGCTACTCATGCATCCAACTTTTAAATTAAACAAAGTATAGTTTACTCACCTGATGAAATGCAGAGCTGTTGAAACAGTTTTTGAAACTTGAAAACTGGAACTTGAAAATGCTTTTGAAATGGTAACCCTTCTACTCTTTTTTTTTTCTTCTTTACTTCTAATAACAGATTTATACCCTACTTTATTTAAATTAGGAATGTTGCTTTTTCTTTCACTGGTATTAGTTCGAATGTATGGAAGAATGAGGTAAATGTAGAGGCATGTATAGAGAAGTAAGCTGCCTTCCACAGCAAGCTTCTGTTTGCTTTTTCCTTTAACATCTTTGTTTTATTTCTTTTGACCAGAGATTTTTTTCCAGTTTGCTTTGACAAAGATGTTTTCGACCTGACATGATCTTATATTTTATAACTTGAAATGATGTATTGTATGCTTGAGTTGAACTATGCAATAAATGCTTGTCCCCTTGTATGTTTACATCTACATTCCTTGATGTAGATATATATATATCTTTATATATACATTCATGCTATTTCATTTCCTAATAGTGTGCAACTACACGTATGCCTCTCTCATTATTAATAAAATGTTTATACTTATTTACATCAGTATTTATATTCTCCATGTATACTATTATATGTATATACTTATGTATATATATAGTTATGCATATAAATTTTTTTTTCACTGTACTTGCATTCATATTCACACGCATTTCTTTATATTATATATATATTTGTTCATATTCATAGATTTGACTTATATTTTATATTGATAGAAATCAGATTTTAATTTAACCATTATCGTTCATATGTATTTATCTATCAAATGTTAACAATGTTTTAATTCAATTTTATAAGAAAGATTTTATGGTAAATATTATTAAGAGATTTTATTTTAAGTTTCCAGAATCCAATTTCCTTTTCAAAATACAAATTTATATAAACAAATGGTGATTATTTCCAGAAGATTTATTAATTTTAAAATGATCAGTTTGCATTTTATTTAATTGGATTAAATATTTATTAAAATATTACTGCCAAAATTCCGGTCGTCACAATAATCATAACCAAATATCAAATATCAAATAGACGACAGTCACAGAAATCTCGTATATCCAACTTCTCGATAAGAGAATCAGATAACGGCAAATATAACACTAAACAGTGTTAAACAACAAATCAACAATCCAAATCAAAATACAACTTCAAAATATTGAATTTAACCAACGAAACAATTCAACAAATCGAAACATCAATTTAAAACTGTCAAATCTGATAAGGCTGCAGTACACGCACGCGTGTACTGCCTCGCCACTATCGCATGAGATACACAAGAGCTTAGTGAAAGTCTCAAGTGAGCACAAGGTCAAACCCAAAAATCGAGTCCAACTCAAATTTAATGCCAACACCAATGAAACTGGCTTATACGTGAACCAGAACATAAATCCAGACCAGGCAATAAAAAGAAGTACAACTGAAATGAACATAGCACATGCACCAAATGCAAGTGCACATACACATAAGTACTCAAAGTCAAGACTACATGAGCCAAGACCAGAGAACAAGGCAGCAGCCGTATGCAAAAGACGACAGCAAGTGAGAATAGTGGATGTACAGAACATCACTAATGAAACAAGTTCAATGAGATAGTGAATATATATAGTTCATCACTAATGAAACAGTGCAAATATGAAATACACAATAGAGGCACAAGGCAACTGTGCCCAAAACAAATACCACTGTAAAAAGGAACAACTCAGAAATGTTCAAGGACTAAGACAGGTCGAAATAAAAGAAGTCATAAAACAAATAATCAATTCTACGACAAGTGGACCAGACTCGATTACAATTTAGGTCAATCCACCCATATATGCATACCATACAGCAAGTTCATATGCATATGCTGACAGTGTCAAAAAGGCCACATCAATGAAGCTTCAAACATATAATAGTTCAAAGTTTCGACTACAACAAAATGAAGTACACAGCATACATAGATACATGTGTGTACATATCTGTGTAGTGATAACCAGTACAGCAGCTCGAATGAGCATGTGCACTTGTATGCAAATGCAATAGAGGCAAAAATTATATCCAGGGACACAAGTGACTCAAACCATAAATCGATATCAAACGAAACTTCAATACAGCATGAAATGAGCATGTGACAGCAAGAATAATTCAAAACCAACAATGAAGCCACCAGACTACTTTAACAACTAAATACAAAAACATAACTGCACAGACCAGATCATAGTCATGTACCAGTTTCAAACCAAGTAAATGCCGAAGTCACGATAAATCAATTCAATGTCAAGACCAATGCCAACAGAGAAACGCGAACTCGTCAAAATAGTGGGAGCCAAGAAGCAATGGCCAAAACAAAACGAATTCAAGAATATAAGTTCGAACTCATGAAAACATTGGTTGCCAAAATATAGCTTTATAACAGCATTTTCACTATCAAAGGATTAGCCAGAGTCGAACGAACTCACTTCGACAAAAATCAGGTCGCAAGTCAATAACCAGGGACATTGCAAGTTCGAAAATCAATGTCGTGTTTTATCAAAATCGAACAAGTCAAAAATAGTTCAATATCAAAACACTGACGATGGCCGGAGCCATAAAAATTCATAACCACAAAACAAAATCGAACACGAGGCATAGCAAAAATACGAACAAGCCAAAGTCACATAAGAGATTCACATAGCAACATAAATTTCCAACATCGAACGAAAAGAAATGGCCAACTCAAATCAATTGAATACGAGCGAAATCACATAATTCAACCCTAAACTAACACGAGATGAGAATTAGAGGTGAGGGAATAACCACTCACCTTTGATCGGTCGAGAGTTTGAAGATTCGAAGCTCCAATCGCAGCTGAAATCATCTCGAGAGACGATGATTCGAAAAAATTGCGAAGCCCTAATTCGTCGAAGAGGAACGAACACGAACGAGCCGCCTCCATTTTTCTTTCTTTTCGAACTTTTATTTTAGGGTTTGAATGAGAGAATGAAAGGGGGACACGGGTTTAAGCCATAGAAAATTTTCACGGCAACAAAGAACATGGGCCAGATTCAGAATTTATAAACCCCGTATACTCTTTAATCAAAATTGTAAAAGAATTTCTACCGATTAAAAACTTCCATCAGCAATTAACAACCAGATTTAATCGTCTAGAGACAATAATTAATTGGTACGAAATCTCGGGTTGTTATAGACTCCCCTCCTTATAAAAATTGCGTCCCCGCAATTTTCATACTTAAAGTCGTCAATAACAATTATTTTTCTAACATAAACTGGTTAAGCTAGAAAAATACACATCAAAACACAAACGCCAAAGAAATCCTTCAATAACATAAAAAAATTCACAAATTCTTAACAAAGTCTGATTATCGAATAGATAATCAGAAAATAGCAGAACTGAATAAATGCAATTATCAGCAATATTCAATTATCAATCAGATAATTAGAATACAGAAATCACAAAACAGCAATATCTAATTATCGATACGATAATTAGAAAACAACAAAATCTAATTATCAACAAAGATAATTATGAAACACAAATCGTAAACTGCAAATATCTAGTTATCCAACAATTAACTAGAAAACACAAATCCCATAATCAGTAAATTCTGACTATCAACAGAAAAAGATAGAAATAGCAATTCAACAAAATCAACATAACCTAGACTCAATTAGAGACTAGAAAATCTCATATCAATAAAATCAGCAATCAACCAATATCTAATTATCACAATGATAATCAGGAAACACAAATCAACACATATTCAATTATCAAAACGATAATCAAAGCTCAAATCAACAAATATTCGATTATCAAAAACGATAATCAAATCTCAAATCAACAAATATTCGATTATCAAAAACGATAATCAAATCTCAAATCAACAAATATTCGATTATCAAAAACGATAATCAAATATCAAATCAACAAATATTCGATTATCAAAAACGATAATCAAATCTCAAATCAACAAATATTCGATTATCAAAAACGATAATCAAATCTCAAATCAACAAATATTCGATTATCAAAAACGATAATCAAATCTCAAATCAACAAATATTCGATTATCAAAAACGATAATCAAATCTCAAATCAACAAATATTCGATTATCAAAAGCGATAATCAAATCTCAAATCAACAAATATTCGATTATCAAAAACGATAATCAAATCTCAAATCAACAAATATTCGATTATCAAAAACGATAATCAAATTTCAAATCAACAAATATTCGATTATCAAAATCGATAATCAAATTTCAAATCAGCAAATATTTAATTATCAAAAGCGATAATTAAATCTCAAATCAGCAAATATTTAATTATCAAAAGCGATAATTAAATCTCAAATCAGCAAATATTTAATTATCAAAAGCGATAATTAAATCTCAAATCAGCAAATATTTAATTATCAAAAGCGATAATTAAATCTCAAATCAGCAAATATTTAATTATCAAAAACGATAATTAAATCTCAAATCAGCAAATATTTAATTATCAAAAGCGATAATTAAAAGCAACAAATATCCGATTATAAAAAACGATAATCAGAATCAACAAATATCTAATTATCTCAAGCGATAATTAGAAACAACAAATATCCGATTATCAAAAACGATAATCAGAATCAACTAATATCTAATTATCTCAAGCGATAATTAGAAACAACAAATATCCGATTATCAAAAACGATAATCAGAAATCTTAAATATATAATTATCGATATGATAATTAAACCTCATAACATCAGATATCTAATTACCTGCAGATAATTAGAAACAACAAATATCTAGAAATCAATTAAGAAGACTAGAAAATCAACATAAAAGCTTGGATCGATCCCATCAGATGGTGAGTTTTTAATTCGCCGCACGTGCATCAACAAATGGCCGAAGCCTACCAAGTACTCAACATAATTTTGGCGCCCAACAAATGACCCGTAGGTCCGCAGAGTGACCCGAAGGTCTAGTACTAGTATTTGATCCGAAGGTCCATCATATGACCCGAAGGTCCAACATATGACCCGAAGGTCCATCATAGTGGCTCGAAAGCACACGAAATCATCAAATATTTCAATTAACGAGTCCGGAATTAACCAAAATAGTAAACGCACATGTCCCATAACCACGAGTTTTACTAAATCGTTTAATTCTCTTCATCGTTTCCTTGAAAGTGCAAAATCATCAAAATCATCAAAATAGTAGATATTTCAATTAATGAGTCCGGAATTAACCGAAATAGCAAACGCACATGTCCCATACCACGTGTTTTACTAAATCGTTTGATTCTCTTCATCGTTTCCTTGAAAGTGCAAAATTGTGTATTTTGTAAAAATACATTTTACATTCTCAAATGGACAAGTTCGGAATTAAGCGAATCAGTAAAAGAAAGGGGTCATAATCCTCGATTTTGCTGAAACGTTTAAGTCGCTTCCTCATTCTTTTGAAAGCGCAAACTGTTAAAAATTTTATGAAACAATTTTCATTTTAAAACTATTTTCAGAACACGTGATTAAAGCAACAACATCAGTAGCAATTTCGAAAAGGGAATTGCATTTCTCAAAACATCGTAAAACGAATCTCAAAATAAGCATTCCGGAATAACCGCTTGAAAATCCACTTTTAAAACTTGACGGTTACTGAAGCCAAAGCGACAGTAAAATTTTTTTTAAACGTCAAAACCTCATCAAAATAATTTACTTCAAAATGTAATATCAGTGAATTTTCATTCGTTAAAATTGCCAACAAAACACCGTGCTTCAAAAATTTAGCACCGATGTAAAAATCCCGTTATGAAGATAACGGCAACAAAATACGTTCAAACCAAACATCGGTTCAACGTAAAATAAATGCAGTAACGTGCAACTCAAATTTGCATGTACTACAAAATGAACAAAGAAGTCATTCGAATGTATCTTCAATGAAGATAATTCAAAACAGCAAAATCTAATCAATAATGATTAGCATAAAAGAAACCAGCAAAAATCTCAACAAAAATCACATAACTGCAATAGCTTTGAATCCTCAAATCGGATTCGAAATTCTCAAAGAAACAAAATAAATACAGTTATGCAAACAACAAATGAAATTTTATTTCAATTTCATATTTTGATTTTTAAACCAAAAAGATTATCAGCTGTATTCAGCGAAGACAGTCTCACTGTTTTCCACTACACACTCTGATAACAGAACACAAATTATTTAATCAAATCAACAAAACACAGTTTCACTTTTATTTTTAAGTAAAGATATTTAAAAATTTCATCAAAATTTCAAAACTTAGTTTTGACTCAAGTCATAATAAAACATCGACACATAGTTGTAACACATGTTCCATCTAAGTTATGTTTTATATTGTGTCCATAAACCCCAAGCTCTGATACCAACTGTAACGCCCCACCTCTATGCTCATAATAACAAAGAGTATTAAAAGAAATACTTTCTATTATTACGAAGAATAAGGCCGGATAGGAGCGGCCATCCGTAGTTGGCCTTACACTAGTATTGATTATTTCGATAGGAGTGGTATATATTTTTATTTTTCATCTTCTTATTTATTTACTCCTATCGACATACCCAATTCCAGTATAAAACAAGCTACGATGGTTCATAATAGTTTAGGACAATAAATATAAAAATAACACATATAATATAAATGCGGAACACAGATAGAACAAAAAGTCTCATATATATAATAACTGATGTCAGTTACAATACATTTGACACAATACATATGATACAACTACAACTGTCGACACTGGAAGTTATATATACAAATACATTATCAACTAATGTACATGAATACATATCAACCTAATCAATTCACTGACTACTACAAAAAGACGAAGACCACTTCAGAAGATATGAAAAGTCTTCATAGCTCAAACAGCAACCCAAAGCAAGATATCTACAACCTGAAATAACTCGGTTCTGACCCGAGTATTACATTCAAAAGAAAATAATACATGGGTCAGTCTAATTCAAACTCAGTTATTAGTGCATAGAATAATCATAATCAAATATCAAATATTAAATAGACGACAGTCACAGAAATCTCGTATATCCAACTTCTCGATAAGAGAATCGGATAACGGCAAATATAACACTAAACAGTGTTAAACAACAAATCAACAATCCAAATCAAAATACAACTTCAAAATATTGAATTTAACCAACGAAACAATTCAACAAATCGAAACATCAATTTAAAACTGTCAAATCTGATAGGGCTGCAGTACACGCACGCGTGTACTGCCTCGCCACTATCGCATGAGATACACAAGAGCTCAGTGAAAGTCTCAAGTGAGCACAAGGTCAAACCCAAAAATCGAGTCCAACTCAAAAGTAATGCCAACACCAATGTAACTGGCTTATACGTGAACCAGAACATAAATCCAGACCAGGCAATAAAAAGAAGTACAACTGAAATGAACATAGCACATGCACCAGATGCAAGTGCACATACACATAAGTACTCAAAGTCAAGACTACATGAGCCAAGACCAGAGAACAAGGCAGCAACCGTATGCAAAAGACGACAGCAAGTGAGAATAGTGGATGTACAGAACATCACTAATGAAACAAGTTCAATGAGATAGTGAATATATATAGTTCATCACTAATGAAATAGTGCAAATATGAAGTGCACAACAGAGGCACAAGGCAACTGTGCCCAAAACAAATACCACTGTAAAAAGGAACAACTCAGAAATGTTCAAGGACTAAGACAGGTCGAAATAAACGAAGTCATAAAACAAATAATCAATTCTACAACAAGTGGACCAGACTCGATTACAATTCAAGTCAATCCACCCATATATGCATACCATACAACAAGTTCATATGCATATGCAGACAGTGTCAAAAAGGCCACATCAATGAAGCTTCAAACATATAATAGTTCAAAGTTTCGACTACAACAAAATGAAGTACACAGCATACATAGATACATGTGTGTACATATCTGTGTAGTGATAACCAGTACAACAGCTCGAATGAGCACGTACACTTGTACAAATGCAACAGAGGCAAAAATTATATCTAGGGACACAAGTGACTCAAACCATAAATCGATATCAAACCAAACTTCAATACAACATGAAATGAGCATGTGACAACAAGAATAATTCAAAACCAACAATGAAGCCACCAGACTACCTGAACAACTAAATACAAAAACATAACTGCACAGACCAGATCATAGTCATGTACCAGTTTCAAACCAAGTAAATGCCGAAGTCACGATAAATCAATTCAATGTCAAGACCAATGCCAACAGAGAAACGCGAACTCATCAAAGCAGTGGGAGCCAAGAAGCAATGGCCAAAACAAAACGAATTCAAGAATATAAGTTCGAACTCGTCAAAATAGTGGTGGCCAAAATATAGCTTTATAACAGCAGTTTCACTATCAAAGGATTAGCCAGAGTCGAACGAACTCACTTCGACAAAAATCAGGTCGCAAGTCAATAACCAGGGACATTGCAAGTTCGAAAATCAATGTCGTGTTTTATCAAAATCGAACAAGTAAAAAATAGTTCAATATTAAAACACTGACGATGGCCGGAGCCACAAAAATTCATAACCACAAAACAAAATCGAACGCGAGGAATAGCAAAAATACGAACAAGCCAAAGTCACATAAGAGATTCACATAGCAACATAAATTTCCAACGTCGAACGAAAAGAAACGGCCAACTCAAATCAATTGAATACGAGCGAAATCACATAATTCAACCCTAAACTAACACGAGATGAGAATTAGAGGTGAGGGAATAACCACTCACCTTTGATTGGTCGAGAGTTTGAAGATTCGAAGCTCCAATCGCAGCTGAAATCATCTCGAGAGACGATGATTCAAAAAAATCGCGAAGCCCTAATTCGTCGAAGAGGAACGAACACGAACGAGCCGCCTCCATTTTTCTTTCTTTTCGAACTTTTATTTTAGGGTTCGGATGAGGGAATGAAAGGGGGACACGGGTTTAAGCCTTAGAAAATTTTCACGGCAACAAAGAACATGGGCCGGATTCAGAATTTATAAAGCCCGTATACTCTTTAATCAAAATTGTAAAAGAATTTCTACCGATTAAAAACTTCCATCAGCAATTAACAACTAGATTTAATCGTCTAGAGACAATAATTAATTGGTACGAAATCTCGGTGTGAATCCAAAACTCATTCTTTAGAAACTTCTGGCTTGAGAAATCATCCTGTACGTAGCTTTCTTTTTCATTCTCTTCCCAAAACAACTTACAGTAAAAAGAAACCAAAAGAAAATCCATGGCTTCCTCAAACTAAAATCAAATCTCACCCGAATTGCTGCAAATTCAAAGTGAGAATCAATTAAATCAAGATTATACAAGGTAATTGTAACATTCCCCCTTCTGACCATCTCCAGTCGGTAATTAAACTAACTAGAAACGTTCAAAAAGACGAATTGTTATTTAGTTTATAAGGTTTAAACAGAATCAGCCACAGAAACACAGAATAATAATAACACTGAATTAAAACAAATGAGAATTTATTTCATTACTATAAATCTTTTATATACATCAGAGTTTATACAATTTAATACTGATACAGCGGAATATCTTAAAATACAATTTTCTCGAAATAAATGATTCTTTACTCTCTCTCTAACTTCGCTGCTCGAAAATCTTCAAGCTGTAGAAATACTCGGTCTGACCCGAGTATTATATTCAAAAGAAAATAATACACAGGTCAGTCTAATTCAAACTAGTTTATGAGTGCATATAGCAGAAATAATTTAAATAGACGACAGTCACAATAATTCCCGTATATCCAATCCTTTTAACAAAGAAATCGGATAACGAAAATTTTAACACTAAACAGTGTTAAACAATAAATCAGCAGATTTAAATCATCAACAGAGATAAATAAACAATTTATCAAATCGACTAAGTCAATTTAAAATTTTACACTGAGTGGCTGCATCACACGCTAACGTGCACGGCCTCGCCAACAACAAATGTGTGGCTGCAGTACATGCTAACGTGCACTGCCTCGCCAACTCGAGTACACAAAGTCAAATCAAAATCAGATTCAACACAAAAAAATACTCAACCAAAACTGGACAGATTAAACAAGGGACTACAAGACGTTTTACAAGCATATGAAATGCAGTACTACATGCAGTATAAAAGGCAACAAGATAGCTTCACAATGCCACAATGAAATAAACTAATATCAACAATATTTGGAATGAATGCAGAAGGTAATGCAAAGACCAGTGATGAACAAATGGTCAAGAGTGTCAAGTCTGGACAACAAGAATGCAGACTCAACAAATATCATAATGCAACTAGAATGGTCTCGAAAACAAGTGATTCTAGGAGACATAAAAAAAACATCGATGTGCACAGGGAATCACATGAACAAGCCACAAGCTACTGACCGGAGTCGGTGAATACAAAGGACATCTACAACAACAATGGATGCAGACCAACCAAAGAACTTGAGACCCACTACAGACTTGACTACACAAAGGTTCAAGTGGATCGAGTTCAGATATGCAACTCAATATAGCAACACAGTGAACTGCAGTGAAACTACAACAATGACCAAAGCCAGACATAATGAAGTCGAGCAAGTCGAACTACCACAAGTGATTGAGAGGGAACATGATCAGCAGACCAAAGTCCACGCCATAAAAACATAAAAAATGCAGACGACCAAATATGCAAACCAGATAGTGATGACTGGACAGGTGAAGTGTAAAAAAAAATCAAAGAAATACAACTTAAAATGAATCAGTGAAGCAAGCATTGGTCGAGCAGACAAAGCTCAGTAAAACTCAAGAATGTACACAAGTTTGACCAAAGACCCAAGAACAGCAACATTTTAAAAATGACACAGTGAAATGCCCAAATCAAAATAGATCAAGTGACGTGATGAAGCACTGCAACTCAAAGATAACAAATGGTCAAGACCAACAGCACAATACATCTCAAGTACAAAATGATCAAATGCAACTGGAAACACATCAGCTAGGGTCAAACATGTGGAATATGGAACCAACTATACAAGTGCAGACTATAATTTCAAAATATACACAACTACCATCATGTGTACACAACCAAAGTTAAAGCTTAAATCCAGAACAAGGCTACACAGTATGAAAACACAACATGAACTCGACCAATGACCAGAGGCAATGAAACTACATGTTGATCAATATGCAACAATGACCAAATGCACAGTAGTTCATGTATATAGACAACATATACAATGAAGAAGCAATCCACTGACTCCAACGAAACAAGTCTCTACCAAAATCAGTGACTCATTACAAGCTACACATGATTTAGCAACCAAAATATACAAGACAAAAATGGTTGGACCAAATGCGTATGGATACTATGCAAGACTGTGATCAATGTCAGTAGAAACCAAATTCAAAACAAAATCAACTGTAGTATAATCGAACCAAAAATGCCAACAAAGCCGAGTATTTTAAAGTCAACAGAAAAAGATCGTAGCCGTGAGTCGAACAAGTCAAAACAGAGAAATTCACGGAGATAAACAGATATCATCACAGCAAATTCAAAGCCGTGATCATCAAGTAAAACAAATATACGCAATATATATGAACATCGAACAAGTCAGAGAAATCATCAACATCCATCAATAATCGAACGGCCCAAAGCAATAATTTTGAAACAATCAGACGAACGAAAATCAAAACATTAAATCCTACAAACTTATGATTTGAAATAGATGTGAGTAAATAAATTACTCACCTTAGCTATCGGAGCAGTCGCGCGAACGAGATGGAGCCGAAGCCCTAGTCTTTGGATCGGAGGAAGAACGAACGATCGATCGAAGTCGAAGCTCCAAATTCGCCAACGAATCGAAAAAATAGCCGAAGCCCTAAGTTTTTGTCGCCATTTTTTTCTCTTCGTTTTTCTGGTTTTTGAAAATGAATGGGAAGGGAGGAGGGGTCTCTCGTGTTTTATCAGAGAAAAGGGGAAAAAAATCGTGATTCTCGGCATTGCTTAAGGCATGATTTAAGGAGTAGCTGAAAATGAAGGAAAGGAAGCCGCCATAAATTTTCTTTTCTTCGATTTAGGTTTAGGGTTTGTGAATAAAATGAGAAAGGGATCGGGTATAGGGTTTTAAACGAAATGAATGGGCAGAGATAAAATTTTAAAGCCCAAAACCCTTTAACAATTTTTTTCTTGTTTTCTTCCAAAAGGATTCTAACCGATTCAAAAATTCCAACAACAATTTTTTTTATACGAATTCCAATTCGAATCGAAGCTCCTATAAGCAATTAACTAGCAGAGAAATCGTTTAACAATGATATCAAAACGATGCGAAAACCCCGGTTATCACCGAAATTTAAATTGAATCCGAATAGATTTTCTACGCGTTTATACGTCGTATATTCACAAAACAACTCTGATAAATACGAAATTTGAAATCCGGTAATAATTTAATATTACGGACCCAATGGAACTGGTTTCGTTAAATTCCGAGACTGTGCCTCGGAAGACTATTTTTAAATTCAATTTCAAACGATACAATTTCAAAACTGAACAAATCGCTTTCAAATTCAATTCTGAAGCTTCTATTACCTTCAGTATTATCAATATGAATTTTCTAAGCCTTTAAATTATTTTTAACTGGCTTAAAATTGAAGATTCAAATTTTATTCAACTTTCAATAGATTAAATTCAAAAATTTAATCGCCAATTCATTCTGATAATTTGAAATTCAAGTCAAATCATCGTTCAAATATTTAAAATTAATTAAATATTTTCAATATAAATTGTTCAAAATTCAGGGTCGTTACAAACTCCCCTCCTTAAAAACTTTTCGTCCACGAAAAGGAAAGGTTGTTTAAATTTTACCGATATTTATACCCTACACAATTTTTCTAAGCTTGAAACTCAATACAAATAAATGAATATAGGATTCATTTCATTTGTTTAATCTCACTAGTTCTGTTTATCTTCTCTTTTATTCAATGATTTTCAAAAATCAAAACCCAAAAGTCTTTTACTAACATTTTTTTATTTAAAACTCAGATTCAAACTTAAAATTCTTCTCATTAGAGATTTATATAATATATCTCTTCCAAAGCTGTGGACTTTCAAAACATTACAAAGATCCTCTTCCTTAGTTTATTAGGTAGGAATTTCGTAATTTTACTTTCAAATCATTGATTCGCTATTTATAGTTTGAAAATACTTGCTAACTCGAAATTTAACAAGTCCATCTTCGTTCTCACAGACATTAGGCATACGCTGGCCAGGCGCAGGTCAAAAAATCTCCAAGTACTAAATATACTTGCTTCAATTCCCAGTGAAAATACTTTTAAAAATTCTTTTAAAAATGGATATGGAAAGCACGTTCCCCCATGGATCACAGTTTACCCGGCGGTTACGCTACTATCTTAGTAGAATCGCTTGTAACCGTAGATTTCACATCTCTCTTGAATTTCGCCATGGTTGTTGCCATAGATCGCGGTCCACACGGCGGTTACGCTACTATCCCAGTAGAATCGCTTGTAACCGTAGGCATCTCGCCCCTCGAATTTCGCTTGGCATTAGATTGCAGTTTACTCGGCGGTTGCGCCATTATCCCAATGGAATCGCTTGTAACTGTGGGCATCTCGCCCCTCAAATTACGCTAACATACATCATACTCAACATGATCCCATCACGAGGGATTCTAGTCCAAATGGACATTCCAACTTATGGAAAATTCTACGTAGCTACGAATTTCAAATGGACACTCATCACGAGTTCCAATACCTTCTCCAATAATAAATGGAAGGTACTTTTCCATATCCTCAATTTAGAAAACATAATACTATACATATATAGTACTTCATTTCACATTTCGTACATATCATACTCATGTAAACCTACATAAGATTTCCATAACAATGTCTTTCTAAACTGACGGTTTCAATTCACCGCATTCATATATATATAAGTTCTGAAAACTTACATATTCCAGATTCATAACAAAATAGAGGATTTCAAAATTTTCCTCTAAGTCGATTTAGAAATTTAAGGTTATCTCAAACCTAATTCATATTCATAATTCCATTTATTATGGACTTTCACATTCAATTTGGATTACCGTTACATCATCAATTCTCAACACAGAATTGATGTCTATCGATATATAACCTCTGAGCTCGTACGTCTCAGAGAAGGGTGTTAAGCTAAGAGAATAAATTCTCCGCCACCAACAGATATATATTTAATAGAGATCAATTGCTTTGTCATCAATTCACAATGTTAGACATGCAATCCAAATCATCATCTGAAATTCAAAGCTCAACTTATATTGTCTTTGATGTCGAAGTTAAACTCAATTTTAACTCAACGATTCAATCTTTTTTTTTTTTTTTGAAAAATTCCAAATTGAACTAATTGTTCAAATTCTCATTTAACTTTTCAACTTCGACTTCAAAAATGAATTTCAAATCATTTATCCCTTACGGAATATATTCACAACGTTTCATATTTGGAAAAACATTTCCATACTTATTTAAAAATAAGTAATTCACAAATCTAATTTTATTTTCAACATTTGAAAATATTCGATATACTTAAATCAAAATTAAGTATATATTTCATCTTTAAGGAAATCATTCTCTTTCACATATTCATTTGAGTCAAAACGAATGTTACGTAAAACATCGTTACGACAACTCAAAATCACTAGTATAGGGATTCGAAATTTAGATAGATGTATAAATCCCAATACTATACAAAACATTTTCTTTCGAAAATCATTTACTATAACAACAGTGTTATAGTCCACCATTTCCTTATATTCGAAAACGTCTATTTCAACGATGAATGTTGAAATCTAGGGTTTCGATATTCAATGCTTTGAAAACATCTTTAAAACATTTATCTTCGTTTTAAAATATCGTTTTCCCAAAACATGTCCATTTTATTCAATAATGTATTCACTGTCCAAAATCATGAATATACATCTTTTAACAAGCTATAAGAATTTACTTATCAAAATAAGTCAGTTTCGAATTTATAAACAACGTTTATAAATTCTATTCCTATTCATAAAGACTTCAATTCATAAAAATTGCTTTATTAACCCATTCCTTTATAACTCAATTTTATATCAGAATTTTAATTTACAAGTAAATTACTTATAAATTCTTTTATTTCGCAACTTCGATTCATTTTATAACTTCACATTATAAAACTTTTAATTCTGAAACTTTTCATCCACTTATGAAATCCATTAAATATTTCACTTTTAACACTTATACAATTTCAATATTTTATTAACACTTTTCAAATCTTCAATATAGCCCGTTTATAATAATTCAAAATTTTCAATTTATACTATTATATAAATTTATCAATTTTCCATTTCCAAAATAATCTACTAATTCTTTAGTAAATCATTCATCGAATTGATTCTCAATTAAATCACATTTGATTTATTCACTAACATTCATTCATATTCAATTAGTTTACTTTCACTAATTTATATTCAAGTTAGTTTGCTTCAATTCAAATCAAATTTGGTTCTCTTTAAATTCACTTATCATTCAATTTTGTTTAACACACTTAATTTCAATTGGTTTATATTCTAATTCAGATTGAATTCTTATACTCACCATATTCACAAATTCACTTTTACAATTAAAGTTGAATTTCCTTTCTATAACTCAAATTCATATTCATTCTTCACTTTATCAATTCATTTTGATATCAAATTCAATTTGATTCACTATTACTTAAGCCATGTTTCATTTTATCTTCACTTGACTTATTTTCACCATACAGCTTAAGTTCGCCTCAAATTTATTTGAAATTCTATTTTATTTAACTTTACTAAAGTCAAATTCATATCACATTCAAAATTCAGATTTTGTTTCACTCAACAAAACTGTTCAACATTTAACAACTGGTTTACTTAAACTTTCTCATTTTATAAGTTAAACAACTTATTAATTTAAACTTTCCAATTCATATCATATAATCACTTATCTTTCAAGTTTAACTTTTCATCTCAATAATTTATCAAATCAAGTTCAATTTATTTAACTTCCTTTAGTTAAATTTCAAATCCATATATTTATTAATACTAACTCAATTCAATTTAACTTTTCTTAAGTTAAAAATCTTAATTTTCAAAAACAATTTTATACTTCTTTGGATTTGAAAAACGTTCTCTTTTTAAAGTGTTTCTAGTAACTATTCATATTAAACATTATAAACTAAGCTTTGTGTAAACCAAAGCTCTGATACCACCTTGTAACATTCCCCCTTCTGACCATCTCCAGTTGGTAATTAAACTAACTAGAAACGTTCAAAAAGACGAATTGTTATTTAGTTTATAAGGTTTAAACAGAATCAGCCACAGAAACACAGAATAATAATAACACTGAATTAAAACAAATGAGAATTTATTTCATTACTATAAATCTTTTATATACATCAGAGTTTATACAATTTAATACTGATACAGCGGAATATCTTAAAATACAATTTTCTCGAAATAAATGATTCTTTACTCTCTCTCTAACTTCGCTGCTCGAAAATCTTCAAGCTGTAGAAATACTCGGTCTGACCCGAGTATTATATTCAAAAGAAAATAATACACAGGTCAGTCTAATTCAAACCAGTTTATGAGTGCATATAGCAGTAATAATTAGACGACAGTCACAATAATTCCCGTATATCCAATCCTTTTAACAAAGAAATCGGATAACGAAAATTTTAACACTAAACAATGTTAAACAATAAATCAGCAGATTTAAATCATCAACAGAGATAAATAAACAATTTATCAAATCGACTAAGTCAATTTAAAATTTTACACCGAGTGGCTGCAGCACACACTAACGTGCACGGCCTCGCCAACAACAAATGTGTGGCTGCAGTACACGCTAACGTGCACTGCCTCGCCAACTCGAGTACACAAAGTCAAATCAAAATCAGATTCAACACAAAAAAATACTCAACCAAAACTGGACAGATTAAACAAGGGACTACAAGACGTTTTACAAGCATATGAAATGCAGTACTACATGCAGTATCAAAGGCAACAAGATAGCTTCACAATGCCACAATGAAATAAACTAATATCAACAATATTTGGAATGAATGCAGAAGGTAATGCAAAGACCAGTGATGAACAAATGGTCAAGAGTGTCAAGTCTGGACAACAAGAATGCAGACTCAACAAATATCACAATGCAACTAGAATGGTCTCGAAAACAAGTGATTCTAGGAGACATAAAAAAACATCGATGTGCACAGGGAATCACATGAACAAGCCACAAGCTACTGACCGGAGTCGGTGAATACAAAGGACATCTACAACAACAATGGATGCAGACCAACCAAAGAACTTGAGACCCACTACAGACTAGACTACACAAAGGTTCAAGTGGATCGAGTTCAGATATGCAACTCAATATAGCAACACAGTGAACTGCAGTGAAACTACAGCAATGACCAAAGCCAGACATAATGAAGTCGAGCAAGTCGAACTACCACAAGTGATCGAGAGGGAACATGATCAGCAGACCAAAGTCCACGCCATAAAAACATTAAAAATGCAGACGACCAAATATGCAAACCAGATAGTGATGACTGGACAGGTGAAGTGTAAAAAAATCAAAGAAATACAACTTAAAATGAATCAGTGAAGCAAGCATTGGTCGAGCAGACAAAGCTCAGTAAAACTCAAGAATGTACACAAGTTTGACCAAAGACCCAAGAACAGCAACATTTTAAAAATGACACAGTGAAATGCCCAAATCAAAATAGATCAAGTGACGTGATGAAGCACTGCAACTCAAAGATAACAAATGGTCAAGACCAACAGCACAATACATCTCAAGTACAAAATGATCAAATGCAACTGGAAACACATCAGCTAGGGTCAAACATGTGGAATATGGAACCAACTATACAAGTGCAGACTATAATTTCAAAATATACACAACTACCATCATGTGTACACAACCAAAGTTAAAGCTTAAATCCAGAACAAGGCTACACAGTATGAAAACACAACATGAACTCGACCAATGACCAGAGGCAATGAAACTACATGTTGATCAATATGCAACAATGACCAAATGCACAGTAGTTCATGTATATAGACAACATATACAATGTAGAAGCAATCCATTGACTCCAACGAAACAAGTCTCTACCAAAATCAGTGACTCATTACAAGCTACACATGATTTAGCAACCAAAATATACAAGACAAAAATGGTTGGACCAAATGCGTATGGATACTATGCAAGACTGTGATCAATGTCAGTAGAAACCAAATTCAAAACAAAATCAACTGTAGTATAATCGAACCAAAAATGCCAACAAAGCCGAGTATTTTAAAGTCAACAGAAAAAGATCGTAGCCGTGAGTCGAACAAGTCAAAACAGAGAAATTCACGGAGATAAACAGATATCATCACAGCAAATTCAAAGCCGTGATCATCAAGTAAAACAAATATACGCAATATATATGAACATCGAACAAGTCAGAGAAATCATCAACATCCATCAATAATCGAACGGCCCAAAGCAATAATTTTGAAACAATCAGACGAACGAAAATCAAAACATTAAATCCTACAAACTTATGATTTGAAATAGATGTGAGTAAATAAATTACTCACCTTAGCTATCGGAGCAGTCGCGCGAACGAGATGGAGCCGAAGCCCTAGTCTTTGGATCAGAGGAAGAACGAACGATCGATCGAAGCCGAAGCTCCAAATTCGCCAGCGAATCGAAAAAATAGCCGAAGCCCTAAGTTTTTGTCGCCATTTTTTCTCTTCGTTTTTCTGGTTTTTGAAAATGAATGGGAAGGGAGGAGGGGTCTCTCGTGTTTTATCAGAGAAAAGGGGGAAAAAAATCGTGATTCTCGGCATTGCTTAAGGCATGATTTAAGGAGTAGCTGAAAATGAAGGAAACAAAGCCGCCATAAATTTTCTTTTCTTCGATTTAGGTTTAGGGTTTGTGAATGAAATGAGAAAGGGATCGGGTATAGGGTTTTAAACGAAATGAATGGGCCGAGATAAAATTTTAAAGCCCAAAACCCTTTAACAATTTTTTTCTTGTTTTCTTCCAAAAGGATTCTAACCGATTCAAAAATTCCAACAACAATTTTTTTTATACGAATTCCAATTCGAATCGAAGCTCCTATAAGAAATTAACTAGCAAAGAAATCGTTTAACAATGATATCAAAACGATGCGAAAACCCCGGTTATCACCGAAATTTAAATTGAATCCGAATAGATTTTCTACGCGTTTATACGTCGTATATTCACAAAACAACTCTGATAAATACGAAATTTGAAATCCGGTAATAATTTAATATTACGGACCCAATGGAACTGGTTTCGTTAAATTCCGAGACTGTGCCTCGGAAGACTATTTTTAAATTCAATTTCAAACGATACAATTTCAAAACTGAACAAATCGCTTTCAAATTCAATTCTGAAGCTTCTATTACCTTCAGTATTATCAATATGAATTTTCTAAGCCTTTAAATTATTTTTAACCGGCTTAAAATTGAAGATTCAAATTTTATTCAACTTTCAATAGATTAAATTCAAAAATTTAATCGCCAATTCATTCTGATAATTTGAAATTCAAGTCAAATCATCGTTCAAATATTTAAAATTAATTAAATATTTTCAATATAAATTGTTCAAAATTCAGGGTCGTTACAGTAATCAAAACCAACACTAAATTAATTTCATCAAAATATTTGAGCTTGAGATGAATTGTCTGTAACTTCTTTTATTTGTTCTGCATGCTTCTTTTCTAGCTTTTACAGGTTCCTAGAGCCCCTCTTCTTCACCAAAGATCATAGTTTGCTCTTGAATTCTTGCTAATTCACTAAGGTGGGTGTGAAAGCTCATAATTACTAGCTAAAAATCGCTTTGCTGTAAAGATTGGTTGCTGGAAACAAGTTCTGTATATATATTGTTATCTGGTGTTGTTTCTTAGTTTTCTGATTTCTGGTTGCTACTTTGAGCACCAATATCTCTTTCATTTTTAGTCGAATTGCTGCCGGATCTTTTTTGGATTGTAGTTTAGTTGTCAAACTCTATGCATGCCAATTTTTATGACCTGAAACAACCTGTAGCTATGTTAAAATTTTGCTCAAAGATTGAATCGCACTAGAAAAATGACCTGGAACGAGAAGAAATAAATCGCGTATGAATGGTCGACCGGGAGGTCGACCATACACTTCCCCAGATCGACCGTACAGTCAACCTGAGGAGCCTCATGGTCGACATGGTGGTCGACCTGAGGAAGTGCAAGGTCGACCTGCATATGGCCTTTATATTTATTTGGTTTTCGAGTTTTTCTATAAGCTTTTTCTTTCAATTCCGATGCCTTTTGTGGTCAATTCCTTTGCAATATTGAGAGGTTTTTGATGATGGTTATGGGCTATGATATCCATCAATGGGTTAGCCGAGATTTGAAGGAATATGGAATTTAAAATTTAAATTTAAATTCAAATTGAATTCAAATATCGATTTAGAGTATTTTCTTTGTATTTCTTCAATTTCAAGCACTATTTCTTCCAAATTATTTTTTGAGAAACTTTCTAAATAATTTGGCTTTTTGAAATCTTTATTATAAAACATTTTCAAATTATTATTAAATTATTTCAAGGTATTTTAGATAGATTCAAGCAGAATTTTCAATAAAATGTCTTCAAAAATGATTTTAGAAAATTATTTTAAAATACCTTTTTCTCAAGTAAATTATTTTATAAATAATATACATTATTTTTACACTGTTCGGACGTATGAAAAAGAGAATTAAACTGTGATGACCCGACTTTCCATGCCCGGAAAATCGCATCATCGAAAAGAAAGAAAGGGGTGAGAAATAGAAAAGAGAGAGAAGAAATAACAAAACAACATCAAAATCTCAACAGCGGAACGAATGAAATATAATATATCACATAATAGATTACAAAGTATCATATACATCAGAGTTACACAAATAATACAACACATACTAGACAGTTATAAACACCTGTCTAGTTAATACACTCGATACAACTCAATACAAATACAGAGATACCAACACAGCGGAAATACAGATAAACACTACACAGCGGAATCAATATATATCTATACGCTGAAGCCTCCTGCACCATTACTCCTCCAGAATTCGCCAAGCAAAACCTGAATCCCTTGGCTACCTGTAAAAATTTGGGTACCCGAGAGTTTAGGAAAAACAGAAATAAACTCCGGGTCAGACATGGGTCTGGTATGAGTAAACGGTTAAAGTTGCTTAACTTAAAAAAATCATTTTAAACAAAAGGTATCACGTAAGACTTCCCACACATAAACATGGAAAAGTTTTTACCTTACGCTAACCAAAACATTTGATAGGAAATCCAGTTATATTATAATAGTGTCTAGGGTTTTCAAGTAAAATACAGAAATAGCTGAAATGCTTACATCTCACATTTCAACATAGTTGGGCACAATCAAAACGTACGGCGCTTATTGGAGATTGGATTCCATACAATGGCAGGGCTACCGGGGTACCGCCCGTCACAGTACGTGGCCTAGATCACCGTACCGAGAACCCACCCTAAGTTCCCTGCAACACAAGGCCGGAACATCCCTTACTGGATAATTCCCTCACAAGACACCCCACGTTGTCATAATCAACCGCACACAAAGCCGAATAATAAGGGACATCTAGATAGTGGTAATCTCGTCCTACTTGGGTGCTACCCACTAACCTTGCTGCACCTCCCCTGTTTTAGCCATTCCCGGTTGATGAGGCTTGAGGCTACGATTACCTTTAGAGAACACATCTCTTAGAATGCTCATCGTCCACCTGACGATGTTCTGAAAGCATTCAATCCATACAAGTTCGTTCCGGGTTCGAACAAAACCGAAGGCATTATCTCGTTACACTCATATTGGAATCACCCTCAGAGTTAACGACAATAACCCTTGCACTCTGAATCTTCATCTTCACTTGAGATTCACGACCTATCGTTAATTTGGATCGATGTGGTTTTCGGATATCCAAATCTGGAAACCCGATCCCGGTCTCATCAAATCCAAAACGCCATCTTTTAGGTCCAAGTTGCTTTAAAGTTAAAAACAATTCTTTCAATTATCTATATACACACAGATAGATAAAACACAATATAACAATGGATAATAACATCTTCATCATAAACAGATAATCCAATTATCTACTCAAACAGATAGTCAATATCATCATACTTAACCAAGCATGCATAACACAATAGATATATATCTGAGATCACAATCAATCATGGAAATCAATATCATCCATCATATATAAACAAAGATTAATAATCACCTCATTTATAATTAATTTAAAATTAATTAAATTAATTACAAATCTCTAATTAATTTAAAGTAAATTAAATTAATTACTTCATCAATATTAATCTTGCTTACATAACCATTAATTAATTACAAGTTAATTAATTAATCATTTCCTACTTTTCCATCTTAATTAACCATCCTTGATTAATTACCTTTTATATTTAAGTAATTACCCTTTTATATTTTACAAATTAATTATCTTATACCAAATATAGAAGGTAACCTTTAAAATTAATTACATTACTTCTTAATTTATTTACAGTAATGAATTCCTACCTTTATTAATTATTTCAAAATAAATCCATTTTAAATTACATCATTAATTATAAAAATTAATGATCTCTAATTAAATCTATTTCATTTAGTAATTTATCTTCAATTAAACCAAATTGTTAATCACCTTGATTAACTCCATATAGTAATTAACTACCCTTAATTACTTCAATAAATAATTTAATTACTCCATAATTAATTATTTTCTAATTAATCCCTTGATTAATTTATACAAAGTAATTATACCCAAATTACTTTCATTTTTAAAATCATTCACAATTAATTACTTCCTTAAGTAATTATACTTACCATATCATCAAAGGGTTATTTAAATTAATTAAACTAAATTAATTAACTTAAATAATTCATATTTAACTTAATTAATTACAATGAGAATTAAATTTCTCAATTATTTCCATAAGTAAATTATACTTAAATATTTCACAACTGTTTATCTTAAATTAAATAAACTTAATTAATTATCAAAATAATCATATTAATCCATTATTTTATAATACTAGTCAATAGCCTTCATTAATCATTAACACTTCTTAAATTTACTTTTCTAAAGTAATTAAATTAAGATTTATTATTAATTACAATTAAACTTCATCTTTAATCACTCATTAATAAATCCTCAGTTATCTCATTAATTAAGTATTCAATGTGACTTAATTACTTCTTACTTACTTCATTAATTAATAATCCAAGATTAAAATTCAACTCTTATTTGATTAATGATTCTTAATTATCCATTTATCTATTCTAAATTAATTATCTTAAACCTTAATTAACTAACTTAACTTTTAATTACCAAATTAATTCATTCAATCATTAGTTAATTATTTATTTACTAATAGTCCAAACTCCTAAATTTCATTTATTTAAGAGTAAAACATTTCCTTATCTATAATTAAATTATCACTTACAAATGTATTTGAACCATTCTACTTTTACATTTACTTTTACATTCCACTTCAAATTTAGATTCAAATAAATACAAATTTATCTTAGCAAGATTTAAATCACTTTTTAAAATATACTTTAAACAATTTAAAGTGGTTAAAACATTTTATTTTATAAAACTTACTTCTATTTTAAAACTAGGGAGACAAAACTTAATTTGAATCCACATTTAAATTTTTGGTTTTAACTCTGTTAAAACCCTGCTTCCAAATTAAAAACTTATAAATACTTACAGGCCTTCAAACTGGTAACAGCTAAACAAACCCGAGGCTACCCAAATTTACTTCAAGAAAATTCCCCCATTGCTTCGAGAAAGCTATCAAAAACCCCGAGCTTCCCTTGCGAAAACCCACTCACACAAAAATATAACAGGTTATCAAACCTGTAGCTAATCAAAGCAACCCACTCCACTACCTACTTCGAGTCTCCCTGCCATCTACTCCGAGACAATTACTCACAAATTCGAGAAAGACCCCGAAGCAAAAGAAAACAGCGCTCCAAAAAAACAGTGCCTTCGAATATGCACGGTGCACGTGCACCGCGCCTCCAGCCACCTCCGGCCATCGACCCACGTCGCAACCTATCACCTACCAACCCATGACCCTATCACAACCCACCAAAATCACTACGTCACTTCGAATCAAAATTCGAACTCCATTTCAAACCTGGAACTCGAGCTCGGCCCAAACCTGGCAACACGTGGTTCGCCGACCTCCGACCACCTGAAGGTCAATCCCTCCGGCCACGACTTCCCCTACGCGCCAACTTCCATTCCCCAGAATCCGGTTAAGCTCGGTCATCGCTAGTGACCACGGTGATCGGTTTCCTTAGCATAGAAAAAATTAGGGTTCTAAACTTCATCTGACAGTCACCACTTCCCCATTGATGTAAAACATCATCAGACATTTTTGCCGATATCCCCGATCGTTCTTCCATCTCCCGAAGGAACCACAACTTCCTAGTTCGACTAGATCTCTAGAGAAATCCAAAAACTCGATTTCCAGACATCACTAAATCCCACATTCAAAACTCCATTAAAAATTTCCAACTCGATCTTAAAAATCCTACCTTTCATATACTATCCCAGATATATAATTATATCAACTAATTTCAATATTTGGTTTTTAACATTTTTCAAGTTTCCCTGTTTTCTTTGCTTACAGACAATGTTACTATCTATAATTATTGCCACTTGTTTTTAAAGCTTTGTTGTGTTAAAACAACTAACTTTGTTTAAAATAATTAAGCCTAAAGAAAATAAGAGTGTGGACTATTTTGATGTTAGATCTAGGTATTAAATCTCTGGAAATTAAAACAGAGATGGACACAGTGATAACATTCACACCTGTTTGCAAAGTCTTAAAACCAACATACAAACACAATTCCAAGCATACATCACTAGATCACTTCAACAATATGCCCTATGCATTAAAACTACAGGTATCTCCTGTTTTACAGTTAAAACAGAGGCTTGAATCTAAGATCAGTGAAGTTTTAGTATCAACAGATATGCACACATACATAAGTTCACAAGCATTGCACATACACATATATAAGCAAACATTAACTCAGAAATTCATAGATTACTTAAGTTTTTGTTTGAAAAGTTTACTCACCAGCCTTTCAGAAATAGAAAGCTTGCTCTTTTCTTGTTTGAAACAGGAACTTGAAAATTGGCCTTTGAACTTGCATACATTTTAGTTTGATTACAGAAGATTTTGAAATGGCTTGAACTTGAAAACTAAGATGTTTGGACTAGCTTGAACTGAAATGCCTTGTTTTTCCTATTGATTTCCAGGTTTGAGCATTTCTTTTATTCTTTCTTTTACTTAGGTTGTATATGTTTTAAGACTTTTAGAAACTGGGTGCTTGGCTTTTGGATACGAAATGAAATGAGATAATTGCATTTGTACACTTAAATCCCAACTAGTACAAAAGAAGCCAGAGATTTTTATTTTAAAAGAGGCTGAGAAATAAATATCTCGTGTACTAGTGGTGAAGACATTTAATGTCTTGCTCCTTATCTAGTTTACACAACCCATATCTTATTCTTTTATGTACTAAGAAATCTTACACAAGTTTATTTTTGTTTGACTTAGATGCTAAGCATACTTACCCTACTTACATTCGTATATACTGAGATGATTTTACTGCCTGCTCATGTACAATGCTATAATGTAAAAATATTTACTTGCCTGCAACAAATCTTACAGCTACCTATATGCAAAGCTTGGCACATTCTTCTTATTTTATAAATGTATTTTATTTGCCTTTGTACTATATAGATATGAAGTTGTTTTAGCCTTTGTTTATGATTTACTTGCTTTATCGATCTCGTACTTAGGTGATTTTTTTTGTATGCCTGCAACATATGTCTTTGCTATAGGGTATAACAATTTTAACTTAAGTTTTAGTTTTAAAGTTGTTATGGTCATTGTATTAGTTTGCATATTTGTTTCTATCCCTAACATAAGTGTATTTATTTCTAATTTCTAACATGAGGGTATTTACATTTTAAAAGATAAACTATCAATATATAATTCCCCATTATCATTCTATTTTATACTTACCTTAAATATTTATAAGGTAGATTTTGTTATCTAAAATTATTATATTTATTTTAGAGACTTACATAAATTTTAAAACCATAATTTCTTTTTAAAATATACATAACAATTTTTATTTATAATAAAACCTACTTACATAGACATTATATTATAAATAAAGCCCATTATTATATTTAAAATAATTCAAAAAGGATTTATCACTTTATCACTTATTTTTATCAAGCTATATTTTAAAAAAGAACAACAACCCTTTTTATTTAATTTAAATCTAAGCTAAAATCATTTAAACAACTTAACTTAAATCTTGAGTATATTCTAAAGCCAAATAGTTATTTATTAAATAGCTTTATTAAAAGATATATATTAAATCAAATTAAAATTACCAAAAATATTAAAATAAGAAAACATGACTTTATTTATTAAATTTAAAACAAAGCTTATCTATCTACAATATATACAAATATATATATATATACATTATAAATAGAAAACAATTTATTAGCCTTTAAAAGATAAATTACCAGTTAAGTATTTATTTAAAAGAAAATTATTAAATCAATTCATATCTTATTATCAAAGATATGTCAAATCAATTTAATATTTTATATAGATTATTAAATTGATATTGCACGAAATTCTGGGATGTCACATTCCTCCCCTCTTAAAGGAATTTCGTCCCCGAAATTTAAAACAAAGGTAATTTAATAATCTCATTACTGATTTAATTTTAAACACAAGCATATATCATCAATATATACTAACAACCATAGCAATCAATCATCCAATCAAACAAATCTAACTATCCAGACAAAATACTGGATAGAACTTCCTCGAGTTTCCCTGAGTATAAATACCGGGTTACTCGCTCTATAGAATCCAAACAATCAATACTACAAAGCTACACACATCTAGATCTACAAAACAAGATAGGATATCAGACTATAGACAAATCTGACTCAACAACCCAAACTCCCTGAACTGCTAGTTCTACAACCCGAGATAACTCATACACGTGCTCCCTCAGAGACACGTGAAAACAACGAATCCTAGTTATCCAAACTGGCAATTCACTCCTGAAGATCAAACACTTATCCAAAATCAAATCTCCAATTCTTAAATCCAAATTCCTTCGGACGATCCTGGGTCTCCTACATCCTTACTGATCAGCTTATCTTTCGCTGATACCTCTTGAAACAACCTGAACCAAACAATCCAACAAAATGATCTTTCCAAGATCAACCAAACCCAGAACCCCACTCTACTTCAAAATCAAAAGACAGATCTCACTTCACACATCCGGAAGAGATAAAACAGAAGCTCTCCAATATGCTTTCGCTGCACAACTCTGATCTGAGTAGATGAAAATGCTGATGACGAACATATGCAAAGACTGGAAAAACACTTTCCAAAATATGGTTCAAACGATCCAAAAATAAAACCCAGAAGTTCCTCCAAAACCTGAGCTACTTCACTAAGATCTTCCTCCAGAAACCATCCTACTACTAAGCTGAACCATCGGTACCACTCCTGAATCCAATCGATACCAATTTCAATCTCCAGATGCTAACAAAACTCTAACTCCCTAAAGTCATCCAGAAAAATATCTGAAACACAAGAGAACGCTCAAACTATCGCAAGTCACTTTTGCGATCAACCCAATCTACTATCCAAAGAAAACTGTTCTCTCTTTACCAATCAGAACAGCCTACACTTAACCAGCCAATCCAACGAAGAAACGGAACCACTCTGCAGCTTCTGAACTCCACTGCTAAGCTAGAAAGCTTCCTTGCCAGCATACAGGACCTTCCGAACTACACTGCTGACACCAATGCCGAGGAATTCTAAATCCAAAGCTCTTCGAGAAACTCGAACCTCAAACTAAACAGAAACACTCTGCCGCACTCAGCCGCATCACCGAAGCAAACACACTTCTTTAAAACTTGTTCCAAAGAAACATCTTCGGAAACATCCCTAGTCACTGTGTCTCATCACACAGCTACTAATCCCTAAGATATTAAGATATGATCACTAGCTTCTGTCCAACCGACAGATCCAAACTCTACTCAAAGATGGACTCCGAACCTTTACAGGTTACCTTCAGAGATCGATGAAATCCTTACATCAACAAAACTCACTCGAGACGGTATTAGGTCTACAGTCTCGACAAATACACTTCCAACCATTGGTAGTCGTGTTACACACACCACTACCCCATCTACCTTTATAACTTATATTGGAAAACCCGAACAGGTAACCCAACCAATAGGTAGAAATATAATATATATATATATATATATATATATAAATTACAAATACGCTCTCTCAAGATAGACACCACTCCAGAGCCTAGGTATTCACTCAACCTATGCTCTGATACCAAGTGTGACGACCCGACTTTCCATGCCCGGAAAATCGCATCATCGAAAAGAAAGAAAGGGGTGAGAAATAGAAAAGATAGAGAAGAAAGAACAAAACAACATCAGAATCTCAACAGCGGAACGAATGAAATATAATATATCACATAATAGATTACATAGTATCATATACATCAGAGTTACACAGATAATACAACACATACTAGACAGTTATAAACACCTGTCTAGTTAATACACTCGATACACCTCAATACAAATATAGTGATACCAACACAGCGGAAATACAGATAAACACTACACAACAGAATCAATATATATCTATACGCTGAAGCCTCCTGCTCCATTACTCCTCCAGAATTCGCCAAGCAAAACCTGAATCCCTTGGCTACCCGTAAAAATTTGGGTACCCGAGAGTTTAGGAAAAACAGAAATAAACTCCGGGTCAGACATGGGTCTAGTATGAGTAAACGGTTAAAGTTGCTTAACTTAAAAAAATCATTTTAAACAAAAGGTATCACGTAAGACTTCCCACACATAAACATGGAAAAGTTTTTACCTTACGCTAACCAAAACATTTGATAGAAATCAAGTTATATTATAATAGTGTCTAGGGTTTTCAAGTAAAATACAGAAATAACTGAAATGCTTACATCTCACATTTCAACATAGTTGGGCACAATCAAAACGTACGGCGCTTATTGGAGATTGGATTCCATACAATGGCAGGGCTACCGGGGTACCGCCCGTCACAGTACGTGGCCTAGATCATCGTACCGAGAACCCACCCTAAGTTCCCTGCAACACAAGACCGGAACATCCCTTACTGGATAATTCCCGCACAAGACACCCCACGGTTGTCATGATCAACCGCACACAAAGCCGAATAATAAGGGACATCTAGACAGGGGTAATCTCGTCCTACTTGGGTGCTACCCACTAACCATGCTGCACCTCCCCTATTTTAGCCATTCCCGGTTGATGAGGCTTGAGGCTATGATTACCTTTAGAGAACACATCTCTTAGAATGCTCATCGTCCACCTGACGATGTTCTGAAAGCATTCAATCCATACAAGTTCGTTCTGGGTTCGAACGAAACCGAAGGCATTATCTCGTTACACTCATATTGGAATCACCCTCAGAGTTAACGACAATAACCCTTGCACTCTGAATCTTCATCTTCACTTGAGATTCACGACCTATCGTTAATTTGGATCGATGTGGTTTTCGGATATCCAAATCTGGAAACCCGATCCTGGTCTCATCAAATCCAAAACGCCATCTTTTAGGTCCAAGTTGCTTTAAAGTTAAAAACAATTCTTTCAATTATCTATATACACACAGATAGATAAAACACAATATAACAATGGATAATAACATCATCATCATAAACAGATAATCCATATTATCTACTCAAACAGATAGTCAATATCATCATACTTAACCAAGCATCCATAACACAATAGATATATATCTGAGATCACAATCAATCATGGAAATCAATATCATCCATCATATATAAACAAAAATTAATAATCACCTCATTTATAATTAATTTAAAATGAATTAAATTAATTACAAATCTCTAATTAATTTAAAGTAAATTAAATTAATTACTTCATCAATATTAATCTTCCTTACATAACCATTAATTAATTACAAGTTAATTAATTAATCATTTCCTACTTTTCCATCTTAATTAACCATCCTTGATTAATTACCTTTTATATTTAAGTAATTACCCTTTTATATTTTACAAATTAATTATCTTATACCAAATATAGAAGGTAACCTTTAAAATTAATTACATTACTTCTTAATTTATTTACATTAATGAATTCCTTCCTTTATTAATTATTTCAAAATAAATCCATTTTAAATTACATCATTAATTATAAAAATTAATGATCTCTAATTACATCTATTTCATTTAGTAATTTATCTTCAATTAAACCAAATTGTTAATCACCTTGATTAACTCCATATAGTAATTAACTACCCTTAATTACTTCAATAAATAATTTAATTACCCCATAATTAATTATTTTCTAATTAATCCCTTGATTAATTTATACAAAGTAATTATACCCAAATTACTTTCATTTTTAAAATCATTCACAATTAATTACTTCCTTAAGTAATTATACTTACCATATCATCAAAGGGTTATTTAAATTAATTAAACTAAATTAATTAACTTAAATAATTCATATTTAACTTAATTAATTACAATGAGAATTAAATTTCTCAATTATTTCCATAAGTAAATTATACTTAAATAATTCACAACTATTTATCTTAAATTAAATAAACTTAATTAATTATCAAAATAATCATATTAATCCATTATTTTATAATACTAGTCAATAGCCTTCATTAATCATTAACACTTCTTAAATTTACTTTTCTAAAGTAATTAAATTAAGATTTATTATTAATTACAATTAAACTTCATCTTTAATCACTCATTAATAAATCCTCAGTTATCTCATTAATTAAGTATTCAATGTGACTTAATTACTTCTTACTTACTTCATTAATTAATAATCCAAGATTAAAATTAAACTCTTATTTGATTAATGATTCTTAATTATCCATTTATCTATTCTAAATTAATTATCTTAAACCTTAATTAACTAACTTAACTTTTAATTACCAAATTAATTCATTCAATCATTAGTTAATTATTTATTTACTAATAGTCCAAACTCCTAAATTTCATTTATTTAAGAGTAAAACATTTCCTTATCTATAATTAAATTATCACTTACAAATGTATTTGAACCATTCTACTTTTACATTTACTTTTACATTCCACTTCAAATTTGGATTCAAATAAATACAAATTTATCTTAGCAAGATTTAAATCACTTTTTAAAATATACTTTAAACAATTTAAAGCGGTTAAAACATTTTATTTTATAAAACTTATTTCTATTTTAAAACTAGGGAGACAAAACTTAATTTGAATCCACATTTAAATTTTTGGTGTTAAAACCCTGCTTCCAAATTAAAAACTTATAAATACTTACAGGCCTTCAAACTGGTAACAGCTAAACAAACCCGAGGCTACCCAAATTTACTTCAAGAAAATTCCCCCATTGCTTCGAGAAAGCTATCAAAAACCCCGAGCTTCCCTTGCGAAAACCAACTCACACAAATATATAACAGGTTATCAAACCTGTAGCTACTCAAAGCAACCCACTCCACTACCTACTTCGAGTCTCCCTTCCATCTACTCCGAGACAATTACTCACAAATTCGAGAAAGACCCCGAAGCAAAAGAAAACAGCGCTCCAAAAAAACAGTGCCTTCGAATATGCACGGTGCACGTGCACCGCGCCTCCAGCCACCTCCGGCCATCGACCCACGTCGCAACCTATCACCTACCAACCCATGACCCCATCACAACCCACCAAAATCACTACGTCACTTCGAATCAAAATTCGAACTCCATTTCAAACCTGGAACTCTAGCTTGGCCCAAACCTGGCAACGCGTGGTTCGCTGACCTCCGACAACCTGAAGGTCAATCCCTCCGGCCACGACTTCCCCTACGCGCCAACTTCCGTTCCCCAGAATCCGGTTAAGCTCGGTCATCGCTAGTGACCACGGTGATCGGTTTCCTTAGCATAGAAAAAATTAGGGTTCTAAACTTCATCTGACAGTCACCACTTCCCCATTGATGTAAAACATCATCAGACATTTTTGCCGATATCCCCGATCGTTCTTCCATCTCCCGAAGGAACCACAACTTCCCAGTTCGACTAGATCTCCAGAGAAACCCAAAAACTCGATTTCCAGACATCACTAAATCCCACACTCAAAACTCCATTAAAAATTTCCAACTCGATCTTAAAAATCCTATCTTTCATCTACTATCCCAGATATATAATTATATCAACTAATTTCAATATTTGGTTTTTAACATTTTTCAAGTTTCCCTGTTTTCTTTGCTTACAGACAATGTTACTATCTATAATTATTGCCACTTGTTTTTAAAGCTTTGTTGAGTTAAAACAACTAACTTTGTTTAAAATAATTAAGCCTAAAGAAAATAAGAGTGTGGAGTATTTTGATGTTAGATCTAGGTATTAAATCACTGGAAATTAAAACAGAGATGGACACAGTGATAACTAAACATTCACACCTGTTTGCAAAGTCTTAAAACCAACATACAAACACAATTCCAAGCATACATCACTAGATCACTTCAACAATATGCCATATGCATTAAAACTATAGGTATCTCCTGTTTTACAGTTAAAACAGAGGCTTGAATCTAAGATCAGAGAAGTTTTAGTATCAACAGATATGCACACATACATAAGTTCACAAGCATTGCACATACACATATATAAGCAAACAGTAACTCGGAAATTCATAGATTACTTACGTTTTTGTTTGAAAAGTTTACTCACTAGGCTTTCAGAAATAGAAAGCTTGCTCTTTTCTTGTTTGAAACAGGAACTTGAAAATTGGCCTTTGAACTTGCATACATTTTAGTTTGATTACAGAAGATTTTGAAATGGCTTGAACTTGAAAACTGAGATGTTTGGACTAGCTTGAACTGAAATGCCTTGTTTTTCTTATTGATTTCCAGGTTTGAGCATTTCTTTTATTCTTTCTTTTACTTAGGTTGTATATGTTTTAAGACTTTTAGAAACTGGGTGCTTGGCTTTTGGATACGAAATGAAATGAGATAATTGCATTTGTACACTTAAATCCCAGCTAGTACAAAAGAAGCCAGAGATTTTTATTTTAAAAGAGGCTGAGAATTAAATATCTCGTGTATTAGTGGTGAAGACATTTAATGTCTTGCTCCTTATCTAGTTTACACAACCCATATCTTATTCTTTTATGTACTAAGAAATCTTACACAAGTTTATTTTTGTTTGACTTAGATGCTAAGCATACTTACCCTACTTACATTCGTATATACTGAGATGATTTTACTGCCTGCTCATGTACAATGCTATAATGTAAAAATATTTACTTGCCTACAACAAATCCTACAGCTACCTATATGCAAAGCTTGGCACATTCTTCTTATTTTATAAATGTATTTTATTTGCCTTTGTACTATATAGATATGAAGTTGTTTTAGCCTTTGTTTATGATTTACTTGCTTTATCGATCTCGTACTTAGGTGATTTTTTTGTATGCCTGCAACATATGTCTTTGCTATAGGGTATAACATTTTTAACTTAAGTTTTAGTTTTAAAGTTGTTATGGTCATTGTATTAGTTTGCATATTTGTTTCTATCCCTAACATAAGTGTATTTATTTCTAATTTCTAACATGAGGGTATTTACATTTTAAAAGATAAACTATCAATATATAATTCCCCATTATCATTCTATTTTATACTTACCTTAAATATTTATAAGGTAGATTTTGTTATCTAAAATTATTATATTTATTTTAGAGACTTACATAAATTTTAAAACCATAATTTCTTTTTAAAATATACATAACAATTTTTATTTATAATAAAACCTACTTATATAGACATTATATTATAAATAAAGCCCATTATTATATTTAAAATAATTCAAAAAGGATTTATCACTTTATCACTTATTTTTATCAAGCTATATTTTTAAAAAGAACAACAACCCTTTTTATTTAATTTAAATCTAAGCTAAAATCATTTAAACAACTTAACTTAAATCTTGAGTATATTCTAAAGCCAAATAGTTATTTATTAAATAGCTTTATTAAAAGATATATATTAAATCAAATTAAAATTACCAAAAATATTAAAATAAGAAAACATGACTTTATTTATTAAATTTAAAACAAAGCTTATCTATCTACAATATATACAAATATATATATATATATATACATTATAAATAGAAAACAATTTATTAGCCTTTAAAAGATAAATTACCAGTTAAGTATTTATTTAAAAGAAAATTATTAAATCAATTCATATCTTATTATCAAAGATATGTCAAATCAATTTAATATTTTATATAGATTATTAAATTGATATTGCTCGAAATTCCAGGATGTCACATAAACGGTTTAGTAAAACCCATGTATGGGACACATGAGTTTACTTTATCGGTTAATTTCGGACTTGTATGATCGAAACTATCTAGGTTATTGATTGTGAGTTATTTAGCCAATTTTTGGCGGTTTTTTGAGATTATAATTCCTATCTTTAGGAATTATCTGGGAAGGCCAATATTTGGCAAGTTGTGGTTCGAGATCTCCTATTTTAGGTGTATAATCTATGAGAACCCGTTATAGTGTTTTACTTGCCGATGAGGTGAGGCGAGTCTGAGTTTTTCAAGTTTTGGAATTTTATGATGATTTTTGTTTTCTAATGTGGTAATGACTAGCGGTTAGTAAACCGTTAAGTGTGAACGTGTGTTTGGGACGCACGTTAAAACTTTTTGGGTTCCTTTTTGGGAGTTGTCATACATTCTGGGATTGCCAGTACTATAGACCTTCGGGTCATCTGAGATTACGACTTCGATCGTCTGAGATTTACGACTTCGGTCGTTTGGGAGAGGTACCTAATATATAGAGTACTAGGGGGTGGCACGTGCAGCATCACTTCGGCATGCAAATGGGATTTGGCCAATCCGGGGAATTTTTATGAGTTTTTGATTTCGATTTCACCAATTTGAGATGATGAATTTAATTATAGCCTTGAGTTAGAGAAAGGCTTATATATCTGTGTGTGTGTTTTATGGTGATTTCGATATTGGGATTATAAACTCTTATTGAGTTTCATGAGTTTTGATTTGGAGATTTTGATGATTTCACATATGGCTTATATATTGCTTATGTTCACTTACATTGTATACCCTTTGAATGTGAAACATCTATGCCATGTTAAACCTTATCATGTAATTAACTTTGAGCCTTATGGAATACTTATTCTTAGTTGTATAAATAGACTTTCTTATATATCATTCCTTTATCATTAAAGGAATGTTTCCCATACGCACTTAAATTCCTCTTTTACTAATATCAAGTTCTAGTTAGCCTGACCCGTGTATTTATTACTCAGGTCAGACCGAGTTGCAGGTTAGTTTTTGGACCTTTGCTAGCTTTACCTTTTGGGCTTCTTCATCAACTTTGGTTATGGCATGGATTTTGTATAGTTTTTTTTGTTGGGTACCTTAGGTTTTATCTATTCTTTTGTGGGGATGTATGTATATATTGTGGTTGAATACCACTTGTGGCATGTTGTATTACATTTGACGTAAGTGTATATGTGACGCCCCACCTTTATACTCACAATAACAAAGAGTATTAAAAGTAATATTGTCTGTTATTACGAAGAATAAGGCTGGATAGGAGCGGCCATCCGTAGTTGGCCTTACACTAGTATTGGTTACCTCGATAGGAGTGGTATATATTTTTCATTTTTCATCTCTTATTTATTTACTCCCATCGACATACCCAATTCCAGTATAAAACGAACTACGATGGTTCGTAATAGTTTAGAACAATATATATAATAACAACACAGATACGAAAAGAATGTGGAACACAGATAACAAAAGTCTCATATATATATAACTGATGTCAGTTACAATACAGTTGAGACAATACATATGATACAACTACAACTGTCGACTCTGGAAGTTATATATACAAATACATTATCAACTAATGTACATGAATACATATCAACCTAATCAGTACACAGACTACTACAAAAAGACACAGACCACTTCAAAAGATATAAAAAGTCTTCATAGCTCAACTGCAACCCAAAGTAGGAAATCTACAACCTGAAATAACTCGGGTCTGACCCGAGTATTAAATTCAAAGGAAAATAATACACGGGTCAGTCTAATTCAAACTCATTTATTAATGCACAGAAGCAATAATAATCAATATCAAATAGACGACAGTCACAGAAATCTCGTATATCCGACTCCTCGATAAAAGAATCGGATAGCGGCAGATATAACACTAAACTGTGTTAAACAACAAATCAACAGATTCAATCATCAACAAAGATAAGTGAAAAGAATATCAATGAAGATAATTTTAAAACATCAGAATTGCTTAAACAGCAATTTATGACCAAATCCAATTATTAAATAAATAATTAGAAATTCTCAAAGTGGTTAAATCAAACCAAACTTTGTGTGGCTGCAGTACACGCATGCGTGCACTGCCTCGCCACTACAGTACGTGAAATCATCACAACAATGAATACTAACAGTAATCAAAACTGCAGAGGTCAAAGCGAAACCCAAGTCAACAAAACAGCGTAAACAACAAAAATCTAATTATCGATACGATAATTAGAAAACATATAATCTAATTATCTAAAAGACAATTAGATATCAACAAAATCATCAACTCAAACCAAATCAGAATAAACTTCAAAGTAAATTGAATTTGGCAACACGAAACAATTACGACAATTGAAATCATCAATTTAAAACTTCAATTCTGTTTGGCTGCAGTGCACACACGTGTGCACTGCCTCGCCAATACAACATACGAAATACGCAACAGATCAATGAATCAAGAACAAATCACTGACTGTTGTCAAAAAACCATGAGTACGCAAGTGGATAACCCCACTGTGGCATATTCAAATTATAAAGGCCACAACCTCAGAGGCAAAGTATCAAATATACAAATGTGCTCAAGACAAAGTATGCAAGTAGGGGTGACAACATGAAACTGCACCAAACCAGAGGAATGCAACTAATTTCAAGTGAAGGACAACAAGTATTGCATCAGTGAACAATTCAACAAATGCATATACAGGAATGCAACAGTGACGATGCACTAATAATAACATGAATGGTCATGCTAGGTCATACAAAACTGAAACTATCTTCTAAAAAATCTGAAATTCATATATGTCATATTTTATGTACATACTACGAGAAGAACAAAATACAACAGTGTGACAGCCAACACATTGCAACCCAGAGGTTTAAAACAACTGAATACAAGTCATGATTGCCCAAGAATTCGAACAGGTCAAAATGCTCAAAAATCAAACTCAAGAACAAAGGCTACAATAGTAGGTGAAAGTCACGCATGCTACAGAGATGATCAGGAGTGACAATGTCACAAATGACCAAGGTCAAAAGGAAACCACTGTGATGAACAAGTCATCAACAAATCAAAGTATGAGACAGCTACAAAATGAAGACTACAGTAAAATTCACACATCAGTGAAATATCAGCCCTGACTAAAATCGTACAATAACTATATACATATGCATGAACTCACACATGATGGTAGTGAAAATATAATACCCTGGCATGCACAGTTAACTCGAATGAAGACATGAGTGCTAAACTAGAATGCACACGATGTCAAAATAAAGGCCAAAGTCCAGGAATTCTCTCAAATAAACAAGGTCAAGGGCCAATATCATTTTCAAATAAAACTCAACAGTCAGATTCATATTTAGGCAATGCCGAACAATTCTTTCAGGTAAAATTTAACAAGGATCAAAGTGCTACCAGAGGCGGTAACGATATAGCCAAAGTCGAACAAAACAACATTGTCAAACTCACATTCGAAAATCATCAAATTCATAAATTCATAAACTTATACGACTCGATAAAGCCAGAGAAACATCAAACATCTGCATATGTATGAAAATCAAAGAATTCAAAGCCATAGAAATCACCAAATCACACATATATATCAAGTGATCGAAGTCAAGCGAGCTAGTCGGGGTTACGAAACCAACATGCCCGTAGTTCATCAAAGAAAGCAAGGCCGAAGCCAACAACGCAAATGAAAATCAAGGGATTAGCAAATTCACAGATTCGAACACAAGCAAGAAAACATAAAAGCAAAACCCCAAATTAATTTTTATCTCGAATCAATAACGAGATAAAAATCGAACTGCCGAAACAATATGTAAGGCATGAATTGAGATGTGAGTTAGAGAATCACTCACCTTAACTAGAAGCGAAGACGAACACAGAGACGAAGCCGGTAACATGAAGTCGATCGAAGAAAACCCTAGCCGAATCAATTATTCAATCAAGCCTTTTTAAGTCGCCACCTTCGCATTCACGAAAACCCTAAGTTGCAAAGACGAAGAACAAAGCTCTATATTTTTTTGAACAAAGAAAAGAACAGAGCCGCCATTTTTCGTTTGCTCTGATTTAGGGTTTCGTTCTTTTTTTCGAAAATGAAAATGGGCACGGGTTTAAAACGAACGAGAAAATATAAAAGGGGGATCGGTTATTTGTTTCGATATTCATCACAGCCCAAAGCCAAAGAATCTTGGCCCAGAAACTAAATTTTAAAGCCCGAAGCCCCTTAACAAATTATTAAAAGAATTTTCAACTCGATTTAAAAATGCCAATAGCTATAAGCAAACCAATCTAATAGTCATTTGACGATAATTTATTGTTACTAAATCTCGGGTTGTTACAGACTCCCCACCTTATAAAAATTGCATCCCCGCAATTTTCATAATTAAAGTTGTCGATAACAATTATTTTTATAACATAAACTGGTTAAGCTAGAAAATAAGGTAAAGAACACAAACACCAAAGAAATCTTTCGATTCCATAAAAGAAATTCACAAATTCTCAACAAAGTCTGATTATCAAATAGATAATCAGAAAACAGCAGAACTTAATAAATACAATTATCAGCCACATTCAATTATCAATAAGATAATCAGAAATACAGAAATCACAAAACAGCAATATCTAATTGTCGATACGATAATTAGAAAACAGCAAAATCTAATTATCAATAAGGATAATTAGAAAACACAAATCACAAATCGCAAAACTGCAAATATCTAGTTATCCAATTATTAACTAGAAAACACAAACTTCATAATCAGCAAACTCTAACCATCAACAGCGATAGATAGAAAATAGTAATTCAATAAAATCAACATAATCTATTAGAGACTAGAAAATTTCATAATCAACATATCAAAAGCGATAATTAATCTCAAATCAACAAATATTCAATTATCAAAAATGATAATTAAATCTCAAATCAACAAATATTCGATTATCAAAAACGATAATAAAATCTCAATTCAACAAATATTCGATTATCAAAAACGATAATCAAATCTCAATTCAACAAATATTCAATTATCAAAAACGATAATCAAATCTTAAATCAACAAATATTCAATTATCAAAAACGATAATCAAATCCCAAGTCAACAAATATTCGATTATCAAAAACGATAATCAAATCTCAAATCAACAAATATTCAATTATCAAAAACGATAATCAAATCTCAAATCAACAATTATTCGATTATCAAAAACGATAATCAAATCTCAAATCAACAAATATTCATTATCAAAAACAATAATCAAATCTCAATTCAACAAATATTAAATTATCAAAAACGATAATCAAATCCCAAATCAACAAATATTCGATTATCAAAAACGATAATCAAATCCCAAATCAATAATTATTCGATTATCAAAAACGATAATCAAATCTCAAATAAACAAATATTTGATTATCAAAAACGATAATCAAATCTCAAATCAACAAATATTCGATTATCAAAAACGATAATCAAATCTCAAATCAACAAATTTTCGATTATCAAAAACGATAATCAAATCTCAAATCAACAAATATTCGATTATCAAAAAAACGATAATCAAATCTCAAATCAACAAATATTCAATTATCAAAAACGATTATCAAATCTCAAATCAACAAATATTCAATTATCAAAAACGATAATCAAATCTCAAATCAACAAATATTCGATTATCAAAAACGATAATCAAATCTCAAATCAACAAATATTCGATTATCAAAAACGATAATCAAATCTCAAATCAACAAATATTCGATTATCAAAAGCGATAATCAAATCTCAAATATTTAATTATCGATACGATAATTAAACCTCATAACATCAAATATCTAATTACCTGCAGATAATTAGAAACAACAAATATCTAGAAATCAATTAAGAAGACTAGAAAATTAACATAAAAGCTTGGATCGATCCCATCAGATGGCGAGTTTTTAATTCGCCGCACGTGCATCAACAAATGGCCGAAGCCTACCAAGTACTCAACATAATTTTGGCGCCCAACAAATGACCCGAAGGTCCGCAGAGTGACCCGAAGGTCTACTACTGGTATTTGATTCGAAGGTCCATCATATGACCCAAAGGTCCAACATATGACCCGAAGGTCCTCATATGACCCGAAGGTCCATCATAGTGGCTCGAAAGCACACAAAATCATCAAAATCATCAAAATAGCAGATATTTCAATTAACGAGTCCGGAATTAACCGAAATAGCAAACGCACATGTCCCATACCACGTGTTTTACTAAATCGTTTGATTCTCTTCATCGTTTCCTTGAAAGTGCAAAATGTTGTATTTTGTAAAAAATATATTTTACATTCTCAAACGGACAAGTCCGGAATTAAGCGAATCAGTAAAAGAAAGGGGTCATAGTCCTCGATTTTGCTGAAACGTTTAAATCGCTTCCTTATTCTTTTGAAAGCGTAAACTGTAAAACTTCTGAAAACAATTTTATTTATTTTATAAAAATAACAATTCACATTCTCAACTGGACAAGTCCGGAGTTAAGAGAAACAGTAAAAGAAAGGGGTCATAGTCCTCGATTTTGCTGAATCGTTTAAGTCGCTTCCTTATTCTTTTGAAAGCGCAAATTGAAAAGGATTTATTAGACGATTTACATTTTAAATGATTTTCCAATCACGTGATTAAAGCAGCAATATTAGTAGCAATTTCGAACAGAAAATTATACTTCTCAAAACACCATAAAAACGGATCTCAAAATCAGCATTGCGGGATAACCGCTTGAAAATTTACTTTTAAAAATTTGACGGTTACTGAAGCCAAAGCGACAGTAATTTTTTTTTAAATGTCAAAATCTCATCAAAATAATTTACATCAAAATGTAATATCAGTGAATTTTCATTCATCAAAAATGCCACAAAACACCATGCTTCAAAAATTTAGCACCGATGTAAAAATCCCGTTATGAAGATAACGGCAACAAACGGAAACAAAATACGTTTCATAACCCAACATCGGTTCAACGTAAAATTAATGCAGTAACGTGTAACTCAAATTTGCACGTACTACAAAATAAACAAAGAAATCATTTGAATGTACCTTCAATGAAGATAATTCAAAACAATAAAAATCTAATCAATAAATGATTAGCATAAAAGAAAACCAGCAAAGATCTCAACAAAAATCACATAACTGCAATCGTTTCGAATCCTCAATTTGGATTCGAAATTCTCCAAGAAACAAAATGAATACAGCTATGTAAACAACAAATGAAATTTATTTCAATTTCATATTTCGATTTTCAAATCAAAAAGATTATCAGTTGTACTCAGCGAAGACAGTTTCACTGTTTCCGCCGTGCACTCTGATAAACAGAACACAATTTAATTAAATCAACAAAACACAGTTTCACTTTTATTTTTAAATAAAGATATTTTAAAATTTCATCAAAATTTCAAAACTTTAGTTTTGACTCAAAGCACAAATAAAAACATTGACCAATAGTTGTAACACATGTTCCATCTAAGTTATGTTTTATATTATGTCCATAAACCCCAAGCTCTGATACCAACTGTGACGCCCCACCTCTATACTCACAATAACAAAGAGTATTAAAAGTAATATTGTCTGTTATTACGAAGAATAAGGCTGGATAGGAGCGGCCATCCGTAGTTGGCCTTACACTAGTATTGGTTACCTCGATAGGAGTGGTATATATTTTTCATTTTTCATCTCTTATTTATTTACTCCCATCGACATACCCAATTCCAGTATAAAACGAACTATGATGGTTCGTAATAGTTTAGGACAATATATATATAATAACAACACAGATACGAAAAGAATGCGGAACACAGATAACAAAAGTCTCATATATATATAACTGATGTCAGTTACAATACAGTTGACACAATACATATGATACAACTACAACTGTCGACTCTGGAAGTTATATATACAAATACATTATCAACTAATGTACATGAATACATATCAACCTAATCAGTACACTGACTACTACAAAAAGACACAGACCACTTCAAAAGATATAAAAAGTCTTCATAGCTCAACTGCAACCCAAAGCAGGAAATCTACAACCTGAAATAACTCGGGTTTGACCCGAGTACTAAATTCAAAGGAAAATAACACACGGGTCAGTCTAATTCAAACTCAGTTATTAATGCACAGAAGCAATAATAATCAATATCAAATAGACGACAGTCACAGAAATCTTGTATATCCGACTCCTCGATAAAAGAATCGGATAGCGGCAGAAATAACACTAAACCGTGTTAAACAACAAATCAACAGATTCAATCATCAACAAAGATAAGTGAAAAGAATATCAATGAAGATAATTTTAAAACATTAGAATTGCTTAAACAGCAATTTACAACCAAATCCAATTATTAAATAAATAATTAGAAAATCTCAAAGTGGTTAAATCAAACCAAACTTTGTGTGGCTGCAGTACACGCACGCGTGCACTGCCTCGCCACTACAGTACGTGAAATCATCACATCAGTGAATCCTAACAGTAATCAAAACTGCAGAGGTCAAAGCGAAACCCAAGTCAACAAAACAGCGTAAACAACAAAAATCTAATAATCGATACGATAATTAGAAAACATATAATCTAATTATCTAAAAGATAATTAGATATCAACAAAATCATCAACTCAAACCAAATCAGAATACACTTCAAAGTAAATTGAATTTGGCAACACGAAACAATTACGACAATTGAAATCATCAATTTAAAACTTCAATTCTGTTTGACTGCAGTGCACGCACGCGTGCACTGCCTCGCCAATACAGCATACGAAATACGCAACAGATCAATGAATCAAGAACAAATCACTGACTGTAGTCAGAAAACCGTGAGTACGCAAGTGGATAACCCCACTGCGGCATATTCAAATTATAAAGGCCACTACCTAAGAGGAAAAGTATCAAATATACAAATGTGCACAAGACAAACGAGCTAAGTATGCAAGTAGGGGTGACAACATGAAACTGCACCAAACCAGAGGAATGCAACTGATTTCAAGTGAAGGACAACAAGTATTGCATCAGTAACAATTCAATAAATGCATATACATGAATGCAACAGTGACGATGCACTGATAATAACATGAATGGTCATGCTAGGTCATACAAAACTGAAACTATCTTCTAAAAAATCTGAAATTCATATATGTCATATTTTATGTACATACTACGAGAAGAACAAAATACAACAGAGTGATAGCCAACACAGTGCAACCCAGAGGTTTAAAACAACTGAATACAAGTCATGATTGCCCAAGAATTCGAACAGGTCAAAATGCTCAAAAATCAAACTCAAGAACAAAGGCTACAAACAGCAGGTGAAAGTCACGCATGCTACAGAGATGATCAGGAGTGACAATGTCACAAATGACCAAGGTCAAAAGGAAACCACTGTAATGAACAAGTCATCAACAAATCAAAGTATGAGACAGCTACGAAATGAAGACTACAGTAAAATTCACACATCAGTGAAATATCAGCCCTGACTAAAATCATACAGTAACTATATACATATGCATGAACTCACACATGATGGTTGTGAAAATATAATACCCTGGCATGCACAGTTAACTCAAATGAAGACATGAGTGCTAAACTGGAATGCACACGATATCAAAATAAAGGCCAAAGTCCAGGAATTCTCTCAAATAAACAAGGTCAAGGGCCAATATCATTTTAAAATAAAACTCAACAGTCAGATTCATATTTTGGTAATGACGAACAATTCTTTCAGGTAAAATTTAACAAGGATCAAAGTGCTACCAGAGGCGGTAACGATATAGCCAAAGTCGAACAAAACAACATTGTCAATCTCACATTCGAAAATCATCAAAGCCGTAAATTCATAATTTTATACGACTCGATAAAGCCAGAGAAACATCAAACATCTGCATATGTATGAAAATCAAAGAATTCAAAGCCATAGAAATCACCAAATCACATATATATATATATATATCAAGTGACCGAAGTCAATGCGAGCCAGCCGGGGTTACGAAACCAACATGCCCGTAGTTCAGCAAAGAAAGCAAGGCCGAAGCCAACAACGCAAATGAAAATCAAGGGATTAGCGAATTCACAGATTCGAACACAAGCAAGAAAACATAAAAGCAAAACCCCAAATTAATTTTTATCTCGAATCAATAACGAGATAAAAATCGAACTGCCGAAACAATATGTAAGGCATGAATTGAGATGTGAGTGAGAGAATCACTCACCTTAATTGGAAGCGAAGACGAACACAGAGATGAAGCCGGTAACACGAAGTCGATCGAAGAAAACCCTAGCCGAATCAATTATTCAATCGAGCCTTTTGAAGTCGCCACCTTCGCATTCACGAAAACCCTAAGTTGCAAAGACGAAGAACACAGCTCTATATTTTTTTGAACAAAGAAAAGAACAGAGCCGCCATTTTTCGTTTGCTCTGATTTAGGGTTTCGTTCTTTTTTTTTCGAAAATGAAATGGGCATGGGTTTAAAACGAACTAGAAAATATAAAAGGGGAATCAGTTATTTGTTTCGATATTCATCACAGCCCAAAGCCAAAGAATCTTGGCCCAGAAATTAAATTTTAAAGCCCGAAGCCCCTTAACAAATTATTAAAAGAATTTTCAACTCGATTTAAAAATGCCAATAGCTATAAGCAAACCAATCTAATCGTCATTTGACGATAATTTATTGTTACTAAATCTCGGGTTGTTACAATATATGTATATTATCTGTGTTGTTGTTCTGTGACTTGAGATTGAATTGTTAGCATATTTTGTTTTTGAATCGATCCTGTAGCCACCATAGTAGTGTATTAGAAAATAATTAAGTATGTCGAATATTCGAGATAAAATGAAAAAAATAAGTGCCAAAAAACGACATACTTAGCTCTTATCTAATGCAAGACTATGATGGTCGGCCTTAACCAGCCATATTCTCCGCATTAGCAGACAGAATTACTATGTAATTCTCTTTGTTAATGTGGGTCTCGAGGTGGGGCGTTACACTGATTGATTAACAAGTGCACATACATATGTACATTTTGGAGTCATTTTTGATTGATTAACGAGTACACATACATATGTACATTTTAGAGCCTGCAATTTCAAGAATAAAAGAAAAACCTTACTGCCTTCCTTCTCTAATGTATATAATTACGTACAGCTCAATAAGAAAAGGAGCTCCATATATTAACTTTTGCTTTTTAATTGCTTCAGTACATTTTTGGTCTTTAAAACCTATACTTTTTCCATGAATATACAATGATACACATATAGATTAGAGGTGCCAAATCATTTTGTACGGTATTTTGAATTTTATGAACCAATCAAATATTTATCTACTTCAATTTTTCGTTTGAAATCACATGTAGTTTAAAGAAAATTCTATGTAGTGATAATAGTAAACTAGAACAAAATATCCATAAATTATTGTTGATATAAGCTACCATTTGTTGTAACAAGCTTACAAATTTAACATATTGTAGCATTGTCGGTATAAATGAAGCTTATAATAGCATTAGAAAAAATATATTATAAGTACTCTAATAACATTCGATAAACCTAAAATTAAAGATTTGAATACTACATTACTAAGAAGGTTTGATATATGTGTATTTTGTATATATGTTTGTGTAGGTGTTTTATTTCAATACATGGATGATATAATTAAATACTTCCAATCCAGTTATAATATGTATTATTATATTATCTTATACACACACTTACATGAACTATGATACAAGATAACATGACATTTTTTCTAAACTCGTTTGGATTGCACTCAAATTTGCAGTTTAGTTTATTAGCCTTCGATGTGATTGTTGGTTTAATATTTATTGTATTCTCTATATCAATTTTGGTTCAAAAAATGCATGTGGTTGGAGTACATGGTTGAATTTTTGAGTTTAATAATAAACATTTAAGAATACCGAAAATCTTGGAATTTTATATAACAAACTCAGTATATTTACATTCTTTGTTTATTGCTCATTCATTTTTTTATACCATCACTGGTGTAAAGTAGGAATACAATTTCAAGATTAGTTTGATAAAGGTATAACTGATTTTAGTTTAGGTCGTTAAACGAAATACTAAAATTTGAACAAATAAGAGTCATGAATTCAACAATAGATTTACAATTTATGGTTATCAATAAACTAAAAGTTGGTTTCACTTGGAATTATATGGAAAACATTCGATTCCCATTCCATCTTCCATTTGTTCATTTTGGACCTTATTTTACGTCACAAAAATTCATTCAAAATTTAGTTACTAAAAAGGCAACTTTTGTTTTTTTGGGTTCATGGGCATTAATGTTTGATTAAAACAATACAGTTTGGTTAACTTTGAAAACTGCATATTATTTTCGGCATAAATTGATTCATTTCTTTCCGTTGAAACTCCTTGAACGTTTCTTTTATGACAACTTAATGAAATCTAAAAGGGAATCTTAATTATATGCATGTATGCATGTGCGCATGTGTATATGTCATCTTACTAAAGGTGTAGTATGGTTTCATGTGGTTATACAAAATATATTTACTTCTCCCACTTCAAGAATTTCTAGTTTCCTGAATTAATTAGATTACCTTAATTGGTTTTAACATTATATTTTCAATCGAGATTACAAGAAAAATGTTAGTTCTTAAGCAATAGCTAAGAGAATTTAATATTTGTAAAGAGTTCATCATGCAAATCAATATTCTCTATTCCTTTGTTGTAGAGAAATTTCTATACATTTGATGATGTCTTTTACATTTTTTAATCATTTATATTTGCACAAACTTCTTCATTAGATTCTAATCAATGCGCAATTCAATGATTTGGTTTTCAGCTTATAAGGAAATATGCTTCAGTCACTCCACTAAGACAAAAAAGGTTTGTGGAGTAGTCTTTAACTTTTAATGTGGTTTTATAGACTTTATTGGTACGTTTCTCAATTTTCGCATAAATATTGATTGCATCCAATTTATTAGCTAGGTTTCTCAATTTTCTACATGGATGATATTTTTATCTGATTAAGTTACATAATTTATTTTTTTGGTCATATTAATCGATACATCTCATAGGATTGCCTGTATACATTGCACTTTATTCATGGCCATTACTTAAACAGTGAAGTTATTTCAGCAATTCATTTAATTTTTCACAAAAAATTAAATTTATATAATTTCCACAAATACGCGGAACATACTTTTAAATTGATGACATGATAATACATAGAACAAATTTACTCAAACTTTTGAACTTTTATTATTCTCTAGTCAAATATTAAAACTTCCAAGTGAGAAGCATGGGTAAATGTAGAATATACTTTTTTTGTTTCCATGCACTTTAATTGTCGTAGGACTTATCATCATGTGTTAAAATTTCAATATCATGTATAAGTTCTTCAGCATGATGGCATATTTTCATTAATATTTTAACTATTTACTTGGTTGATAAATTTAAGATGTTCTTTTTTAATAGTGCTATTTTATGCTTCCAAGGGGCAACCATTCAGGATGTTGTTTGACATCTCATAAGATTCTAAACATGCCAAAGGCTCAGCTTCTCATAAGATGATTTAGAACTCAATTTCAATTTATTTGCAAAGTCTATGCTAATATTTCTTTGTATATGTTCCATGAAATGGTAGGTAAAATTTATTTTGCAAGTTCCATATTAATTTTGCATCATTCAAATATCTCTGGGTTTTTATTCTTTACTTACATTGAAAATTCTATTTGGCATTTAATTTTTAGCAGTTTTCTCCAAACTTATATTGCAATTTCTTAATACGAGTTCAAAAAAAACCACAAGACGCGGAACATGTATTGGGCCTATTTAATGTTTCCCTTTTACATCTGAAGTTTATCTTATTTCTACGGAGGACGGTAAAGTTAAATCTCATCCTTATCTAATTCGGAGCCAGTTTTTCATGTTAGATGTATAATTTTCAAAATGGAACAGTTGCTATATGAACCGTGGTCAAGGAAGGTAGACAATGAGAGGGAGGGAAACTATTGTGTGATATCAAGACTCCAGTTCAAAGGGGACAGTGGTCATTGACAAGTAGTATTTTAACAGTGGCTGATGGTATTAACAAGACTCATTAGAAGGATGTAGGTGATGGGGAATGGGAAGTAGGCGCCTACTGTCCAGCCTTGATGAAAATTTAAGGGTCTGTTTGGTTTCATTTTGTGTTTAGTGTTTTTGATATTCAATAGAAAAATATGAGGACAACGAACGAGAATTTGAAATTTTAGGCCATTGCGATGACGATGAAGGGGCGACGGAGGGAACAGAGGGATGGTGGAGTGTATGGATTGTTTTCCATTCTTTTATTATTTCTCAAACATGAAAAACAAAATAAATTTGTTTTCTATTTTATATGTTAATTTCGTTTTTCAAATTGGTTGTTTTCGAAAAATACATGCTTTGTATGCATGTTTTTTTGGACGAAAATGCAAAACTAAAAATGAGAAAAGAAACGGGGTCTAAATTCCTGATTTCACCTATCATTTATAGTTTTGTTTTCGAGTCTTACAAGTTTTTAACTTTGATCTTTGCTTTATGTGCATTCGATGATGTTAGAAGTACTTCAAGGATGCTTATCATAGGGTAAGTTCGCCGATAATAAATTACTCATAATTGGCTCCCTTGTTCTAAATCATGAAAACCTCTAGAATTATTATTGGAGATAATTGATATATATATTTCATTTCTTTACAGGGTTCCACCCATCATAAGTTTATTAGAAATATGAAATGGTAAGGCATCCATGTACTCTAGATCGACCATGGGTATGCTGATTTTTATTTTTTTTATTTTTAGTTTCATAGAAATACAAAAATTAAATACGACAATAACGGTATCCCACATTTTATAGAGGTTATATTGCTCTACTTCAATAACCTTATGTTAAATTATGTCATATCTGCAAAACAATAGAACTTAGATTGTGGAAGAAAAATTCAGTTGCTCCAAATGAAAAAAATAGTTTATAAAAAGTTTTATTATTTCGCCAACGAAATCTGATAACATCCTGAATATATTCCTACAGGTATAATCAATGACTGTAAATAAATGGTCAATAATCGTGAAGCTATGTCATTAAATAATAATTATCTGAGCTTGGAAATTTTGTAGGATGCTCTATGGAGTCCAAAAGATTACATTTTCATGCACTCCTACTAGCATGTGACCTGCAAAGGCAAGTCCTAGCGTATTAAATCTATTAGCAATGCTTGCTTAACTAGAAAGCTAGAACTCCTCAAACCTGATTTTTTTTCTTTTCTTAAACCTACTTTCATACGATAGAAAGAGATTAGCAAGATCCACCATCGATCCACCCTCTTTTAACTCAGACTCTCACAGAGACATTTATTTCAATTCCATGAAACTCTTCACATCATTGGAATTATTACATGCCTCTGCAAATAGTAAACGGTCTAAAAATGGTACTTTCATCTCTTCAAACCTCAATGTGTGTAAAATTTGTTATATATAATTACGTTTACTACTTTTTGTACTATGAGAATTTGATTTCATAATTACTTCTTTATTATATTATTTTGTTTGTGCTAAATTTGTTGATTTCAAGGTTCAAGAATGAATGCATGCAACATCTATAAATAAATGCTATTTAAATATTGAATTGCTCTTTCTATATACATGTGTGCATATATGATATGATAAGTTACTAGGTTTTGACAGGAGATGTCTAGGATATATTTTCAAAAATTAGTTTCAGTTTTTATGATATATATATATAATTAATTATTTAGGAAAATGATGCAAAGGTGTAAATTAAAGTTACAGATAATGTTAAATCTTATATAACTTTGGCTAACAGTATTGATTCATTGCTTTGTTTTAAGTGATAAAAGCATTGCAAAATTACATTGTTTGAGCTTGGCTCAATACTACGTATCGTCATATTATATATAGCAAAATCATTTCGTATGTAAAGCACGGGTTCAAAGCTAGTAAGCCTACTGATAAGTAAGCACCAACAAAACTATATTTTTAATTTATCACGTAGACCTTCTGGATGTTAAACCAAGCTTGGCTAATCCTATTAGGTACCGTGTAAGTTTTCTATGTTCATTATTTGGAAACATGGACTTAAATGTTTTGAATTCTTTTCGAAATTATTTTTAACCGACCGTTACCTGTAAAATTTGAGTATTCCTTTGTTACCCGTAGAATTTGAATATTTCTTTCGACCCATGCTGGTTCATGTAGAGGTAATTTAAAAAAACAATACTAGTCCACATTAATGTTGCTAATAGAAAATGTCATTCCCAATATATCAGAGGTTATTTACCCATTTCAATAGCACAACCGAACTCTTTGATCAAAAAAAGACAAGAATTGTGCTAACAATAAAGATTATTACTATCTACATATCAATCCTACCACTAACATCACTTATATCAAAAGGAAAATTAAATGGTAAAATATACTCTAAAAGCCCACTTCGACCGGTTATGAAAAACTGAGTGAAAAATTAGTGATCCGGTTTTGCATAATCGAATAAAGCAAATATATAGGAACTAAACACTAGTTTTAAAACACTGTAATAACTTTCAGTACCAACAATTAATAACAAACCAATCGGAAAACAAATGATGCAAGTCAATCTCTCCTGACTTTTTTTGAATAAATCATTGCTTGATCGATTGTTTTCTTTATTACAAATCAAAATATGCAAGGCTTTTTTTCTTTTTCTGATCACATTAAATTACAGGTTGAATTTATTGTAGTCTGTATTGATGTTTTCTAAGACAGTAAGTGATAATAATTTAATTTTAGTTGAAACAAAATCAAATACGGTGATATGTTTTTTCAATTCATAAAATAGGTTTCGAGAATGATCGGTCTTACATATTACATTATTTGTAAGTGGGTTATTATTCTTCATTGTCATAGAACATTTTTTTATATACAACATTAAATATTGTTAGATTTTTGAACTTTGTTTTCTTCTTGTTTAAAATGGATTTTTCCACAATACAATAACAGAATAATTTAATGAATTAGTAGCATCAAATGATTTAGTAGAGAGGGGAAGAAAGCATATGGTTTTTGGGGAGGAGGGCTTGCGGGGAAAAAAAATTAAATGGATGGGTGCACGAGTGTGAGATTAAGAGGACCTGGTGAAAATTGTTGACGATTCAGGCATAATTGGATGGCCCAACATCAAAATTATTTATAAGTAACTTTTACATCTTTTCCATTGAAATTATCCATCTTACATTTGTTTGAAGTGATTATTAAGTACATTTATAAGATTTGAATTCTAAAAATATAACATATTTTGTTTGAAAAAAATACATTGAGGCCTAAATTTCAATTAGATGAAAATAATATGGCCTTGCATCAAGGCCTAAATTTCAATTGCTGAAAAAATATGACCTCACCAAAATTCACTTCCGAGAACGGATACGGAACAATTTGCACTCAAATTTTTAACCTATATGTTCCATCACAAAACTGATTTTTGCAACTGAATGTAAATGAACGTACAAATAGAAAGATGTGATATGTGCACCACGGATAAATATGATAAGTTTGTGTGATTTGCAATGAAGCAGTGATTTAAAATATCATGGAATGTGGTTTAGTTACCTTTCAATGTTATGGTTAACCATTACTTAAGAATTCAATGAACTTGTATTGAAAACTAAAAGATATTCAGCTTCGCTCTTTAAAGCTTGTAGTGCAAACGAACAAAGATGGGTATCAATGATCCATATCTCAATCTTTGCATAAATCCTCATGAACTCAGACCCAGCAGAATAAAGTCATAATTCTATGCATACGAGTTTCTAAATCAGCTATCAAAGCTTAGCAGAATCCGAAAAGGATTAAATATAATACCAATACATGCAAACTCTATGAATATAAAAGATAATCAAACTAACAAGTGGCCACCAATCAACAACAAAGGTAAATGCCCTTTAACCCTTGTTGTTTCTTCATCTTCTCTGCAAACTCTATGAATATAAAAGATAATCAAACTAACAAGTGGCCACCAGTCAACAACAAAGGTAACTCCTCCTTCAATGCCCTTTAACCCTTGTTGTTTCTTCATCTTCTTTGTTATTTTTACTCCTGAATATGCTTTTCACACCATTCACCAATTTAATAGGTAAGCCGACTTCTTTTTACTATCTACACCTCTTTTACGTGACTTTGATTTCATTAAGATAGGACTACTTCGCGTAGAAGCAACACAAGATAACTCGTTGTCTTCTTCGTGCTCTTGCTCATCGTCATATATGGTGTACAGCTTATTGTTTTTATAAATGCTCATTCTTTTCTTAAATTTTTCTTTTAAAAGAGAAGAGAATGTTATTTATATAGAGAAAGGTAGGATGCTAGTTTTTATTTATGCATCCGATCGGACGAAATATACGTTTTCTTGAATTAATAGCAAGAGTTTCTGACTTATATTTTATCGGATGAAATATACAAAATATAAATTAGAAACTCTTACTATTAATTTAAGAAAACATATATTTCGTCCGATCGTAGTCAAAAATAAAACAGTATTAAATATCCTAGCATCTTGCTCTTTTCTATATAAATAACTCTATATAAATAACATTGTCTCGTCTCTTTTTTAAAAAAACTTTAAGAAAAAAATGAGCATTTATCAAAAGAATAAATTGTACACCATATATGAAGATTGAGCTAGAGCACGAAGAAGACAGTGAGTTGTCTTGTGTTGCTTTTACGAGAAATAGTCTTGTCTTAATGAAATCAAAGTGACGTAAAAGAGGCGAAGATAGCAAAAAAGAAATCGGCTTGCTTATTAAATTGGTGAATGAATGATGTGAAAAGCATATTCATGACTTTGATTTCATTTTTAATAGGCAAGCCGACTTCTTTTTTGCTATCTGCGCCTCTTTTACATGACTTTGATTTCATTAAGATGGGACTACTACTCGTAGAAGCAACACAAGACAACTCGTTATCTTCTTCGTGCTCTTGCTCATCTTCGTATATGGTGTACAACTTATTCTTTTGATAAATGCTCATTCTTTTCTAAAAGTTTTTGTTAAAAGAGGAGAGACAATGTTATTTATATAGAGAAAGGCAGGATGGCATTTTTTATTTCTACATCCGATAGGAAGAAACATACGTTTTCTTGAATTAACAGCAAGAGTTTTGGATTTATATTTTATCGAAAGAAATATAAATCAAAAACTCTTGCTTTTTAATTTAAGAAAATGTATATATCGTCTGATCGGATGCAGAAATAAACAATATTAAATATCCTGGCATCATGCCCTTCTCTATATAAATAACATTGTCTCTCCTCCTTTTTAAAAAAACTTTAAGTGCATTTATCAAAAGAATAATTTGTACACCATATATAAAGATGAGCAAAAGCAGGAAGAAGGTAGTGAGTTATCTTGTGTTGCTTTTACGAGAAGTAGTCCCTTAATGAAATCAAAGTGACGTAAAAGAGGTAAAGGTAGCAAAAATGAAATCGGCTTGCCTATTAAATTGGTGAATGGTGTGAAAAGCATATTCATGAATTTATATAGTGTTCAATCGTAGTGTTGAACCGTAACATTGAAAGGTAAATAAACCGCATTCGATGATATTTTGAATCACTACTTGATTGCAAATCACACAAACTTATCATATTTATCTATGGTACACATATCGCATATTTCTATTTATACATTCATTTACATTCAGTTGCAAAAATCAATTTTTAATGAAACATAGAGGTTAGAAATTTGAGTGTACAAATTTTTCCATATCCATTCTCGAAAGTGAATGTTGGTGAGGCCATATATTTTCAAAAATTAAAATTTAGGCCTCGATATAAGCCCATATTTTTCCAGCTAACTGAAATTTAAGACAATGTATTTTTTTCATACAAAATATGTTATGCTTTTAGAATTCAAATCTTATAAAAATACTTAATAATCGCTTCAAAACAAATGTAAGATGGATATTTTCAACGAAAAAGATGTAAAAGTAACTTATAAATAATTTTGACGATATGCCATCCAATTATGCCCGAATCGTCAACAATTTTCATACAATTTCTTTATCAAAATGCACCAAGTCCTCTTAATTTCTTTCTTCCAACCTAATATTCATTTACACACATTTATTCAAGGAAGAGTAACAAACTAGACCCTATTTACATTTCCAGAATTTGTTTGAAATTCATACGATGTACAAATTTGTAAAGATATTTGTGGGCTTGTTACGTTGTAAGAATTCGGTAGACTTTTCACTGATGACCGTTTTCACAGTTTTAGATAATAAAAAATCACTAGAACATTAGTACATATGGGATGTAATTTGGTTTCTTCTCTTTTCAAAGATTCCTTTTGTTTTATATATACATATATACATATACATACAATCGAAACGTCCAATTGTGGTCATGTATGTGTGTGTCATCATTTGTTCGTTAATGCAATACTAATATATTATTTGTTCACATATGAAAAAATAAACAGCTATAACGATTCTCAAAGCTATATCAGAACCTAATGTTGTTAACTTCCAAATACATTATAGTTCACAATATAATTAGATGATATATGTCATCATCATGGTCAGAATATACTATCCAAAAACATGTTCCATCCTTGGTTATATGATAAGTAAGGGATTTATAGAACCTAGAAGGTATGGCAAAATCGTTATGCATAGTTCTCCAAGAATCAGATTTTAAGTTGTATGCATCAATTAGAAGTTTAGAGGTGTTTCCATTACAAAGGTTGGTTCTTACGATATTGTGATCATTACTTCTAACACTAAATCTAAAACTGAAAAAAGAAAACACATAACCTTGACGAGGGACCCATGCTTTTGGTAGAGATCTCAATTGTTTCATTGCAGGATTCTATAAAGAAATATTTCTATTATAACTTACAAAACATGGTATACCATTTGAGGAAAAAGACACCTTTGTTTTCGTCAAGAACATGACAATGTGGTCCACAATCAAAGTTACTGTACATTTCATGCTTGTTGCCGCTTAACAAGCAAAATTTGGGCCATTAATCGCTTGTAGTATCAATGCAAATATCAAGAAGATTGTTTATATCACTGTTATGATCAAAGTGTTGAGAAATGAAAATAGGGCTATCAATAAGAGTATACCAAGATTTGCAAACAGCTTTAATTCGTATTAGGCTTGCTACAGGAAGCCAAAGTAGAATGGAAAACAGCAAATGTTCAGGTATGTCATGCCTACTATAACAACCCGAATTCCAGTGGTCTAGATTTTATGCAAAAATGCTAAAAACCAAGCCCACTGAAGCCCGAGTTAGGTATCTAATATCCTGCAAATAGGCAAAGACAAATATACCAGAGCTCAATAATTTATCTCACAGCGGGATTGACTAAAATATAATAGTAAATACTCACCAATATAATAACACTCTCTAAACAAGTGTCTTACAGCTGGGAAGTCGCTGCCATCTACTTAACCTGTAGGCTTTGTCAAGACCCAAAAGTCGACCTTCGAAAATCGGCACCCGTACTTCACTTGTACTCAAAATGCCGTAGATTCAAATGCCGAATCTGGTTCTTGGGAGCTTATAACACAGTTAAGTAAATATCACAGCGGAATAAAAAGAATATAGATATACAACATCTGATACAATATCCAGATACAATGAATATCTATATACATCAGAGATATGATACAACAAATAGCAGCGGAAAAGAAAACGATAACATCAGCAGCGGATAATCTCCATCTTCAAAGCACTAATCCAGAAATAGCTTGAACTCCCAATAACGAGGCACAAAGATAAGCAAGTGCAGTCCGATCCAAAGACTGAACTAGCTCCAGAAAATCTACTAATCTGAATATCTGAAAAACCAAACTCTAGACTGCCCGTGTAGAAAATTTTGAGCATCCAGAGTTTAGGAAAGAAACAATAAACTCCGGATCAGTCATGGGACTGGTGTGAGCAACAAAAACAGTTTATCTTTAAAACAAATAGCAGGGAATTTTAAAGTCAATTCGCAATGCTTTTAGAAAATGAAACTACCATAAGACCTCCCACCACACACACAATGCAAACGCAGAATTGGAGGAGATTTCTTCTTATGATAGTCAAAGATGCTTACTACGCAAAATCAAATCATTTGATATTATTACTAGTGCATAGTGTAGAAAACCATTTCGAAAGTAGAATATAAATCTTAGCCAGCATAGACATTTCGCACTTATGCCTACTATAGCTACCATGTTCAATAGCAGGTTACCACCACATTCCATGGAAGGTAATACAACTAAAACCGTACAGGGCTCGTATTGTTTTGTTTGGATTTCCAACAAATGGTCAGGCTAAGGAACTTCCTATTCCACGAAAGAAACGCCTCTGGCGGGACGTTCCGAGAACCAACTGTTCTCTGCCAAACAAGGCCGGCAACCCCTTTTCCCAAGGGATAAAAGAAACCTCAGATATGCCACCCCTGGTCCTTTGGGACCTTTATCCGAGCGCTCGATAACCAACATCACACATCATAAAGAAAGTGTATCCACATGAGTAAGTATCTGGGCTCCATACCATGATACTACCCTTTTCCAGAAGGAATGGTCATACACTAGGGGAGCTACCCCTGAAAAACTTGCCGCACAATTCCTGTTTCGACCATTACCGGGTTGTGAGGCTCGACGAAGTCTCGTCCACAAAGCTACGCTTTTTCAAAAAGCCACGCTTTGGGTCAACAGATGATCAACCTATGATCACAAAGATAAATGATCAAACAAAAGATCATATCACAAATGATCAAACACTGATCATCACACAGCAACACTCAGCATGCCACATTACCAAATTGGGATATATCGCTGATAAATTTCAACTACATAACCTCTGAGCTCGTACGTCTCAGAGAAGGGTGTTAAGCTAAGAGAATAAATTCTCCGCCACCAAACAGATATGTATTTGAAAGAAATCGGCTTTATATCTCAAAGTGTAATGTCAGACATGTAACCATACAAGTCTGTTCTGGGTTCGAACAGAACCGAAGGCACTTCTTACGAAGCCCTTGCAATTCCGGGTATTCATGATCTCGTCCGGACTTCCCATCACAAAGGGTGATAAAATCTCTATATCGGGGCCATTCGATGCAGAGACATTCGACGAGTTGTCCTATCGTTTTCGCAAATATCCGGTCTTCACCACCGGTCTTCAAATGCGATCCATATACGACGTATCACTATTCGGAATGGGTTATATGACACAAAGGTCCTCTCCCGGCTAAACCGAATAACGAGCGCAATCTTTAAAAACATATGGATATTGGGATTTCAATTAAGTCACAACTTATTACCCAAAACTTTTCATCAAATGGTTTAAACAAATTACCATTTTTAAATCTTTAAACCAAAAAGATTCATTTTAACAACCTTAAGTGGTTTAACAATTTTCCACATTTTATCTTTTAAACAAAAGATTCATTCACAGATTTTCCAAATCGATTTCCATTTCAATTTAACTCGTTAAATCTTTAAATCAAATATTTAACTTATAGCTTTCAAAACAATTTCATTTCAAATGGTTTAAACAAATCATCTTCTTAAATCTGTTAAAAATAAACAGGTTTAATTCATAGCTTTCTAAAAGAATTCATTCATAACTTGGAAAACCATTTTTCAATTCAATCTTGAAATTCCTTTAATTAAATTAGAATTTCATTTCTTATATGAAAGCTTTTATCATTTGAAAACAAACAGTTTTCATTTTGGAAATCTGATTCATTCATACGAGTTGAAATCTTTGGGTTAAATCTAAATTCTCAAAATTATACTTTTAAATGGTTTAGGTATACAAACACATTTATATCATCTTTAATCCCTAGTTTCAAATCATAGGATTCAATTTCAAACTTGAATTCAAATTTAAATCAAATTATTTAAATTTTCAAAACTTAATCAAGTTATTCGAAATAACTTTTATCTTTGAAATTCCATTTGAAAAGCTTTTCATTTTAAACCCAAATTTCTAATTTCAAAATCAATTGAAATTAAAATTTCAATTTCAAAAAAAACATTAATTTAAATCATCTGTGACTTAACCGATTTCCACGTGAAATCCATATTTTGTGTGTGTATGGTGTAGTCCAGGGTTTTACACGATAGTGCAACATCAATCATCACAGATATATCGATAAGCGGTATAATCGATATCGCTTATCTTCATTCACAGATCACAGATATATATCACAGGTAAGTAAACTACAGATCACAACATAAATCAGGATGTATCATAAAGCATCATATATCAGGGATATCAAACAATTCAAATCATCCAATAAAATCCAAGCATCCATAAGTAAGATCAATAAATTATCTGATTAATTTAAATCAGATAAATTTCTTATGAATAAATTTCTAATCCTGATTAATTAATATTAATTAATTACCAATCATTTTGATTAATTCTTTCTTTACTCATTAATTAACCATTTAATTATAATTCACCAACCTTTAATTATTAAATGACAAATCTTTAACTATTTAATTCACCATTTCATAAATTATCTTTAATTGATTAATTTAACCCATGATAAATCAATTACCGCAAATAATAATTTTCCCTAGTTAATTAAGATGAGTGATTATCCGTAATCTTAAATCAACGTTAATCACTTGATTTATCCACCTTTAATCATTAACTAATTATTCCAATAAAATCTTGGTTAATGATCTTTATCAATTTTTTTAAATTTCTTTAATTATTTTTTTCAAAGAAATTTCTTATATTTAATTTTAAAATCTGATTTAAAATTAGTTCCAAGTTTTACTTTTAAATTCAACTTGTTTAAATTTCATTTTCAAATTACAGATCTGTTTAAATTCCAAATTTCTCCACTACATTTAATTATTTTTAAACGATTGAAACAAATTGAATTTAACACTTTATTTATTTACAAACTACATTTTAATTCAAACTAGGACCTCCATTCGCATTTCAGATTTAAACTCAGTTTTAAAAACTTGATTTTAAAATTTGAATTTAATTTTAAATTTCAAAACAGAAACAGGGTTCAGGTTGAAGAGCCTGTAATACATTTTCGACCCGAGTCCCCCACATTCTTGCTTCGAGTAAACTCCTCGTTTTCTCGTGACCATCCCCGAGACCTTCTTCTTCCCCGATCTCCATGACTTCCAGACACACCAATACAAGTGTGCACGTGCACGTCACCGCGCCGCCTCTCCAGTGGCCATCGCGACCTTCAGCCAGTCGCGCTTCACCCCTACGCTCGAACCCAAAGTTCGATTCGACACCAGAAACTCAAAAATCGAAAATTCGATAGTTCGAGCCAAAACCTGGAACAAAACATCTCGAACACCCCAAACCTGTCATCGATTCAAACTTGATACTCTGACCGCCTGAGAGCCATCACCTTTGGCCATGGCCTCGTCCACATCCCCACTACCAAACCCCACAAGCTCGCCGCACTCGATCCAGTAGATGCATCGCGGTGATAAAAATTCCGGAGCCTGCTTAAATTAGGTTAACAAAAAATTTGAAACCTCGCCGCCTCCTCCCTGATTAACTTCCCACCATCGCCATATTTTTCCGAGCATCTACACTCATCCCTCCATCACCAAACGAGATCCCAAACTCTACCAACCCGAGGATCATCAGAGATCACTCCAACAAAGAAATTCCCACATACCCGAATTGCTCTCAAACCTTTGATCGAAAAATTAAAAAATTTGTTTTAAAAATCATGTTATACCACACTAATTCAGATTACATCCCTGAATTCGCGAATTATGATATAAAAAAAATTGACTTATTTCGACATTACTCTGTTATTTTTTCCATTTCCAGAGGCAATACCATTTGTTTTAACTTAAACAATTTTCTAAACTTTGACTACTAACAAATCAAACAGATTTTGTTTAAATCTTATATCCTAACTTAGATTAGAAAATGAGGTAATGGATTTTGACTTGGAACTAAAGCCTGGAAAGAAAACAGCCTGTACCCCTTATATATATTATTCAAACATACCTAAAAAGATTATACAGACATAAACACTTATATTTATAGATATATCTATCACAGATTTATATCTTAAGTTGTTTTAAAGTGATGTTACTCACCTGACTTTTTAAAACAGAAAGCTTGATCTTTTATTTGAAAACAAGAGAGCTTGAAAACTGGGATTTTGAAAACTTGCATACTTTTGTTGTTGATTCCAGAAAACTTTGAAATGGCTTTGAACTTGAACATGAATGCTGGAAATCTTGTTATAGTTGAGATGCTTCCATTTTAAATTTGAAACTGAAGTGCTTGCTTTCTTATTTGGTTTCAGGTTTTTTTTTATTTGTTTTGATGAACGAAAATGGGGAGAAGCTTGCTAAATAAAACAAGTATGCAAAGCTTGATAGTTGCATTTGTACACAAAAATGACCCTAGCTAGTACAAATAAATCAGAGATTTTTATAAAAAAAGAAGCTGGAATGAAATATCTCGTGTACTATAGGTGATGGCATTTAATGCCTTGCTCCATATCCAGTCTACACAAACCATATTTTTATTCTTTTATGTACAAAACTTGCATACATATGTTTATACTTGTTTGACTTAGATGCTAAGCATACTTATCCTATTTTATTCGTATATATTGAAGTGATTTCTGCCTGCAACATATACCATGCTATAGATCATAATATTTTACTTAGGTTTTTAGTTTAGAGGCTGTTATGGTTATTGTATTATGTTAGCTTGTTATGTGCCTCTAATTTCTAACATAAATGTGTTTATTTTGTTTTAAAAACTCAAACTATCACATATATAATTACCTAATATTATTTTATCTTATACTTACTTTAAATATTTATTGTCTTATGTTTAATTTATAAATTCAGTTGTTATTATTAACCCATTCGTTGTAATATATATATCATTAATTTTACTCTTATATCACATATAAACATATACATTCATATATATATATATATATATTTATTTAAATTTAAATGATTTAACAAATTTTAATTTGGATCCGGAGAAACTCGCTTACTTTATCAATTAATTTACTATTTTTATTCGAAAATGCCATTAATTATTAATTTAAATAAATTTAAATCTGGGGTCGTTACAAACTTCCCCCCTTAAAAGAATTTCGTCCTCGAAATTCACAGGCACGAAAACAAAGACAGATGAAGAATGTTTCATCTAATCAAACTGAACATTTATTCTGCATTTGGCTTACCAAATCAGAATATCAAAATCAGATACGAGAACGAATCTGTTTAACAATCAACAAAATACTCGGGTTATCCAGATCTACGAAATATGCAGGGGTATCGATAAGTTCGAAAGGATAACTAACCATTCGTAGAACATATCGGAACCCAAAGAATAGATATATACATAGATACAATTTCCAAATCTTTTAGTTTAGAACTAAGGTATACCTATCAACCATAGCAACCAATGCATCCAAACAAACAATTTTGGTCCATCCGGAGTTGATGTTCCATATTAACATATCGAATCTCTTTTCTGGATCTACCAGAAATTATCGAAGAATTGACAAAAAATGCTGAACAAAAGAGATTGATAGAGAAAAGATTACTTCCTTGTTGTTACAGAGTATTGACCATTTATAATCGTATTTCCATGTCCCCTATCTCGTCCTCTTCTTGCACTCATACTCACTATCAGTGGGTAGCAAGAGAATTTACTGAGACGTTCAGACGGATATCTTAGGAATTACTCATTCTAGAGTTTACTTCACTCTATCTCTAATGAGCTACTTAACGTGTTATACTCCTGAGCTAAAGTTCAACCTTAGCTCTGATACCACTTTGTCAAGACCCAAAAGTCGACCTTCGAAAATCGGCACCCGTACTTCACTTGTACTCAAAATGCCGTAGATTCAAATGCCGAATCTGGTTCTTAGGAGCTTATAACACAGTTAAGTAAATATCACAGCGGAATAAAAAGAATATAGATATACAACATCTGATACAATATCCAGATACAATGAATATCTATATACATCAGAGATATGATACAACAAATAGCAGCGGAAAAGAAAACGATAACATCAGCAGCGGATAATCTCCATCTTCAAAGCACTAATCCAGAAATAGCTTGAACTCCCAATAACGAGGCACAAAGATAAGCAAGTGCAGTCCGATCCAAAGACTGAACTAGCTCCAAAAAATCTACTAATCTGAATATCTGAAAAACCAAACTCTAGACTGCCCGTGTAGAAAATTTTGAGCATCCAGAGTTTAGGAAAGAAACAATAAACTCCGGATCAGTCATGGGACTGGTGTGAGCAACAAAAACAGTTTATCTTTAAAACAAACAGCAGGGAATTTTAAAGTCAATTCGCAATGCTTTTAGAAAATGAAACTACCATAAGACCTCCCACCACACACACAATGCAAACGCAGAATTGGAGGAGATTTCTTCTTATGATAGTCAAAGATGCTTACTACGCAAAATCAAATCATTTGATATTATTACTAGTGCATAGTGTAGAAAACCATTTCGAAAGTAGAATATAAATCTTAGCCAGCATAGACATTTCGCACTTATGCCTACTATAGCTACCATGTTCAATAGCAGGTTACCACCACATTCCATGGCAGGTAATACAACTAAAACCGTACAGGGCTCGTATTGTTTTGTTTGGATTTCCAACAAATGGTCAGGCTAAGGAACTTCCTATTCCACGAAAGAAACGCCTCTGGCGGGACGTTCCGAGAACCAACTGTTCTCTGCCAAACAAGGCCGGCAACCCCTTTTCCCAAGGGATAAAAGAAACCTCAGATATGCCACCCTCGGTCCTTTGGGACCTTTATCCGAGCGCTCGATAACCAACATCACACATCATAAAGAAAGTGTATCCACATGAGTAAGTATCTGGGCTCCATACCATGATACTACCCTTTTCCAGAAGGAATGGTCATACCCTAGGGGAGCTACCCCTAAAAACCTTGCCGCACAATTCCTGTTTCGACCATTACCGGGTTGTGAGGCTCGACGAAGTCTCGTCCACAAAGCTACGCTTTTTCAAAAAGCCACGCTTTGGGTCAACAGATGATCAACCTATGATCACAAAGATAAATGATCAAACAAAAGATCATATCACAAATGATCAAACACTGATCATCACACAGCAACACTCAGCATGCCACATTACCAAATTAGGATATATCGCTGATAAATTTCAACTACATAACCTCTGAGCTCGTACGTCTCAAAGAAGGGTGTTAAGCTAAGAGAATAAATTCTCCGCCACCAAACAGATATGTATTTGAAAGAAATCGGCTTTATATCTCAAAGTGTAATGTCAGACATGTAACCATACAAGTCTGTTCCGGGTTCGAACAGAACCGAAGGCACTTCTTACGAAGCCCTTGCAATTCCGGGTATTCACGATCTCGTCCGGACTTCCCATCACAAAGGGTGATAAAATCTCTATATCGGGGCCATTCGATGCAGAGACATTCGACAAGTTGTCCTTTCGTTTTCGCAAATATCCGGTCTTCACCACCGGTCTTCAAATGCGATCCATATACGACGTATCACTATTCGGAATGGGTTATATGACACAAAGGTCCTCTCCCGGCTAAACCGAATAACGAGCGCAATCTTTAAAAACATATGGATATTGGGATTTCAATTAAGTCACAACTTATTACCCAAAACTTTTCATCAAATGGTTTAAACAAATTACCATTTTTAAATCTTTAAACCAAAAAGATTCATTTTAACAACCTTAAATGGTTTAACAATTTTCCACATTTTATCTTTTAAACAAAAGATTCATTCACAGATTTTCCAAATCGATTTCCATTTCAATTTAACTCGTTAAATCTTTAAATCAAATATTTAACTTATAGCTTTCAAAACAATTTCATTTCAAATGGTTTAAACAAATCATCTTCTTAAATCTGTTAAAAATAAACAGGTTTAATTCATAGCTTTCTAAAAGAATTCATTCATAACTTGGAAAACCATTTTTCAATTCAATCTTGAAATTCCTTTAATTAAATTGGAATTTCATTTCTTATATGAAAGCTTTTATCATTTGAAAACAAACAGTTTTCATTTTGGAAATCTGATTCATTCATACGAGTTGAAATCTTTGGGTTAAATCTAAATTCTCAAAATTATACTTTTAAATGGTTTAGGTTCATACAAACACATTTATATCATCTTTAATCCCTAGTTTCAAATCATAGGATTCAATTTCAAACTTGAATTCAAATTTAAATCAAATTATTTAAATTTTCAAAACTTAATCAAGTTATTCGAAATAACTTTTATCTTTGAAATTCCATTTGAAAAGCTTTTCATTTTAAACCCAAATTTCTAATTTCAAAATCAATTGAAATTAAAATTTCAATTTCAAAAAAAACATTAATTTAAATCATCTGTGACTTAACCGATTTCCACGTGAAATCCATATTTTGTGTGTGTATGGTGTAGTCCAGGGTTTTACACGATAGTGCAACATCAATCATCACAGATATATCGATAAGCGGTATAATCGATATCGCTTATCTTCATTCACAGATCACAGATATATATCACAGGTAAGTAAACTACAGATCACAACATAAATCAGGATGTATCATAAAGCATCATATATCAGGGATATCAAACAATTCAAATCATCCAATAAAATCCAAGCATCCATAAGTAAGATCAATAAATTATCTGATTAATTTAAATCAGATAAATTTCTTATGAATAAATTTCTAATCCTGATTAATTAATATTAATTAATTACCAATCATTTTGATTAATTCTTTCTTTACTCATTAATTAACCATTTAATTATAATTCACTAACCTTTAATTATTAAATGACAAATCTTTAACTATTTAATTCACCATTTCATAAATTATCTTTAATTGATTAATTTAACCCATGATAAATCAATTACCGCAAATAATAATTTTCCCTAGTTAATTAAGATGAGTGATTATCCGTAATCTTAAATCAACGTTAATCACTTGATTTATCCACCTTTAATCATTAACTAATTATTCCAATAAAATCTTGGTTAATGATCTTTATCAATTTTTTTAAATTTCTTTAATTATTTTTTTCAAAGAAATTTCTTATATTTAATTTTAAAATCTGATTTAAAATTAGTTCCAAGTTTTACTTTTAAATTCAACTTGTTTAAATTTCATTTTCAAATTACAGATCTGTTTAAATTCCAAATTTCTCCACTACATTTAATTATTTTTAAACGATTGAAACAAATTGAATTTAACACTTTATTTATTTACAAACTACATTTTAATTCAAACTAGGACCTCCATTCGCATTTCAGATTTAAACTCAGTTTTAAAAACTTGATTTTAAAATTTGAATTTAATTTTAAATTTCAAAACAGAAACAGGGTTCAGGTTGAAGAGCCTGTAATACATTTTCGACCCGAGTCCCCCACATTCTTGCTTCGAGTAAACTCCTCGTTTTCTCGTGACCATCCCCGAGACCTTCTTCTTCCCCGATCTCCATGACTTCCCGACACACCAATACAAGTGTGCACGTGCACGTCGCCGCGCCGCCTCTCCAGTGGCCATCGCGACCTTCAGCCAGTCGCGCTTCACCCCTACGCTCGAACCCAAAGTTCGATTCGACACCAGAAACTCAAAAATCGAAAATTCGATAGTTCGAGCCAAAACCTGGAACAAAACATCTCGAACACCCCAAACCTGTCATCGATTCAAACTTGATACTCCGACCGCCTGAGAGCCATCACCTCTGGCCATGGCCTCGTCCACATCCCCACTACCAAACCCCACAAGCTCGCCGCACTCGATCCAGTAGATGCATCGCGGTGATAAAAATTCCGGAGCCTGCTTAAATTAGGTTAAAAAAAATTTGAAACCTCGCCGCCTCCTCCCTGATTAACTTCCCACCATCGCCATATTTTTCCGAGCATCTACACTCATCCCTCCATCACCAGACGAGATCCCAAACTCTACCAACCCGAGGATCATCAGAGATCACTCCAACAAAGAAATTCCCACATACCCGAACTGCTCTCAAACCTTTAATCGAAAAATTAAAAAATTTGTTTTAAAAATCATGTTATACCACACTAATTCAGATTACATCCCTGAATTCGCGAATTATGATATAAAAAAAATTGACTTATTTCGACATTACTCTGTTATTTTTTCCATTTCCAGAGGCAATACCATTTGTTTTAACTTAAACAATTTTCTAAACTTTGACTACTAACAAATCAAACAGATTTTGTTTAAATCTTATATCCTAACTTAGATTAGAAAATGAGGTAATGGATTTTGACTTGGAACTAAAGCCTGGAAAGAAAACAGCCTGTACCCCTTATATATATTATTCAAACATACCTAAAAAGATTATACAGACATAAACACTTATATTTATAGATATATCTATCACAGATTTATATCTTAAGTTGTTTTAAAGTGATGTTACTCACCTGACTTTTTAAAACAGAAAGCTTGATCTTTTATTTGAAAACAGGAGAGCTTGAAAACTGGGATTTTGAAAACTTGCATACTTTTGTTGTTGATTCCAGAAAACTTTGAAATGGCTTTGAACTTGAACATGAATGCTGGAAATCTTGTTATAGTTGAGATGCTTCCATTTTAAATTTGAAACTGAATAGCTTGCTTTCTTATTTGGTTTCAGGTTTTTTTGTTTTTGTTTTGATGAACGAAAATGGGGAGAAGCTTGCTAAATAAAACAAGTATGCAAAGCTTGATAGTTGCATTTGTACACAAAAATGACCCTAGCTAGTACAAATAAATCAGAGATTTTTATAAAAAAAGAAGCTGGAATGAAATATCTCGTGTACTATAGGTGATGACATTTAATGCCTTGCTCCATATCAAGTCTACACAAACCATATTTTTATTCTTTTATGTACAAAACTTGCATACATATGTTTATACTTGTTTGACTTAGATGCTAAGCATACTTATCCTATTTTATTCGTATATATTGAAGTGATTTCTGCCTGCAACATATACCATGCTATAGATCATAATATTTTACTTAGGTTTTTAGTTTAGAGGCTGTTATGGTTATTGTATTATGTTAGCTTGTTATGTGCCTCTAATTTCTAACATAAATGTGTTTATTTTGTTTTAAAAACTCAAACTATCACATATATAATTACCTAATATTATTTTATCTTATACTTACTTTAAATATTTATTGTCTTATGTTTAATTTATAAATTCAATTGTTATTATTAACCCATTCATTGTAATATATATATCATTAATTTTACTCTTATATCACATATAAACATATACATTCATATATATATATATATATATATATATTTAAATTTAAATGATTTAACAAATTTTAATTTGGATCCGGAGAAACTCGCTTACTTTATCAATTAATTTACTATTTTTATTCGAAAATGCCATTAATTATTAATTTAAATAAATTTAAATCTGGGGTCGTTACAGGTGTTATGAGGAAGAGGTCAAAACTAAAGTTCTAGTGAATGAATAAATTATACACTTCTAAGTTTGATTCTACATATACCATTTTATTTTCATTTACTGTTATATTAGGTTTATTGGATTTACAATACTCTCGCCTCTGTTTGTGAACCGTGCCCATCTACTCCATAGTAGATTAAAACCTAATAACTTATGTATACATATATGTAGCTATATGCCCAATGACCATATTGATCCTAGTTACCACCCATGGTACCTTCCGTATCCTCCTCGAAAAGGTCTCAATCGTCTTGCTCCGTAGTTATATCTGTAAAGGACTGCTTCGTAAGGCCTACAATACAGATACTCCATCGTCTTGCTCCATGAGCGTTCCATAGCTACATCTGTAAGAACTGCTTCGTAAGGCCTACAATATAGATGCTCCACTACTTACTATGAAAACGTAAATCGCGTTTGCACTAGTCTATGCCAGTGCTCGAATATCCACAATGTACCACACAGTGCGTACATTGAGGACTACGTAATCGTTCTGTCTACTATCTGATTCCCGCCAACAAGGTCTACCTTGTACGGAATTCAATCGGCGATTTTCTAAATCCGTTATGAACTGCTTCTTTAGGCGCTTCATCCTTTGGGCTGCTCCAAACGCATCTCTATTCTTTTATTAGACCCTAAGTCTAATCTTTTAATTTGTGTTTAGTTTACTTTTCTTATTCTTATTCTGTTGCCTACGTGTTTACACTAATTAGCATATTCTTGCCCTCGTCTCGCTTCTGGCTATTATGAGACATAAATTGATCTAATAGGGAATGCTATTGGTATTGCCACTTCTTACTTATTAACTTAATTTAAGTCTTAAGTTTATTAAATAAGCATCTTTTGTTCTATTTGCTTATTAATTTAATAGAAATCTAAAATAAGCTTTTACTATTTAGCTTTGCTATCATTGATTATTTATTCTAAGTTCCCAAATAAACCTTTCTATTCTTTTACTTAATCATAACTTATGTTATAATTATACTTGTAATTGTTACTATTATTTCTTTTAAAATCTGTATATAATTACAAGTGTTTCTTTTCTGCTTTAGTCTTTCTTCTTTTATTATGACATAGAATTCTTTTTAATTCTCTTTTATTATATAATTAACTTACCATAATAACTGTCTTTTTATATAGTCTGTGCGGTAAATGCAGACCTAGGTTCATTTATTGTTCACAGCATTAATTTCTTATCTAATAATTTATTTGATTCTACTCTACTTTATTTTCTTTTATTCTAGGAAGTAATTCTATCTTATTTGGTTGGTTGTGAAAGCTATACTAAAATCTATTTCCATATTTTATTACTAAATAATACTATAAACAATAATTCTAACTACAACATATTCCTTTTATTATTTTGGGCTAGTGTAAAATATAGTGGTCCCTCTATTTTACACTAGTTCCTTTTTCTTTTCTTTTTTTCTTGTAGTTAAGTTTATAGTTATCTTTTAATTATTAAATTATAGAAATGTATTCTAGTTTCTAAACCAACCAATTAATCTATTACTTACTCACCAAATCAAATTATCAGATAAATTTATTGTTTCCGTTCAGCGTAATTTATTGCAGAATTCAACTTTTCTAATTTTATTTCAATTTTTCAATTTTCTTATTTTACATCTACTTCTATAAAGTCTAGTATTTTAATCCATAACTGCGAATTCTCTTTCTAACTATTATTCGCGCAAAAAGGGAATAAAAGAAACCAATATTAAGGCTAAATTATGACTTTTAAAATAGATGTAAATAACTGTAAATTTCTTACTTTTAGGCCTACGCCTTTTCTAATTGTCAAGCCTAATTAAATATAAATAAAATTTACAGTGTTTGCATAACTATTAGAATTAATTACTGGAATAAATTATCTAACGGAAATTGAACGATAATATATATTATAAACGTAAAAGAATATAATTAATTCTACTCACATGTTGTCCTCAGCCTCAATCTCTATCCCTTTTAATTTGCTACGTTTTTCTCCATTTTTCCCCCTTTTTAATTTGCTGTAGATTCCCTGATTTGTTTCCACAATTCTCTGATTTGCTTGTATGTATATCTTTGCTTAATTTTATTTTTTGTTTGGGGAAAGATTTGACTGATAGAGGAGAAAGGAAGAGGGAGAAGAGGAGTTTGCTGTAAATGACAACAGCTTATTCAGAGAAAATAGTGTGGGCTAGGGTTAAGCTACGTTCAATTTATAGGTGTAGTGAACAACTACGAACCATTCGATTAACCCTAAAAATAATCCTCATAATCATTTATTGATTTGTATATGTTAGCTTATAATGTATAATTCTCCAATGTTATTCATTTATTCCTTTGTTATACGACCCTATTAATTCATGTTTCCTTCTAAATAAGATTCTCCCATTAATTACCCAATTAATTAGATCATACATACATACATACATACATATGTATATGTATATGTATATATATATATATGTATATGTATATGTATGTATATCCAATATTAATTAATTCTTATATGTTATAATTTCTTACCTATTTGAACAAGTCAATTAATACCCCTATTAATTGATTGTATATAAAAGTTACACTTTTTAATTTATTCTTATTAACTTACCTTCATCATAAACTTAATTACTCCGTTTGATTTTTGTACGCATTCCATTTTTTTCTTTTTAACTATTGTAACAAGGGCATATTCTTTGATTAATTGAAATCCTTTTTAAAACGCTCAACTGATTTTTAAGTAATTAATTGACACGTTTTCCCATTTTAATCAATATCCAAATTAATTTGTATGCATCACTCAATCACACATTTATTAGTTGTATATATTTAAACCACCAATTCATTACCCAATTAATTGACATATAAGTTTCCCTCTTTTATTAATTGACGCTTACTTAATGTCTTTAATTAATCTATTAATTAAGTGATTGCGTCAATTATAAATTAATATATGTATGTTATCATTTAATTTATTCCCCACATACATTTTCCTTTATTAGAAGATCCCTTAGTTAATAAATGTTATAAAAGTGACATATTCTCTGACTAATTGACGCCTTTATGTCTCTTAATTAATTCCCCTTTTAATTGATTGATGCGTCAATTAATCACACTCATTACTTACATAAATCTATGTAACCTCTTAATTCTTAAATGCATAAATTTGACATTTATATTCCTTTTGCAATTATGTTAATTCAATTGATTTTATTTAATTATATAAAAATGCGGGGTGTTACACCTACTGTCCATTCATGAATGTTTTATGACTCTAGAACAAATAAATATAACCGTCAGTATGTAAAATAAAGCTTATATTTTATGCTTAATTAATTGTATGCTTTGTCAACAAAAATCTATGAAAAAAATGTTTTCGATTACAATAATTTGAAGAAAAATAAAACACATATACCGCCGTATTCAAGTAAGTACAGCATAATGAAGTACTAATCCATTTCCTTTATGAAATTATGAAATTTATCTAGAAAAGTAATAGTTTTTTCAAGTCTATGGCAACTCTTCACTCATAAAATAATAGAAATATACTATAGCTTAATTAATAATAAGCTCGCTAAAATAATTTATCACTTGCAGCATTTACGTCCATATGTTCCAATGATTAATCCATATTTTGACTTCATTAAATTAATCCACTAACATTTATCACATTTAACCCACACATGGATCCACTAACAATATAAATATATTTGTTGCATGCTTTTCAATTGCTATTTCCTTGTTAGTTTCTTCCTTAAGGTTTGGTAAACTATTGCTTATAATTGGTAGAATCTGGTTTGGTAAACTGTTGCTTATAACTTGTAAAGTCTTTAGTAAATCGATGTAAAGCTATGATTATGGCCGTAGCTAGATACCACAACATAAATGCAATTAATAAAATAGCAGCCAATATAACGAAATGAATTAAAAAAATATGGATTATTTTGAAGCATCAATTTGCTGTAAGAAAAGGAAGCGACGATCAAAAGGTAGGAGTAAACGTCATTTTAATGCAATCCATTTGGATATCATTTTTTTAAATAAATTTGCGATTCAATATGGTTAACGACAATCAATTCATGCTTTGCATCATCTTTTATATTTTAAATTTAGTACCCCATCAACTGGAAATGTTAAGTTACACTAATGAATAAAACTACAGGTAAATACAGTTAGTCCTTTGCTTCTTGTTATCATACAATCTATAGCCATCTTACTCAATACCTCTTATTGAAAACATGCAACAGAGTTCCAAACAGCAGCCTAAATTTGATTCAAGACAATTCAAGAAAATCACTAAACACTAAAACCTCAACCAATGTCCATTAAATTTCCATATTAAATAAAAAATATACCAAGTATATAGAAATTGATGTAAACAAGGTTAATTCACTAAATGGAAGTAACCTATAGCACGATTGATGTTATAAATTTATCAGACAAAATGACCACGCACAAACATCCAAACCCCGCCCCGCCAACCCCCCTCCCCAAAAAATGGCCAAACCCCAAAACCACATAACACATGTTTGTTCAATTTTATGACAATTCAATTACAGATCTTTGTTAAATTAATTTCCTCTTCAAGTACTAGTAACCTATTATTTCAAAAGTAGTTTTAATAAATTCCAACAGTAGATTACATAAGCATTATAATGCAGAAATACAAACTATAATACTATTTTCAAATTTAATGTGACTTAAAATCATACTATAACATATAGGATTGCACATTCCTTAAGAGGTATGATATATTGTTATTTTCTTTTAAATAATAAGGGAATAGAGAAATACCTAATAAGATTAAAAAAAAGACCAAATACAATTAAGTGCTTGAATTGTGAATGATTCAATCGAGTTCTTTAATGTGCGAAGGATTATTTAGATGTAGGATTTTACAAAGGAAATATAATAATAATGCCAGAATAAAAAGGTTAAATAAATTAAAATAAAAAAACTGAAAAATATAACTATGGAGAAGAAGTGATAAGTTACATAAAAGCTAAAATACAATACATGGATAAACAAAATAAAATACAGTTAATTTTGAAACTCAAAATTTCCTACTTTTTGGGTGGATTAGCTGAAAACTTGGGCAGAAATGAAAGTATCCTTAAAAGTGACACTTTAACACCATATCCTATTTCCATTTGCAAAAAAGTGTAATGGGAGTAGTTGTAATTTTTTTAATTTTACATTAAAACAAATAACAAATGCATAATTCCTAAGAATCAAAAAAGTTAAGCTTATGAAGTAGATCAAAGGCTTCCAAAGAATTACATCGTTTCGGTAACATACTGATCTAAGATCAGAACAATGGTTTATCTTGCACGAACCGAACAAAGATTAATTTCTTTGAACGTCCATTTTTTAAGAAATGCCAATGTTATAAGCATAACATACACACATACATATATCCAAAGGAAGATTAATTTCTTTGAATCCCCATCTTTTTAGACGCGCCAAAGTTATAAGTGTAACACACACATAAGTATATAATGTATTAGAACACAAAAAGTAACACAATTGATGAAACGATGGAACTCAACCATTAAACTTCCCTATCAAATGATCAAAATATGATGCGTCGCATTTTGTGTTTTTTTTATTATCTCAGTAGACACCGAGCACACAGAAAAGTTGTTGAGTTTGTTCTTTTCTGAGAACCTTAAACAAGTTTGATTATTGCCATATTACTTGATTAATATACCAAATTGGCCAGCATTTGCATAAATTATTATTCAACTCAAAAAACTGCCTATCAAACAAAAACATAGCAAACATGAGCCATTATGCATTGGAGATTTGGGAAAATGGTTCCTTTGGTTGGGTTTATAATTGTTCAAGCACAAGAATACATTACAAAATCCACCGATTAAAAAAACAATAGCAAACGGTAGCCATTGTAGTCATAGGTTTAGATAGATAGTTCCTTTGGCTAAGTTTAGACTTGTTCAAACACAAGTAGAACACAACAAAAACATCAGGTCATGTTACACTAGTAATCGGAAAGTATTTGAGAGCTAGAACAGAAGACAAGGAGTATTAAGGACAGTGCATGGCTCCAATTTCGACTAGTATGGTTCATGGTGGTACAGGTTCTGATAGTTCAAGATTAAGTTACAAACAACATGAGTAGCATAACTTTTCTTGGATTCTATCATAATTTTTTAGCACTGTATTTTGTTGAACCATCTTTTGTATTTTTTTCCACAGTTTAAATATTATTCAGTTGACTATTTTAAAGATAAGTTGACAAAACCATGTATATTAGATCGCTAGCTAGGGTGTGCTGCATATGAACTTAATCTCTTCTTCTAATGGTGCCTGTTAAATGTGCCTGTCTTGCGAGCTTTTAAAAAAAATCAAGCATTAGCAGTAATCAGCCATTTGAAAATTTTTCCACTAAAGGATAAGCACTAGTTTCATCGGCATTTTGAAAGTTTCACTGATTGAACAAAATTCAAAGCCAAGCAAAACCAAAAGCCATAGCTGGCAACTCAACTAATTTCAAACAATTTAAACACAATATTAACTCAATCGATTGAACAAGTATCCCGATTGATATACAGTCAAGCTATATTACTACGTTACATGCCAAAATCAGTTTCAAACACATCAAATAACTCAAAATAGAGATAGATTATAAATCGACTCACGCTTATTGGCAGATTTGAAGGCTAGTGCAGTAGTTGAGACTTTAGACGGGCGGCGGTACCACGACTCAGTGGCCGTAGATAAAGTCGGTGGCGGCTAGTTTAATTGGGATGTGTGAAGCTTGTTGCCCTAGTCAAAAGTTAACCCCTTTTTAATCCGTTATCCGTCAAAAGTTGCCCACACGTGGGCCGGACTGCATCTATTGTTATTTTTACTATTTAAAAATCTATACCACAATATCAATATTGTTATAAACTATGTAGATATGAGGAGCCATTAGATAAAGAGAGAAGAGAAACTTTATTCATTATAGAGCTTTAGTACAGTCATTTCCATTACGTAGGCTCCTTTATATATAAGCTTTGGAGCTTGGTATTAAATTTATCCCACGATGTGGGACTAAATAAAAATATAAAAGAATATTCACTCTTATGTATTGTAACACTCACCCTTGAATATGCGTCTTCAAAATGTTGAATGCTCTGGTAACTTGAAATTGTCCCTTTTAAAACGTGAATGATGATTGCTCCCCCTCATTATTATCTTGCTTGTATATATCCATTCAGTCGATATAAATATTGTCTATTGCCTCATTTAAAACCTTTGTTAGGAAAACCCAATGGGAAAAACCTTGAATGAGGAAAAGAATGCAACTTGTAAAATCATAGATATCATATTAAAAATGATATTCTTTCTAAAGTGTTTGATACTTCGGGATCAAAACAACGCCTCATTAAAACCTTACTAAGAACACCTTCTCCTTATCACCAATAACAAACTATGGCAAGTAGTTGTATCTTCAATACAGATTCTTGCAGATTCGGTACAATAATCCTATAGACCTCCAATGGCAATATATCTTTGAATTCTTCGAGGAATAGGATGAAATCAGAGAGAGAATGATGTGAATTAAAGTACAACTCTCTGATATTGTGTGGCATGCAAATCAGTGAAGAATTTGAGTGAAATAGTATCGATTTGCAAGGAGATTTGAAGAGTATGCAATGGAATTCTTTTGCAAATGTTTGGAGAAGAAGGAGTAAGAGAATATAAAAATTACTGATGTTAAAATTCGTTTTCAGAGGCCTTTATATAGTGGTTTAAGAGACATGTCTTTTGGTGAAGAGGTGGAGGGAAATGTCTCTTCATTTGAAATTTGAAATTCTGAAAAACGTCTGCATGTCGACATCCCCCTACCTAGTATGTCGACATGGGTATGTTGCAAAATGAACAGCAACACTAATAAGTGTTGCAAATTTTCAGCATTTCAAATTACCTTATATTTATGGATTTTTTTGATTAGGTTGAGGTCAATGGTTGATGATCTTCAAGAATGATTCCCAAGAGATCTTTAACAAGATATTCTAAGGTTCAACCAACTCCTCATCACTTCAAACACCTTTATCCTTCAGCATTCTTCTCTAAATTGGTTTTGTTCTTCAATTGCTCTGATTAACCTTCTTCTATATTGTATTCTTGATTATCTCCGTAAATGTCTCCATAATATATCTGATATGACTGCATAACTCGGAGATATGTTAGTAGTAATATTTATGTGGTTGTTATCATCAAAATCAATACCTAGGGTATTAACAATCTCCCCCTTTTTGATGATGACAACCGTATAAATATTTGAGAGATAAAATATAATATTTTTATATTTGACTCCCCCTAACTCTATGCACTCCCCCTATCATTTTGTCTAGTATATTTATACCTTTTCTCCCCCTTTGTCATCAACAAAAAGGGTAAAAAAGAGTCGCTTAAATCACTGCTAGACAATATGTAGAGTTTGTATATAGAGATAAATGCTTATAAATAAAACACTTGAGGGGAAACCAAATCAATTCAAAACATGAAATAAACTTATCAAATAATAAGATGAGTTTTAGAGTTACCGACTGCCGATGCCAATAACAAACCCTTTTCATATTTATCCACTGTTAGTAGATTTCTTGTCATATGCTTTGAGCATTTGCTATCTGATATACATTGTTTGGTACTTGAAAAATTATAAAATATGCACACTGGTACCCTTTTTATTTTGAGGTTCATGGGGTTAAGTTTTGGGATGCCAAACCCATAAAGAGTTTGAACGTCCTCTCAAAATATAATCATTAGATGAATGAACCTTATTAATAAAATTATCAATATATTTTTCTTTTTCAGTATCATCCAACCTTTTTGGAACCCATAAATTAATGAATCTATTTGGAGGTTTTAACTTTAGTTTCCAAGGTTTTGGTTTGAACTTGGTAGCCTTAACAAACTTAGTATTTTGAATACTATTTTTCTTTGATTTAGCCTTAGGGGTGTATCTAAGTCCATGTTTATTCCTAGTGTGTTTAGATGCAGATAATAATTTTTCTAGATTATCCTTCCCTTTGTTAAATTTATCAACATCAGTTTTTATTTTGTCAAAATCCTTATTACGGTTACGAAAAACATTGTCTAGAGATGTTATTTTTTCATTCAGATCAGTGATCTGTGACTTCATTGAAATATTTTATGATTTTAAGGATTCATTTTCACTTTTTAGTTTTTCAAAACTTCCAAGTGTCAAATCCTTTTCATCATTATACCTATTAAGTCTTTCAATTTCATCTTCTAGACATTGTTTTTCTTCAATTAACCTTTCATTAAATATTTTTAATCTATCTATCTCTGCCAAACTATTGTTGTACTTTTCCTAAGTATTTTATATCCCTGATTCATATCATTCAAAACATTAGTAATTTCTTTACTAAAGTTCAATACCTGGTCATCCTTTGCCATGAAGTACATGTTGGCATTTTCTGTTTCTGAATCACTATCACTTGACGATGTATCTGAATCATCCCATTTTGCATTGAATGCATGTTTCCTCTTCTTATTGAAAGTGTTTGAAAAGTACTTTGATTTCTTCAGGTTGAGGTAGTCTCTTTTCAAATGACCGGGTTTATCACATTCGAACACTTAACAACATTTCCATTTCTAGAATTATTGTTGTTAGTTTTTCGAAGTTTGTTTGTTATCCAATACTTCAAGAATTTCTTGAACTTCTTGGTCATAAACTCGATATCATCATCAACAGCATCATCATCTGGTTCATAGTTGTCGATCATAGCATTGAGTTCTAGTGATTTCTTCTCATTTGCCTGATTCTCTTTTCTAATCTGCAACTTTACTTCATAGGACATTAGGTTACCAATTATATCTTCTATTTTCATAGTACTAATATCATTGGCTTCTTCGATTGCCAGAGTCTTCTGATCCCATTCACTAGGAAGTGAATTCAAGATCTTTCTGACTTGGTCTTCTTCAGTAATTTTCTTTCCTAATGATATTAGGGCATGTACTATATCTTAAAACCTAGAATACATATCATAAATAGACTCATTTGGTTTCATTTGAAAGGGTTGAAACAGGTTAGTTAGCATATATATCTTTGTTTGTTTTACTTTACTGGTGCCTTCATGTATGACTTGCAGTGTTCTCCAAATTTCATATGTAGAATTACAAATAGACACTCGATTAAATTCATTTCTATCTAAGGAGCAAAATAAAATGTTCATGGCCTTAGAGTTATTAAGTGCTTGTGTCTTTTGGTCTAGTGTCCATTTTGAATATTCAGTTTGAGGCTCTATGTACTCTATTTGGGTAGTGTTCCAAATATCCAAACCATTAGACTGCAAATAACATTTCGTCCTACAAGCCCAATATGCATAACTACTGCCATCAAATAGAGGGGGTCTATTGGTAGATTGCCCTTCTACAAAAATGTTAAAAAATGTGTTACTAGTGTCATTAGCCATTTATACTTTTCAAAAACCAAGTTATGAATTTTTGAAAACCTGGCTCTGATACCAATTGTTAGAAACTGGAGTGTCTACAACACAATGTTGGATAAGAAGGCTATTCTGACACTAGAAGTGGTGAAATGTGTATTAACTACTTACTTATGAATATAAAGAAGTAATCAAAGAATAAGTAAGTAATACAAGTAAAATGCAGTAATGTAAATAACACCCGGATTTTTATACTGGTTCGGATTAACCAATCCTACATCCAGTCCTGCACTCTATCGTGCAGAATTCCACTATAACCGCTTGCTTTCCACGGGTGGCAAGAACACCTTTACAATCTTGGTTTCACGGGCTACAAGACACACCCTCTTGATTTCCAAGGCTACAAGAACACCTTCTCCTTATCACCAATAACAAACTATGGCAAGTAGTCGTATCTTTAATACAGATTCTTGCAGATTCGGTACAATGATCCTATAGACGTCCAATGGCAATATATCTTTGAATTCTTTGAGGAATAGGATGAAATCAGAGAGATAATGATGTGAATTAAAGTACAACTCTCTGATATTGTGTGGCTTGCAAATCAGTGAAGAATTTGAGTGAAATAGTATCGATTGGCAAGGAGATTTGAAGAGTATGCAATGGAATTCTTTTGCAAATGTTTGGAGAAGAAGGAGTAAGAGAAATAAGAATTACTGATGTTAAATTCGTTTTCAGAGGCCTTTATATAGTGGTTGAAGAGACATGTCTTTTGGTGAAGATGTGGAGGGAAATGTCTCTTCATTTGAAATTTGAAATTCTGAAAAACGGCTAGCATGTCGACATCCCCCTACCTAGTATGTCGACATGGGTATGTTTCAAAATGAACAGCAACACTAATAAGTGTTGTGAATTTTCAGCATTTCAAATTACCTTATATTTATGATTTTTTTGATTAGGTTGAGGTCAATGGTTGATGATCTTCAAGAATGATTGCCAAGAGATCTTTAACAAGATATTCTAAGATTCAACCAACTCCTCATAACTTCAAACACCTTTATCCTTAAACATTCTTCTCTAAATTGGTTTTGTTCTTCAATTGCTCTGATTAACCTTCTTCTATACTGTATTCTTGATTATCTCCGTAAATGTCTCCATAATATATCTGATATGACTGCATAACTCGGAGATACGTTAGTAGTAATATTTATGTGGTTGTTATCATCAAAATCAATACCTAGCGTATTAACAAAAGCATATTCACTCTTGTGTATTATAACAAATATGTCTGTAGTTCTATTATTTTTTGCAACGAGTAGTTGCAGCATTGATTCCAAAGGCGCAAACTGATTATGGCTAATGGATAGATAGATTTCAGACACATTTTCTGACCTACGTTTCGAACCTTGTAGGTTTATCGCATTTCTCTTTTTTTTTATGTTTGTTGATTTTTGTGTTGTAGTCATGTCTAAAATAAGGTATTTTTGACCTCTTTTCGCATTTACTATCTTAATCTGTATTCATTTTAAAGGCATAATAAAGAGACTTCACTCTACCATTGGATATAGAGGGTTTCAATGGGTATAGTCATTGAATTTGAATGAAATTTTCAATAGTTGGCTGCCATGCATAGTGTAAAAAGAAAAATCCAATGGGATCTGAACGAATTATGAGGTTGACAAAAATTTCAGTCAATATTTTGACAATAGATTCAGAGCCCTCCTAAAAGCTCTCAGTTTTCTTTTCTACAAATTCCTCTCACGTTTATGTCGTGTTAAACAATGTTGAAAATGAAGCTGACAACTCCAATGGTCACACATGTTGGAACTGGACTAGCCCGCGGCGGAAGTTATGGGTGAATTTCAAAATTTTTACTCTATTAGATCTTTTATTGGGCCTATGAAGTCTAACCGAATTAGAACATTTCTAAATTTCATTTAAATAAAATCATTTATTTTTTTTAAATTCAAATATATTAAGATATGAAATTAATTTTATTTGATTTAGTTTATACATAAATATATCATATACATATATGTGTGAGTACATGTGTAACATAATAATCCATGAAAGGTATAATATGCCCATATGTGGATGTTGGGATTTACATCGCAACAGATGTGTTAGCTGATTTTGTATGTCATGTATGTTATCTAAATATGTGCATGTATATGTGTTACAATACACGCGCACACGCACACATAGGTATGTATAAATACATTACATATAATATATGAACATAAAACATTTTTATATAGATAAATATATAAATATAGAAAGAGGGAGAATAATTATTAAAAATTATTTATAATTCAAAATTAACTTAGTTTTGCAAACATAATAATTTTAGTATTTTAATTTGTATATATTATGAATAAAATAATATTTTCATCCATAAATAATTAACATAAAATAATCTATTGATGAAAATTCAATTTTTACAATTTTAAAAAATCTAGGGTCATAAAATAGAGCTTAGGAAAAATCTGGAAAATTTTCAAAGTTGAATTATTGTTTTTATAAACAAGTACATTGATTTCGGCAATAATTATTTAATAGAAAATAATATATAATTAAAAATTCAAATTTTAGAATTTTACAAATTATAGGATCATTAATGAAAGGTTATGAAAAAATTTGAAGAATTTTCAATTAAATTATTATTTTTAATAAATCAAAAAACAGTTTTTTCAAAATAATATTAATTATTAAAAATTAAAAAATTTATTGAAAAATTCCTAAATTTTTTCGATATGTTTCAGAAATGATATAATATATTTTTTAAACATAAAATTGAATTTTAATGTAATAATTATTTTATATATAATAAACAATTCAAAAATTCATAAAATGTTAATTTCAAAATATGAATATATGTATGATAATTAATTTTGGAATTTGTAAATTCATATTATATATAAATAAGTGTACTAAATTTTTTAAATCATATATATATCTTATATATGCATATATGCTATTATGAAAGAGAAATGTACACTAATATATATATATATACATATATGTGAATTTATTAATAAATACATATAAAATAATTATTAATGGCAAAAATTGATTCTGTACAGTAAACAACATTTATCTATACATAAATTAAATAGAATAATAAACAAATTATGCACATAACCAAACTGATTTGTGACAACCATATCTACTTACAAAATCTCACCTAACTAAACATATAGTAGCAATATATTTAAACAGATATGAAATTGCTTATTATAGGATCATAGAATATAATTTAACTACTGTAATATGAATTAAAATTACCAAATTAATGATGCCTTTGAATCCACGTTGAAGCAATGACTTCCCTTCCTTTTACTGTTCTTGATTCATCGGATTGCAAGTCTGGAATCATCGACCTCTAACTATTGAATAGTATTAATTTAATTCGAAATATATTTGAGAATTTTGAAGTGGATTAAGAGCTATGTTTTAACCAGCAATGTAGAAGGTAATGGCGGCCAAAAAGGTTAGTTATTGTTTATATATATATATATATATATATATATATATATATATATATAGAGTGTTGTATTAGAGAGAAACGAGGAAAACCTTTTTACCCATTCTCACTTTATCTCAACCCATTCTCTCCAAGCCAATTCCCTATGTTTTAGTCACCCTTAGACCTTCCCGAAAATGAAATTTTGCAGCCCTAATGATTGGCCTTAAACCCATCTAAGCCCAAGCTAAAATACTATGCAATTAAATCTAATTTAATCGCTTGTCTATATTGTATATCGATCGATATATTTATAACTGTTATAAATATATATAACATTATTTATTTCTCAAGTCATATTCAAATTTTATGATTAATATTTCATAAATATTAATTAATTTAATTAATTTATAACAATTATAAACTAATTAAATTGTTCGGTCTTAAGGGAATTCATCATTTTGGCTGTGTAACTCTTCGGTGTAAATTTGGTCAGCGATTAACATCAAACTATTCTAATGTTAACGTTCACATGTCACTTAGCATGTGGTGTGACATTATGGACAAATTTATCGCTTACTCATTTTCGGTAAAATCCAATTTTAGTTCAATAAGCGTTACCCAGTTGTGACATTAGTTTACAACAATTCTCTTCGTCAAAACTATATCACTTTGGACTTGTGGAATTTGGTAATGGTCAAAATTCCAACCTCATCCACATTTAACTTAATTATTTATATACGAAGTCCTTGGTTCAATAATGACAATTATTATTAACCGAATACTCTGGCCAGAGACTTTGACTTTGAGTTGACTGTGATACTAACCGCATATAACTGAGGAGAGAATCCTCTCTTGAATAGTGCTTCACTTCCAATACTTCCACTCGACCCAACCATAGTCACTTGATGGACGCCATGCCATGATTTGGCTATAATCAAAGCGGAGCTTTGATATTAAAGATCCACAGTATTCTCAAGTTGAGAGAACTGTGTAAATCAGTTACATCGATATTTTCTGTTTGACCTTAGTTATATTAACAAACAGAATACTATCGAGTGAGTCGTTCCATAGTTATCCAATAACCATTAGTACGTAACCTCTAGGTGCACCCAGCAATCATGAGTAATACACTGCCCAACATTTGGAGAGCGTTATGTACTCCAGTCTCAACGGATACATCAATATCCAGTCTCGATGCATCTTGACTAGGAACATTTAAAATGGTATATTTGTTTCGTTGTGATAAATTACTCATGGTTACAACACTTTGTAACTACTATCACAAAATATACCATTTATGGGTTTTTCAATTAAATATACTTTTAGTTAAGTTAATTAATTAATATAATCATATTATATCAAGTATATAATAGGAAGAAAATACCTTTTATTTCGAAAAAGATTGGTCAACGAGTTGGATATATGTAACAAATTACATAATTGCCCCTAGGGCATACCCCTAACTCTATCAATATCCCACTTGCACTTGGGGTCAATTATGGAATCTAATTCCAACTTCTCCAATCAGTTTTCTCAAAACCAATTAGGTCAGTCCCTTAGTGAAAGTGTATGCTATTATGTTTTAATTATCTACTTTGTCGATTAACTCTCTCTAACACTGATAAACTGCCTTTATGATGTGGAATGATTCGAAGTATGTCTTTCGACTTCTAGTGAGCTTTAAGTTCTATCATGACCAATTTCATGACATTGTTATCTTATAACAATATTATGGGATTCTCCACATTTGGAATCATCTTTGGCTCAATTATAAATTTATGCATTTATATCTATATACATTGGTTTATTGTAGCGCTATTCAAGTTAATGTTCTCAACATTTCATTGTATCGACCACAATCACTTTTATTTTGAAACATTTTCAAATTAAAGATTTTAACTTGAATTTTATCATTGACATGTTATACTCAATATCACTTATAAAAAGTTTATGTCCAAATGTTCCATCATAACGAGTTTGTTGTTTCTATAAACAATTTTCTAGTACTTCATAAGTACATGAGAACACCTCAAACAACCATTTAGTGACATCAATTTGGATTTTATATTTGCTCCATGTATCAAATACATAAACAAAACAAAATATCATACGCAACATAACCTGCATGATAATTCCTATTGCTATTGCATAAGGAATCCAACTCACATGTTCTCCTTTTAATAGGGTGCTCTTGTATATCGTTTTGGGACAATCCCTATATCTTTTATACTCACCATAAAATACATCATTTACAATCCAAAATTGAGTATTACAACAACTAAAGTTGATTTTAATACAATCATATTGTTAAAATCAACAACGTGTTGTTTACTTATAGTTTAAAATATTAATGTACCTTTAACGTTCTTTCTTATGAACACATGCTTCCTCTGCACTTTGATTGAAAATCAAACTATTTGATATTTCTATCAAAATACTTATTCAATCATGATGCTTATAAAATGATACATTCGTATCATTTCTTGGATCATATCCAAAGACTCACAAACCCAATATCGCTCCCACTAACATCGAGGCATTTTTGATTAATATGTGTAAACGGCTTACTCTAAATCATTGTGACGACCCGGAATTTTTGAGCATTTAAAATTGGAATATTTAATTAATTTTAAATATTCAGAGGTTAATTATAAACTTAAATTTCAAATATCGATGTTTATTGAGTAATTTAATAATTAAATTAAATTTATATTGAAGTTGGATAAAATAGTAAATCTGGTATTCTAAGCTAATTTAAAATATTTTGGAAAATCGGAAAATTCATATTAATGATGCTGAAGACAATAGAACTTTTAAAACTGAAATTTAAAAATGTTTTGTTCAGTTTTGTAAATATATTGTTTAAATTGAATTTAAAAATAGCCTTCCGAGGCACAGTCTCGGAATTCGACGAAACTAGTTCCATTGGGTCCGTAATATTGTATTATTACCGGATTTCAAATTTCGTATCGATTGGAGTTGTGGTGTGAGTGTACGATGAATAAACGTGAGGAAATTTATATCGAAAATTAAAATAAATAAATAATAATCATCATCTGCAACCCTAACTTAAAGTAGGCCGAACTATTATCTGAGATAAGCCACCCTATACTCTGGAAACATCGCGTCTTGTCTCCTCTTGTCTCCCTTCAATTTCGTTTAATATCTCACGCAACCTTCCTGTGAAAGAAAACAACTCGTTTCTTCTTCCCTTCATTTTAATCGCATAGCAGAGCTTTTAATTTGTCCCAAATCCATCGTTCAAAGAGAAAGAATATATAATGGTCGTGCACTTCCTATTCAATCGAAAACGAATTCGTCTTCCTCTGAGAAAAATTTAAGTGTCGCGAAATCAATTCGAAGCAGCCAAATAAATTCGAATCGATCGCATTCTTCCCCATTTTCGAAATCAAATCTGGAGAACAAAAGGAGGGCGATAGATCGAACTCGAGCAGCTCGAGTTTGAATTCGCAAGCGTCAGCAGAACGAGGCGAGGGCGGAGGCATGTCGCGAGTAGGGATTCGCGTTCGAGTTAGGGTCGTCTACACTCGAGTGCCTTGCTTTGTCGACTAGGTACTGACGAATCGAAGAGGGTATGTGGGCAGTAATCGAAGCTGGGAGGCTCGTCGAGCGATTTGGCGGCGAAGTTTTCGCGAGGCCGTAGAAGGTATCGACGTGGGTAGGGGTGTCGGTGATGACTTTCTGGGTAGCTCGTTGTTGACTTTGGCAGTGAGGTATTAATCTACTGCATTTTATTTATTCTCCATCTTCAAATTAAATTTAATAAGTACTTATATATAGATGAAAGAAATCTTGATCTGCAGTTCTCTTTTTTTTTTTACTGAATCTCGTTTTTATATATACAGATTTGAAGGAAATGTTTATACAGTAAATTTTAGGGTTCAAGTTAGTTTTAAAAGAAAATAAATATATATATACGTTTTAAATTTACTAGCTATTTTAAATTATGTATATATTGTGACTGATTTGTTTAATAAGTATATTTCATTATTTTAAAAGGTAAAAATATTTTATTTAAACGGGAAATCATTTGTTTAAAATTAAACTTTTAGTTAAATGAATTTAGTAAAAGGAAAATTTTGTCCAAAATAAATTCACTGGGGAATTTACACTTATCAAGTGAAATTTGATTTATTCGAATTTATTTCGAATATTTATAAAATTTTATAATTGTTTGGCAAGGTTTAAAATCACGAAGAAAACTAGTCTGGAATGGAAACAGATTGCAAAAATCAACAATAATCAAAGGTGAGTTAATCTCACTCAGTTAAATTATAATTTAAATTTAATTGGTTAAATTTAAATATTGATGGATGATTGAATTGATTGGATTGATATGATATGGTATATAGTAGTATATACCAATATATATATATTGGCATATGTATATATTGGAGTTGTTGATATTCCCACATTATATAGTGGATGAGACCCTATGCGCCGCATAATAGCGGATGATATTTTATAAAACCCATATACCGCGATATTCCACCTTGAAGTGGAATTGGTATTGTGCTAACGTCTGTGGATGCAGGGAAACAGGTTGGAGGGATCCAACTGGATTCCTCAAATATTTAATTTTGTTTAAATATTCTATGATATGATTTTTGATGTCCTGTGATGATTTATATTGGATAATCTGGCTGGATTGAATTTCCCAGTATAATGAGTTATCAAAAGCAATTGAATTGAATTTTGGGAAGAAATAAAAGAGTAAAATTTAAATTAAATAATTCTAGTAAATTCGAATAAATTAAATAAGGAATTGTAAAAGAAATAAAGAAATTTCCTAATTCGAACAAATATGGGAAAAGAGGATTTTGAATTAAATAGTGAAGAAATAAATCTTTAACTAGAGTGATATTATTTAAAAATATAAAAGGATTGATTTTATTGAAATTTAAAGATTTAATTTAATTAAAATATTAATTGAAGAAGTTTGGAAATCCGAAATTGGTATTTTAGTTAAAAAGGGTTTTAACTCATAATAAGGAAATAAAAGATGGAAGTTAATGTATTTGAAATAATTGAAGTAAATAGGGAAATTTACTTCAAAGTAAAGTAAAATGGAAATCAATTGGAAATTGATTTAAGTGTTTAAAAAACTTGGGTTTTTAAAAGAGAAATGAGATTTTGGAGATATAAACTGGGTTTATAAAGTAAAATAAAATATCAGTGGATATTTGAGAATATAAATTCAAGATGGGAATTTATAAAAGGATATGGATTGGTTTAAAAATAAATGTTGGTTTATTTTTAAAAGATGGAAATGAGAAGTGTATTTCTCTGGATTGCCAAGTACGTTTTTCCAAGGAAATTTTAAATACAAGTTAAAAGTTTAATATGTTTTAAAAAAAAAGCATATTTTAGAAGATTGATTATTTCTAAATGTTAAAGTCTAAAGTAAGTATTTTCAAAAATCTATTATTGTAGTAATTATATAAAAGTGATTTGGTATTATGTTTTAAAGAGGAAGTTAGCTTATATTTATAAAGTGGTTTTATTTTAAATATTCTTAAAATATATATTTTGATAAAGTATTAAAGTAATTTTAAAATTTCAATGTTATAAAGTATATTTAAATAAAGTGTTTAAATTATTTTAAAATTAAAAGTATTTTGTACTTGGTGATTCAGTGAAAATAAATATTTGGAAATGTATTCCGTAAGCGGAAACTGTTTGAAATTGTTTTCAAAAGGAGTTTGAAAATAGAAATATATCTTGGAAAGATATTTGGGCAAATAAATAATGTGGAAAATTATTTATGGTGTGATGGTTGCTTGTGGATGTTAATTGATAGTTAAATAACCGACTATCAATATTGGCCAAATGCGCTGATCGTTTCGAAGAGACCGGGATCGGGTTTGCTTCATTACAGCATTATAGGGGGTTCTCGCTTCGCGGTTTGGTGGCGAACGGGAGACTCTTACCCCTACATGTCCCTTTTGGGTAGGAAGGCCCTGGGTTGGTTGCGAGTCGAGAGGCTGGCCGTAAAAGCAAATTCGAGGTATCACTGTATGCCACGGTGGGTCTGGGATGGTTGCAAAGCCTACCGGTCGCCACTGCCCCGGGCTGTTACAGTGGTATCAGAGCTTAGGCTAGCGACAACCTTGGCTCTGGTGGGAATTTTGAGAGTATTAATAGATATGAGCGCGTATTTGTTAGTGAATATAAAATTGTTTTATATTGTGTTGATTGGTTTATTGAGTAGTTTATGGATTCTGGTCGATGTGTGGGACGCCACAACATTGATAGGGATCTCTAAACGCTTGTATAGAACAATTCGACACAGTATTGTTTTAAAGTAGGGTAAATGAAATAATTTTACCCAAATTATTTTTGTATAAAAAGAAACGTTTTGTAAACTATTCTAGTTAATATATATGGTTGTTTGGATGTTAGAAGTGATAATATGGAATTATTATCATTAATATCATTAATATATGGAAACTTAACTAGAAATTGAAATTTATAACCAAAGCAAAGAATAAAATTTTATAATAAAATAAAATTTGAGATATAGATTACAAATGAAATTTATAAAATTGAAATAAACTTCATATACAAATGAGATTTGTACTTTAAAATAGAATTCCAGAGAAATGTGGAAAATAAATCGAAATGGATTTTAAGTTTGGAATTTTGGGAAAGGTTTGAAATTTCTTGAGATTTGAAAATAGTTTTCAAAGAGTTTGAGGAAATAATAAGTGGTATTATTTCAGGAATATTTTGAGTCGAGTTTGGAATCTGGAAAGATTTGAAATTTAAAAATATTTGAAATGATTTAAAGTGATAAAAGCACTAAACTCTCTTTGGTCGCTGGAAAATAATTCCGATGATGATCGCGACATCATCGGTGTTCATTTTCGAGTTTCCAAAGAGAAATTGCTACCGAATTGTTTCAAATTGAAATTGTTGCGAACTGGGTTTGATTTAAGAATTCAAAAAGATAATGGAATTTACCAAAGGAGTTTGGATATAGTTGATTTCAAAAAGGGATTTTGAAATTTTGAAAATTTGTGTATACTCTGGAATCATTTTTTGGAATATTTATAGAATAATAATAATGAAAAATATATACTTGACTAAAATTTAATGTATAATCTGGAGTAAAGGGTAAAATGTGAATGGGAAAAAGTAGTCAAGATGGACTAAAAATAATTAATGTTTGGAAATAAAATTTATTGGTTAAATAATGAATTGGTGAATGAATAAATGGATCAACTATTGTACTTATAAAGTGAAGTTGATATTAATAAGAAGAAATTGGGAAATTGTAATCCGGGAATTAAAATTTAACTTAAGTAAATGAAAGTGAAGAAGATATATTTGAATTTAACTTGAAATAAGTTATATAAACTGAAATCGAAATTTGAATTAAATATTGGATTGAATTGAATCAAAAGTCAGTTGTGTCATGAATGTTGTTAAGTGGAATTAAATCTTTGCTTAGCAAAATCCAAAATGGGGTGTAGCTAGGTTTAATTGGAAGCAAGCTAAAATAAATTGGATTGAAATAAATTCAGCTGGGTATAGATAATATTGAATGGAATAAAATTCTACTCAAACAAATAAATAACTTAAGTAAGTTGTGTGACGGTTATTTGATATATTGGTGGCTGAGTTTAATGAAATGGTTTGGAATCAAACTCTTTGGATAGGGAAGAAATACAATGAAAGTTGTGAATAAATTTAAAATGGAATAGGTTAAATGTAAATTTAGTTGGATTTAACCTAAATGGTTCTAAAGCTGAAGTAATCCTTTATTCACATTGATATGGTCGAATTGTATTAGAAAATGGATCGTTTGAGGCAAAACTAGGTTAAATAAAATTCTATGAATTGATAGAAAGGAAGTAAATTGATTTTGGAATCAATTGTAGTAAATGTGAGTTAATATAAGCAGTATAATTGATTTTTAAATCAATCGTAATAAATACGTATTCATTTGGATTAAAATGAATAGAATGTAAGTAATGAAGTGTAAACCATTTAAATGGAAGCATTTAATTTGTGTTGGGCCTAATAAATTCACTTATGGAAGTGTTTAGTGAATATTGCTTATGTTGTATGTGTTAGCTAATGAAATTAATTGAAATGATAATAAACTTTGGATATGTGGCACTTACATGTTGTAATTGAGTTAGTACAGGTTCAGGGAAGCCGGTTGGCTGAATCTGATGGCACAACATGCTGAAATAAATAACTGCTTGCTTTAAAATGCTAAATAAGGTACGCTTATGCAAAAAAATTCAAAAATAGGAAATATGAACTGCATATATTGATATATATTGTGATTTCCGGCCTGAGGCCGATGTATATATATATTTGTGCATCCTGCGATATCGCAGAAGTCCCTCCGTACAAGGGAGACTCTGCCAAAATTTTCCGTAAAAATTGGGAGTTAGAAAATTTTTGAAAATTTTTGGAAATTTTCACTAACAACAAATGAATTAAAATTTGTTAAACAAATAAGGTTGAAACTGAGTATTGAAATCTATTTAAAATGTGAAAGTAAAGTAAGTGAAATCGAAGGAACTAACGAAAGTAAAGCTTGCAAACAAACTTTTAATTGAGATTTAAATTAATTAGTAAGTGCAACTAATTCAATATTCAAAGTGGAAGATAAATTGAATTCAAGTGGAAATTTAAACGCAAAAGTGAATAGAAAAGGATATGAACTTCAATAATGAAGTGAAAGTAAGTATAAGCAGTATGTAAAATATTTATATTGAACTTAAGAAGTATGGTGAGATTCTTAAGTAATTTGATTTTGAGGAAGATTATTCTAGAATAATCATTGAATGACGATTAAAATTTGAAGTTGTGAATAAGGAGATAACAATCAAAAAGGGAATGTGAATAAAAGAGAATTGATATAATTGGTAATCAATTGGAATTTATACGTAAGATGTACGTATATTATTTTATTCGCATAGCTATTTGGTCCAGATGTCGAACACAGAATTTCGAGATAGTTTTATCGATCCGAATTAGGATTTTTCACTCGATTTTCAACGGCGAGCCTGGATATGGATTGTTGATTGATTCTGGAAATTCTCTATCATAGTTTGTGACTATGCAAGAAGAATGACGGTTTCTGATCAAGAAACCAGATCTGAGTCCGCACTAGGAAGTCGGGTGGACGATACTAGTTCGGAAGTGAAATTGTGTGATCGAGTGAGCGATCGAATGTGATATTGCGTACGGATGATATATGTGCATCGTACGGGCTTAAGTAAAGCAAATATTGAAAATTTGTAAAGGAAAGTATAAAATGACTTTGGAATTGTGATTGAATATTATTGCTTAGTAGGATATACAGGTGTATAAAAGCAATGGATAAATTGGGATTTTTGATTTTAGAAGATAAATTTAATGGCCCGACAAAAGGTATGTATTTGAATTTCTATATGAAATTTGATTGGGTTTTTGATCCAGCCACTTGGCTTTTTGTTTTCTTTTTGAGATTGGGAGGCCGTAGAGCCATTTTGTAGTTGTACCGAGCTAGCCGCGCAAAGGAGACGCTGGCGAAATTTTTCAGAAATTTAGGGAGTTAGAATAATTTTGAGAAAATTTTGATAATTCAAAATTTGAATTCAAATTTAAATTTGAATGGATAAGTAGGTGGTATGGTTAAACTTATGGATAGGTTTGGGAATGTTAGAAAGAGGGATAGTGTGTCTTTATTTTAAAAAAAAAAATTGTTATGGAAAGTTGTTAAAACTATTTGGATTGGGGAAAATAGAACGGGCATCGAATCATTTCTCTTAACTAGTAATTTCGGGGACGAAATTCTTTTAAGGGGGGAGGAATGTGACGACCCGGAATTTTTGAGCATTTAAAATTGGAATATTTAATTAATTTTAAATATTCAGAGGTTAATTATAAACTTAAATTTCAAATATCGATGTTTATTGAGTAATTTAATAATTAAATTAAATTTATATTGAAGTTGGATAAAATAGTAAATCTGGTATTCTAAGCTAATTTAAAATATTTTAGAAAATCGGAAAATTCATATTAATGATGCTGAAGACAATAGAACTTTTAAAACTGAAATTTAAAAATGTTTTGTTCAGTTTTGTAAATATATTGTTTAAATTGAATTTAAAAATAGCCTTCCGAGGCACAGTCTCGGAATTCGACGAAACTAGTTCCATTGGGTCCGTAATATTGTATTATTACCGGATTTCAAATTTCGTATCGATTGGAGTTGTGGTGTGAGTGTACGATGAATAAACGTGAGGAAATTTATATCGAAAATTAAAATAAATAAATAATAATCATCATCTGCAACCCTAACTTAAAGTAGGCCGAACTATTATCTGAGATAAGCCACCCTATACTCTGGAAACATCGCGTCTTGTCTCCTCTTGTCTCCCTTCAATTTCGTTTAATATCTCACGCAACCTTCCTGTGAAAGAAAACAACTCGTTTCTTCTTCCCTTCATTTTAATCGCATAGCAGAGCTTTTAATTTGTCCCAAATCCATCGTTCAAAGAGAAAGAATATATAATGGTCGTGCACTTCCTATTCAATCGAAAACGAATTCGTCTTCCTCTGAGAAAAATTTAAGTGTCGCGAAATCAATTCGAAGCAGCCAAATAAATTCGAATCGATCGCATTCTTCCCCATTTTCGAAATCAAATCTGGAGAACAAAAGGAGGGCGATAGATCGAACTCGAGCAGCTCGAGTTTGAATTCGCAAGCGTCAGCAGAACGAGGCGAGGGCGGAGGCATGTCGCGAGTAGGGATTCGCGTTCGAGTTAGGGTCGTCTACACTCGAGTGCCTTGCTTTGTCGACTAGGTACTGACGAATCGAAGAGGGTATGTGGGCAGTAATCGAAGCTGGGAGGCTCGTCGAGCGATTTGGCGGCGAAGTTTTCGCGAGGCCGTAGAAGGTATCGACGTGGGTAGGGGTGTCGGTGATGACTTTCTGGGTAGCTCGTTGTTGACTTTGGCAGTGAGGTATTAATCTACTGCATTTTATTTATTCTCCATCTTCAAATTAAATTTAATAAGTACTTATATATAGATGAAAGAAATCTTGATCTGCAGTTCTCTTTTTTTTTTACTGAATCTCGTTTTTATATATACAGATTTGAAGGAAATGTTTATACAGTAAATTTTAGGGTTCAAGTTAGTTTTAAAAGAAAATAAATATATATATACGTTTTAAATTTACTAGCTATTTTAAATTATGTATATATTGTGACTGATTTGTTTAATAAGTATATTTCATTATTTTAAAAGGTAAAAATATTTTATTTAAACGGGAAATCATTTGTTTAAAATTAAACTTTTAGTTAAATGAATTTAGTAAAAGGAAAATTTTGTCCAAAATAAATTCACTGGGGAATTTACACTTATCAAGTGAAATTTGATTTATTCGAATTTATTTCGAATATTTATAAAATTTTATAATTGTTTGGCAAGGTTTAAAATCACGAAGAAAACTAGTCTGGAATGGAAACAGATTGCAAAAATCAACAATAATCAAAGGTGAGTTAATCTCACTCAGTTAAATTATAATTTAAATTTAATTGGTTAAATTTAAATATTGATGGATGATTGAATTGATTGGATTGATATGATATGGTATATAGTAGTATATACCAATATATATATATTGGCATATGTATATATTGGAGTTGTTGATATTCCCACATTATATAGTGGATGAGACCCTATGCGCCGCATAATAGCGGATGATATTTTATAAAACCCATATACCGCGATATTCCACCTTGAAGTGGAATTGGTATTGTGCTAACGTCTGTGGATGCAGGGAAACAGGTTGGAGGGATCCAACTGGATTCCTCAAATATTTAATTTTGTTTAAATATTCTGTGATATGATTTTTGATGTCCTGTGATGATTTATATTGGATAATCTGGTTGGATTGAATTTCCCAGTATAATGAGTTATCAAAAGCAATTGAATTGAATTTTGGGAAGAAATAAAAGAGTAAAATTTAAATTAAATAATTCTAGTAAATTCGAATAAATTAAATAAGGAATTGTAAAAGAAATAAAGAAATTTCCTAATTCGAACAAATATGGGAAAAGAGGATTTTGAATTAAATAGTGAAGAAATAAATCTTTAACTAGAGTGATATTATTTAAAAATATAAAAGGATTGATTTTATTGAAATTTAAAGATTTAATTTAATTAAAATATTAATTGAAGAAGTTTGGAAATCCGAAATTGGTATTTTAGTTAAAAAGGGTTTTAACTCATAATAAGGAAATAAAAGATGGAAGTTAATGTATTTGAAATAATTGAAGTAAATAGGGAAATTTACTTCAAAGTAAAGTAAAATGGAAATCAATTGGAAATTGATTTAAGTGTTTAAAAAACTTGGGTTTTTAAAAGAGAAATGAGATTTTGGAGATATAAACTGGGTTTATAAAGTAAAATAAAATATCAGTGGATATTTGAGAATATAAATTCAAGATGGGAATTTATAAAAGGATATGGATTGGTTTAAAAATAAATGTTGGTTTATTTTTAAAAGATGGAAATGAGAAGTGTATTTCTCTGGATTGCCAAGTACGTTTTTCCAAGGAAATTTTAAATACAAGTTAAAAGTTTAATATGTTTTAAAAAAAAAAGCATATTTTAGAAGATTGATTATTTCTAAATGTTAAAGTCTAAAGTAAGTATTTTCAAAAATCTATTATTGTAGTAATTATATAAAAGTGATTTGGTATTATGTTTTAAAGAGGAAGTTAGCTTATATTTATAAAGTGGTTTTATTTTAAATATTCTTAAAATATATATTTTGATAAAGTATTAAAGTAATTTTAAAATTTCAATGTTATAAAGTATATTTAAATAAAGTGTTTAAATTATTTTAAAATTAAAAGTATTTTGTACTTGGTGATTCAGTGAAAATAAATATTTGGAAATGTATTCCGTAAGCGGAAACTGTTTGAAATTGTTTTCAAAAGGAGTTTGAAAATAGAAATATATCTTGGAAAGATATTTGGGCAAATAAATAATGTGGAAAATTATTTATGGTGTGATGGTTGCTTGTGGATGTTAATTGATAGTTAAATAACCGACTATCAATATTGGCCAAATGCGCTGATCGTTTCGAAGAGACCGGGATCGGGTTTCCGTATACCGGGATTCTAGGTCTGGAGACTCGAATACCACTTCGATCCGGTTTGTACGTTTCGTGGAAATGATTTCAGAGTCGAAGATGGAGCAGTGAAGTGCAAGGGCTAGTCGCTACTAATCCTGAGGATATTTCCAAAATGGATGTAGTAGGAATAGTGCCTTCGGTTTCGTTCGGACCCGGGACGGACTTATATGGACGAATGCTTTCGTGACATCGTCAGGTGGACGATGGGCATTCTAAGGGATATGTGCTATAAAGGTATCGTTTAGCCTCGAGCCTCATCAACCGGGAATGACTGAAAATCAGGGGTTATGCAGCAAGGCTTCGTGGGTAGCCCCCACTTGAGAGTAAAGTCATCCCTGTCTAGATGTCCCTTTTATTTCGGCTTAGTGTTGCGGTTGCTGATCCCAACCGTGGGGTGATTTTATTTGGAATTATCCAGTAAGGGATGATTCCGGCCTTGTGTTGCAGGGGAGCGGGCGTACTCCTCGGTACTGTGATCTAGGCCACGTACTGTGACAGGTGGTACCCCAGTGCCTAGTCATTCGTTGGAAATCCATTCTTCCTACGTGCCTTGTACGAGTTTTGTTTGTATTACCCACTTTGTGGCTAGTATGCCGGAATTTAATAGATGTAACAATTTCGGCTATTTTAATAAGTATTTGTGAATAGACACTATTATAATATCAGAGGATTTTTATAAAAAGTGTTTTAGCTATCGTAAGGTAAAAACCCGACATGTTTATTTGTGGCGTGGTCTTACGAGATGCTTTTGTTTTCAAAGGATTTTGAAATTTTAATAATCCAGTTGAGTGTGATTTTCTCACGCTGGTATTCCAGACTGACTCGGGTATTGTTTTTATATGATGCTCGGGTCAGACCGAGTATTATAGGTTACATGATATGATGCTGTGGATCTCAGGAGATGAGCTGGATGGCGAGACGTATCTCCCGTACTTGTTTATATATATATATATTCCGCTGTGTTGATTGTTGTACTCTGTTGTATTGAGGACATGATATGGTTATTGTCCAGTTGTATGTTATGTGTTCTCTGGTGTATACTCTGATGCTATATTATATAAAACTGATATAGATTTGATTTGTGTAAAGATCTGTTAATATATATTATATTTTATTCCGCTGCGATGGTTAGATTCTGATTTTGTTTTCTATTTTTCTTCTTCTACCTCTTCTTCTTTTTAGCACAAATGGTCCGGTTTTTCGTGTTTGAAAAACCCGGGCTGTTACAATCATTATTTAGAATTTTTTTTCAATAAGTACCAAACGCTAAGTCTTATCGAGCGATAATTTTGTGAGTAAATCTGAATTAACTTGAGCATGTTGAATACCAAATTTGTTATCACTGCACAAAAAAGTACTTTTGGTGGCGCACAAAAAACGCAACCATAACTTATGGTGGCATTTTAGAGAACGCCGCCATACGACATGCAACTAAAAAACCAATATTTTTGGTTGCGTTTTTGTAAACGCCGTTATAATGTGCCTTATTGCGGCGGCAAAAAAACGCCACCGTAAATCTTTTTTTGTAGCATGTTGAAACGCCACCAAAAGTGATGTTTGGGTTACAACTTAAACCCAAACCTTATAGCTGCGTTTATTATATGCCACAATATATATTTCGCCGCAACAATATTTTTTTTCGTTGCATTTTTTTCTGCCACCATATTTTTTGGCAGCGATTTTTTTCAACATATTTTTTCCATAGCATTTTCTAAATGCCACTAAATAGACGTTGTTATAGATTGATCATTTTAAAGGCTGTACATTACCATACATAGATACAGAAGTAGTACATAATCGTACATAGTCACACAACTAGTACATAAATACAGTAGTTTCAAGACAAAAGTTAACATAAAATCCATGCGTAGAGAAGTTTATACAACTGAAATACCAGAAACAAAATGAAATAAACAATTGAACTACCGTAAAATCCATACGTAGATGACTAGCTAAGCAAATACCATAAACAACTAGCTAAGCAAATACCATAAGCAACTGATAATTTCTTTGGAGAAGTTCATCCACCCGTAGACAAGTAATAATCAACAATGAGGATCTAAAACTTGAATATTGGAATAAAAAAGGTATAACCATAATTTCTAGTGTTCTTAGCTACCCTATTAGAAATGTACAACATGAATTTAGTTTTATATATACATATAAGAGCAAATTTGCTGAAATGAGTATATATATAATTTATACAACACGGACCTAGAATTTGTGTATGAGTGTGTGTGTCTAAATAAGAGACCAACTAATACTTAGTAGAACTTGATTCCCTAATGACATTTGCTGCAATGCATATTCTTTTTCTATAAAAACATTTATTAAAGTGAATATTAGGCTCAGGTCCCTAGTAAGTTTCAAAATACACAAAAACCCCAGTAAAAAAAAGTGTGTAAATTAGGTCCCTAGAATTAAGTTACTAAGTAATTGCATAAGTTATGCAATTTTTTTGGTGAATAATTGCGGAATTTTCCGCAACTTTTTGAAAAAATTGCGTAAATTTCCGCAATTTTTTGGGTGAATAATTGCGGAATTTTCCGCAATTTTTTAAAAAAATTGCGTAAATTTCCGCAATTTTTTGGATGAATAATTGCGGAATTTTCCGCAAATTTTTGATATAATTGCATAAATGTCTGCAATTATTCACTGAATAATTGCATAAGTGTATGTCATTATTCAGTAACTTAATTCTAGGGACCTAATTTACAAACTTTATTTTACTGGGGTTTTTGTGTATTTTGAAACTTATTAGGGACATGTGCCAAACTGTCCCTTTATTAAAAGCAATTTCAATGTTAAGGTCATCACATATTTAATTGAGATCCAAAATCATAGTTAGAAAATATCAAACTATCAAGCATCAGCATAAAATTAAATGTTGAATCCCACAAATTAGTTAATGTTTTCTAACAGTCTAGTGTCAGGATGTTCGGTGTCTTGCTTCGATTTTTATGTTTTTTTTTAAAAAAGACAACTAGCATGGCTGTTTAGCAACAGTCATACAGTAGCAGCACAAAATAGTAACAATAGTTTACATGCAATTGGTTGCTCCTTCACTCGGTCATAATCACTACAGGAGTCATCTTTGTTATATCAGCTTGGTGGTATATTTTTCTATATTCCTACCCTAAGGTCTGTGCTCTACTATAATTATACACCTCTTCCTTGTTTTATTCAAAATATTTGTATTGTAAATTGTTGACATAAATAAACATATTTGTATATCATGCTTGGAGAAAGTCTCCTCGTGTTCAAAGAAAAGGAAAAATGAGAAGAAGAAGAAAACAACCAAACACTATAGCCAAAACACATTTGTTTAAGTTAACTTCCCAATATGTATAGCTTTCTTTGCAAGTATCAGGTTCACACTACATAGGTCTCATTTTTAAACTTTTCCTATTTCATTGAAATATGGATGAACATTTCTTAATCAAGAAAGCATTCTTGTTTTCATTAATTTCATCCCTAGCTTTGCCTATACATACTTTTAGCAACCTAGCTTGACTTGACTTCATTTTGTGTATATATAAAAGTTATTTGTTGTGCATGTTTTATAAAATATTTATATTTCTTGTACATTCCATTTTACTTTGATTGTCTGTAGCTTAACTTGCCATTTCACTTTACTTGGGTTAGATAATTATCTTAGTGTTGAATTACATAAACTTATATTCTTTATACTTATTTTTAGTGGTAAACACATTCCCAGATTTAAGAAGAGATTTTGTGTAACTATATGTTAAAGGAACTGACACGTTTTTATTTATTTTGAAATAGTAACCTAAACTTTGCACTGATATATATATAAGTTTGGAATGATTTCACTTTTTTAGTAGCTAAAGTGAAAAAGAATTGTCCTTTGGTTTGAAATGACACCAATCATTCTTTTCTATTTAAGTCCCTGCCATGTATGGGCATGGGCACGCATTTCTTTTTTGAGAAAATATTCATACTCTGATTTGTTTATATTTCCTGATGTCTTGAAATATAAGCATGTACCCTTATTTTTCTAATATACATTTTTGTATGTACCTTGACTTTTTTTTAATTCATGCCATGAGGCCGTGAAATTTTTATCACAACCTATGCATATCTTGCTATTGCACACCCATGCTTTTCTTTGTTTTATTTATGGCTGATCTTTACATAACATGCTTGCTTTTCTTAGTTTTATTTGTTGCTTGACCTTAACATGGGTTAATTTCATATACTTTGAAATTGGTTTCCAAATCAATTCAATTATTTTTATAAAATAACTGTACTAAGTAACTATATATATAAGCATTTTGAAAATAAAATCGAATTATGGAATTTGAAATAAGAATTTGAAATTAAGTATTTTATATATATAGGACTTTCAAAATTTTTTTTTTATGAGATACAATTATATTACTTACTTTCAAAACTTAGAATTAATATGCAAATTGCTATACGCCTATTTAAGAATATTTTTTTTTCTTTTTTGTTTTATTTTCAAAGCAGCATGTTTGTACTCAGGCATATGCAACTGGAGAATTTATAGAAAACATCGACACATATGTAATTTATAAAATTCTAAAATAAAAGACAACATGGATACTGTTTGCGCCAAAATTGGTCACAAACCCCAAATGTCATGAAAGCACCAGTGTATGAATACAAATCATCAATATTCAAATACAAATATCAGATCTAAGCAAGCAACAAACAGCAATTCAGAAATAATGAACAGTGACGCACAATTTATAGTGGTTCGGCTATCTCCGGCCTACGTCCACTTCAAGGTTTCTATGATTTTATTGCTCGATACTTGAAGATTACAATTTAATACGTTGTATTACAACTGATTTTCTGAGCTAAGTCTGAATCTAAGGAAGCAGTGGTGATTCTGAATAAATCTGGCAGAGTCTGGGCGCTTTTTAGCTCTTAGAATTGTCCCACCCCTTTTCAGAATGACCAGGGGCTCTATTTATAGGTGTAGGAGGCTGATATTTCGCCTAAACTGAAGGGGGACCAGTTCTGGCATGTGACGGGGCCCACATGCCCGTTTCTGGAAATCCGGGCCCACTTTGGGATCGATTCAAAGCTATGTTCGAATCGATCAAGAAATTGTCCAATCGAGCTGAAATTTGGTGTGAACATTCTTCAACATATGCTCAAGCTGCTGTGAAAATTTCATAGCATTTGGACTTGTAGATCTCGAGTTATGATCGATTCAAGATCGTGTTTCCGGTTGAATCCCTTCGTTCGAATCGATCCCATCGAATCTATAGGATCGAATTGATGGATGGTGCGTGCGTATGGCGATGTGGCGCGCGCGTTTCTCGGGTCAATCCATCTTTTTCTCCGAGTTTACTTGGTCGAATCCATGGTTTTAGCCGCTTCCTCCTAGTTTCGAGGCAATGAGATTCGAAGACATGCTTCTTCGAATCGATCGAATGGATGTTCGTTCGAATCGATCAAAGAAAGCATTGATCGATTCGAAGTTGTCCCAAAAGGGTAGATTCGAAACACTTTAGGGAACGGGGTCGAAGGTCTTCAACGCGAAGGATGCGAAGTGAAGTAGCCTCATCGATTCGAAGTGCTCCGACTTGTTGGATTCGAACGAAGGCAAACCTGATGGATACGAAGAGGAATGACTCCATGGATTCGAAGCACTACAACTGGATGGATACGGAGTGGCTTCAGGTGGATGGATACGAACAAGACCCCTGCCTATGGATTCGAACTAGAGCATAATCCATGGATTCGAGCAAGGGTTATTTTCTCTATCTTGAATTGATCGTAGCTTGAGCATACGAACTCCGATTGACCTAAAATTTGAAACGTAGCTTCTCCTAGCCTTGATCATCATCCCCAATCGATTCCGACCCGATCGGGGCCCAGTCAAATTTTGACGACATCGATCACAACCTTGTCTCTAATCGATTTCCAATCCTGATACCCAACCTTTCTTGTCGATTTGTTTGATATTCTGGCTTTGACCAAAAAGCGGGATAACAGATACGTTCATGACGAAGATTGAGTATGCCTTCAAGTATGTAGATCTCTATGATAATTCAATAACTCAATACCTGCATACATAAAATATTAATTGGTTATCAAACATATTAATTACATTTGCCTAATTTAGACACAAATAATAATCACATTTACCTTAATTACAACATCATTTCTTACACAGCAATCATTGATCTTATGAGCAGACAATGGAAAAACAAACAAGAATGACATGTCCATGTACTCGAAAACAATTCTCATAATCAAACAAAATACTTAAATTACTCAAGTATGCCTTCGCGGTCCTCCTTAACATAACTAACATCTTCAACATCCATATCGGTTACATCGCAATCTTCCACGACATTGAGAGCTTCTTCTTTATAATCATTAAAAAGTAATAGCCAACTTCATGATCAAGTAAACAATATTTCTGCCAACTCAAAATAACTAAGGCAATATTTCAAGTTAATGTTCTGGTATGCTTGTTGACTATGGCAAGATCTGAATTATGGGGTATATTATCACTATTATTATCAACCTACATGTCATTTATATCTTTGCTAGCATCACCTTACATTTTCTTTTTCTTTAATTTTGTTTATATTTGCAAAGATTAAACTTGTAGTTATTTTAATGTCTTGATTAGTTAAACATCAGCCAATATGGTGCATAAGTGCATAGTCCATAGTTTGTTTGGATCTAGTTTTAATTTTAAAGTAAGTACTGAAACTAACAGTACAAATTTATGCAAAGATTATACAACGCGAATTTATGTGTGGTTGAAAAACTAACTATACTATTCACGCTGTCAAAATTAGCCATAAAAATTCATGCCTCCATAAAATACTGAAATAGCTTATTTCATAAACCTACCTGCTACATAATATAATTGTTAAAGAATAAAAACCTACCTTCTACATAACTAACTATACTAATACTATTAATGCTGTCATATAATAGTTCATAGTTAGTTTACATTGGATCCAATTCATGTTGTCAAAATGAAAGTTGTATAACCTTGGTCAATATAATAGGAGTGCTCGAAAAACTACGTGCTACATAAATCTCAATCATAGGCAAACTTATATGTTGCTTTCCCTTGAGAAACCTTGCAGTATTCAAGCCTGGACCATAGGGTCTATGTCCCCACTGGCATTTGATTTACAAAATATTTTCTATGTACTGGTATAATGATTTACAAGTGATTTACTTGCATCCAGTTCATTTGTTATTATTATAATTTCCATGTTATAAGTATTTCAAACATATAATAAATCAATACAATTTTTGTATTTACAACTGATTAACGATTGTGATGTTCTGTATACATGGTACATCTACACCTAGATACACATTGTGATTCTTATTTTGACTAAACTATTCCTTAAAATATTTAGTTGAAATCTCATTGGAACTTTGGATGCAAGTGCATAATTGAAAGAAGAATACTCATGTGCAACAAAATATTACTAATACATTTACTTTTAGAAGTATAAATAAAAATGTAGTCAAAATAATGCATTGAAACAAGGGTTTGAAATATTGACTGAAATAGAATTAGTGCAAGCATTTACTATTATTATTGCAACAAGGGTTTTTTGAAATATTGATTGAAATAGAATTGGTGCAAGCCTTAAATATTTAGGATTTTATAAAACTATTTCTACAAAAATCACCAAAATAATGCATTATAAAATCTGACATCACTGCCTATTTGCAATTCAGCACCTTTAAAACTTATCATATGTTCAATATTTGTAAAACTTGAAACCTTAATGCACACAAGACTGCACATACCAAACTTGTATTTTGAAGTTTGCGCTTACTCAAATCTTATGCACAAATAAAGATATTCTTTTATGAACCCTTATGCACACAAAGCTATGCATATTGAAGTCCAATAAGTTCAAAGTTTTTTTGCCTTTGTCAAAATATCCAAAAATCCTTTAAAACCAACATTCAGCATTGATTACTATGAAACTGTTATGTGTGTATAACATCTTAAGAGCTTTAATTCTAGCGATGCCCTATTTGAAAATAGAAATACTCAAAATCCATATGTATTCAAAACCTAATATACAGTCCTAACAACACCAAGCCATGATAGAGAAATCATTTAGTCAATATTCGTATGAACACAAAATCTTGATGCTTCAAAAACCATATATCTAACCAACGGATCGAAAATTGGGAAAGCATTCACAACTTTTAAACACATCCCTATTTATACAGAAGGTTACATATTTTTTCAAAATCCCGGCATTCAAAACTGTTACACTTGGTTTTTAGCAAACAGTCAAAAGCTTGATACATTTACATTTGTACAAATACACCATATACATTCAGAGCCATATATAAAACTATATTCGTTAAAAATCAGATTCCAGCTCAAGTATATATATGAAGCTGTACACGTTAAGAATCAAAGTATGTGTATATATGTATACATGTTAGGTTCGACGAAGTGGAGGAGATCACCAAAACTTGTGAACAAACTAATGCAAACAAATAGATAAATATTAAAAACATGTGTATATATGAAGCTGCACATGTTAAGAATCAAAGTATGCGAACAAACTAATAAATATTCAAAGCAATAATCCTCTTTACATCGATTACCTCGATTTGTAGATTCGGGCCTTGTGAACAAAGCGGAGGGGAGCAGATTCGACGAAGTGGAGGAGATCCCTATTGACAAAGTGGATGAGAGTTGATGACGAAGTGCGGTGATGGTTCGAGCGAGAGGACGGTTGAATTGAGCGAGAGAGAAATTTTGGTGAAAGAGGGAAAAATGAAATGGTGGAGGGAAAAAGGAGGCAGTGGAGGGAAACAAGAGGAAAAAATGTGACAAGGGTTTAAGAAGCGGCAACCCTAAAGTTAAACCGGAAAAAACTAAAAAAAAAGAAAATATTATATTTGTAGCACTTACACTACAAACGCTACCAATAATTGCAACTAAAGGTAGTTTTTCTTGTAGTGTATGCTAATTTCAGCAATTGAAATTTACGATATTATTCTTATCAACATTGGTTATTCAATTCCAACCACATTAGTCTTTGCAATAAAGACACAATCTTGGCCGATGGATCATATCTCTTTGATTACAACCACCAAAATCATATTTTGATAGCGTACTTGGAATTCTTTCAGATCTGCACATCATACCATATAGAGTCAAAAATCTTAATGGTTTAATTGAACAACCAAGGGTAATGTATATTTTCAACATCAATAAGAAACTCACAGTTTCTCTTCGATGTACGAGAATACTTATTAGACATTTTGTGCTATATGTTCATTTAGGTCGATTAATTTCACTTCATCTCATACAATCAGTTCTGTCTATGGATCAGATCCAATTCCATTTAACTACCAAAAATTTCTCTAAGAAATTCATTCACAATGAAGTTAATATATCTTGAAAAAACAATTGTTTCTTAGTGCAAATAGAATAGGGATTCATAAACGTTTTGTGAACCTTTTTATTTATAAAACTGATTTTAGTTTACAAAAATTATGTTCAAAACATAAATATGTCATTTGATGATGGACCTTTCCAAAAAAACCTTTTGAAGATTCATACAAGATCCCTCATGAACAATTATTATGTAACGACCCCGGATTTTATATATATTTAAGTTGATAATTGTGAATTTGATCGATTAATGAATGCGAGTTTCCCCGAATTCAAATAAATGTTGTGTAAATCATTTAAATTTTAACTATTGTATATATATATATATATATATGAATATATACGTATATGTGATATATGAGTAGATTTGAAATTATATATATATATATATTGAATTTGAGTTTAAAATCTCAAATAAATGGTTTGAGGAAAATAAATATAAGAATATAGACATTTGACACAAATATAATATAATAAATAATTTTGAATTTAGAATTGATGATTTAAAAAATATTTGAGTTTATAAAAATATATTTACTAAATAATAAATAAATATATATAGATAAATACAAGACAATAAATATTAAAGTAAAATTTATAATAATCATTTAAGCTAGAAATAAATATATAAAAAGGGTAAACTATAGAATCCAAAGTAACACATAGATAAAATTTAACAACATATTGAAATAGAGATTTATTTACATTATAAAGTAATAATAAACAAAAATAATAAAAGGGAAAAAATAAAATAAAATAAAAGTTCACTTATAATACAAATAGAATGAAACAAACAAGAAATAATAAAAGAAACATATGACACATTCAAGCAGTATAAACAAAAAAAATATAAGTATGTACATTTGCAAAGGAAGAAAGATAAGATAAGTATGGAACAAATAAAAATAAAAATATATATGAAAGCTTCCAATGCAAGCCACAACAATATCCATTAGCCACCGAAATGAAGAAAAAAGTATATTTTGTACAAGATAATTTAATGTGTGAAACCTTAGTACACTACAATATCATTTCAGCCTAGGAAAATCTCTGATCAAATACAAAGTATCTTGTACTAGATTAAACATAACCCTGTACAAAATAAAGTATCACCTGTAAACTCTTTTCTTTATATCAAGCTTTTCATATCAGTTCGTCCATCAAAAACTAAGAAAAAAATAACTGAAGTAAACACCATATCAAACATAAACAAACTTAAATTTAAACAATAATACAACTCAAACCAGAGAAGTGAATCAAAGAATCAAGAAAAGATTCCAGCTTGCAAATTTCAAAGCTGTTCAACATTATCAAGCTCTGTTCTTTCTTCTTCTGGGAAACAACTGTGAGTAAAACATTTATTTTAATGAAGCTTAATCTATGTTCACATACTAATGCATGTGATAAATAACTGTTGTTATGTTGTGAATATAACTTCATGGATGTATTTTTCCTAGAATATAGTTGGATAACTATGTATATATATGTGAATGTCAGTATATTGATATCTTGCTCTGTCTTGTTTAAACAGACTAAATAGGTTTAAAAATCCTAATCTCCTTCCCCAATCTCTGTTAGGATTTGATCCCTTAATGAAATATGTTAGTCTTAACCAGATTTGATTTCTAAAAATGTTTTTAAGAAAAATTTGTGAGTAGATTTACTGGAAAGGAAAAAAATTACAGAGGAAATCCTTTCAAGTCATAAATTAAAGTATTTCAAACTCAAGTTATGTTTATATGGTCTAATTCGATTTTGAAAAGTATGATTTTTAAAGGTAAAATCCAAATTTTTAAGCTTGAATCCATGGAGAATTTAGGGGTTGATCGGAAATTGGGAAAGTGCCAATTTCTAGCGATCGCGATATTCTGTAGCCTTGGGGCTTTGGCCGGAGTTTGCTTGTTGGTCGATGATCATGGGAAAAATAGTCTGGTACTTTTCTAATCGTCGATGCGAACTTGCGACGACATTTTAGGATTTTAAACCCAGTCTAGGTTGATATCAGAATTGGGGTTAATACGACCTCGACAAGGTGTCGAACTCAATCGCATATGGGGGAAATCGAAGATGGGTTTGTGGTGCATCTCTGGTTGGAAAGGCAGGTGTTCTGGTGAACGATTTGGGTGGCGCGAGTCGATTTGTCTAATGATGATGGGTTCCTGAGTGTGGTCGTGGGCCAGATTTTGTTTCTCTGGTGAATTCAGAGATCTGAGTGATCAAGGGGATCGGTGAGGTTGACAGCAACTTGTTGAGGGCTGGAAGTTTGGTCGGAGCGACGTTGATCGCCAGTGCACATGCACGTGTGCACGTTTCTTGTTTGGGATGTTTTTGGATTTGGGGAAGACGTGGTTTACTCGGGTTGGTCTCGAAGTAGAACATGGACTGACTCGAAGTGGAGTTTGACGGGAGAAACACGGGGTTAGCTCGGGAAATTTTCTGGATTTACTCGGGTTGGGTTTCGCGTACGTGAGTGATAATGTTTATAACAGTTTTAAATTTCTGAAATAAAGTAAGTTTTTAAAATAAAACAAGTTTTCAAGGTAAACATTCTCAAAAGAGAAGCTTGAGTAGTTTTTCAAAAAAAATATAATCAAGTTTTATGAACGAGTTTCAAAATTTAATTATAAGTCGAATGCCTTGAATTAAAATGATTTTGGTTTTGAATAATTATTAGGTTATTTATTTAAATAAACCCCTAAGTGTTTTGAACTTAATTCATCAATGAGGACTCAAGTGGTTTGTATTAATTAATTCCAAGCAATTAAATTTAATAAGATTTAAATGATCCAATTAAGGAAGTGTTTAATTAAGGTGAACGGTTTATCTTCATTTATTTAGTTCTTGGATAATTAAAGATTAATTAAATTAATGTAGGTAATTAAAGATTGATTAGAGGTTAATTAATTTAATATTAATTAATGAAAAAAATTTGATTAATCAAGTGATTAAGCAATGATTAATTCAAGAGTAATGTGATGAATTAATTAAGGTGATTAATTTGAGGTTAGTCAATTTAAGTTAAAGGTAAATTAATTAATGAAAATGATTAGAGATAATTACTTAGTTAATTTATGGTTGAGTTAATTAAGTAATTGAGGTTAATTTAATTCATGTGATTAATTTAATTAATTAAGGTAATTGATTAATTAATTTATATCAACTGATTTGTAATTAATAAATCAGGATTGAATAGTTAATTCATAAGTAATTAATTTAATTGGAAATAAATTGAATTAATTAGGATTAAACAATTAATTAATCCTGCTTATTTGAATGTTTGACCTTACTTATGAATGATTGTATTGTATGAGATACCTTGAATTGATTGTCCTATCTGATTTGTTATGTTTGTTCTGTGGATTGAACTGTGTATAATCTATTCATTTATTTGTGATACATTTGTATACGATCTGTGATCTGTGAATGAAAAGAGAAGCGTTATATTTCATACCGCTTATCAACTATATTTTTGTATTTTAATCTGTGATGATTGAATGATGTTGCACTACTGTGTGAAACCCCTGGACTACACCATACACACACAAATATGGATTTCACGTGGAAATCGGTGAAGTCACAAATGATTTAAATTTAATATTTTTGAAATTGAAATTTTAATTTCAATTGCTTTTGAAAATGAATTTGGGTTAAATGTTAATGCTTTTGAAAATGAATTTGGGTTAAATGTTAAAGCTTTTGAAAAGGTGTTTTCAAAGATAAAGTTATTTTGAATAATTTGGTAAAGTTTTTCAATCTAAATAATTTAATTTGAATTTGAATTCAAAATTTAGAATGGAATTCCATGGTTGGAAATTATGGTTAAAGATGTTATAAATGTGCTTATATGAATTTAAACCATTTTAAAAGTATGGTTTCGAGAATTTGAATTTAACCCAAGGACTTTAACTCGTATATATGAATCAGATTTTCCGAAATGAAAACTGTCTGTTTTCAAATAATAGAAGCTTTCATATAAGGAATGAATTTCCAATTTGTGTCAAAGAATTTCAAGTTTGAATTGAAAAATGGGTTTTCCAAGTTATGAGTGAATTCTTTTTTGAAAACTATGAATTAAATCTTGATTTAATTATTTAATGAGTTAATCTAATTGAAATGGAAATTGATTTGGAAAAACTCAATGAATAGATCCTTGTGAAACTGAGTGAAATTTGTAGGATAAATCTTTTTTTGTAAAAAGATTTAAATGGTAAGGTGTTTAAACCATTTGAAAGAGAAATTTGGATAATAAGTTGTGACTTAATTGAAATCCCAATATCCATACGTTTTTAAAATATTGCGCTCACTATTCGGTTTAGCTGGGAAAGGACCTTTGTGTCATATAACCCATTCCGAATAAGTGATACGTCGTATATGGATAGCAATTGAAGACCGGTGTTGAAGACCGGGTATTTGTGAAAACGATAGGATAACCTATCGATTGTCTCTGCACCGAGTAGCGCCCGGTATAGAGATTTCCTAAGTGATGGGAAGTCTGATCGGGATTGGGAATACCCGGATTGCAAGGGCTTCTTCGGAAGTGCCTTCGGTTCTGTTCGAACCCGGAACAGACTTGTATGGTTACATGTCTGACATTACATTTTGAGATATAAAGCTGATTTCTTTCAAATACATTTCTGTTGGTGGCGGAGAATTTATTCTCTTAGCTTAACACCCTTCTCTGAGACGTACGAGCTCAGAGGTTATGTAGTTGAAGGTTATCAGTGATATACTCCTAATTTGGTAATGTGACATGCTGAGTGCTGCTGTGTGATGATCATTTGTGATCAAAGCGTGGCTTTGTGAAAAAACGTAGCTTTGTGGACGAGACCTCTTTGGACCTCACAACCCGGAAATGGCCAAAACAGGAATGATGCGGCAAGGTTATGAGGGTCGCTCCCTTCAGGGTATGTCATTTCCTTCTGGAAAAGGGTGGTATCAGGTATGGAGCCCTGGTATTTAACCTATGTGGTTGCTCCAATCTCATTTACTCTGTGTGATTGTTGCTTTGTGATCGAGGATCCTCGGATAAAGGTCCCAAAGGACCCGGTGGTGGCATATTCGTGTAGTAGTTACCTAGTGTAAGAGGTAACCCGGCCTTGTGTTGGAAGAGATCCGGTTAGGTTCTCGGGACGTCCATCCAGAGGCGTACCCATTGACAGTGGGAAGTTCCTTAGCCTGACCATTCGTTGGAAATCCAAAGAAACAATACGAGCCTTGTACGATTTTAGTTGTATAACCTGCTATGGAATGTGGCGGTAACCTGCTATTGAACATAGTAGCTACAGTAGGCATAAGTGCGAAATGCCTATGCTGGCTAAGATTAATATTATACTTTTGAAATGTTTTTTGCACTATGCATTAGTAATAATATCAAAAGAGTTTTCTTGCGTAGTAAGCATGTTTGACTATCATAAGGAGAAATCTCCTCCAATTCTGCGTTTGCATTGTGTGTGTGGTGGGAGACCTTATGGTAGTTTCATTTTCCAAAAGCATTGTGGATTTCAATGTTAAAATTCTCTTGTTGTTTGTTTTAAAGATAAACTGTTTTTGTTTACTCATACCAGTCCCATGACTGACTTGGAGTTTATTGTTTCCTTCCTAAACTCTGGGTGCCCACAATTTTCCACACGGGCAGTCTAGAGTTGGGTTTTTCAGATAGTCAGGTTTAGTAGATTATCTGGAGCTAGTTCACTTCATCGAAGTTGATGACTGCACCTGCTTATCTTGGTGCATCGTGTTGGTGGTTCGAGCTGATGTTGGAGTTGTTCGAGTCATTCTCTTTTGTAGATCATTTGGAGTGATCTCTTCCATTGTCGTTATTTCCGTTGTAGCATTATATCATATCTCTGATATTGTTGTATCATCACTACAATAAAAATATCATTTTACAACACTGATTTTGCAACAGTTCACCAAAGTGTTGTAAAAATGGTAGATCTTTCATAACGTTTGGTAAAAAAACGTTGTAACAGAATTTTCCAAACAACGTTCTCTGTACAAATATTGTAAAATAAAAAACATCTACAACGTTTGTTCAAACTGTCGTAGAAAACAACTTTTAACAATGAATTTTTTACATTGTATTACATTTACTTTTTCATAACATATATGTAATATTATTGAAATATGCAACTAAAACAACATTTTTTAAACATGGTAAATCTGTGGTGTTCTACAATATTTATTAACTGTTGTAAACTCAAAGTTAAACAACAACAAAAACTAGTTGTAAATACTATTTATCTTCTATTTACAATATTTGCATAATGTTAACTCAATTCACATTTAGAACAATGTTTATTTTACATTGTTACTAACATTATATTTAACAACTTTTTGTTGATGTTGTTAATTCTCATATTTCAACAATATATTAGTAACACTGTAATAAGTAGGCTTTATTACTTTTATATGGTATTGCTAAAGGTCTTAATAAAGACAACAAACTGTAAATATTATAAAAACAAAATGTTTATCAACTTCAACTTGATGTGATAAGTTTTTGTACCAGACAAAAACATTTTAGTGATATTGTAAAATATTTTGCATTTAATGATGTTTTTTTGCTATGTAAAACCACATCACAATCAATGAAGTTAGCCAATATTGTAAAATATTTTAACAAGAATGTTTTATTACTGATATGAATATATCATTATGCATTTCCATGTTTAAACTACATTTAAACATCATCCATCCAAATCACAAATTTTATAAGGTGTGCGTCGTTAATACAATCAATATACTTTTCAAATTCATAATTTTCTAAATTGTATTTTTAACATGAGCTGGAGATAGCATTTTGAGTTAGGAGAAGAGGCCAGAAATATCAGCTGTTCGGAAACTGGTAAGAAATTTACAACATTTCATAACATATTCAATCAATCGCATTGAATAGCTCATTAGTAAGATACAACACTACAACATTCATCATGATAATTGGACATTCAGTACGTAATCAAACTAAGAGTACAGATTACTCCAAATGTTTGTAGCAAAATAAAAGATAATACACCAAATGAAAGGTAAATTTATTTGAAATGTGTTAACAAAAGGGAGAACGGGAGACCTTACAAAAACAGATATAACTCTATGATTGATAAATTATTAGAAGCTGGTCTTTATTTTATAATTCTCTTTCAGATCTTTTTGCTTGCCAGGAGCTCGAACTTCCCAGTGTGTTGCTATTGCATTAAAAAGGAAGAAATATAACAGATGGAATCAAATCATAGTTTGCAGCTTAAATAAAGGACCCCGAATATACTAAATTCTACTTGAAAAAGACTTTAATTAACATGACAACAAAAACCATAGGATACTCAATAACTTGAGCAATCAATACAGTTTTAAATTTAAAAAAAGTGTTCAACATAAACTGAAATAGTTTTTAAATTTAAAAAAAGTGTTCAACATAAACTGAAATAGTACATCTAGTCCTCAAATTTAAACTACATGTACTATGCAGTTCTTAAAGTTTTATTACAAAAGAGTTGATAAAGTTTGTTTTTCACCAGCAATAACATGCAACTAATAATAAAAAGTTGTTAAAATAACTTAAATTTTGCTTAACGAGGAGAAATTTAGGAGATTACAATCAAAATAAAAAAAATACAAAAAATATATCAGTAATTGTTTACCTGAAACGCCTGAAACAAATACCGAGTAGGATAATGAATTGTCTTTCTCTCATCATCCTTCTTGTGCCAATTTTTTTCCCTCTCTTCCTGCATTTCTACAAGCTTGTCACGGATTTGCATATAGCCTAAATGCAGTTTTCCTCCAAAATGATTGTCCAGACGACCATCATCATAATATACAATTAAGGATGCTCCACATATGTCACAAATATATATTTTTTCATCATTAATTTGGACACCAGCAGTAGTATACTTTAGGATTGAAGAATCTTGTGTTGGGTCTTGTCTTCAACTTAACTATAGAAGTAGCAAATACATTATTTTAGTAGACAAGGACTGAGAGAGGCACATTTCCCTATTTAGATCCATAATCAAAGTAAATGCTAAAGTTAATAATAACATGTAGATTAAGAGAAACGGTTCGTGCACATAGATTGATAGACTTGACTAAGAACATGAGTATATGGACAGTGCGTCTTACCTTTCTCAATGCTTCTGCCTCTTCTAAAGCCTTTTGTGCCTCGTCTATCATTCCTTTCTCACCAATGTCCTCTGCTTTCTTCAACTTTTCATTGATCATTTCCTGCATTCAAAGATCTGGAGGAAGTTGGAAGGTAGTGCCATTTGTGGGGGTTTCTGAAGTGGCAGTGATAGTGAAGCCCTGTTCTTTTTCAATGCATCAAGAAGAAGTGCATACTGCAACTGTAAGTCTGCCCTTTTTGTCCTTGGCTCTTCCAGCTTTTTGTTTTTCTTTTTTATATTCTCTCTGCAACTGCAAGGATTGCAATTTTGAACATGGACCCAGATCCGTTTTAGTGAGCTGGAACAGGTCATGGAGGCACAAACCAGACATGTGCGATTTATTTCGGTGACATCGCCATTGCGGTTTGTGCCCATTAAAACATCTAATTGCTTGCAAAATCAAGAGAATGTATTGTACATTACGTGTGTCACCTAAAAAACACAATAAGCAACTAGTTCTCTTCTAGCAAATGATTGACTACCATGCAGTATGTACATGTGATTACAATTTTCTTTGTAAGAGAAAACGTGTCTACATAGTCCAATATAATATCTTCCTAGGGTATTTGATAAATTTAATTTTCGATAGGAAAAAGTCTTGCTTCCTATTTGAAACAAGTTATAATTACTAAACATGTTATAAGTTTCCACGGTACTAACATCAATAAAATATAAAGATCAAAGAAATTAATTGTATTCTTCGAACCATTAATATATTCATTATTACCGAAACTCAAAACTATTACAATTAAAGCCTGTTAATCAAATTGTAGGGTTCTTAATCAGAACTCACATGTTAGCTGCTCGATGAAATATTTGTCTGGCTACCTTCCTCAATTTCCCTAGTTTCATTCTGTTACAATTACTAAACATATTAACCAACAACTTTCGATAGAAGCAAGCAAAATAATCTTTCTACCTTGCACAGGCTTCTCCAATTGCTCCATGACCAGAGTTTTCTCCTCCAACTGACATGGCCAAATGAAGCTGTGTTATTTGTGTCTGAATATGCTATGTAGAGTCTATTTATTATGGTTGTTAAGCGCCCTTCAGTTCACAAGTGTACTCCAGTTATTTCTTGATTAGCTTTTCACTCTTCTGCAGCAATTAACTGACATAAAATTATTTACTGAAATGGTCAAAAAATGTATATAGTAATCGTATAATATTAGCCACAACAGTACAAAAATAAACATTTACCAGTTTTTGCTCTACTCTTGCATACCAGTGTCATCTCATCATTGTGGTTGAGTATGTTTTTCCCTTACTTGCTTCATCAAAACACTTTTATCCTAAATCAAAAGAAATCACCAGATAATTTCTTTCAAAATATTTTGAGATGATTTCAGACTCTACTGCTAATGCTTTTACTAATTAGTGATAAATATATATTTATTTCTAGCAAAAATATTTGCTTTAGTACTAAACCTATGGATAATTATAACTTACTTGAAATTTTACCAACATTCTATTCTTTGTGAATACACTCTATTCGTGATCAGTCAAGTTTAAAGGCTTTAACTCGGCAAGTTTTTTATTTTATTTTTCTTCCTCGTCCAGTTGTTGAGCGATTACCACGCCATTCCTCACATGGCATCTATACTCTCTTAAAGTGGTTGACATCTATTATAATATGTAATCCTTGTGTGTTTCATCTAAATTGTATCTTAGCTGTTACACATTAAGTATAAATTCAATATATAGTAGGATATCAAGCAAATTGTGTGTGGATATGTATATAAACACACGTATAATGTATATGTATGTGTATGTTTGTATGCATGCAGATAAAATGGTGTATATATAATTCGCGTGCGCTCGTGTATGTGTGTGGAGCACTTTTCTTGCCTCAAAACCAATATTGCCTCCACAAAATAGTCAATACTGGAATACACCGTGGGTATTCCAAGTCTTATTTTGAGCAATGTGCTCGACTACGACCAGCATTCTAATCACATCCATACCTGCAGATAACCTTCGTACCAGTCCTATAACTATCAGAGAATTATGGCAGCGGCTCTCTCCTGTTCGGATGCCTTTATTTGGCCAAAGCATCATATAGTTCAATGGCAAGAAATTCACATTGTTGCCAACTATAAAGTTATTTAAGCTCATGTAATCTGGAGTAACCGACCTGACCGAGGAGATTCTGAGTTTGTGGGTGACATTGGGGCATACTGGTGTGCCTACTGATGCGGCTGAAGCAAATGTGCGCTTACTTAATCCGGTGTCTTGTAAACATGAGCTATTTCCAGAACTAAAAGGTCATACGAGTTTGGATCTGTTAACAAAGAACATATCAACAGAAGCATGTTTCAACCATTTGACTACCAATTCCAGCTAAGTAGTCCCGTCTGCCACTTTATGCTGCTTTGGCTATAGTCTCAGGATATAAACCATAAGCTCGGATGGCATTTAGCCTTCAGTTTTTTAGGAACTGCGGTTTATTTCATATATTTAGTAGTTGACAATGTGTATATTAAGTAACAACTCAATGTAAACATGTGCTGCTGGATTATTTTATCATGGACAGTGTTAGGAATTGTAATTAATGAAATGGAAAGAAATTACAAGGCACAGGAAAATGTTCTTACCAAAATTCAAAATGATGATTTTAAATGGTTGTAACATATACAACTTTAGAAAGTCTTAAGATAACAAGTTGGATTTAACTTTCGTCGTCAATGACATTGAATTCTGAAACCCTGTTAAGCATCCAAGTTAACACATATTGCTAGTAAACAATGCAACAGACTGAACAATAATATAACTCCAATTAATAGCAAAGAAAATAGAACATATATACTATACCACATTCCATGTGTGAATTGATTTTATTTTATTTTTACTGAAAGAAAGTTGGCAATAAAAACCTTCACCATTTTTCTACTCAATTTATCTAGCAGTTGAGTGAGTTAGAGTTAGCAACCATAATATACAATGTGTCATAGGGTCATGGCATCCATTTGAAAATAATTATCTAGCAATATGATAGAATTTAAGTAGAAATAAAACAGAGCAATAAAACATAGCCATAAATTTGTTTGTAGCTTTTAAATCAAAGCCTAAGCCAAGGAATACTTCTCTTATTGAAAATCTTAACAATAGCATACCATATCTAGTTATTGAATAGGATTTTGCCATACTTTTACAACAATATCAACCGGTTGCTGGTTTTATTTAATACATACATAAGTTATTCAAGTAGTTTTGGTAAAATCAAATATTACCTCATAGGCAAGCTTTTGGAAAAAATGCATTCATTTCTCAGGACAGATGGTAGGTTTTGTGCTCTTCACTATTAGTTGCTCATTTTTTATTTTTGCTAGAGACCCCAAAACCTGTAATTTAAAATGATCAAATTTTCAATAACTTTTGTCACAGCACTGGTTTATTTTATTATATAATAAAAAAAATGCAAGTTGTAAGAAATTACCTTCTCCATGATGTCTACTATCTACCATCTTTCAATATTTAGCAGTAATCAAGTAAAAGATGCATAAGAATTCCATCACAATTCCAGTACATCAGGTAAACATTTGAATATTCAAACAATAAGAATTAATGCTATTCAGTACCATCTTTATGAGATGAATTAATCAAAATAGACAAGCCATAAACAAATAATTGAAAAAAACCCAGAAATGAAATTATGCAAAAAATCGACTAAACATCTAAAACTTCAAAACATTACAAACATTTTAAAGTGAAAAACAAAATCAAACATCCTAATTCAAAGTACTTTATAACGGAACTAAATTAATATCTTATTATTAAGAAAGATCTAAATTGACGAACTCCTTGCTCCAAATAACCGTGGAGCCTACCGCATCTCCAACAACTTTAAATTCATATGTACTTCGCCACAAATAGGCTTCTTCATTCTTTAGCATAATCGATGGATACTTTCCAAGCATCAAGGCCTAGAGGTTTGAAGTGAACCAAATCACATGGATTTGTGGAAAAAATTACACCTTCGGCCACCACTTCCTCTTTCTTATAACAGTTCATCAATTTGCATTTAGTTACAATTGCTGGATCATGTGAAACGGCTGTTCCAACTTTTTCGTAGCTAACATGGTTTTCAACATCATTTGACTGCTTGAACTATAAAATAAATTAAACCAGTTCACCAAATGGCAATAATTTAAAGTAGAATAGAACATATTTGCATTATTTTCACATTTACCATGGAATTATCAAACTCATGAGAGTGTGCATTATCAGCTTAATGATTTGACTATCATGAGCATGGTAAACATAACAAATTAGACCATGGATTTTAATAAATTATGCAAAAGTGTGGAAAGAAACCTCTAATGCTTACCTACAAAATGCCCAAAGGTTTATTTTATGATCCATATGAACCTTTCTCCAATCATCATAAAGTATTGAAACTTTATCATGAACTAGTGCACATATGAAAGAGGCTAATTTAACAAAATTATCACCTACTGGTTATCCATTTTCACTGAAATCCAAATATATGCCAGCACAGTATGCATCTTGAATTCCCAAAACGTTGAGTTTTGCTATGCCACGTTCCTTCTTTTTTGATTTCAGAGTTGTCTTTGTTGTTATGGTTATTTTCTTCCGGTGTGCCATTTGGCAATAGTGAATCATTTAAACTAGACTCCTGAATATCATCATCATCAAGCAAAGCTGAATTTGAATGCAAAGGTCCACTTTCCAGTACTTTTTGATTTCTGTAACAACAGTTATTGAATAAACTTTGAATACAAAAAAAAAGGAAAAAAATAACATAACATTAATAAATTGAAGTGCTATGTGTTGTCTGTATTTTACTTCAAGTAAGGCTTCTAAGCACAAACCTTTGATGTCGCCCTCCTAGACTCCAATATTGTTTATAGTGATGGTTGTAGTATTTTTGAGGAATGAGTTACCTTTTTTGGGTGCTTAAAACATTATAATTTTTGTATCATTAATATGTTAGAAAAATATAAATATAAATTAATTAGCATATTATAATTGTAGTTACCTCCATATGCTTTTGCATGACAAATGCGATCCTTAATCCAAAGTAAAGGTAATCACTCCTTAAAATAGTTTTTCCCATGTTAACGAAAATTTCATCAGAAATTACTGATCAATAAAATATCTCATGAATTCATAGTATCTGAAAAATTTTCAAAGATCTAATATTAGATATAACAACCATCAAATAATATCTGTGTTGACAATTATGAAATATGAACATATAACTCGTTAACAATCCGCATCATATAACAAAACTATATTGAAGTTGTACGTGTGAGTTGAATAATAATTTCAAATCACCATTTGATACTTAACATAAAATATTTCCTATTCTAGTGCGGCAAACTCCAAAACAAAAACCATAGGATCTCTATATTTAGTCCCTTAAATCCAAATAAATTTAAAGTACAAAGATACAACATATACAGAACGCTGTTTAGAAGATTGAGTAGGAAAAATAACAAACATTGAACCAATCAAGTACAAATAAGAAAAATATTTTACTTTTCTAACTTAAAATCTGAGGATCGTGATGGAAAACAACTAATTAGCAAGACGTGAGTTGAATCAGATAAAAGGAGTCTGCTGAACTTTGAAATTAACTATCAGGATAAGCCTCGCGAAGATTAACCATAAACCTTTAAGAAAAGCAAAAAAATCAATCGTAAACCCTATAAAAAAGTAAACATCAATTAATAAAGTTGAAATTTAACATCAAGATTTAGCCATAAACCTTATCAAAGAATAAATAATAATCGAATTTACCGAGTTTGCACTTGGATTTGCATGAGAGATCAAGCAGACTTTTGCGAACATTTGCAGGGTTCTATTTGGGAAGCGAACTTTATATTAGGAATACAGAATGGCCGAGTTAAGAGTCGTTTATACATCCACAACGTGCCAAAATATACCGCCTCAATTATAATGGGGATGCTCTCCACAAAATTATTGATTTTCGCTGAAGCATTTGCCGCCAAATATAAAGGTATTTTAATTGACAAAAACGAGCATGCTTGAAAATCCCTAAAATTAAGATACATTTATATTATGGAAGTGACATACAACTTTAATTATGGAATTACACTAAAGAACAGCTGATTAAATATTCAAACTATGCTCAATCTCAAATTTTGAATTATCAAATTTTCTAGTTTCAAAATTTATAAAATTTGCTTCTGAAAATTTTCCAATTCAAGGTTTTCAAATTTTGAATTTTTAAATTCATCGATTGAAGATTCAAATTTTGAATTTCAAAGTTTCAACTTTTGAATCATCTAATTTTCAAATTTTTAACTTTGAAAATTTCACAATTTTTATTTTTCTACATTCAAATTCCAAATCTATATTTTTTTAGTTCAAAATTAAACTTTCAAAATTTTAAACTATCAAATTTCACATTTTGAATTTTCAGATTCAAAATTTGGACTTTCGAAAGACATGTTTCCAAATTTTAAAATTAAAATTTTCGAAATTTGAACTTTCAAATTCAAAAGTTGAATAAATTTTGGAATTTCAAATTTTGAATTTTTAAGATTAAAAATATTTAAACTTTTAAGTAAAAATTTATATGACTTTCTATGAATAAATTATAATTATTATAAACAAAACTATGTTTGGAAATACATTTTATTTGAAGTGAATTTTTGTACGAAAATTAGTTTAATTAATGGAAATTTATATTTTGAGGTTTAATACTGTTAAAAAACTAAAGTTTATATGAGAAAATTTTGAAAAGAATTTTATGAGTTTAAAGTGGACTTTTTTATGATTTCAACTCTATTGCATCATTATTTATGGGCCGAGTTCTATATGAGTATTTACGAGGCTGAGAGTCGATCTGATCATCTAATGAGACCAATGCCGAAATAATTATTTTAGGCTGAGAGCGCTAATGATTGTGCATAGGGCTGAGAGTCTAGATGACTATCTACAAGACTGGAAGTTGAATGGATTAATTATTTGAAGGGCTGAGAGCCCATATGATTGCTCACGAGGATGAGAGCTAAGTTGACTAACTATGAGGCTAAAAGTCAAGATGATTATTTATGCAATTAAGGACTACTTGGACTATTCATAAGACCGAGGGTCCATGAAGTAGTGTGACCCCGTACATAACTATTGTATAGTTATCGGAGAGATGAACCTTGGCTGCTCAGTGCATGCCTTGTCGGTGTGTGATGTGTGTTTGACTTGGATGTGTTCATTTGATATGTTTCTTATATGTTGAGTTTGACGGGCTCGGCCATGTCTATTACATGATTATCCGATAGATAATCTAGGCTTTGTGGTGAGTAAGCCATAGTTGTATTTGATGTGTGTTGATGTGAATGGATGTATTGTTTCGCCCACTCTGATCATGGGTTATTTGATGAGTTAATGTATTTGTTTATTTATTTTGGTGATGTTTCATGTGCATGGTATTAAGATGAGATGTCACTTTTTGATGTTTATGCTATCTTGTTTTATATTCTTTTTATACCATGCAAGTTGTTGTAAGTTAATATCTACATTTTAGACATAGTCTAACCCACATGTTATTTATATAATATTCAGGTCGATTTGAGACATTTCAGGTTTAAGGGTGAAGCAACCAACTTATGGTTGTTGGATATAGATTCGAAGGCTAGTTTATTGCAGGGCTAAGTTTTGTATATATGTGTGTATTTGTGTAACCCCATTTGTATATGTTGATGATATATGAGTAGTATGTATTTGACCATGCCATGTATATTCTTGGTGATAGTGTGCATTTGGCCCTTTATGCCGACCCACTTGGATATGTATATTTTAACCATTATGTTTTATTGTTGTGTATTTGATGACTTTGTGTACTCGAATTAGTTATATCATGTATTGTTCTATCATGGAGACAAACGTGTTTATTGCTTTGTCTCGATATCGAGTGCGTATATGTAAGTTGTATATGATTTTCAAATACGTATCGATGTTAGCCCAAGAGAATATTCACATGTGACAGTCCAATACGGTCTTATTCTCCGTATTATCGAATGGTATTGCTTAGTAATACTCTTTGGTAGTATGAGTATGAAAGTTGGACGTTACGAGTTTCGGTTTATCTAGTTTAAATATTTTATTTTCAAGATTTCAGAATGGTATTTTCAATTTTTCAAATTCAGACTTTACAAAATTTGGTTTTTAGATTCAAATTTATGGGTTGATTATCAATGAATTTAATGTTGAAAGCGAACAAATTAATGATAAGGTTTTATTGGTTTATTTCGTTTGAGCAAAAACTTTATCACCGTAATGGGAAACCCAATGGATTAAAAATAGGATTCAAAAATAAATGATCCATAAATATCCAAATTACATGGTTCTTGGTGGAAAAATGCAACTGAATTTAGTCACCGTCTTTGAAAACTACTCATTCGTGTATTGTTCGCTTGACGGAAAAAAGTTTAGGTTTCAAACTCTTCTAGTTATCCCCACTTCCATCTCACCCACCAAGAATTTCGCTATAGACACCTCTTCTCTTGAATCCATGCCACTTTGGAAAGCCAGATAGTAGCCTCATATCGTAAAAGTCCAAGGCAGGTTACCATCATAAGATATAGAGTCGCGTCGTATGATTCAAGTGAGCTACCTCATTAACCCCTTCTTTACGAGTATACATTGAAACCTCTGAGTTATCAACGATCTCTTACCATATGTCCAGTAGAACCCATCGTTGAACTTGTCTCCTTGGACCATCAGCACAACTCATATCATCGAGCTATCATCATTCGAAACTTCTTCGGACTACCATAGAAAGTCGCAAAATTCCATCATGTCAATCCTGAAGGAATCTCCCAGTCTCTTCGCGTTGATCCTCGAAGTAGATCTAGAGTTTCCTTGTCTGAAACTCACTTCACTTTCTTAAGCGTTAAATTGATCATCCTTTGTCATATGCATCTAATCAGACATCCAAAACATCAATCGATCGTCACACATGTCTCAAAAACATGCCAAAAACCCAACATCAAAGAGTGATCGGCACCGATCACTTTGGCTAAGCACTAAGACAAATTTGGCTAAGTGCTAGGATAGCCAAAATCAATCGTCAAGGTTGAAGCCCAAAGTTCCATTAACCCCTACCCAAAGTGGAATGCGCCACGCTCTGAAGCCTTCAACTGCAAGCTCTCAAAACCCGTTCGGTGCTTCCACAAACCGTTCATCGTTGCGTTTTTGAAGCATTGGACCGAAGCTTACCACACCAAATCCCCAAGTAGCAACCTTAAGTCGCCAACCACACTCCTCTGTGCACACTCATGCATTCATTTACCACCACCGATCATTTATGACTTATCGATGATGATCGGTTAGGGCTTGAGTAAAATTGACCAAGTTTCCTCCGACGATCTCCAGCACCGGCCCTTTGTCCATCTTGCTCTTAACAAATCCTCGAGTACCTTATTTACTCTCTCAGTCTGCCCATCCGCCTGGAGGTGATCTGCAGTACTCATCTTAAGCATGGTACCTAATACATCATGTAGACTCTTCTAGATTTCACTACTGAACAAGGCATCTTTGTCACTGACTATACTACTAGGAATCCCATGCAGTCTAACTATGTTCTTTATGAACAACTTAGCTAAAACAGGTGCCGTACCGGTTGATTTAACTGGAATGAAATGGACACTCTTGGTTAACCTATCCACTACGACCCATATACTTTCATTTCCTCTATTTGACCTTGGCAACCCGTCTATAAAATCCATGGATATCGAATCCCATTTCCAAACTGGTACCTCCAAAGATTGAAGCAATCCACCCGTCTTCTAATGTTCAGCCTTCACTTGTTGACAGTTTGCACACTCCCTAACCCATAAGCCAACATCACCCTTCATACCTTCCCAATATAAGCTCCTCTTCATATCTTGATACATCTTTGTCCCTCCAGGATGAAACGTAAATTTGGACCGATGACATTCCTCAAGAACTTCTTTTCTTAAGTCCTCAACATTCGGAACATACAACCGTCCCTTCTTTCTCAACCATCCTCTATGGTCAAGACAAAAATCCTTAAGATCATCGATCTATGATCCCACCTTAAGCCTTCTAATCCTCTCGGCTAATACTGGATCCTCTTTCTTCTTAGAAGCAATCCTTTCGATCAACACTAGTCGAACTTCTAAACATGACAACATGGTCGTGCTCTAACTGGAACTAGTAGTCGATCTTAAATGCACACTACAAGTAGTCAAAGCTTCTAAATCTTTCCATTCTGCCAACATAGCTAACACCACATTCTGATGTCTTCTTCTAAGAGCATCCACTACCTTATTTCATTTCCCCAGAGTATACTCTATACCAAAATCATAAGCTACTAAAAACTCTAGCCACCTCTGTTGTCTCATATTAAGCTCCTTCTGAGAGAATAAATACCATTAAGACTTATGATCTGTGTATAGCTCAAATCTCTCCTTTAAGAAATAATGTCTTCAAATCTTCAATGCAAAGATCACTGCAACCAACTCCAAATCATGAGTAGGATATCTTACTTTATGCGGCCTAAGCTATCGTGAAGTGTAGGCAAAAAATTTACATTTCTACATCAACACAACTCCTAGTCCAGTCCCACATGCATCGGTATACACCACCTACCTTTGGTTTTAGTATGGAACTACTAACACAGGTGCGTTGATCAACAAATGCTTTAACTTAAGGAACCTTACATTTGTCATACCAGAGAAACTTCACATCCTTCCCGGTTAACTTAGTCAAAGGTGATGCTATCCACGAGAAATCCTTGATGAATCTCCGGTAATAGCCAGCAAGTCCAAGAAAACTCCTTATCTCAATCACCATCTTTGGTCACTTTCAATTATTAACAGCTTCAATCTTATCTGGATCGACTGACAAGCCCTTCTCTGAAACTACGTGACCAAGAAACTTAACATCTTTCTTCAAAAAATGACATTTGGAAAACTTCGCTTTTAGCTGATGCTGCCTCAATGTCTTTAGTAATACTCTAAGATGATACTCATGGTCTCTTTCATCCGTAGAGTATACTAAAATGTCATCTATAAACACCAACATGAACCTATCCAGGTACTCTCGGAATACTCGATTCATCAAATCCATGAAAAAAGCGGGTGCATTCGTTAACCTGAATGGCATTACTAACCACTTATACGAACCATACCTAGTCTGAAATGCTGTCAAAGGAATATTGTTCTCTACTACTCTTAACTAATGGAAACCTGTCGTCAAATCCAACTGAGAAAATACTTTGGCTTCACACAACTGATCAAATAGATCGTCAATTCTCGGCAAAGGATACTTATTCTTAATCGTCTTCTCGTTCAACTTGCGATAGTCGATACACATCCTCAACGACCCATCTGGTTTCTTCACGAACACCACGACCGCTCTCCAAGACGAATTGCTTGGTCTAATAAAATTTCTCCTTTCTAGACCCACTGGCCGCACCTTCAATTCCTTCATCTCGGTGGTGTCATCCTGCTAGGTGGTCTATTGAAAGGTTCAGCTTCTGGCACAAGATCTATCCGAAACTCAACAACTCGTTTCGGTGGTAGTCCTATAACCGACTCAAAAACATCGGCAAAATATCTTGCTACTAGAACCTGACTTAACTCTTCTCCTACTTCCATAGCACTTAACAAAGCACAACTACTCCGGTCAAATTCTCCATTGAGAATATAATTTGGTTATGACTATTAGGGTGGCTTAGTGATATTTCCCTATCCTGATAAAATTTCCTAGCCACATACTTACTCAACCAATCCATACCCAAAAAGATCCCAAAATATATGAAATAAAAAACATACAGAATTCATGTAAACTTACGACCTAACAATTCTAGTTCTAACTGGTCGCATCTCATCTCTAGAGTTGCATATCCTCCTAGCGGATTTGCAACCCTTAAGGAAGTAACAAGGTATGTAGGTTATAAGCATAACCTATCAACCAAACATTGAGATATAAATGAATGTGATGCAACGGTATCAAATAGTATCCTAACTGGTATACTCTGAATCAAAAGCGTACCTTCCATCACAATCTTCACTTTTTCAGCTGCATTTGGCCTAGCAGATGATGGCCCAACAACGAAGACTTTTCCCTTGTCCGCCTGGACTGGTTCTGGACACTGATTCTTATAATGCCCAACTTGGTCACAGTTAAAGCACTTTACATTCTTCTTTTCTACAGCCTTCTTCCTCTTGCCTGACCGACACTCATGAGCATAATGACCTTTCTTGTCACACTTGAAGAAAACTTAATCTGCCTTTGTCTTCTTGGCAGCGTGTCCCTTCTGGGCTCATTTCTTCTTAAAGAACTTTCTCTTCTTTCCTTGAGAACCATGGGTTTCAACCGGCTTTTCTCTCCCACAAATAGCAAGCATCTCCTCATGTCGGATTGCCTTCTCCATAACTACATTACAAAGATCATGGAGATGTGTCAGGGTCGCCCTAGCAATCTAGGTTCTCAATCCCCGAATAAACTTCTCATTCCTCCTGGTGACGATGTCTATGGTAGCATAGCCAAATCGGGACAACTCATCAAACTTAGTGGCATACTTGATTACCGATATCCCTCCCTGCACCAAATCCATAAACTTTCTCAACAACGCTGACTTAACAACTTCAGACAAAAACCTCTGTTTAAATCTCCTTCTGAATTCTGCCTAAGTCAAATCTTCCTCCGGAACTCCAACAGCAACACTATTCCACCAATGAAACGCTCCCCCTTGCAACTGCCTAGAGGCCAGTCTTCTCTTCTACTCATCATCCAAACCCAAATCCACGTAGATTCTCTCGCACTACAACAACAAATTTTCCACTTTTATGGCATCTTCCGTTCCGATAAACGGCTTCCCACCAAGACCGGTGTAGTCTCTATTTAGCATAGTTATTCCCAATTAGAGCCATAGGATTAGCTCCTCCAACATTCCCAACAAATTCACTAGTAGCTCCCGCTTGCACCAGATTGACAAATAATTGATACATCGTCCCCATATACACTGGTGGATTTCTAGCACCCACATTGACATCTGCATTTTGGTTAGCATTAGCCTATCGACCTAGGTTCCTCCTGGTGGGTCGAGCATTTTTTTTGGTTGTGGTGCTTCCTCCACCGATATTTCCTCTTCCATTTCCTACCTTCATAGCTTCTTTCTCGTAAATTTGCATACAAGCCTTAGTAAGATATAGAAGAATGGTCTAAGAGAGAGGGGAATATGTACTTATATATATATATATATATATATATATATATATTAAATACAAGCACGTTACTATAGCGTTATCCCAAACGCCGATCTTATTTTTTGATTCATTGGATTATGTTTTGAAAAACCTTTTAGGTTCAAATTTCTTTTAAGTTTTCATAAACATATGCTCTGATACCAACTTGTAACATTCCCCACTTAGAGGCACAAAACTAATGGCTATAGATGTTGCAGTCGTCCATAGTTATTAATCCTCGGTGACCAAATACGGTAATGTTAGATACATTGATATAACAGAAACACATGGATACGGGAAAAATTTAAAATCATTAAACAACTTTCACATTCCATTTCAAATCATTTCAACATTCATTACATAATCCCATATTCGAGAACCACGTTCAGAGAAAATATAATTATTACAACATACGCCAAGAGCGACATATGAAGATGCCCGCTTGGATGATCAGAGTATATATAATTAGGCAATTAAACAACTTTGCCTTTACAACACAAACACAGCTGGATCAAAATCGAAAAGAACGCTTTTTATCTAGCTTTCCTCATGCATGTCTTCTAAAGCTTATTCGTCTAAAGAGGTACCTGAAATCCTCAACTCTCAAACTACTCATAGTCAACTGAGCACCCGAGAGTTTAAGGGGAAAACATTCTAGTCAATCAAAAAGCCTAGTATGAATAATAATCTACCGTCTCAAACCATTTAGATATCCAATGAGACCACGTCGCTTCGTGGAATGAGTTTTCCCCTCACTAGTATCCTCTAAAACTTTATAAAAACCATATACTGTGCTCTTGCATCCACAATGGTTAAAACATAACAATTCAAAATATTATGATGATATGCAAACATATGGATTTCCCATACCCATTCATTCCGACTATCCGTCTTAGTTATAGTTTCTAGGGTCACTATTAACCTAATAGTTTTCATGGGCTGACTAATAACCTGTTTGATACTTATAGACTCCCTGTTCGGTTTCATACTTCTCATGGGATCACTAAGAACCTATTGGACTTTGCCAATAACTACCTTATTCATGGGTTCTCCCTGAACCTATTGGTATCTCCAATAACTTCTCCCTTATCGTAGATTTCATGGGTTGACTAGGAACCTATTGACTTCTGTCAATAACTTAATCTGGATATAGTTTTCATAGGTTCACTATAAACCTATTGGCCCCTATCAATAGCTCTTTCTAATAATATTTTTCATGGGTTTACTATGAACATATTGGCCCCTGCCAATAACTTTTCCTAAACATAGTTTTCATAGGTTTACTATGAACCTATATATCTGACAACTTCGTTAGTCGGTATTTAGACATCCTATATTAATGTCTACCTGACCTCCTAGATGCAATTCGACTCATGCAGGAGTTAACTCAGTTTATATTCACTACTGGATCAACCTAGCTGGTTATTCTGCCCTTTCTCCGCAAAATACAATTGTGGATCCATTTTAAAGTGAATATGTATATTAGAAGAAGCAAGCATAAAAAATAATAATCACCAACATCTATGGTTTAATATCCTTGAAATCATTTTCATATAAAACATGGTTAATTCCTTTAACCTATTATTTTATCATGGAAAGCTTCTTGAAAAACTACATACTTAAAAGTTATTTTAAAACTCCTTTATTTATGCCATAGGTTTTCCTTTAAAAATGAGATTGGGTTCATTGTTTTGAAAACTAAGGCTTTCGAAACCTTTAACTTTTACTTTCGAAACCATTGGATAACTTCCTTTGAAAGCATTTAAATGTTCTTTTCAAATCACTAAGTATATCCATTTTAAAACACTTTAAATCATCTCTTTCCAAAACCATCAAAACATACTTTTCGAAAGTATTGAAGTATTACTTATTAACTCTTAGAAGCATAGCTTCGAAACCATTGAAAGTACCCCTTTCGAAACCTTTTGAAAGTATCCCTTTTGAAATCATTAGGTTTATCTTTAAATTTATCTTTTGGGTCAACGTGAATATAAACGAAAGTACCCCTTTCGAAACCATTAAACTTCATATGAAACTGATGGCTTCGGAACCATCCTTTCGAAAGCTTAAATCATTTAAGTAAAATATTTGAAGGATAGATTCGAAACCCCTTTCGAAGCCATTACCTTCGAAACTATTAAACCCTTTCGAAAGCTTTAGGAAGTGGCATATATTTATAAAACAAAATCTACCTTCCGATCTAGTTGATGACTTCAATCCAGTCGAAATGCATAAGGTCGGCAGTAGAGTTTCGATTAGGTTGAAACTACTCTTTCGAAAGCATTAATTTAAAAACATGGCAACTCTTTCGAAAGCTTTGCTTTAAATAAAAAGGTGGCAACATAATCAAAAGCTATTTAAAAGACCCTTTCGAAAGCATTGGTTTCGACTTCTTCGAAAGTATTCATCAAAAACAAGGCAAGCGATTTTCTTTAGATGATAAAATAAAGACCTTTGAAAGCTAACTGGTTTCGAACCCTACGAAAGCATCGACACCATACTTGCTGCATTTTCTTCCAATCCACTACGTACCAACGTATTGATACATTGTTTATTGGTTTTGACTTAGTGGGGACTTGGCTGAGGCGGAAGTACATGGTTGAAAGGTGCTACTGAAAGAGGAAAAACATAATTTCTGGGTAAAGACAGTTTTAATGCCTTTTAAAGTAAATGCTTTTTAACTAACCTGTCTTTTTGTAAACATTTAGTTGGTTGGCATAAACTTTTCAAATTCATTCTCAAAATAAAATTGCAGCATAATTTCAAACAAAGATTAATTTAACAAATAAGCCCTTCCAATAAGCAAAACAATTAAATCATTTAAGTTCTCCTTCTTAAATAATTTAATTTCCATAGTAAATCACTTAGGAAAAATCCCTAAAAATCATAGAAATTCATTTTTAACATTTTATCTAACATGTATAAATTTTAGATCCAAATTCTTCTTATAATTTTTCAAACCAATTTATAAACCCAATTGTTCATATTTTCCTTTGAAAATTTATAATAAATTTTCCATAGCTTGGAAAATTATAAAAATTAAAACCCAACTCCAAAATAATGTTTTACGTAACCTATAAATTCCTCATAGCATTCAAAATCCAAAATAAACGATTTTAGCCATAAAACCGTATAAAACACTTATTAAACAATTGTAACGACCCGGAAATTTCGAATCCGAAAATTCCAGATAGTTATGAAAAGAAGAAGAGATAGAAGAAAAGAAACAGAAAACATAACGCAGATGCTCACATTCGCAGCGGAACAAAATATAATATCAAATAATAACAGTTTACAAAAGAATATTGTATCTGTCAATTTACATTTATTTACATCAGAGTTATATTCCAATACACAACGATGGTCATATATAAATCAAATATGTCTCAGCTAATCAAAAATAATAGTCACAGTAGAATCACTCCATACGTCCTGCCATCCAGTACTCCTCCTGAGCTCCCGAACGTCCTTACCTAAAAATCTGTAATACTCGGTCTGACCCGAGCATTACATCAAAGTAATACCCGGGTTAGGCTGGAAACCGGCGTAAGTAAATCCATATAACATGAAATACCAATCCAATTTAAAAGGAAACCCGGGTAACTCGAGCTTCACTACGAGTTTATTACTTGTTGTGCTCGACACTTATGACTCAAATACTAAGTATTCTAACTTAGTTCAAAGGTTCATATTATTACATTCCTGCCAATTTACCTCACATATCAATTTATATAGAATCAAAGTGGTTCCGGGTATTCACTGATACCCGACCCCGGTCTCTTCGAGTCTCACGTTATCTTAACCAAGTTATTCAAATGAAATACAATTCAAATTTTAAATACAGGATGTCATTGTTTTAACCCAAACATATTGTATCACATAGCATTCCATATCACATACCAAAGATATCAACTAATCTAAGACATACAATACCATTCAATCATTCATAGCAAGATTAATCAACCCTTCCATCTCAAATTAATTTAATTAACCACAAATGAATTAAATTAATTACTTCAATTACTTTTAAATCCTGCACACTTAACATTAATTAATTACCAACCAATTAATCAATCATCCCTTAATTATCCATCTTAATTAATCACCCTTGATTAATTACTCTTTAGTTACATTAAGAAATTACCCTTTAATAAATTATTATTCTTTAATTACATTAAGTAATTAACCTTTTATTTCCACATAGATTAATTACTCTTTAATTAATCTTCAATCACCTCATTTATTAATCTTCAATTATTAACCTTGGAATCCTATTCACTTAAATGCCTTAGGTTTAAGTTAAAATTTAAAACGCTTAACCTTAAATTTAAAACTTCTTAATTATTTGCTTAACTTAGCTTTTAAACATCTTAAGGATTAACTTAATAACTTAAAATACCTTCCAACTTTAATTATCAAACATTTAATAATCAGTTATCATTTAAAATAGTTTAAAGATAATTAGTTTGAACTTAATTTGTTAAACTTGAAACTTTGAGAAAATAAAGCGTTTCCCCGAGGAAATTCACGATTTACTCGAACAGGAACTCGAGTTCCTTCCTCCTCCTACTTTTTCCAAAACAAAAACCTGTTAAGCTTTACTGTTACTATTTAATATCTCGCGATCAACACGGAGCAAAACTCGAGCAATTCCAATCTTTTCCCGAGCTTCAACCCGATGAGAACAAACTCCACAACCAACTGACACACTGTCACTTCGCGTGCACGTGCACGACCGACGCGATCACCTCCAGCCCAGTCTTCGTTCACCAACAAGTCGCCGTTGATCAACCAAAATCTCCAGACAACCCAAACCTTCGATATGAACACGAAATCAAAATTTGAGCTGTCGAAACAGCAGGACCCCAAACTCGATCAACCAATTTACCTCGTCGACGCCAATTCCGTTCACCAGAACCCACGCCATTCCACCCAAGGCTACGTCACGACATCACACAACCATTTCCCTTACTCCGGTCAAACTCGATTCACCACCGATGGCGAACTCGACTCGATTTTAACACTGACCACAATGGGTTACTAAACCCTATTTCACCGTTCCCCGACCATTCTGGTCATCTGAAAAATGTACGAGTATTTTTCTGAGGTCCCCCGATAACCCAGCCTTCTCCAGCTCCAACCCCGACGAACAATTCATCATCGATTGACGGCAATTTACGAAAATGTGCTGTCCGTTCATCTCGAGATATCTCACCGTTTACTTACTTAAAAATCATAACATTATCTTTAAAAATCAACCTTTACTAATACGATTCTATTAAGATAATAAAAGTATGTAATTAAATGATTGATTTCTGACCTTAACTTATTTTTTTTTCACTGTAATTTCCTATTCTGGAAATAATTACTAAATTTAAGTACTTGAAACTATTTTTAAGATTGATATTATCTTGTTATAATCATTTTTCATTTTCAAATCATAACCTAAAATCGATTGTATAAGGGGATAGTAAATTTACTTGAGTGGGTTGAGCCTGTGATACAACAGAGCATACATATATACATAATATAGACACACATAGATTACAGAGCAGTTCATACTATATTCCAAATAGTGACATCCATGCAAAAAATTTCACAATATCATTTCAAATATCTATCACATGCAAACCAAGGTTTTAACAATTTTAAGCCTTAATAAAAGTAGTTTACTCACTGGTTTGGGTTTTAACAGAAAAGTATATACCTATGTTCAGGCATGCATATACAAACATCTGCATATTTATCCATACGCAAGCATAGGTTGGAATACTCACTTGTATTTAAGAAAATGGTAAGAGCCTTTCATTTGTAAATCAGGCTTTGAATTTGCAAACTGGGAATCCTCTTCTTTGATTTCCTGGTATCTGAGGGGTATTGATCTTGACTTTTGTTTTTAAGTTTGAATGTTGTTTAAGTTTTTGATAATATATATATCAGGTTTGCTTAGTGATGAAGCTCGAAACTGAGATGGAATTTGATATATAAGAAAGCAAGCTTACAAGTAATATTATTTTTGTACAATATAGATTATACATTTGTACTACACTTCAGAGATTTTTCTTGGTTCATCTTTGACTAAGTAGATTTTTGTTACTCTTGGTGGCTGATATGAAATGTAATGTATGCTAGAGATATTCTCATTAATTACTTTTGTCTTGTTTCACAAGTCTACTTACTTTTACTTGCCTGCAACCAGTTTTAAACAGGAAACAAAACTTCTGCTTTTGAGCAATATCAGCCTGATCTTGATAATAGATGTAGCTGCTATTAATTGTTTTTGTTAAGTTGTAACTGATCCAGTTGCTATGTTGAGTTTTCAGGTTGTAGCTTCCTAATCTAGTTTAGTTTTTTTTTAGGCTTGCTACTATAATTTTTTCAGCTTGGATTGATGAACGAAATGAAACAAATATGAAGATATTATATAAGAGAGTGTACAGGGTTATGATATAGATACAAGATATGATCCAAGTTTTCTTGTACTAGAAAAATTTTATAAATACTGGCCACAGATTTTTTCTTCAATTGTTGGCTGAAATGGAAAAGAATGTGTGCTGCATTAATTGTTATTGTCCTTTTATTTCTAATCTATATACTTATCAAATTTTGTTTGAACGTATATATAACTGTCTTCCTTTGCAAGCCTTCATATATATATTTTCATTTTGCAAGTATACATATTTATACTTTATTTCCCTCTACATTCTTGACCATCTTTCTTTCTTTCCCTTTTGTCTTATTACTTGGTAATATAAATGAAGTTCTATAGTTAAGATGATAATAAAATTTGTTCTATTGCTTTGTATTGACTTTTTGACATGTATTTACTTTATATTTATCTTATATAAATTGTACATAGATATTCACTTTGTTGTCTTGTTTCATACTCTATATACATTTATTTTACTTATTATGTAGATACATTTGGTTTGTATTTTATTTTGCCTTATATATTTACTTCTATCTTAACTTAAATATTTATTTATATTTTCCAAATTCTTTTTCTAACATATCTATCTATTCTTAATTAAAACAATTTACTTATTTTCATACTTGTCAATATCATATTCCTTAAGTCCATGTATTTATATTTGTTTTTAAACAAAATAATAAGTTGTGTTAGTTAATTTCATTAAAGATTTAGTAAAATAATACTGCCAAAAATCCGGGATGTCACATCCCTCCCCCCTTAAAACTTTTCGTCCTCGAAAAGGAACGAAGCCAGAATTTATGAAAACACTTAAAATTAAATAAATTTTCTTTAATCATTTTTAAATCACTTTAAAAGTCTATATAATATCACTAAAATAGTTTCTATAAAATGCTTTTATAACTCGATATTTCGACAAGTCCATCCTTGTTCTCACCGAAATTCGGTCATACGTTGATCAGGCGTACGACTGAAAATCTATAAGTGCTTGGCAGACCCGTTTCCAACATCCAGTGAAAATATCTTGAAAAATAATTTTATTGAAAATATAGAAAACAGTTTTTGAAAATAGAGGAAATATCTTTGGTGAGAATGCTCTGGAAATCATCACACCCATCCATGGTCACAGTTACATCCTGGGTTACGTTGCCATCGCAGCAAAAGTCCATGTAACTGATTACACCATAGAACCCACAACAGATCGCAGTTACATCCAGGGTTACGTTGCCGTCAAAGCAAAAGTCCATGTAGCTGTTGGCTCTCGGCGGCACACACGATTACGCTGTCAAAATGAAACTTCTCCACTCCCACATAGGTCGCAGTCTACCGATGTAAAATCAAACATAGATTGTTGGCTCTCAGCGGCACACACGACTTTCGCTATGTTACATAGTGTCGTAGTCTACCGATATAAAATCAAACGCAGACTGTTGGCTCTCAGCGGCTCACGCGACTTTCGCTATGGTCTGCAGTAGATCGCAGTGACATCGAGTTACACTGTCGTCACAGCATAACCCAAATGCCTCTGTGGGCACCAGCCCCTCGACTTTCGCTACAAATAATCCTCAGGAACTAGTTTTGTCCGGACTCCTCACAGGATCAACTTTAGAAACCCCCCTTGGGGCTCAAGGCAGTACCACCCAGTGGCACTCCTGAGAAGTTCATTTCAAGGGAGCGCCTTTTTCCCCAAAGCAAATCTCAAAACACTTTATACTATACACATATAGTATTTTCCAAATCATACACCTAGTATGAATCTCATATAAATGCTTTTACAAAAATCGATTCTCAAAATCGATAATTCACAAATCAGGCTTTCCCAAATCCCAATATTGATTTTATCCAAAAATCAAAAGCCTTTTCCAAATCCAAAGGTTCCCAAAACCTTTTTCTCAAAACCATTTCCATAAAATCTTTTATATATATATTCATATATATATTTTTCTTGGGAAATCTTTAAATCACTTTATACTTATATAAGTTTCCTTTGTATACTTCAAAACTTTCAAAAACCTTTTTCTTCTGGCAATGGATTAATTAAGGGGGGTTTTATCATATATAACAAAGATACGTAACTTTGTTTGTTCCCAATCAAATATTCAAATTTGATTACTTTATAAAGTCACTTGCCAAATTTCTTACTTTTATTATAAAGTAAACTTTAACTCAGAAAAATATTCAATTTCCACTTTATTTCCATAAAGTTAATTTCTACCATAGAAATATAAATTTTAAATTTATTTTATTTTAGTTCCTCATATATTCACAAATATATTTCCCATTTCAAAAATCAACTTATAACCTTTTATCTACAACTTCAAAATCAAATTTCCACCTTTATTCATTGTCAATTTCTCAAAATATACTTTCAATTTCAAAAATATTTTCAGTTTTTTTTATCCACAAATTTTCAATGCCAATTTCATTCAAACCCGTACGATGTCCCCATATCATTCGTACGCAATACCAATCTGATCGCTCACTCGATCACACAATTTCACTTCCGAACTAGTATCGTCCACCCGACTTCCTAGTGCGGACTCAGATCTGGTTTCTTGATCAGAAACCGTCATTCTCCTTGCATAGTCACACCTATGATAGAGAATATCTAGAACCAATCAAAAATCCATATCCAGGTTCGCCGTCGAAAATCGAACGAAAAATCCCAACTCGGATCGATAATACTATCTCGAAATTCTGTGCTCGAATCTAGACCAAATCATTATGCGAATAGAATAATATACGTACATCTACGTATTTATCTTCATTGATTATCAGTTAAATCAATTCCCTTTCTATTCATATTCACCTTACTTTTCATTCACTTATTCACTTTTGCCTTAATCCCCATTTGGATTATCACTTCAACTCTTATCTCAGTTGGGTATTTACTCAATAACAGTTTGATCTTCGACCAGTTTATATTTACAAAATAGCTTGAAAATTTTAAAAATAGATAAATAGTTGAAAGATAATTATTTATTTGTAAAATAGCTGTAAAATAGTTAAGTAACTGTAAAATAATTGAAAAATAGTAATTACTTATAAAATAGTTGAAAAACAGTAATCAGTTTATAAAGTAGTAGAAAAATAGTAATTAGTTTATAAAACAGTTGTAAAATAGTTAAATAGTTCCAAAGTAATTGTAAAACAGGTTTAAGATAGTTTTAGGTTTAAAAAGAAAAGTTGTGTAGTAAATAGTTTGGAAAAATATGTTTATATTAAACAATTTATTTGAAAATAGTCCAGAGTCAAACTGTTTAATACCTCATCTCCATTTCCATAAATTCAATTTAAATTTCCACTTACTTTTAAATTGACTCAATCCCAATTTAAATGACTTCAATTTTATTACAAATTAATCCAATTCAAATTTCTCATTTGAATTTTATACTTATCCATCATAAATCACAATTCCCATTAGTTCAAATCAAATTCAGTTTGAACTAATTCAATTTAAATCTACATTTCAAACCATCTCGAATTATATAAATTCGAGTTAAATTTTCAAATGTTGATTTAACCCCTTAAATCAAATCAACTTATATTTTTAAAACATTAACTCCGAGTTCAATTCTCAAAATTCCATTTCATATTATCCTTACTTAACTTATTTCAAAGTCCAAATAAGTGTTCAAAACAATTTTATTATAAAAAGTTCATTTATTACCAAATTTTATCTTCCAGTTTTGAAATTGGTTCTTAAACAATTTTAATTTTTAAATTCAATTATTAGCATTTCAATTCAAAATGATCTCATATCCTTAATTCAAATTAAATTTAATTTCCATTTAATTTCTGTGACGACCCGGAATTTTTGAGCATTTGAAATTGGAATATTTAATTAATTTTAGATATTCAGAGATTAATTATATACTTAAATTTCAAATATCGCTGTTTATTGAGTAATTTAATAATTAAATTAAATTTATTTGAAGTTGGATAAAATAGTAAATCTGGTATTCTAAGCTAATTAAAAATATTTTAGAAGCTCAGAAAATTCATATTTATAATGCTGAAGGTAATAGAACTTTTAAAATTGAATTTAAAAGTGTTTTGTTCAGTTTTAAAGATATACTGTTTTGAATTGAATTTAAAAATAGCCTTCCGAGGCACAGTCTCGGAATTCGACGAAACCAGTTCCATTGGGTCCGTAATATTGTATTATTATCGGATTCCAATTTTCGTAGTGATCGGAGTTGTCGTGTGATCGTACGGTATATAAACGCCTAGAATAATTAATTGTTTTAATTCAAAATATCGTACATCTTTCCATCTGTCAAAAATCTTTCATCACAGCCGTATTTTTCTCTAAGCTTCTCCAACACGCTTCTTTTGGCTTCTCGAACACACTTTTCTTTTAAAACAAAATATCCCGAGCCTTCTTCAAATCCCTAACGAGTTTTTCCTCTTCAGATTCATATAAAAAAAATAATAAGAAGAAAATTTATGGCCGATCGAAATCGCGTAATATTGTCCATATTCTCGTTCAAAACCAAACCCTTCCTCAAATTAAAATCAAAATCGATCCCAAATTCACGAAATTTATTTCGTTCGAACAGAAAACCATGGCCGAACGAAAATTTCGAAACCCTTTTCCATTTCCAAACGAGTGAGCTGAGGTTGGAGGGGAAAGCACACGCGCGTGCGCTCGTGAGTGCGAGGTGGATCGGGGTTCGCTCGAAGCTTGGCATGGGGAGGATCGTCGCGTTCATCAAAATCAATCGAGATGGGTGATGAGCTCGCGGCGGCGTGCCTCTGATTCGCGAGGGAATCAAACTCGATCGTGGCCACGTTACTCTGGGCTGTCGATCTCTTTGCCACGTCGTTCAGGTGGAGATCGCGAATCGGGTGGGAGGCGACGAGAGGAGCTTGGCTAGGGGAGAAATTCGCGTGCAACTGGGTAGTGCGGTTGCATGTGTTCAAGATCGAGAGAGATGGAGTCTGCAGTTAGGGATTCGATTCGATAGGTAGGTGAGGTATTTCTCTATTTAAATTATTTGTTAATTTATATAAATATGTAATTTCGAATACAGGAAAATATTACAGTAAAGTATAAGCATGCATGTCTTAAATCAATTTTTGTGTTCAGGATCCAGAAAAGATTTTTAGAGGAACCTTAGATAATTGAAAAGTTTTATAAAATTAGATTGTTAAATCGATAAATTAAAATCTTTAAATATATTTAGTTTTAAAGGAAGTAAAAATAAAATAGATATGCATTTGCACATTTTTATTTACTAGTTTATTTTAAAGTAATATTTGGGAGATTAACTTATCAAATTTATTATCGGGGCTTAAAATTTATCTATTAAAAAGAAAAATATAAAGAATAAATAATTGGGTTAATTAAATTTATCAAACGGAAATTTATTTTCCGAATTATACGAATATTTATAAATCTTATGATGTTATTCAAGGTTTAAAATTCGAGAAGGAAGCAAGCTAAATTGGAAATGAGATGCTAATAGATCAAAGGTGAGTTAATCTCACTCAGCTGAATTTTTAATTTAAATTTAAATGGTTGAATTTAAATAATTGATTGGATGATTGCATTGATTGATGTGCTATATATATATAGTAGTATATAGCAATATATACATATTGTGTGACGACCCGGAATTTTTGTATATTTGAAATGAGAATATTTAATTTATTTTAAATATTCGAAGATTAAATCTTAACTTTATTTTCAAGTATACAGTATTTATTGGATGATAGATTATTGAATTAAACAATCGAAAATAGAGAATCCTGAGTTTTGAGCCTGTTGAAAATAGTTTAAAGGCTCAGAAAATTTGTATTGTTAATATTGAATGTAATAGAACTTTCAAAATTGAATTTAAAAGCGTTTTGTTCAGTTTTGAAAATTTTATCGTTTTATATTGAATTTAAAAATAGCCTTCCGAGGCACAGTCTCGGAATTCGACGAAACCAGTTCCATTTGGATCCGTAATATTGTATTATTACCGGATTTCAAATTTCGTATCGATTGGAGTGGCGGAGTGAGCATACGGTATATAAACGCATGGAAATTACCGAGATGAAATTGAATTTAAATGCAATATATTCAATCCGACATTTTGTACAACCTACCGCATATTTGCCTCCTTCGTACCCATCTTCCTTTCCTTCCCATCTTCTCAAGTCTCTGTTCGATCAGAAATAAATAAATAAAGGGAGATAAGCTTGTTGCGTAAACTACTCAAAGGGGAAAATAATATCTGCGATTCAAATAAGCAATTCATTTCAATTCGTTCACTTTCTTTCCCATCTATCTCTCGATTAATTTCAAAATCAAAATATATGGCGAACTGTTGGGATTTGAAATCCCATTTACGCACACGAACACCCTAATATTATCGAATCACTCAAAAACTCTTCGATCGAGATTTCCGCTGTTGCAAACGCGAGCTCGGGCTCGGAATTCAGGGCCGATGTAGGCAATGCGAAGAGTGGGTCGGTGAATCGGTGGGTTTATTTTCGAGCATTATGAATCTGAGTGTTGAAGCACTTGAAGGTAGTGGCAGATCGTTGGGTCGAGTTCGAGGCTTCAAGATGGGGTGCGACAGTCTTCGTTGTGCCAGAATGATGTGATGGCACCAGGTGCTCGTAGCCGCTGTTTTGATTGCATTAGAAGGTGAGGCTAGGGTTTCGAATCTGAGGAAGGCTTCGTGGGTAGCCGCAGCAAAGGTGGGGAGAAGATTCGATTGGGAAGGGGTTGCAACAGCTTCTCATCGTGTTCGAAGTCATGATGTAGGGCAGTGTGCTCGGGTTTGATCAATAAGGTATTTATTTCAGTTTAAATTTAATAACCTATAAATATGAATATGCTAAAAAAAAAATTATACAGTAAGATATTTAAAACATTTCTGTTTGATTTAATACATGTATATATACGCATGCCTATTTTGAATTGAAGGTAAATAAGGAAAGTTTTTATGTAGAAATATTTTTGAAAATATAGTAGTTTTAAAAGTAAATAATTAGTAAAACCAAATTATTAAATGGGAAATTTTTTTTTTTTTTCGATTAATTCAAAATATTAATAAATCCTGTAATATTTTTACAAGGTCGGAAATCAAGGAAAAATCAAGTTGAGATTGGATTGGGATTGCAAAACAATAATCAAATGTGAGTTAATCTCACTCAGTTAAATTTAAATTTAAATAATTGATTGGATGATTGCATTGATTGATGTGTTATATATATATATAGTAGTATATAGCAATATATACATATTGGCATATGTATATATTGGAATTGTTGATATTCCCGCATTGTATAGCGGATGAGACCCTATGCGCCGCATAATAGCGGATGATTTATATGAATCCCATATACCGCGATATTCCACCTTGAAGTGGAATTGGTATTTTATATTGTGCTAACGTCTGTGGATGCAGGGAAACAGGTTGGAGGGATCCAACTGGATTCCTCAAAATTATTAGATTATTTAATATTTTGTGTTCTGAATATTTGATATCATGTGATGATTTTATATTGGATGATGTGGTTGATTTGGATTGTCCAGTATAATAAATTATAAAATCCATGGAATTGAATTTTTGAAAAGAAATAAAGGAATAAAAGTTTAAGTAAAATAATTCGAGGAATTGGGATAAAATTTATAACGAATTGAAAAAAAATAAAAATAAGGTGATTTGGAATTTTAACAAATATGAAATAAGGGGATTTTGAATTCACAAGGGATAATAAATTTTATACTTAAGTGATATTATTTGAAGAATAAAAGAAGTTATTTTTGAAATTAAGGATAAAATTAATTAAAGAATAAATAAGGAGTTTTGGAAATTTGAAATTGATATTGGTAAAAGGGGTTTAACTCGTAATAAGGAATAAAAATCTAAAGGTTAATGTATTTTGGAATAAATGAAGTAGCAAAGGAAATTTATTTCAAAGTAAGTAGAGTAAATTGGGAAATCAATTGGAAATTGATTTAGTTGTTTAAAATTGGAATTTTAGAAGAGAAATGAGATTTTGGAATTTATAAAATGGGTTTATAAAGTAAAATAAAATATCGGTGGATATTAGAAAATATAAATTCAAGGTGGGAATTTATAAAGGGATGTGAATTGGTTTAAAATAAATGTTGATTTATTTTTAAAGGATGGAAATGAGAAGTGTATTTCTCTGGATAGCCAAGTACGTTTTCAAGGTAGTTTTAAATATAAGTTAAAAGTTGTAATATGTTTTAAAAAGCATGTTTTAGAAAATTGGTTATTTTTAAATGTTAACTTTTTTTTAAAGTAAGTAGTTTCAAAAATATATTATTATAGTAATTATATAAAAGTAATTTGGTATTATGTTTTTAAAGAGAGAAATTTAGTTTATATTTATAAATGGTTTTATTTTAAAGTATATATTTTAGTAAAGTATTAAAGTGGTTTTAAATTTCAATATTATAAAGAATATTTATAATAAAGTGCTTTTAAATTATTTTTAAATCTAAAGTATTTTGTACTTGGTGATTCAGTGGAAATAAATATTTGGAGAAATGTATTCCGTAAGCGGAAACTGTTTGAAATTGTTTTCAAAAGGAGTTTGAAAATAGAAATATATCTTGGAAAGATATTTGGACAAATAAATAATGTGGGAAATTATTTATTGTGTGATGGTTGCTTGTGGATGTTAATTGATAGTTAAATAGCCGACTATCAATATTGGCCAAATGCGCTGATCGTTTCGAAGAGACCGGGATCGAGTTTCCGTATACCGGGATTCTAGGTCTGGAGACTCGAATACCACTTCGATCCGGTTTGTACGTTTCGTATAACGTGTTCGGAGTTGAAGATGGAGCAATAAAGTGCAAGGGCTAGTCGCTACTAATCCTGAGGATATTTCCAAAATGGATGTAGTAGGAATAGTGCCTTCGGTTCCGTTCGGACCCGGGACGGACTTGTATGGACGAATGCTTGCGAAACATCGTCAGCGGACGATGGGCATTCTAAGGGATATGATCTATAAAGGTATCGTTTAGCCTCGAACCTCATCAACCGGGAATGACTGAAAATCAGGGGTTATGCAGCAAGGCTTCGTGGGTAGCACCCACTTGAGAGTAAGGTCATCCCTGTCTAGATGTCCCTTTTATTTCGGCTTAGTGGTGCGGTTGCTGATCACAACCGTGGGGTGATTTTACTTGGAATTATCCAGTAAGGGATGATTCCGGTCTTGTGTTGCAGGGGAGCGGGCGTACTCCTCGGTACTGTGATCTAGGCCACGTACTGTGACAGGTGGTACCCCAGTGCCTAGTCATTCGTTGGAAATCCATTCTCCCTACGTGCCTTGTACGAGTTTTGTTTGTATTACCCACTTTGTGGCTAGTATGCCGGAATTTAATAGATGTAACAATTTCGGCTATTTTAATAAGTATTTGTAAATAGACACTATTATAATATCAGAGGATTTTTATAAAAAGTGTTTTGGCTATCGTAAGGTAAAAACCCGACATGTTTATTTGTGGCGTGGTCTTACGAGATGCTTTTGTTTTCAAAGGATTTTGAAACTTTAATAATAAATTTGAGTGTGATTTTCTCACGCTGGTATTCCAGACTGACTCGGGTATTGTTTTATATAATGCTCGGGTCAGACCGAGATAAACAGGTTCAGGATATGATGCTGTGGAGCTCAGGAGACGAGCTGGATGACGATACGTACTTCCGTATTTGTTTATTGTTCCGCTGTGTATTTGGATGTATGTCATTGATGTGATGAACTCTGATGATGTATTCTGTAAATATATTGTATAAACAGATATATTTTTCTGTTTGAGTAAAGATCTGTTTTGTATATATTATATTTTATTCCGCTGCGATGTGAGATTCTGTTGTTGATTTTCTGTTTCTTCTTCTTCTACCTCTTCTTCTTTAACAAAAATGGTTCGATTTTCCGGGACTGGAAAGTCGGGTCGTTACAGTGGTATCAGAGCTTAGGCTAGCGATAACCTTGGCTCTGGTGGGAATTTTGAGAGTATTAATAGATATGAGCGCGTATTTGTTAGTGAATATAAAATTGTTTTATATTGTGTTGATTGGTTTATTGAGTAGTTTATGGATTCTGGTCGATGTGTGGGACGCCACAACATTGATAGGGATCTCTAAACACTTGTATAGAACAATTCGACACAGTATTGTTTTAAAGTAGGGTAAATGAAATAATTTTACCCAAACTATTTTTGTATAAAAAGAAAAGTATTGTAAACTATTCTAGTTAATATATATGGTTGTTTGGCTGTTAGAAGTGATAATATGGAATTATTATCATTAATATATGGAAACTTAACTAGAAATTGAAATTTATAACCAAAGCAAAGAATAAAATTTTATAATAAAATAAAATTTGAGATATAGATTACAAATGTAATTCATAAAATTGAAATAAACTTCATATATAAATGAGATATGTAAATGTAAACTAAATGTCATATATAATTGGAATTAAGATGAAGCCCCAGAGAAATATCTAAAATTGGAATGAGATAAAATTCCAGAGTAACGATGGATATAAAACTAGATGGGTTTTAAATTTGGAATTTTGTGAAGTTTAAAATTCCTTTGAGTTGGAAATGGTTTCAAAACGGTTTTCAAGGGTGTGGGAGGAATAGTAGTGATACTATTTTGGGAAATATTTTAAGTTGGATTCGAAGTCTGATGAGATTGGGTACTCAAAAAAAAAAAAAAAAAAAAAAAAATATTTGAAATGATTTAAAGTGATAAAAGCACTAAACTCTCTTTGGTCGCTGGAAAATAATTCCGATGATGATCGCGACATCATCGGTGTTTATTTTCGAGTTTCCAAAGAGAAATTGCTACCGAATTGTTTCAAATTGAAATTGTGGCGAACTAGGTTTGATTTTAAAATTCAAAAAGATAATGAAATTTACCAAAGGAGTTTGGATATAGTTGATTTCAAAAAAAAAGGGATTTTGAAATTTTGAAAATTTGTGTATACTCTGGAATCTTATTTTGGAATATTTATAGAATAATAATAATGAAAAATATATACTTGACTAAAATTTAATGTATAATCTGGAGTAAAGGGTAAAATGTGAATGCGAAAAAGTAGTCAAGATGGACTAAAAATAATTAATGTTTGGAATTAAAATTCATTTGGTTAACTAAAGAATTGGTGAATGAATAAATGGATCAACTATTGTACTTATAAAGTGAAGTTGATATTAATAAGAAGAAATTGGGAAATTGTAATCCAGGAATTAAAATTTAACTTAAGTAAATGGAAGTGAAGGAAATATATTTGAATTTAACTTGAAGTAAGTTATATAAATTGAAATTGAAATTTAATTAAATTGGATAGGAATAAATTCAGCCGAGTATAGATAATATTTAATGAAATAAAATTCTACTCAAACAAATAAATGTGAAAATCGAAACTTGGGATATAAAATAAGATTGAACTCAAGGAAATCAAATAGAATGGATTCCAAGTTAAATGAAAGGAAAATCAAATATGGGATTTGATTAAAAGAAAATGAAATCAAGGATTTGAACGGAAGTTGTTGAATAAAATAAACTTAAGTTATTGGGTGGAATTGTTTGAAGAAAATAAATAACTTGAGTAAAATTTTGTGATGGTTATTTGATATATTGGTGGCTGAGTTTAATAAAATGGTTTGGAATCAAACTCTTTGGATATGGAAGAAATACAATGAAAGTTGTGAATAAATTTAAAATGGAATAGGTTAAATGTAAATTTAGTTGGATTTAACCTAAATGGTTCTAAAGCAGAAGTAATCATTTATTCACATTGATATTGTCGAATTGTATTAGAAAATGGATCGTTTGAGGTAAAACGAGGTTAAATAGAATTCTATGAATTGATAGAAAGGAAATAAAATTGATTCTGGAATCAATTGTAGTAAATGTGAGTTAATATAAGCAATATAATTGATTTTTAAATCAATCGTAATAAATACGTATTCATTTGGATTAAAATGAATAGAATGTAAGTAATGAAGTGTAAACCATTTAAATGAAAGTATTTAAATTTGTGTTGGAACCTTATAAATTCACTTATGGAAGTATATAACATGCATTGTTTGTTGAATCCATGTTTTAGCAATTTAAATTTTAGTGAAATGTAAATAAACTTTGTATATTTGGCACTTACATGTTGTAATTGAGTTAGTACAGGTTCAGGGAAGCCGGTTGGCTGAATCTGATGGCACAACATGCTAAAATAAATAACCGCTTTGTTTTAAAAATGCTAAAATAAGGTACGCTTACGCAAAAATTCAAAATAGGAGATATGAACTGCATATATTGATATATATTGTGATTTCCGGCCTGAGGCCGATGTATATATATATTTGTGCATCCTGCGATATCGCAGAAGTCCCTCCGTACAAAGGAGACTCTGCCAAAATTTTCCATAAATTTTGGGAGTTAGAAAATTTTTGAAATTTTCATTAACTACAAATGATTTAAAATTTGTTAAGCATATAAGGTTGAAACCGAGTAATTGAATCTAGTTTAATATGAATGTAAAGTAAGTGAAATTGAAAGAACTAAGGAAAGTAAGCTTGCAAATAAACTTTTAATTGAGATTTAAATTAATTAGTAAGTGAAACTAATCCATATTCAAAATGGAAGCCAATGTGAGTTTAAATGAAATTGTAAGTCTAAGTAAATAGTAATGAAAATAAACTTCAATGGGGAAGTGAAAATAAATATAAACTTCAAAAATGAAGTAAAACAAATCCAAGAAGTATATAAGATGTTTATATTGGACTTAAGAAATGAATGGTGAATTCTTAAGTAAATTTGGTATGGAGGAAAATTATTCTAGGTGAATAATTGAATGACGATTAAAAATTTGAAGATGTGAATGGGATAGTTGTGAATAAGTGGATAACAATCAAAATGAATGTGAATAAAAAGGAAATTGATAAAATGGATAATTCAATTGGGCTAATTACGTAAGGTGTACGTATATTATTTTATTCGCATAGCTATTTGATCCAGATGTCGAGCACAGAATTTCGAGGTAATTATGCCGATCCGAGTTAGGATTTTTCGCTCGATTTTCAACGGCGAACCTGGATATGGAATTTTGATTGATTCTGGAAATTCTCTATCATAGTTTGTGGCTGTGCAAGGAGAATGACGGTTTCTGATCAAGAAACCAAATCTGAGTCCGCACTAGGAAGTCGGGTGGACGATACTAGTTCGGAAGTGAAATTGTGTGATCGAGTGAGCGATCAAATGTGATATGGCGTACGGATGATATATGTGCATCGTACGAGCTTAAGTAAAACAAATATTGAAAATTGTAAAGGAAAGTATAAAATGACTTTGGGATTGTGATTGAATATTATTGCTTAGTAGGATATACAGGTGTATAAAAGTAATGGATAATTGGGATTTTTGATTTTAGAAGATAAATTTAATGGCCCGACAAAAAGGTATGTATTTGAATTTCTATATGAAATTTGATTGGGTTTTTGATCCAGCCACTTGGCTTTTTGTTTTCTTTTTGAGATTGGGAGGCCGTAGAGCCATTTTGTAGTAGTACCGAGCTAGCCGCGCAAAGGAGACGCTGGCGAAATTTTTCGGAAATTTAGGGAGTTAGAAAAATTTTGAAAAATTTTGATAATTCAAAATTTGAATTCAAATTTAAATTTGAATGGATAAGTAGGTGGTATGGGTTGAACTTATGAATAAGTTTGGGAAGTTAAAAGATGATTAGTGTATCATTAATAAAAGATTGTTTGGGTATTGTTAAAACTATTTGAATTTGGGAAATAGTTAACGGGAATAGAATCATTCTTCCTAACTAGTAATTTCGGGGACGAAATTCTTTTAAGGGGGGAGGAATGTGACGACCCGGAATTTTTGTATATTTGAAATGAGAATATTTAATTTATTTTAAATATTCGAAGATTAAATCTTAACTTTATTTTCAAGTATACAGTATTTATTGGATGATAGATTATTGAATTAAACAATCGAAAATAGAGAATCCTGAGTTTTGAGCCTGTTGAAAATAGTTTAAAGGCTCAGAAAATTTGTATTGTTAATATTGAATGTAATAGAACTTTCAAAATTGAATTTAAAAGCGTTTTGTTCAGTTTTGAAAATTTTATCGTTTTATATTGAATTTAAAAATAGCCTTCCGAGGCACAGTCTCGGAATTCGACGAAACCAGTTCCATTTGGATCCGTAATATTGTATTATTACCGGATTTCAAATTTCGTATCGATTGGAGTGGCGGAGTGAGCATACGGTATATAAACGCATGGAAATTACCGAGATGAAATTGAATTTAAATGCAATATATTCAATCCGACATTTTGTACAACCTACCGCGTATTTGCCTCCTTCGTACCCATCTTCCTTTCCTTCCCATCTTCTCAAGTCTCTGTTCGATCAGAAATAAATAAATAAAGGGAGATAAGCTTGTTGCGTAAACTACTCAAAGGGGAAAATAATATCTGCGATTCAAATAAGCAATTCATTTCAATTCGTTCACTTTCTTTCCCATCTATCTCTCGATTAATTTCAAAATCAAAATATATGGCGAACTGTTGGGATTCGAAATCCCATTTACGCACACGAACACCCTAATATTATCGAATCACTCAAAAACTCTTCGATCGAGATTTCCGCTGTTGCAAACGCGAGCTCGGGCTCGGAATTCAGGGCCGATGTAGGCAATGCGAAGAGTGGGTCGGTGAATCGGTGGGTTTATTTTCGAGCATTATGAATCTGAGTGTTGAAGCACTTGAAGGTAGTGGCAGATCGTTGGGTCGAGTTCGAGGCTTCAAGATGGGGTGCGACAGTCTTCGTTGTGCCAGAATGATGTGATGGCACCAGGTGCTCGTAGCCGCTGTTTTGATTGCATTAGAAGGTGAGGCTAGGGTTTCGAATCTGAGGAAGGCTTCGTGGGTAGCCACAACAAAGGTGGGGAGAAGATTCGATTGGGAAGGGGTTGCAACAGCTTCTCATCGTGTTCGAAGTCATGATGTAGGGCAGTGTGCTCGGGTTTGATCAATAAGGTATTTATTTCAGTTTAAATTTAATAACCTATAAATATGAATATGCTAAAAAAAAATTATACAGTAAGATATTTAAAACATTTCTGTTTGATTTAATACATGTATATATACGCATGCCTATTTTGAATTGAAGGTAAATAAGGAAAGTTTTTATGTAGAAATATTTTTGAAAATATAGTAGTTTTAAAAGTAAATAATTAGTAAAACCAAATTATTAAATGGGAAATTTTTTTTTTTTTCGATTAATTCAAAATATTAATAAATCCTGTAATATTTTTACAAGGTCGGAAATCAAGGAAAAATCAAGTTGAGATTGGATTGGGATTGCAAAACAATAATCAAATGTGAGTTAATCTCACTCAGTTAAATTTAAATTTAAATAATTGATTGGATGATTGCATTGATTGATGTGTTATATATATATATATAGTAGTATATAGCAATATATACATATTGGCATATGTATATATTGGAATTGTTGATATTCCCGCATTGTATAGCGGATGAGACCCTATGCGCCGCATAATAGCGGATGATTTATATGAATCCCATATACCGCGATATTCCACCTTGAAGTGGAATTGGTATTTTATATTGTGCTAACGTCTGTGGATGCAGGGAAACAGGTTGGAGGGATCCAACTGGATTCCTCAAAATTATTAGATTATTTAATATTTTGTGTTCTGAATATTTGATATCATGTGATGATTTTATATTGGATGATGTGGTTGATTTGGATTGTCCAGTATAATAAATTATAAAATCCATGGAATTGAATTTTTGAAAAGAAATAAAGGAATAAAAGTTTAAGTAAAATAATTCGAGGAATTGGGATAAAATTTATAACGAATTGAAAAAAAATAAAAATAAGGTGATTTGGAATTTTAACAAATATGAAATAAGGGGATTTTGAATTCACAAGGGATAATAAATTTTATACTTAAGTGATATTATTTGAAGAATAAAAGAAGTTATTTTTGAAATTAAGGATAAAATTAATTAAAGAATAAATAAGGAGTTTTGGAAATTTGAAATTGATATTGGTAAAAGGGGTTTAACTCGTAATAAGGAATAAAAATCTAAAGGTTAATGTATTTTGGAATAAATGAAGTAGCAAAGGAAATTTATTTCAAAGTAAGTAGAGTAAATTGGGAAATCAATTGGAAAGTGATTTAGTTGTTTAAAATTGGAATTTTAGAAGAGAAATGAGATTTTGGAATTTATAAAATGGGTTTATAAAGTAAAATAAAATATCGGTGGATATTAGAAAATATAAATTCAAGGTGGGAATTTATAAAGGGATGTGAATTGGTTTAAAATAAATGTTGATTTATTTTTAAAGGATGGAAATGAGAAGTGTATTTCTCTGGATAGCCAAGTACGTTTTCAAGGTAGTTTTAAATATAAGTTAAAAGTTGTAATATGTTTTAAAAAGCATGTTTTAGAAAATTGGTTATTTTTAAATGTTAACTTTTTTTTAAAGTAAGTAGTTTCAAAAATATATTATTATAGTAATTATATAAAAGTAATTTGGTATTATGTTTTTAAAGAGAGAAATTTAGTTTATATTTATAAATGGTTTTATTTTAAAGTATATATTTTAGTAAAGTATTAAAGTGGTTTTAAATTTCAATATTATAAAGAATATTTATAATAAAGTGCTTTTAAATTATTTTTAAATCTAAAGTATTTTGTACTTGGTGATTCAGTGGAAATAAATATTTGGAGAAATGTATTCCGTAAGCGGAAACTGTTTGAAATTGTTTTCAAAAGGAGTTTGAAAATAGAAATATATCTTGGAAAGATATTTGGACAAATAAATAATGTGGGAAATTATTTATTGTGTGATGGTTGCTTGTGGATGTTAATTGATAGTTAAATAGCCGACTATCAATATTGGCCAAATGCGCTGATCGTTTCGAAGAGACCGGGATCGAGTTTCCGTATACCGGGATTCTAGGTCTGGAGACTCGAATACCACTTCGATCCGGTTTGTACGTTTCGTATAACGTGTTCGGAGTTGAAGATGGAGCAATAAAGTGCAAGGGCTAGTCGCTACTAATCCTGAGGATATTTCCAAAATGGATGTAGTAGGAATAGTGCCTTCGGTTCCGTTCGGACCCGGGACGGACTTGTATGGACGAATGCTTGCGAAACATCGTCAGCGGACGATGGGCATTCTAAGGGATATGATCTATAAAGGTATCGTTTAGCCTCGAACCTCATCAACCGGGAATGACTGAAAATCAGGGGTTATGCAGCAAGGCTTCGTGGGTAGCACCCACTTGAGAGTAAGGTCATCCCTGTCTAGATGTCCCTTTTATTTCGGCTTAGTGGTGCGGTTGCTGATCACAACCGTGGGGTGATTTTACTTGGAATTATCCAGTAAGGGATGATTCCGGTCTTGTGTTGCAGGGGAGCGGGCGTACTCCTCGGTACTGTGATCTAGGCCACGTACTGTGACAGGTGGTACCCCAGTGCCTAGTCATTCGTTGGAAATCCATTCTCCCTACGTGCCTTGTACGAGTTTTGTTTGTATTACCCACTTTGTGGCTAGTATGCCGGAATTTAATAGATGTAACAATTTCGGCTATTTTAATAAGTATTTGTAAATAGACACTATTATAATATCAGAGGATTTTTATAAAAAGTGTTTTGGCTATCGTAAGGTAAAAACCCGACATGTTTATTTGTGGCGTGGTCTTACGAGATGCTTTTGTTTTCAAAGGATTTTGAAACTTTAATAATAAATTTGAGTGTGATTTTCTCACGCTGGTATTCCAGACTGACTCGGGTATTGTTTTATATAATGCTCGGGTCAGACCGAGATAAACAGGTTCAGGATATGATGCTGTGGAGCTCAGGAGACGAGCTGGATGACGATACGTACTTCCGTATTTGTTTATTGTTCCGCTGTGTATTTGGATGTATGTCATTGATGTGATGAACTCTGATGATGTATTCTGTAAATATATTGTATAAACAGATATATTTTTCTGTTTGAGTAAAGATCTGTTTTGTATATATTATATTTTATTCCGCTGCGATGTGAGATTCTGTTGTTGATTTTCTGTTTCTTCTTCTTCTACCTCTTCTTCTTTAACAAAAATGGTTCGATTTTCCGGGACTGGAAAGTCGGGTCGTTACATATTGGCATATGTATATATTGGAGTTGTTGATATTCCCGCATTATATAGCGGATGAGACCCTATGCGCCGCATAATAGTGGATGATGTTTTATATAAAATCCATATACCGCGATATTCCACCTTGAAGTGGAATTGGTATTTTATATTGTGCTAACGTCTGTGGATGCAGGGAACAGGTTGGAGGGATCCAACTGGATTCCTAAAAAGTATTAGATTATTTAATATTCTGTGTTCTGAATATTTGATATCATGTGATGATTTTATATTGGATGATGTGGTTGATTTGGATTGTCCAGTATAGTAAATTATAAAATCTATGGAATTGAATTTTTGAAAAGAAATCAAGGAATAAAAGTTTAAGTAAAATAATTCGAGGAATTGGGATAAAATTTATAACGAATTGAAATAAAAATAAGGTGATTTGGAATTTTTAACAAATATGAAATAAGGGGATTTTGAATTCACAAGGGATAATAAATTTTATACTTAAGTGATATTATTTGAAGAATAAAAGAAGTTATTTTTTTGAAATTAAGGATTAAAGTTAATTAAAGAATAAATAAGGAGTTTTGGAAATCTGTAATCGATATTGGTAAAAAGGGGTTTAACTCGTAATAAGGAATAAAAATCTAAAGGTTAATGTATTTTGGAATAAATGAAGTAGCAAAGGAAATTTATTTCAAAGTAAGTAGAGTAAATTGGGAAATCAATTGGAAATTGATTTAGTTGTTTAAAATTGGAATTTTAGAAGAGAAATGAGATTTTGGACTTTATAAACTGGGTTTATAAAGTAAAATAAAATATCAGGGGATATTTGAGAATATAAATTCAAGGTGGGAATTTATAAAAGAATATGAATTGGTTTAAAAATAAGTGTTGATTTATTTTTAAAGGATGTGAAGAGAAGTGTATTTCCTTGGATTGCCAAGTACGTTTTTCAAAGCAATTTTAAATATAAGTTAAAAGTTCTAATTTGTTTAAAAAACATGTTTTAGAAAATTGATTATTTCTAAAGGTTAATTTCCAAAGTAAGTATTTTCAAAAATCTATTATTGTAGTAATTATATAAAATTAATTTGGTATTATGTTTTTAAGAGGAAGTCAGCTTATATTTATAAAGTGGTTTTATTTTAAATATTCTTAAAATATATATTTTGATAAAGTATTAAAGTAGTTTTAAAATTTCAATGTTATAAAGTATATTTAAATAAAGTGTTTTTAAATTATTTTAAAATTAAAAGTATTTTGTACTTGGTGATTCAGTGGAAATAAATATTTGGGGAAATGTATTCCGTAAGCGGAAACTGTTTGAAATTGTTTTCAAAAGGAGTTTGAAAATAGAAATATATCTTGGAAAGATATTTGGGCAAATAAATAATGTGGGAAATTATTTATTGTGTGATGGTTGCTTGTGGATGTTAATTGATAGTTAAATAACCGACTATCAATATTGGCCAAATGCGCTGATCGTTTCGAAGAGACCGAGATCGAGTTTCCGTATACCGGGATTCTAGGTCTGGAGACTCGAATACCACTTCGATCCGGTTTGTACGTTTCGTGTAACGATTTCGGAGTCGAAGATGGAGCAGTGAAGTGCAAGGGCTAGTCGCTACTAATCCTGAGGATATTTCCAAAATGGATGTAGTAGGAGTAGTGCCTTCGGTTCCGTTCGGACCCGGGACGGACTTGTATGGACGAATGCTTGCGAAACATCGTCAGGTGGACGATGGGCATTCTAAGTGAAACGTTCTATAAAGGTATCGTTTAGCCTCAAGCCTCATCAATCGGGAATGACTGAAAATCAGGGGTTATGCAGCAAGGCTTCGTGGGTAGCCCCCACTTGAGAGTAAAGTCATCCCTGTCTAGATGTCCCTTTATTTCGGCTTAGTGGTGCGGTTGCTGATCCCAACCGTGGGGTGATTTTATTTGGAATTATCCAGTAAGGGATGATTCCGGTCTTGTGTTGCAGGGGAGCGGGCGTACTCCTCGGTACTGTGATCTAGGCCACGTACTGTGACAGGTGGTACCCCAGTGCCTAGTCATTCGTTGGAAATCCATTCTCCCTACGTGCCTGTACGGTTTTGATTGTGCCCAACTATTGTTGAAATGTGAGATGCAAGCATTTCAGCTAGATTCTATTTTACTTTCTGTAGACACTATTATAATATCAGAGGATTTTGATATAAAGTGTTTTAGCTATCGTAAGGTAAAAACCCAACATGTTTATTTGTGGCGTGGTCTTACGAGATGCTTTTGTTTTCAAAGGATTTTTGAAACTTTAATAATCAATTTGAGTGTGATTTTCTCACGCTGGTTTTCCAAACTGACTCGGGTATTGTTTTATATGATGCTCGGGTCAGACCGAGTATTATAGGTTACATGATATGATGCTGTGGATCTCAGGAGATGAGCTGGATGGCGAGACGTATCTCCCGTACTTGTTTATATATATATATTCCGCTGTGTTGATTGTTGTACTCTGTTGTATAGAGGACATGATATGGTTATTGTCCAGTTGTATGTTATGTGTTCTCTGGTGTATACTCTGATGCTATATTATATAAAACTGATATAGTTTTGATTTGTGTAAAGATCTGTTAATATATATTATATTTTATTCCGCTGCGATGGTTAGATTCTGATTTTGTTTTCTATTTTTCTTCTTCTACCTCTTCTTCTTAACTAAAATGGTTCGATTTTCCGGGCCTGGAAAGTCGGGTCGTTACAATTTCAATACTGGAGGTATTACCACGCTTCATTTCTCATTCATTTAACAAATCCAATTCACAATGCGAAGATTATTAATAATAATAGGATGATATTATCCAATTATTCTAAATCATCCATCCATCTTCAATTTCCAAGTCTCAAACCCATTTGAGATCACTCATAACTTCCCATTTAAACCAATCATTTAACTTTCCCAAGTTAAATCTCAATTTCATATTGAAATTTCCAATTCAGGTTGCCTTTTAAATTATTTAACTTTCCCAAAGTTAAATTTAATTTACATAATCCAGTCAATTTACACAATTTGAATTCCCATTCAAATTTTAAACATCAGATTAATAACCTTCCCACTTAAGTTTAAAACTCGCTTCACTTTGGGTTTCACATCGTATTCCAAGGAAAATTCAAAACTCTACCTTAGAGTTTATTTCATATTTATTTCCTTCACACACTAGTCCATCTTTAAATTTTAAACTACCCTTGGTTTTTAAATTCAAATCAAATTCTGGACCCAGATTTAAAACTCCACAATTCAGATCAACTTTAGTTCCAACTTATAAGTCAGACTTGCCTAAATGTTTTACTCCCAAATATTTTATTATTGTTTACTCATTTATACGCGCCTTATTAATCATTTCTGATAATAACCAAGGTTATTGTATCTGAAAACCAATTCATCACTATCTTATTCTAAAATTCTCCTTAAATTCAAGATTAAAATTTCAGTTTGAATTCATTCCAAACCAATCCTTATTTTACTTTAAATTTTGTTATATTTCTATTATCACTTAATTTAATTCCAATAATTTAACAGCCAATTACCTTTGTATTCATTTGATAGAAATATTACTATATATATATATATATATCAAAATATATTCTTATATGAAATCATTTAAAATCTTTATATAAGAAAATAACAAGTACGCTCTCTCATATATATATATATACTTAACTCATTCTAGGGTACTATCGACCCTATACTTATGAGTATACCCACCAGAGCCAAGGTTTTCGCTTAACCTTCGCTCTGATACCAACTGTAACGACCCGGAAATTTCGAACCCGAAAATTCCAGATAATTATGAAAAGAAGAAGAGATAGAAGAAAAGAAATAGAAAACATAACACAGATGCTCACATTCACAGCGGAACAAAATATAATATCAAATAATAACAGTTTACAAAAGAATACTGTATCTGTCGATTTACATTTATTTACATCAGAGTTATATTCCAATACACAACGATGGTCATATATAAATCAAATATGTCTCAGCTAATCAAAAATAATAGTCACAGTGGAATCACTCCATACGTCCCGCCATCCAGTACTCCTCCTGAGCTCCAGAACGTCCTTACTTGAAAATCTGTAATACTCGGTCTGACCCGAGCATTACATCAAAGTAATACCCGGGTCAGGCTGGAAACCGGCATGAGTAAATCCATATAACATGAAATACCAATCCAATTTAAAAGGAAACCCGGCTAACTCGAGCTTCACTACGAGTTTATTACTTGTTGTGCTCGACACTTATGACTCAAATACTAAGTATTCTAACTTAGTTCAAAGGTTCATATTATTACATTCCTGCCAATTTACCTCACATATCAATTTATATAGAATCAAAGTGGTTCCGGGTATTCACTGATACCCGACCCCGGTCTCTTCGAGTCTCACGTTATCTTAACCAAGTTATTCAAATGAAATACAATTCAAATTTTAAATACAGGATGTCATTGTTTTAACCCAAACATATTGTATCACATAGCATTCCATATCACATACCAAAGATATCAACTAATCTAAGACATACAATACCATTCAATCATTCATAGCAAGATTAATCAACCCTTCCATCTCAAATTAATTTAATTAACCATAAATGAATTAAATTAATTACTTCAATTATTTTTAAATCCTACACACTTAACATTAATTAATTACCAACCAATTAATCAATCATCCCTTAATTATCCATCTTAATTAATCACCCTTGATTAATTACTCTTTAGTTACATTAAGAAATTACCCTTTAATAAATTATTATTCTTTAATTACATTAAGTAATTAACCTTTTATTTCCACATAGATTAATTACTCTTTAATTATTAATTAATAACCAATAATTAATCTTCAATCACCTCATTTATTAATCTTCAATTATTAACCTTGGAATCCTATTAACTTAAATGCCTTAGGTTTAAGTTAAAATTTAAAACGCTTAACCTTAAATTTAAAACTTCTTAATTATTTGCTTAACTTAGCTTTTAAACATCTTAAGGATTAACTTAATAACTTAAAATACCTTCCAACTTTAATTATCAAACAATTAATAATAATTATCATTTAAAATAGTTTATAGATAATTAGTTTGAACTTAATTTGTTAAACTTGAAACTTTGAGAAAATAAAGCGTTTCCCCGAGGAAATTCACGATTTACTCGAACAGGAACTCGAGTTCCTTCCTCCTCCTACTTTTTCCAAAACAAAAACCTGTTAAACTTTACTATTACTATTTAATATCTCGCGATCAACACAGAGCAAAACCCGAGCAATTCCAATCTTTTCCCGAGCTTCAACCCGATGAGAACAAACTCCACAACCAACTGACACACTGTCACTTCGCGTGCACGAGCACGACCGACGCGATCACCTCCAGCCCAGTCTTCGTTCACCACCAAGTCGCCGTTGATCAACCCAAATCTCTAGACAACCCAAACCTTCGATATGAACACGAAATCAAAATTCGAGCTGTCGAAACAGCAGGACCCCAAACTCGATCAACCAATTTACCTCGTCAACGCCAATTCCGTTCACCAGAACCCACGCCATTCCACCCAAGGCTACGTCACGACATCACGCAACCATTTCCCTTACTCCGGTCAAACTCGATTCACCACCGATGGCGAACTCGACTCGATTTTAACACTGACCACAATGGGTTACTAAACCCTATTTCACCGTTCCCCGACCATTCTGGTCATCTGAAAAATGTACGAGTATTTTTCTGAGGTCCCCCGATAACCCAGCCTTCTCCAGCTCCAACCCCGACGAACAATTCATCATCGATTGACGGCAATTTACGAAAATGCGCTTTCCGTTCATCTCGAGATATCTCACCGTTTACTTACTTAAAAATCATAACATTATCTTTAAAAATCACCCTTTACTAATACGATTCTATTAAGATAATAAAAGTATGTAATTAAATGATTGATTTCTGACCTTAACTTATTTTTTTTTCACTGTAATTTCCTATTCTGGAAATAATTACTAAATTTAAGTACTTGAAACTATTTTTAAGATTGATATTATCTTGTTATAATCATTTTTCATTTTCAAATCATAACCTAAAATCGATTGTATGAGGGGATAGTAAATTTACTTGAGTGGGTTGAGCCTGTGATACAACAGAGCATACATATATACATAATACAGACACACATAGATTACAGAGCAGTTCATACTATATTCCAAATAGTGCCATCCATGCAAAAAATTTCACAATATCATTTCAAATATCTATCACATGCAAACCAAGGTTTTAACAGTTTTAAGCCTTAATAAAAGTAGTTTACTCACTGGTTTGGGTTTTAACAAAAAAGTATATACCTATGTTCAAGCATGCATATACAAACATCTGCATATTTATCCATACGCAAGCATAGGTTGGAATACTCACTTGTATTTAAGAAAATGGTCAGAGCCTTTCATTTGTAAATCAGGCTTTGAATTTGCAAACTGGGAATCCTCTTCTTTGATTTCCTGGTTATCTGAGGGGTATTGATCTTGACTTTTGTTTTTAAGTTTGAATGTTGTTTAAGTTTTTGATAATATATATATCAGGTTTGCTTAGTGATGAAACTCGAAACTGAGATGGAATTTGATATATAAGAAAGCAAGCTTACAAGTAATATTACTTTTGTACAATATAGATTATACATTTGTACTACACTTCAGAGATTTTTCTTGGTTCATCTTTGACTAAGTGGATTTTTGTTACTCTTGGTGGCTGATATGAAATGTAATGTATGCTAGAGATATTCTCATTAATTACTTTTGTCTTGTTTCACAATTCTACTTACTTTTACTTGCCTGCAACCAGTTTTAAACAGGAAACAAAACTTCTGCTTTTGAGCAATATCAGCCTGATCTTGATAATAGATGTAGCTGCTATTAATTGTTTTTGTTAAGTTGTAACTAATCCAGTTGCTATGTTGAGTTTTTAGGTTGTAGCTTCCTAATCTAGTTTAGTTTTTTTTAGGCTTGCTACTATAATTTTTTCAGCTTGGATTGATGAACGAAATGAAACAAATATGAAGATATTATATAAGAGAGTGTACAGGGTTATGATATAGATACAAGATATGATCCAAGTTTTCTTGTACTAGAAAAATTTTATAAATACTGGCCACAGATTTTTTCTTCAATTGTTGGCTGAAATGGAAAAGAATGTGTGCTGCATTAATTGTTATTGTCCTTTTATTTCTAATCTATATACTTATCAAATTTTGTTTGAACGTATATATAACTGTCTTCCTTTGCAAGCCTTCATATATATATTTTCATTTTGCAAGTGTACATATTTATACTTTATTTCCCTCTACATTCTTGACCATCTTTCTTTCTTTCCCTTTTGTCTTATTACTTGGTAATATAAATGAAGTTCTATAGTTAAGATGATAATAAAATTTGTTTTATTGCTTTGTATTGACTTTTTGACATGTATTTACTTTATATTTATCTTATATAAATTGTACATAGATATTCACTTTGTTGTCTTGTTTCATACTCTATATACATTTATTTTACTTATTATGTAGATACATTTGGTTTGTATTTTATTTTGCCTTATATATTTACTTCTATCTTAACTTAAATATTTATTTATATTTTCCAAATTCTTTTTCTAACATATCTATATATTCTTAATTAAAACAATTTACTTATTTTCATACTTGTCAATATCATATTCCTTAAGTCCATGTATTTATATTTGTTTTTAAACAAAATAATAAGTTGTGTTAGTTAATTTCATTAAAGATTTAGTAAAATAATACTGCCAAAAATTCGGGATGTCACAACAATCTTGTTTGAATCAAACATATCATAAAACCCAAGCATATCATCATCTAAAATTATCAGATTTGATTTAAACTTAAACCCGAAAATCAAATGATCATAGAAACAAAAATAGAGATGGTTTTGATTATTATTCACCTTGATAAGGATAAGGAATTTGAGATTTGATTAAGATTAATTCCCCTTGCTTGATTGCTAAGCTTTAGATTGATTCTTCCCTTTTTCTTTCCTAGGTAATGGCCGGCTTTATCTTTTGATTTACGTTTTTGTTTTTTTGAAAAATGAACGTGTAAAGCAATGAAAATAAGGTTTTAAGGATAATGGGATTATGGGTGTGGCTATTACCCATAAGGCCCGTGTTTTATACTAATTAACCTATAAAACCGTCCATAACACAATCTTCATTTTTTAATTAATTAAGCATGACCTCTGATTGAATTTTCAAATCTCAATCTCCTTATCACTCTAATAGTTATATTATTCTATTTAATTTATCTAATTAAATTTTTTGAATAATGTTATTAAAAATTAGGGGTGTTACAATTACCCATATTGCATCATGACCTTGCTTTATCATTGGTAACCCAACGATAAAATCCATTTTTATATGTTCCCATTTCCATTCAGCGATAGGAAGTGGTGGTAGAATTCCTGCCGGTCGCTGCTACTCAGCTTTTATTTGTTGGCATGTAAAACATTTAGCTACAAATTTAGCAACGTCCTTTTACGTTCCATTTCACCAAAATTGATACTTAAGATCCATAAACATCTTTGTGCTTCTAGGATGCACTATAAGCCTTGAGCGATGCACTTCACTAAGAATTTCATTTTTCAATTCATCTTGATTTGGAAAACAAAGTCGATTCCTGAATCTAAAACCTACATCTTTACTAATGTTCCATTCTACAGGTTCTTTGTCCATCATTTTTGTAAACAAGAAAACTTGTCATCAACACCCCAAAGTAGAATTAAAGGTGCAGAAATATCCTTCTAAGCTTCTTTTGATTAAGTACAATAGGTTTGGATCTTATTGCTTTCTTTTATTAACCTTTTGAATAGGTCTAAGTTGTGAAAACTCTTCCTTGTTTGACCTTTCGACCCAGTTGAAACATTTATATCCCTTGTTTTTAAGTCCTTTGAGCTTGCTGAAGTTGTTTGGTTATCATTACGAAATCTCCTTTTGAAACGGTTGTGAAACGCTAAAGGTTAGCGCTAAGGATTCAAGAATATGATTTGGCTAGGCAGGTTTCGACTTCGTCGAAAGCTGGTATTCTTGTTGGGTTCGGTTCAATCCTGAAATCTAAGGGAAACCAAGCTTAGGTTAAGGTTTCGAATCCCTAAAAAGTCGAGTGTTTGGTGAATAGTGGTTTGGAACTAAGGACTTAAATGTATTGGTAAATGAGAGGTTTCAACTCTCTCGAAAGGTATCCTTTCGACTAGGTTGATGCCAGCAAAACACAATCGAACCAAATAATTTCATAAAAGAGTTGCATAATCTCCAATATCAAAATCCAGCCTTTATTGAACTAATGATGTACAATCTGATTAATTCCCCTAATTTTATTTTCAAATTAGGGTTTACAAATTTACAAATTTAAGAAAGTATAAGAGAAGAATGAATGAATTTGGATCCCCTAAACCATACCCCTAGGGTCTTATTTATAGTTGCGGGTTGGCACCTTTCGACCTAGTGCTTTCAACTTGGTCAAAAGGTAGCTTTATATACCTTCCGTCTCCTTTGACACTTGCGCATCCCTCTACAATGCTTTAAAATGGGTTTGAATGCCTCCGTCTTCGTCGAAAGGGTTGGTTGCGCCATTTTTCTTTGTGTTGCTTTGTTGTCACAAGAAGTAGAGGTATGAGCTTCTAATTCCGTCGATAGGTAGTTTCTTAGGGCTTCGTAGGTGTTGATGGTTTCGACGCAATATGTAGCTTCTGAATGCATGCTTGTGAATTGGTACGGAACCTTCTATGGATGTTAAAGGACTTCGTTGTTGTTGAGATTTTCTTCGGTAAAGGGAGCAATAAGATTGGGTAAGACTGTGAGGTTAGCTCCGAAGTATATTGGATCTTTCTGTATTCTTTGTAAGGATAAGTGTTTGGATTACAGGAGTGAATTGCCAGTTTGGAGTACTGGAATTCGTTGTGTTTCACGTATCTCTGAGGGAGCATGTGTAAGATCTATCACTGGTTTTAGAACCAGCAGTTCAGGGAGTTTTGGTTGTTGAGTCAGACTTGTCTGTAGTCTGATATCCTATCTTGTTTTATAGATCTAGTTGAGTAGGAGCTCAGTAGCTCAGTATTGTAGCTAGTTTGGATTCAGTAGAGCAAGTATTCCAGCATCTGCACCTGGGAAACTCGAGAAATTTTTAGGAAGCTTATCCGGATCTATGTCCGAATAACTAGTGTCGTTTGTTTGGTTGAATTGTTTGTTGATTTACATTGTTTGTTTGGTTGTGTATAGCTTATATGTATGCTGAATTGGTTGAAAATAAAATAAAACTTTGGATTATCTTTTGTTTTAAATTTCGAGGACGAAATTCTTTTAAAGGGGAAGGAATGTGACATCCCGGAATTTCGAGGAATTTAAAATGCGATAATCTCTTAATTAAAGTATTTAAAATTGATTTAATTATTGTTTTCAAATATAAATAACTAATTAATTTATAATGTGATGTTTTAAATTATGGTTATAGATTGATTTTAGATAATAATTAGTTACAAATTTAATTTGGGTTATTTTATAAATAGATTTAAATAGTCCTATTATTTCTAATTTAATAAATGTTATTTAAATGTATATATATGTGTGTAGTTAGAAGAAAATTATAATTTGAGGATTTAAAATAAAAAGAGTTCGAAATTAATTACCATAAAATCTATTTTAAATTTTAGTAAAGCTCTACTTTTCCACTTGTGATCTATATGATAATGTGATGTAATTTTTGGTAATAAGGTTTAAATTGAAATAAATCCTGTTTATATTAAATATAAATATAAAGCAAATATATGGTCTAAAATGTAAGTATTAATATATAAACATATTTAACATAAGTAAAAGCAAAATAAATAAATATCAATAAAGTGTTTGATAAATTAAGTTTAAATTAGGAAAATATACACTAGTTTAATACATTAAGTTTATAAATAGAAATAAAAATAGTAGTCATGTAAAACTAGAATTAAATTCACAAGCTAACATAATAAAATAAATATAACAACTTTATTAAGGCTTAAGTAAGTCTAGAATTATATTGTAAGCATCTAGATTCGCAGGCAAGAAAAGAGGTAAGTCTAAAACAAAATAAAATACATACAAGATGTACAAAGCAAAATTAAATATAGGAATTCATGTACTATAGCAATGAAGATTGCAGGCAAGAAAAGAAGTAAAGTAACATAAGTACCATACGAATTGAATAAGAAGGGATATGTATGACATTGTTCATAAATGCTTGTACCCAATGTTTCATTTCAGCCCCATCTAAAGAAAAGATCTCTGATCAAAACATAAAATCTTGTACCAGAAAACAATGTAGCCTCTACACTTGTTTTATTAAATATCAAGCTTGCTTTTCATTTCGATTCATTCAAGCAATGTAAACCAGAAAAAAACCTGGAAGCTCCTCTTCAAAATTTATTCTTCAACCTGTAATTCAGTTTTAAACAAGAGAACTCAACCTGTAACCTTCTCATAATACATATCTGAAGTCCATTCCAGTTCAAAGCTTCTTCAGTTTAAGGAAATCTAGCAATGCAAATATTTTCAGTTTGAAGTCTCAAGTTTTTAAAGCTTTCAGTTTTAAGCTCAAGCAAGTTTATCAATCATCATCAAGTTTCAGTTTAACTAAGCATTCCAGTTCAAAAGATCTCTGCAGTTTCTTCTGCAATTCAGTTTCAAAAAAATCAATCTCTCTGCCTTTTCAAAATCTGGTGAGTAAACATTTTTATCTAAAATCTAAGTAAGTTAATAATTGTTGCTGTGAAATCTTTGTGATAATGATGCCTGCATTTGTATGAATAAGTATAGAATTCTGATATATGTTTGTATTCATGTGTACATGCTTCAATTTGAATTTATTTTTGTGATACTTTGTGCTTCCCTGTAATTGATACAGGGTGTATCTTTGGTTTCAAATTCAAATTATTCCCAATAGAATACGGTTGAGCTTTAATTTTTCAAACTAACAAGAGATTTAAACTTAGATTGAGATTTTTAGAAGTTGTTTAAATCATTTTTGAAGAGAATACTACTGCAACATTGTTTACAGGAAATCAAGTGACCGTTTGATAAAATTCATTTGTTGTAAAATATTAATTCAAGTTTATAACTTGGATTCGTACTGAAAATTTGGAGTTTTAAGACTAAAACGAAGATTTTTAGTTCAGTATTTCAAGAGTAATTTGAATTTGAATAAAATTTGCATTTTTCCTAATTTCTAACATTCGAACCAATTTAAAATGTTGAAATTTTGTTTGAAGCTTGTTCGAACATCATTTTTGACAAGAAAATTGTCACAGGATTTTTCTATCGAACAAATTAAAGAAACGAGATCGAAGTAGGGTTTTGTTCGAGTGTTTTTCGATGTTCTGTAAAAATTTAAATTCGTCGCCGTGGTTTGATCGAGCTCTCCCCGATTCTGGGTGAAGGTAGAGAAGGGTACGGCAGAGGTATGGGCGGAGTTCCATCGCTTCGGTGGTCGTCGTTGATGAGTCGAGACAGGTTTGACGATCAGTGATGGGTTCGAGCTTCTCGAGCTTTACTCGATTTCGAGCGGCTATGCAATTGAGTTGGATGTTGGTCTGAGATTGATGTAGTGATCAATCGCGACGTGCCGGAGACCTCGTCGATTGCCAAGGGGTCGCCGCAGCCTCGTGCACGGCGTGGTTATTGGTGTCAGGTGGTTAGCGTGGGGGTGACTCGAGTTAGAACTCGAGCAAGTGGGAGTTTTACGCGGGTTTCTTCTCGAGTTCGCAGAGGGTAGTAATTGACAGTTTAAACACTTGACTAAATAAAGTCAAAGAATAAAGGAAAAGGGGAGTTGGGAAATGACTCGCGGAAAATGGAGGAAGACTCAGGGAGAGACTCGGGTTTTGGGAAGTTTGGTTCGGGTTCTAGTTACCTGCTAGTTGTTTAGGATTGTAATATAAACAGTTTTGGGAAATGCAAGATTGAAAGTTGTGACTTATAATTAACTAATTAAAATAAAATCATAATTAAGAGTTAATAATATATAAGTAATCGTAGATAATTAATATTTATGGTAATTAACTAAGTAATTAGAGATTTATCAATTTGTAATTAAAGATTGGTTAATTAATAGTTAAGTGTCTGATTAATTTGTAATTAAGGAATTGTTGGTTAGATAATTAAATTTAATTAATTTATAATTAATAGTTAATTAATTAAATAAATAATTAAGGATTAATTAACTGATACTTAAGGATTAATTAATTTGTTATTAAGTCTTATTAATTGATAATTAAGGTTTATATATTAATAATTAAAAGAATAATTAATCTGTAATTAAAGATTAATAAATTTGTTTAAAGGCAATTAAGAAAATAATTACCAATTGTAATGAATCAAATGAATGTAATTGATTCAAGATAATTAATTGTTAATTAATTAAAGATAATCATGTGATGGTTAATTAAGTATAAATACTTAATGAAATTGAATAGTATAATTACTTAGCAAAGTAAATAATGTATAATTACTGGATGTAATTAATTAAAGGAAATTACTTAATGGAAGTAATTAAAGTGTAATTACTTAGTAGTAGTAATTAAAGATTTATTACTTAGTGTTATAAATCAAAGGATTTATATAATTAATTAAGAAATTAATTAATTAAAGAAAGTAATTACAAGATGGAAATTCCTGTTTATGATTTAGGTTGATAAATGGAAGTGAATAATTAAAGTTAATTAATTAATGTAATTAATTAAGGATTAATGTAATTAATTATAGTTAATTAATTAATGGAAGTAATTTATTAAGGATCATTAATTAATGTAATTAATGAAGTAATTAATGGTAAATTACTGTGAATGGTTAAGGATAATTAATTAGTGAAATTAATTAAAGAGTAATTACTTGAATGTAATTAAAGGTTAGTTAATCAAAGATGATTAATTAAGATGGAAATTGGAGAATGATTAATTAATTGATTTGTAATTAATTAATGATTTTGTAAGCATGATTTATAAGATGAAGTAATTAATTTAATTTACTTTAAATTAATTAGAGATGAAGTAATTAACTTAATTCATTTTAAATTAATTAGAAATGAGATAATTAATTTAATTCATTTTAAATTAATTATAAATGGTGTGATTATTTATCCTTGCTTATGTATGGATGGATGATATTGTTTGCCTTGAATGGGTTGAAATCTCAGATACGAGATAAGTAATGCTGTGTGATATGGATCATTTATCTATGATGATATTGTGAATTATCTATCTGTGATATTATGAATTATCTATCTCTGTATATATAGATAATGAAATTGAATTGTTTTAACTTTAAAACAACTTGGCCTTAAAAGACACGGTTTGGATTTGATGAGACCGGGATCGGGTTTCCAGATTTGGATATCCGAAAACCACATCGATCCAAATTAACGATAGGTCGTGAATCTCAAGTGAAGATGAAGATTCAGAGTGCAAGGGTTATTGTCGTTAACTCTAAGGATGTTTCCAAAATGAGTGTAACGAGATAATGCCTTCGGTTTTGTTCGAACCCGGAACGAATTTGTATGGATTGAATGCTTTCAGTACATCGTCAGGTGGACGATGAGCATTCTAAGAGATGTGTTCTCTAAAGGTAATCGTAGCCTGAAACCTCATCAACCGGGAATGGCTAAAACAGGGGAGGTGCAGCAAGGCTTCGTGGGTCGCACCCACTTGAGAGTAAGGTCATCCCTGTCTAGATGTCCCTTTTATTTCGGCTTAGTGTGCGGTTGCTGATCACAACCGTGGGGTGGTTTTATTCGGAACTATCCAGTAAGGGATGGTTCCGGCTTTGTGTTGCAGAGGATTGGTAGTAATCCTCGGTATGCTGATCTAGGCCAGGTACTGTGACGGGCGGTACCCCAGTAGCCCTGCCATTGTATGGAATCCAAAATCCAATAAGTGCCATCGGTTTTGATTGTAAACCTAGTATGCTGGAATTTAATCATGTAACAATTTCAGCTATTTCTTATTTACTTGAAAACCCTAGACCTATTATAATATCACTGAATTTCCTATCAAATGTTTGGTTAGCGTAAGGTAAAAACTTTTCCATGTTTATGTGTGGGAAGTCTTACGTGATACCTTTTGTTTTCAAAGGATTTTCAAAGTTAAGCAACTTTAACCGTTTACTCATACCAGACCATCCGGAGGAGACGCACGCGCCTTACCGGAGGAGACGGAGGATTTTGTTCCTCAATATTCGAGAAGTTAGTACCTTCCGTAGAGGACAAAGAAGTCAAGGCAAGGGCATGCAACTCAATAGCGACCTATTAGAAAGCATAATAAGCCTTTCGGACCAGTTGGAACATATACTTAACACCTTTCGAGAGTATAGGAAGGTTTATTGATAAAGGCAGCACACACAAGATAGTAGGGAATGAAGACGACCTTCCGCCAATGTTTAAGAAAAGCATGGTTTTCGGTAATAATCAAGTAGGGGAGGAACCTCCCGACAAGGCCGAAGGGTTCACATCAGTCAAGTAAGGGAGCAGCCTTCCGACAAGGTCGAAGGGTTCGCAATACCATATGAAAGATAGACCATTCGGGAAAGATGAAAGGTTCATGAATACATTAGGAAATGCAGACCCTTCGACATTCAAAGGCTCATGATGGTGTACAGTGGACAAACCTTTCGACTTACAACTGCATATAAGAGGCGAACTTTCATCCCAGCTGAAAGCATGGAGCTAAGGGGAGGGCCGCCTGCATCTATAAATAGGACCCAAGGGGTCCAGTTTCGGGATCCGATTTTTCTCCTCATTCTACTTTCACTCAACTATTATTGCTTTCGCTTACTACATTGTAACCCTAATTTATAAATTAAATTGGGGATTGGTCTCTTTAATTTTGTATCAAACTTCATCACGAAGAAATAAAGAGAATTGTGGCTTGTGATCGACTTGGAATTTGAAGATGATCATGATTAGACGTTAATACAATATTAACAGCTGATCATATATGATTTATTTCTTATCTTCTTTGTTTATTTCGAGTATATGCCATGGAACTGTCATTAGACATTTCCAATGAGTCTTGTACCCTTTTCTTGGCTTCGGCCAAAAAAAAGGAGATGCTAATTGTAAAATTAGCCTCTATATGGATCCATGGCATATTAAACGAGTTCTTATTTTTGTCTGAACATGTTTGGATGATACATTCTTTTCGAATGGTTTTCACGAGAAGAATATCAACCTAGGAACCTGAAAGCATCGGAAAAATGTAAAACAGAGCAGCATCTCCTTTCGACAACATCGAAAGGTCTACTACCTTCTAACAAGATCGAATGGAGTTGAAGATCATTAATTGATTGCTCTCGGTTTCCAAGGAGGATGGAATACAGTGAAATGACGAGGTCGAAAGTTATATAATTATAGCAACCTAGTCGAAAGGTTTAAATGATTTTTAAACCATCCGGCCAGGGCGGAAGGTTCAATGATTCTATTATTTCAACCAATCGATAAGGTTTAAACGGAATCTCAACTTTTCGACATGATTAATGAATTAGTTAATTTTCTACTTAATTTCATAAAAGGGGTGAACAATTTCTCAAAACCTTTCGATATTGCCCATCTCAGGCTAAGGTTAAAACCAAGGCATTAATTCCTTCCGACTTAGTCATTTTATTCGAAAGATGTGAATTCACTAAACCACAAAGTTGAGCCCATGTGAAACGATCTCATGTTAAGCATAGAGGGTGTTAACAAGAAATCTTGTTAACATTTTTGGCGCTAGAAGGAGGGCTTGAACCTCCGACCTTGCTATATTAGCACAACTAATTGTGGAAATTTGGTTTGTTGTAGGAAAATGAGATCAAAGAGGTTTTCTACCGTTAGCGAAAGGGACGAACATGTGACTTCACTGGAGGAAAATGTCTTGCCATCTTTTAACCCTGGGAACAGGGAACAGGGGCAGTATTCTGCTCCAGCTCAACCAACTCAGTTTCGACTGTCTCCAACACTGGCTTCGACCCAGAATCTTCAGCCAAAGGACCACATTGCTAAAACCACATATTTAGAACAGGAAATGGTAGAGATGAAGGATCTCCTAAATGAAGTATTCTCTCATCGGTCATTTAAGAAAGCTGCTACGGAAGGAGAGGAAGTTGTTTCTCTTAGAAGAAATTTGAAAGTCAACATGGATGCCGCGAAGAGTAAAGCTAATATTTCCTTGTCTAGAAGAAAGGATTGCCTTCCACTAAAGGAAAACTGTCAAGGAAGGGTCCAAGAGGAAGATAAGGATTGTTCCGTAAGCTCTACTTCAAATGGATATAAACCAGATAAAAGGAACTACTTGAACGGTGAAGCTTGCCTTAAAACGTAGCAGAGAACGCTGTGAATAATCTATTGAATGTCAAGTGTAAGAGAACATAGGATGAGAGAGTAAATGATAACGAGAGGGTTTCTCCTTCATTGATGAAATCATGTCATCGCCTATTCCACCTCACATAAAGGTCCCTGCACTGAAATATCACGGAACGCTGATCCAAACGACCATTTGATGGCATTCGATAGTCAAATGGATTTGTACAATGCTTTCGGCGCTGTTCGATGTCAGCTTTTTCCAATCACACTACAAGGAGCTACTTCTGAATGGTATCAACAGTATTGTGAGAATACGATTTATTCTTAGAAGCAATTCTCCTATGAATTTTCTGCTCAGTTTTGCAACTGCAAGGACCCCTCTATTGACTATACAATACTCGCTAATATTAGACAGAACCATAGTGAGTCATTAGGAGATTACTTAAAGAGGTTCAATAATGAAGCTTTGAAAGCCAAAGGAATGAATGATAGAGACAAGCTCATTGTTATTCGCTCAAGGCCTATAGTTAATTCTCCTTTTTGGGAGTTGTTTATCCATGGATGCCGGGATTTACAAGACTTCCATTTTCAAGCTGAAAAATTCATCCGGATGGATGAATTGTACTATTCAAAGAAAAAAATTAATAAAAAGAAGGACAGTGGTAAATTCAGCCCAGAAAGGATTCCTAAAAGAGCTAGATGGGAAGATGCTAATACTAATGCGGTGGTGTTAAATCGACCAATATCTTACATCTATGCAATGACTCAAGACAAGGTCAGCTTCCCGACCTTGTTCAAAGTCCGAAATTACCCAGAACAGAAGAAAGGAGATAAATATTATGCTTACCACAAAGCGAATGGTCACAAAACCAATGAGTGTAAGGTTCTGGCTGGAATAATTCAGAAATTAATTCGAGAAGGACAGTTGAAGGAGTTTGTGAAGAATCCGCAACAGACTTTCCTCCAAGAAGCCGAGGCAAGAAAACATGTTAGTAATGCTGTGAATATGACCGAAGACGAAGACCGACTAAGCCTGAGTCCACCCCAAAACAGAATTGATGTCATATACGGTGGACCGCATCCTGCGGGCAGAAGTCAGAATTCCTGAAATAAGTACATACGTGAAGCCAAGAAGGGTGTATTTTATGTGCAAGAAGAACCACCACTCAAGAACCCAAAATACAACATCAACATGCACACTCTGGTGATCAGTTCTCAAGAGTTGAGAAGGAGAATCCATCATCCCCATAATGATCCATAAATGATCATAGCTCAGATAGGATCCTCAGTGGTTACAAAAATCTTGGTTGATACTGGAAGTGCTGTAAATGTGATATTTCAACATGCATTTGATCAGATGGGAATCTCAAGGACAGACTTGAGCCTAGCCCCTAAACTATCTTCGGGTTCAACAATAAAGGGACAACTCCACTTGGGTAAGTGAAGCTTTTGATTCAGTTGGGACTCCCACCATGCTCCCATGTTTTTGAAACAACCTTTGTGATCATAGATCAACCATCATTCTACAACGCTTTCTTTGGACGTCCGGCATTAGACAAAGTGGACGCATTTGTCTTGCCAAAATATTTGATGCTCAAGTTCCTTACCAAGAGAGGTTGGGGAACTATCCGAGGAGAGCAATTTGCATCAAGAGAAATGTATTTTTCAACCTTGGAAAAATATAACAGGGAGTTCACTTGTTACTTTGATTCTTCCATTACTTTATAGCCTTCGGATGATGGATTTCTACATCCATCATTCGAAGCAAAGAAAAAATCTGATAAAACTAACAAACGTATTGGCGCAAGGTGTTTTGCAGTTTACGAGAAGAGAAAGAGAATGGATTCTAACTCGGTAGAGGAAAGTGAAATTGTTACAGAGCTAGATTGTCGGGGGGAGGTTGAAAGAGTTAAACCAGTTGAAGAAACCGAAGAAATTCCAATAGATTCAACCGATTCTACCAAAATAATCAGAATAAGAAAAGATCTTGAGGAGCACTTAAAATTAGGATTGATAGAATTCTTAAAAGCCAATAAGGATGTTTTTTCTTGGACCCATTCTGATATGGTTGGAATTAACCCCACGGTCATGAGTCACGCCTTGAATATCAATCCAAACTTCCCTCCGTTCATGCAAAAGAAAAGACAATTCGATAAGGTGAGGATCAACGCCTTAAAGGAAGAAGTCAAGAAATTGCAGCTAAATGGGTTTATTCTAGAAGTCTTACCCCGAATGGTTGGCAAATCCGGTTCTGGTAAAAAATGTAACGAGAAGTGGCGGACTTGTGTGGATTATATAGATTTAAATAAAGCTTGTCCAAAGGACTGTGACCCCCGCCAAGGGTAGATCAATTGGTCGATTCCACCAGTGGACATAAGCTGCTCTCCCTAATTGATGCATATTCTGGATACAATCAAATCCCAATTTTCAAACATGATGAGGAACATACCAACTTCATTACAGATGAAGGGACCTATTGTTATAAGGTAATGCCATTCGGATTGAAAAATGCAGGGGCAACTTACCAAAGGTTGGTTAATCGAACGTTCAAGGAACAAATCGGGAGAAATATGGAAGTTTATGTAGATGACATGTTGGTAAAATCCCAAGTGGTGAAGGATTATCTTGAAGATTTGGATGAAATGTTCAAAGTGCTCCGCAAGTATCAAATGAAACTCATCCCCCAAAAATGCAACTTTGGAGTCCTTTCTGGAAAATTTCTAGGCTATATTGTAAGTGCACAAGGGATTAAGGCTAGCCCTGAGCAGATCGAGGCCATTAAGGATATGGAAAAGCCTAAGACAAGTAAAAATGTCATGAGTTTGAATGGAAAAGTAGTAGCGCTAAGTAGGTTTATATCAAAGGCCACTAATAAGTGCATACCATTCTTTGAGGTAATAAAGAAAAAGAAATTTTTTGAATGGAATGAAGATTGCAAAATTCATTTCAGGAGTTGAAGCTACATTTGGAAAGACCCCCGATCTTATCCAGCCCCAAAGAGGGAGAGGATCTATTCTTGTTTATGGCAATTTCTGAACACGCAGTAAGTTCATTATTGACCAGAAATGACAAGGGATTACAACTACCGGTTTATTATATGAGTAGAAGACTAAAGGATGCCGAATTCCGATACCCAGTCATTGAGAAACTGGCATACTATTTAATTTTAATAGCTCGGAAATTATGGCCTTACTTCTAGGCACACCCGGTAAAGGTGTTAACCAACTTTCCATTGAAACAAGTCTTTGGTAAGCCTGAAACTTTTGAAAGATTGATTAAGTGGGGCATTGAATTAAGTCAGTACGATATAGCATTTCGGCCTAGAACGGCTATAAAAGGGCAAGCTTTAGCTAATTTCATTAACGAGTGTACGAGATTCATTTCAGAACAATCCGAAAGGGGGAGGGATGTAAAGCCCAAATGGCAGTTATTTGTGGATGGCGCCTCAAACGAACAAGGGGCCGTAGCAGGATATGTGATAATTACCCCAGATGGACACAAGCTTCATTATGCTATGAAATTGGGGTTCTCGGCAACTAACAATGTAGTAGAATATGAATCCATGGTTGCAGGATTAACCCTTGCTCTACAGCTCAAGATACCTAGGATTCAAGTATTCAGTGATTCTCAATTGATGGTTAACCAAATCAAACAAGTATATCAAACCAAAGACCCCAAACTTAGTCAGTATGTGAAGAAAGTTTTAAAAATGCTCGCACTTTTCGAAGATTGCTCCGTACACCAAATACCAAGAGGAGACAATTCTTAAGCAGATTCACTAGCTAAGTTGGCAAGCTCGAGAGGAGCTCCTAAGACTCGAATTATGCCTGTGGGATTTCAGGCCAATCCTAGCATTGAGGAAAACAAACAAGAGGAAGTCAAGGAGCTATTAGTATTAACCCGATCACAAGCCTTAGCACGAGAATCGGAAGGAATCGATCAGGAAATACTGAATGAAGAACTAGTAGCCCCAATAGTGGAAGAATATTACGAAAACACTTGGATAGCTCCGATTATGAGTTATATTGTCAATGGGACACTACCTGCAGATAAAATAGAAGCATGAAATCTAAAAAGACAAGCTCAAAACTTTACCATTATGGATGGAATTCTATACAAAAAAGGATATGCCCTTCCTTATTTGCGATGTGTAAAACCCGAGAGGGGATTGAGGATATTAAAGGAAGCACACGAAGGATTGTGTGGGGATTATTCTAATGGGATTAAACTAGCCAAAAAGATAACGAGGCAAGGGTTTTACTGGCAATATTTGACCTACCAAGCAATTGAGTATGTTAAAAGGTGTGAAAAGTGTCAACGTTATTCAAAGATACCACACCTTCCTTCGAGTCAACTAACCTCTATTACCAGTCCATGGCCATTTGATGTTTGGGGAATTGATTTAATCGGGCTACTTCCAGTCTCCAAAGGAGAAGTGAAATATGTTGTAGTGGCAATTGATTACTTCACAAAATGGGTTGAAGCAGAACCACTTCCAAAAATCACCTCTAGGAAAGTGCTAATATTTGTCATTAAAAACATTGTCACAAGGGTTGGGATACCTTACAAGATAATATCCGACAATGGAACCCAATTTGAAAGTGAAGAGTTTTCATGATTTTTCCATAAGAATGGAATCATAAAAAGCTTCTCTTCCGTCCCTCACCTAATGGTCAATGGAGCCATCGAAGCTGCTAGGAAACAATAAAGACAATCTTGAAAAAGAGACTGAATAAAGCAAAAGGGAATTGGGTAGAGGGATTACCCCTAGTTCTGTGGGCTTATAGAACATCCACTAGAACTACAATGGGTCATACCCCGTATTCACTAACATATGGATGTGAAGCAATGCTACCGGTAGAAATTGAAGTACCTTCTCATCGATGGATTGCCTATGCCTTTAATCCAAACCAAGAACCGAGAAAGGAATCACTTGATTCATGAATTAAGAGATGAAACAGCCTTAAGAACGGCTGAATACCAAAGGAGAATATCGAAGTATTAAAACTCAAAGGTAAAAACAAGGTCATTCAGACAAGGAGATTTGGTACTTAGAAGAGTAATGGCCAATACGAGAAACCCATCAGATGGGACATTGGGACCAAATTGGGAAGGTCCACTGATCATTTTCAAAGAAATTCTCCCAAGGGCCTACAAGCTATGTCATCCCGATGGTAATATGGTAACAAGAACCTGGAAAGTAGAACATTTGAAACCGTATTTTTTGACTCTGGATGAATAAAGCATTTTCAGGAATGACTCAGCTATGACCCATTAAGAAAAGTCTACATGGTCGGGAGTAAAATTCTCCTTAAACTTGGACTACCTAAGATGGTAGGCTACCAATAATGGTAGAAATCCCTTGGTCACGCCAAGATGGCCAGGTCAAGGCACCTCCTGGAGGGAGGGCGTAAGCCTTTATCTGCGCCAAAATCAGAAATGGCCAGGTTAAAGCAGCACAAGGCCATATCCGCGTCACGCTATGGCTAGGATAAGGCACCTCCTAGAGGGAGGACGGGTAATTCCTTGGTCCCGCCATGCTATGGCCTAGCCAAGGTACCGAACAAGCCCTTAACCGCGTCACGCTATGGCCAGGTTAAGGCGCCTCCTAGAGGGAGGATGGGTAATTCCTTGGACCCGCCATGCTATGGCCAGGCCAAGGTACCAAACAAGCCCTTAACCGCATCACGCTATGGCCAGGTTAAGGCGCCTCTTGGAGGGAGGACGGGTAAGTCCTCGGACCCTGCTTCAGAATAAGCTGGCCGAGCGCATCGGAAACCCGGATGAAATGTTCGACGGGCTAAGAAAAGTCCCTACCTGAAATAGACACCGCCAGAAATCAGCATCGCCTAAAATGGCAACCGCCAAAAGATTGGCAATGTATAAAATGACAAACAGCCTGAAATGGGCTCTACTTAAATAGGCACAAATTTCGACTAAAGAGTCCCCGCCTTAAATAGGCCAGAACAAGTGGACAAAGAAAACTCGGGCTCGAGAAAGCAAAAGCATTCCAGACATCCTCAAAGCCTGAAGATGGCACATTCGACAAAAAGAACCAGAAAGAATTCTCTAACTTCTCTTCGTGAAACACCTGCCAGATGGGTATTCTGGTCTTTTATTATTAATTACCAGAAATGGTATTCTGGTATTCTATTATTAATTACCAGAAATGGTATTCTGGTCTTTTATTATTAAGTGACAGAAATGATATTCTGGTATTCTACTGTTAATTACCAAAAATGATATTCTGGTCATCTATTAGTAACCAACAGAAATGGTATTCTGGGACTTCTATTATTAATTATTAGAAATGGTATTCTGAAAGTGACATCCTGGACTTCTGTCACAAGATAACTAAAATGATGTTTTGGACTTCTACTATTAAATATCAGGAAGGGATATTCTGGTCATCTATTACTCATTACCAAAAACGGTTTTCTAGATTCCCATTATCAATGTCGGATTGGATTTCTAGTCTTCTATTACTCAATATCAAATGTGCATTACTGTTCTTCTACTGCTTATCATCGGAAATAGCCTCATGGTCTTCTATTATTGAATGACAAAACTAGTCATTTGAACCTCTAATGTTTACAACCAAAAACAATCTCTTGGACCTTTACATCAGAACGGAGGATCAGATTGGTATTTTGGTCCTCTCTCATTAATACTGAATTAATATGGAATCGTAGCCTTATATTATGATGAGCAGAATGATTTTGGACTCCCTATTATTATTCGGTGTGGAATTTTTAGCCTTTATTGTCGCAAGATATGAACTTCTAAATTATCTATGTATGATCTTCTGATGGTCAATTATTAAGAGCAAGTTTTAAACACCTATACTTATTAATAAGGTCCATCCATCATGGAAATACGGGTCCTTTATTATGAATTCTGGAACTTCTATCATTCATGGAAAAATGGGAAATAATTACTACCCAGTTCTAAATATTCAAAGGGTGAATTTTCTAACAAAATAAAATCGGAGTTTAAGAACAACCAAACTGAAAAGGCACTTATAGTGTAAACTAACTATGCAAATATTATTAGATGTATTATAGGTATACTAGTATATAGGAACTATTTGGTAATCCTAGAGATTTTGTCCTAAAGAACAAGAGCCTTCTTTATACAAAGGGGAGGGCTAAATGTTAACCAAAAAATATGAATAAGGATAAAGAAGGCCTTTCAGGGATCTTCCGCATGGTTAAACAGTAGTAGGTAAAGCCACCTTTCGACGGTGTCGAAAGGATTGTTCAATGCCAGCAAGGAAAAACACATAAGGACTTCGAAGTAAGGATTTCGCAAGCATGGAGGAAAGAATTACTAAGGCATAACGAAGTAGCTAGGTACGGAACCACCACGCACCTTTCGACTGAGAAAGAAGGATAATTCTGCAACCATTCATCATAAAACAAATGTTACTCAAAGAATCCACCTTCCGACTAAGACGGAAGGTCTTTCAGCAAAGATTAAAGCAAAGTAGTTCAGATCAAACTTTTCGAAGGAGTCGAAGGGATGAAATCAACAGTTTGTATCAGTCCCAGACCTTCTGGAGGAGATGAAGGATTTTGTTCCACAATATTCAAGTAGTTCTTACCTTCTGAAGAGGACAAAGAAGTTAGGGCAAAGGCATGCAACTCAATAGCGACCTTTCCGAAAGCATAATAAGCCTTTCAGACCGATTGGAACATATAATTAACAACTTTCAAGAGTATCGAAAGGTTTATTGATAAAGGCAGCACACACAAGCCAGCAAGGAATGAAGACGACCTTCCGCCAACATTAAAGAAAAGAATGGATTTCAGCAATAATCAAGTAGGGGAGGAACCTCCCATCAAGGTCGAAGGGTTCACAACAGTCAAGTAAGGGAGTAGCCTTCCGACAAGGTCGAAGTGTTCACAATACCATATGAAAGACAGACCCTTCAGGAAAGACGAAAGGTTCATGAATACATTTGGAAATGCAGACCCTTCGACAACATTCAAAGGCTGATGATGGTGTACGGTGGATAAACCTTTCGACAAGGTCGAAAGGTTTACAACTGCATATAATAGGAGACCTTTCGTCCTAGTCGAAGGCATGGAGCCGAAGGGAGGGCCACCTGCATCTATATATAGGACCCAAGGGGTCCAGTTTCGAAATCTGTTTTTTCTTCTCATTCTACTTTCACTCAACTTCTATTGCTTCCGCTTACTACTTTGTAATCCTAATTTAGAAATTAAATTAGGGATTGGTCTCTTGAATTTTGTATCAAACTTCATCATGAAGAAATAAAGAGAATTGTGGCTTGTGATCGACTTGGAATTTGGAGATGTTCATGGTTAGGCATTAATTCAATATTAACGGCTGATCATATATGGTTTATTTCTTATCTTCTTTGTTTATTTCGAGTATATGCCATGGAACTGTCATTAGACATTTCCATGAGTCTTGTACCCATTTCTTGGCTTCGTCCATTAAAAGGGAGAGGCTAATTGTAAAATTAGCCTCTAATATGGATCCATGGCATATTAAACCAGTTCTTATTTTTGTCTGAACATGTTTGGATGAAACATTCTTTTCGAAGGGTTTTCACGAGAAGAATATCAACATAGGAAGCCGAATGCATCAAAGAAATTTAAAACAAAGCAGCATCTCCTTTTGACAACACTAGTAGGTCTACTACCTTCCGACAAGATCGAAAAGAGTTGAAGATCATTGATCGACTGCTCTCGGTTTCCAGATAGGATGGAATACGATGAAATGACAAGGTCGAAAGTTATATAATTATAGCAACCTGGTTGAAAGGCTTAGATGATTTTTAAACCTTCCGGCCAGGGTGGAAGGTTCAATGATTCTATTATTTCAACCAATCCATAAGGTTTAAATGGAATCTCAACATTTCAACATGATTAATGAATTAGTTAATTTTCTACTTAATTTCATAAAAGGGGTAAACAATTTCTCAAATCCTTTCGATATTGCCCATCTCAGGTAAGGTTAAATTCAAGGCATTAAATCTTTCGGATTTAGTCATTTTATTCGAAAGATGTGAATTCACTCAACCACAAAGTTGAGCCCATGTGAGACGATCTTATGTTATGCATTAGGGTGTTAACAAGAAATTTTGTTAACACCCTTCGTAAGAATCCAAGTATGTCCTTATGGAGATTAACGTACACCTTCTAGTGGGAACTTGCTCTACTCCTTCTTCACATCTTGCTCCATTCCTTGCTTCTAGTTGTTTATAACACATAGATTCTTACCTCCCATTTGTTTTTATGTACTAGACTAGGACCACTGAGCTTTGTCTGTATAATTAAGGCTATCTAATTTACCCTAAAGACAATTATATTGCCTTATAATATTAATTAATATCTAACATGTTCATTTGCTATTTCTATAATTGTCAATTGTCCGTAATAAAGGATTATTTTTCTAACGGACATTTTTCAAAGGCATTTATTTATCCATTCCAATTTTTACCTATTATGCTTTCATTATCTCTCCATAATTATCTTTAATTGGTCTATTTATATCCTTATTTAATTCTTGTAACTCCCTACTTATTGCACAATTATTGCCTTATTAACCTTGGAGTTTCAATCCCTTTCATCTACATTTCCTAAGATAGTAGTATATGCTGAGCTAAAGATTTGCCTAGTGTTTCTGCGTACGTTGAAAATATGTGTATATATTTACATATAGTAGGATTTTTGAAAAGTACTTTCAAATATAACAACTATACCTCTCATACGTATACATATCCCCGTTGGTCGGGTAACCTAACCTCTGATACCAAATTAACAACCCGCCCCGAAACGAACCTAAATTATGGCCCCAAAAAGGCCCATCGAAACATAGACCCATCTCGAAACTGGTTATTGATTCAAACTTCAATAAAAGGCTTTCCAAATATAAGCCCATAGCTAACTTGCTATCATCCTAATAACCTATATCTACCGTCAATGATGTCCTATATGTTAGCAAATAAATTTGCTAATCCCGAAATTGCTTGGGAAATTGAGTTTAATCAAGAAGAAGCCTTGTAGAGGTTCGTCGAAGTTAACAACGGAGTAAGAGTTTTGGTAATCATTCTTGACGTTACCCTCATAGTATAAGTCGTAATGCAATGCAGGTACAAGTTTGAAGTCGTGTATGGAAGGTATGTACAAGTTCTGAGCCGTGTATGAAAGGTAAGTACAAGTTCGAAGTCAAATAATTGTTCAAATCACAAGTTACAAGCCACAATCAAGTATGTTATGTTATGTCCTTCTTCAATATTCAAAATCCTATGTTTGCAATGTTCCAAATTTCAGTATGCTCTAAAATCCCCAAATTGATCTAGGGTTTACAATGTAAGAAATGAGAGGAGAGAAAATTCTGTCCCTATAATGGCACCCCTAGGGTTGTATTTATAGAGGTGAGTGACCTTCTCTTTGCATCTTTGGTCTTCATCAGGCTTCGACTCCATCGACTCTTATTATTGGTCTCTCCGCTAGTATCCCTTTGGCAGTTTTAACTTCAATGAGGCCAATCCTTGACTATGTTAATTTAGCTTCTGTTTTCTTAGCTAGACATCATATACGAGAGGTGGCATTGTCCTATCCTCGTTGCCTTCGACGCTGGCATCAATTGGTGTTGGTATAGAAGGATACCTTCGAAGCACTGTAATATATGATGTCGCCTCTCTGTAATACGAGGGTCTTTGTGGATGTTGATAGTGCTCCCTATCAACACCAATTAAATTTAAATTTCAATCCCAAAGTAATTTCAATTCCAATTCCAAATTAATTTCAATTCCGATTCTAAATTAATTTCAATTTCGATTCTAAATTAATTTCGATTCTAAATTAATTTCAATTCCAAATTAATTTTAATTTCAACCATTCGATTCAATGATTAAATTTCAACTCAATTCTTAAATTTAAACCATTTCAATTTATATAAATTTCGAGTTCGATTTCCAAAATATCGATTCACATCACTTAAATCAGATTAACTTTCAATATTCAATTAAAAATCCAAAAATTCAAATATAATTCAATTCCAAGCTAAATTTTGAAATATCGTTTATATTACTTTTACTTAGCAATATTCAAAGTTCGCATAAAAGTCCAATCTTTTAAAACAAATCAATTTCTGAAATTCAAATTGTATTTCGATTATACTTCAAAATCTCAACTTCGATTATTTAAACAATTCATGTTATCATATTTAAATTTCGACATTTCGAGCTCAAATTTGAAAATGATTCGATTTCCATAAATTCGATTTTTATTTCTTAAAATCAAATCAATTTAAATAATTTCAAATCAAAATTTTAAAATCATTTAATTTAACCAATCCGGTGTCCTTATATGATTTCTATCCTATGGCCAAGTGAATCAATTAATTTAATTTAATTCAGAGATGGATATGTAACAATCCAAGTTCCATTGGGTTCGGATTTTTCACAAAAATGCTAAAATCCAAGCCCATTATGTGAGAAATGCGGATTACGGATCTTAAGGCTAGAATTAACACTAGAAGGGAGGTGAATAGTGTTTTAAGGAATTGCTAATTCTTTTTGAGTTTATATTAATTTGAGCACAAATGTATGCAATATTCAGACACAGATATGATCGCAGAATCAAACACAGATGCAGATATAAAGTAAAAGCAATAAAGGAAAGAACACACCGGATTTTATCCTGGTTCGGAGTTACCCTACATCCAGTCCTGCAACACAAGTACGGATTTCATTTCAAAATCAATTCTTACAATTACACCCTCGATTTCAAGGCCACGACGTACACCGCTCCAGATTCACAATCCTCTAGGTAGAGATACTTGATTTTACGGGCAACAAGTTCACTCGATTGATTTTCCAGACTACAATCACACCTTTTCTCGCTCGATTGAATACAAAGAAGTCTATAACTCTGAATAGTACTAGGATCTTGTTGAGATAGTGATAGAGAATCAAACCAGAGATGATCTAGTTAGATTCAACGGTGATTTCGGCAGAGTAATGGTAAAAATGTATATAAAGAAATGTGGAAGAAGATGAGGAGTGAAATCAGAGAAAATATGATTGTAAATTCGTTTAAAACAGCCCCTATTTATAGTAGAACAACAGCCGTATCCATTCGTGAAAGGATATGACGAATAAACACTTCCTTTGAAATTCAAACTTTTGAAATAAATTGTCACCTTGTCGACAAGCCTATGTTATTTTTGGTAATTTGTTTTTCTTTGAAAATAACTTCTATCTTGTATTAAAACTATTTTAAACTTTATAAATATACTTAACTATAGCTAAAATACATAAATAAGCATAGAGAATAATATTTTGATATATATAAAATTTTACTATAATTTTATATTTAAATCTAAGTATAAATATTAAAATTTAAATATATTATAATTAAAAGATAGTTTAAAACCAAGGATAATTTGATATTGAAAATAAAGATTATTTTGAGGCTAAAAGTATTTTAAAACCAGGATAGATGTTTTTGATTTAAAAAGGAAGATTTTGAAATCATTTTGAAAACAAGATATAATTTTGTAAAACATTTGAATAAAAGTTAGTGGATACAAAACAATGTTCCACTAGATTTTTCATTGGTTCCATCCTACTTAGGGTTCCATCCCTTTAACGGGCTCGAAGTGGATTCCATTCCACGAATAAAATGTATTTTAAGATGTCAGTGCTTTTCTAGGAGTTTTAACAAAATTCCTAACTAAATTACTTATCTTGAAATCTTGAACTCTTGATAATCTTGATACTGATGAGTCTTGAATCTTGATATCTTCGATCTTGAGTTCATCAGTTCTTGAATCTCTATACTATACAGTCTTCATTCTTTGGTACCTGTATATATATCCTGCATATACATATATATCTAAACAATAGTGTTAGTATTTATATTTTATAATCTTATTCTAAGGTTGTTGTCATCAAAACCAACTTCTCAGGGACTAACAATCTCCCCCTTTTTGATGATGACAACCTTTGTTTATAAAATATTACTTCTATCCTAATAACTCCCCCTTAATCCATGCCTAACTATCCTTATTTTATACTTCTCCCCCTTTGTCATCAACAAAAACTAACTCCAAACTATATAACTCCCCCTTATTCTTGTACTAAAGTACCTGCATTAATAAAATATATAATGGACTATATAATAGATAGATTAAGAGATAATTATACTGATAGACATGATAACGAATCAAAGATCATATAAATATCAATCCACACCAAACCAAATCAAATCAAATCAAATCAATCCAAGCAATCAATTCAAATCAAACAAAGCAATCAAATAAAATCAAACATTACGAGGAACTTCCACCCATCCTTCTTCTCCAAATATAGGGTCTGCTTTAATGGCATCCCAATTTTTATTTTCATTGGTGAGAGAGACTGGAGGATGTGCTTCATTATCATCTTTGTGCATAGACGAAATCATCCATCGAATCGCATCGAAATGTTTTTCTTGCTCCTTGATCATCTTCATTTGACTCAACTCTAAGTGTCGCTTATTACGGAGAATGAAAGAAAGAATATTCTTGAAAGAATTAATGGTTTCTTCAAGATTCTCGATCAAACTATGAATTGGAACGGCCATATTTGAGTTTGTGAGAAGAAATATAGATAGAGTGGATAAGAAATGATTTTGAGTGATGAATTCTGGAAGAAATATGTATTTATAGGTGTAGAGATTCGTTTGAAATGAATAGACACAAGGTATTTATTCAAATTTCAAATTTAAAATGAAAAGTCATTTCTGACCAATACTTGTCGACAGGGTCTTTGGGGGGTTGTCGATAGAGGTAAGTTAATTTTGATGACTCATTTTGATTTTGTGAATAATTGTGTATATATATATATTTATATAATATACTAACATTTATTCTGGAGATAAGATAAGCTAGATAACAGAAAAGTAATTCAATTTCATTTCATAATAGAACGATACAATGATTAAACATTAAGAACTACACGAACATTCAAATCAAAACAAACTAAAACCAATACAACATGACATGAAAAGGTAGAACTAGTTAGAGGATGACGAAGATGAAGATAATCCAAGCTTCTTGCTGACTTTGGAGAAAAACTTGTTCATCTTGGATGAAATTTTATCCAATTTCTTACCAACGGACCGTTTAAGATTCCGTTGGTTCTCAACAATGGTCTTTTGATTTTTGAGTAAGGTTTTGTTGGTTGGATTAGAGGGATAGTCAATACTTTCCAAGGATGCTTCACCTTCTTCTTCTTCTTCTATTTCCATTTCATCCCCTTCTTCTTCTTCCTCCTCTTCCATCTCCTCATGAGCCAAACGCTCTTCCTTTTTGGCAAGAGTCTCATATGGTTGAAAAACATATGGAATTTTCATAAGAGAAATGTTTGAGTGATTAAAAACTTTTCTTGAAACAAATTCTTCTCCTTTGAAATCCACTCCAAAGTAATTAAAAATCTAAGTGAGATAGATTCCATGATACAAAGTGCTTTGCAAACTTTTGAAGTTGGATTGTTAAAACTCCCCGATCTGGGGTCAAAGAATGTTGTAAAAGAAGATTAACAATTCTTGCTTTTGGTCGAAAGTTTCGATTATGAATTCAAAGTTATCATCTCCTTCGAAAATGTGATGAAATGTCTCATGATAATTTTCATCGATATTAAAACTAGAAAGATCCATTCCCGTGCTCTTGCAATTGAGAATGGTACCCAAAACATCACAATTTAAAATGATTCTAGTGCCTTTGACACTACTCCAAATTTCATCATCATTTCCATTATAAAATCCACGGTTGAGATTTGCATAGAAAATTTTAACAAGATTTGGAAAACAAACAAAGTCATTTTGTAAAGCATCAACAAGACTAAGAACTTGGTTGTTTGCAAAAAGAGAATCGATTTCATAAGTAGAGAAATCTTGAAATAAAGCAAACTTTCCGGGATGGACTTTTCCATAGTTAGCATAGTTGATATATGCTTTTATAGCCTCCGGATTATTGAAAAGTTGCTCTTTTATATTTCTGGAAAGTCTCATAGTGGAAGGGTTGCTTAAAGAAGCCATTAGAGTAGAGAGTAGAGAACTTGATATTTTGAAATAAGAGTTTGAATTTGAAAATGCAAGTGAAAAGTTGTGATAAGAGAGAGTAAATAAATAGATTCTCAAGGGACAGGTTCTTTGGTTAAATGGTGACTTTTAAGAGACTTGAATGAAGTGAAAAGATGGAGGGAAATTCAAACATTTGAATTCAAATTTGAATTTCAAATTTCTGTACCCTTGTCGACAACATGGGGGGCCCTTGTCGATAGGTGTCTTTGAATTTTCATGATTTATTTCTCTTAAGTATTCTAATATATATATATATATATATATTAATTTTAATGTCTATATAATATTTGGAATATTACTAGAATTATAGTATATTCCATAAAATATTATGATACTATTTAAAAATAAAAATAATAATAAAATAATAGTAAAAATATAATAAAATAATAATAAAAATTTTAAAATTCAAACGACACACCAATTCAAAATCAACCAATCAAACATCCAATCATAAGCATGCAATTTCAACCAATGTATTGTAAACGTGTACGTTTTTCTGAGTCCGTTTCTCTGAATTCGTTAGAGTCGTGAACTGCCGTGAAACACATATTTGAATTATCTGTCTTCTGATCATCATCGCTTGAGGATGAGTCTGAGTCATCTAGAGTAGCGGTAAATGCACGTTTTCATTTCTTTGCGGAATCATTGTTTATAGGAAGATTTTGCTTATCTAGATGCGGGCAGTCTCTTTTTATATGGCCTGGTTCGTCACAGTTGAAACATTTGATATAGTTTGGCACTACATTTTGATTACCAGAGTTCTTATAGTTGTTTCTCTTAAGATTATTCATCTTTCTGTATTTCAGGAATTTCCGAAAGTTCTTGGTCATAAAAGCTATCTCTTCATCATTATCGCTGTTTGAGTCTGATCCATCGGTCAATGCATTGAATGCAATTGATTTCTTTTCAGATGCTTTGCTTTCTCTTCTCCCAAGCATTTGGACTTCAAACGACATTAGATTTCCAATTAATTCTTCTATCTTTAAGGTACTGATGTCATTTTCCTCTTCGATCGCAAGTGTCTTTTGATCCCATTCTGGAGTAAGAGAATTTAAGATTTTTCTGACTTGATCTTCTTTCGAAAATACCTTTCCCACAGATATTAGAGAATGCACAATATCCTGAAATCTACTATACATATCTGGAATAGACTCATTACGATTCATTTTAAATAATTGAAACTGATTTGTGAGCATGGAAATTTTAGTATGTTTAACTTTGCTTGTTCCTTCGTGAGTAACTTGCAAAGTTTTCCAGATTTCATATGCAGACTTACAAACTCACACTCTATTAAATTCATTCCTATCAAGTGAACAAAATAGAATATTCATAGCTTTAGAGTTATTTTGTGCGATGGTCTTTTGCTCAGCAGTCCACTGTGCAAAACCAGTTGTGGGTTCAAAATATTCAGTCTGTGTGATATTCCAAGTGTCTAGTCCTACATATTGTAAATATATTTTCATCCTACATGCCCAATATGCATAGTTACTGCCATTAAAAAGTGGTGGTCTGACAGTAGACTTACCTTCTACAAATGAACTAGTGACAGAGGTAATAGCACCAGTGTTGGTAGTAGTAACAGTACCGGTGTTGGTAGCCATTTTGAAATTTTTCAAAATTCAGATTATGAAACTTTGAAAACCATGCTTTGATACCAAATGTGAGAAATGCGGATTACAGATCTTAAGGCTAGAATTAACACTAAAAGGGGGTGAATAGTGTTTTAAGGAATTACTAATTCTTTTTGAGTTTATATTAATTTGAACACAAATGTATGCAATATTCAAACACAGATATGATCACAGAATCAAAAACAGATGCATATATAAAGTAAAAGCAATAAAAGAAAGAACACATTGGATTTTATACTGGTTCGGAGTTATCCTACATCTAGTCCCGCAACACAAGTACGGATTTCACCCTCGAATTCAAGGCCACGAGGTACACCGCTCCAGATTTCAAGGCCATGAGGTACACCCTCGATTTCACCCTCCTTTCAAAATCAATTCTTACAATTACACCCTCGATTTCAAGGCCACGAGGTACACAGCTCCAGATTCACAATCCTCTGGGTAGAGATACTTGATTTTACGGGCAACAAGTTCACCTGATTGATTTTCCAAGCTACAATCACACCTTTTCTCGCTTGATTGAATACAAAGAAGTCTATAACTCTGAATTACACTGGGATCTTATTGAGATAGTGATAGAGAATCAAACCAGAGATGATCTAGTTAGATTCAATGGTGATTTCGGTAGAGTAATGATAAAAATGTATATAAAGAAATGTGGAAGAAGAAGAGGAGTGAAATCAGAGAAAATATGATTGTAAATTCATTTAAAACAGCCCCTATTTATAGTAGAACAACAGCCATGTCCATTCGTGAAAGGATATGACGAATAGACACTTCCTTTGAAATTCAAACTTTTGAAATAAATTGTCACCTTGTCGACAAGGGGTCCTTGGGGTTGTCGACAAGCCTAAGTTATTTTTGGTAATTTGTTTTTCTTTGAAAATAACTTCTATCTTGTATTAAAACTATTTTAAACTTTATAAATATACTTAACTATAGTTAAAATACATAAATAAGTATAGAGAATAATATTTTGGTATATATAAAATTTTACTATAATTTTATATTTAAATCTAAGTATAAATATTAAAAGTTAAATATATTATAATTAAAAGATAGTTTAAAACCAAGGATAATTTGATATTGAAAATATAGATTATTTTGAGGCTAAAAGTATTTTAAAACCAGGATAGATGTTTTTGATTTAAAAAGGAAGTTTTGAAATCATTTTGAAAACGTGATATAATTTTTTAAAACATTTGAATAAAAGTTAGTGGATACAAAACAATGTTCCACTAGATTTTTCGTAGGTTCCATCCTACTTAGGGTTCCATCCTTTTAACGGGCTCGAAGTGGATTCCATTCCACGAATAAAATGGATTTTAAGATGTCAGTGCTTTTCTAGGAGTTTTAACAAAATTCCTAACTAAATTACTTATCTTGAAATCTTGAACTCTTGATAATCTTGATACTGATGAGTCTTGAATCTTGATATCTTCGATCTTGAGTTCATCAGTTCTTGAATCTCTATACTGTACAATCTTCATTCTTTGGTACCTGTATATATATCCTGCATATACATATATATCTAAACAATAATGTTATTATTTATATTTTATAATCTTATTCTAAGGCTGTTGTCATCAAAACCAACTTCTCAGGGACTAACACACTAAAGCCCAAGTTGGGTATCTAGTATCCTGCAAATAGGAAAAGATAAATATATCAGAGCTCAAATAAATATCTCACAGTGGAACTGAATAAAATATAATAGTAAGTAAATACTCACCAAGGTAATAACACTTTCTAAACAAGTGTCTCAAAGCTGGAAAATCTCCGCCATCTATCTAACCTGTGGGATGATATGAGGTGGGGGTCAGAACTAAAGTTCTGGTGAATGGACAAATTATACACTTCTAAGTATAATTCTACATATATCGTTCTGTTTCCATTTTCTGTTATATTAGGTTTATTGGGTTTATAATACTCTCGCCTCTGTGCGTGAATCGTACCCATCTACTCCCTAGTAGATTAAGACCTAATAACCAATATATATGTAACTACAGGCCCAAAGACCACATCAGTCCTAGTTACTACCCATAGTATCTTTTGTATCCTCCTCGAAAAGGACTCCATCGTCTCGCTACTAGAGCGTACTGTAACTACATCTGTAAAGGACAGCTTCGTGATGCCTACAATACAGATGTTCCGTCGTCTACTATGAAAATGTGAAACTGTATACGCACTAGCTTATACTAGTGCTTGGACATCTACAATGTACCACCCAGTGCGTACCTTGAGGACTACACGTAATCGATTTGCATACTCCCTGAATTCCGCCAACAAGGTCTACCTTGTACGGAACTCAGACGGGGATTTTCTATATCTGTAAAGGTCCGCTTCGTTAGGCCTACAATACAGATATTCTACTTAGTCTATCTCTTTTCTCATCGTGGCTATGGCACCATGCAGCCCCCTTCAACTAATCGAAAGACCTTTCAAGAGCTAAGTGGCTGTGCCCTACTACAAACAATCTAAACATCCAATTGGTTGTGCCCCTCATCCATGTCTTGATAGTGAAAGAATCATTGGCCTGTTGGTTTAACTATAGTCTTTCCCGAACTTGCTCTGACTGATGATGGCTGATCTCCGCAAGTGACTATCCTTTTGGGTCCTGCCCACTATAACCTACTCGCAAACTAGAGTACAGTATCATACGAATATCCTACTCCATCATCAACCTTTTGACTGCCTACAAAGGTCCGCTTCGTTAGGCCTGTAATGCAAAAGCAGTCAAGGCATGCTCTCTTGATGGAACACCTACATACCTGCCTCCGGGGGTGCAGCTTTGTTAGGCCTACCCCAGAGGGCCATCCTAGAGTATCCTCACATCCTGTTGAAGTCTCGTACTTCCTTCTAGCCCAAAATAACTAAGTTGGACGTGCTCTTTCTGTACTAAAAATATGCGATGAACTATTTTGTTAGGCTCTTTATCGAGATTCTCTTTGGGCTACTTCAAACGCACCTTACCATTTTATTAGACCCTACGTCTAATCTTTTACTATGCGTTTAGTTTAGTTTTCTTATTCTGTTGGCTACTTATTTACCCTAATCAGCATGCCCAACCCCACCTATGTGTAAGACCATCAATCCTAGACCTGAAAGGGAATGCTGCCGGTATGGGCCACTTCTATTATTCTGCTTATTAACTTAATCGAAGATCTAAGTTTGATAAAATAAGCCTCTTTTATTTCTTTCTTTTTAATTATAACCAACGTGTTACAATTATACTTGCAATTGTCACTTTTATATTCTTTTATTTCTTTTATAACCTACATGTTATAAATATAATTACAAGTGTCTCTTTTCTATTCTAATCTGTCTTCTTTTATTACGATACTAAATTTTCTCTAGTTCTCTTATATTATATAAAAGTCTTAACTTGGGACTACGCCAAATGTCATAAGTTACTTATCATAATAACTGCTTTACTTTTTACTCTACTATCTGCGCAATAAATGCAGATCTAGTCACATTTTCTTTTTATTGTTTCTAGTCTTGTCAAATAATTAACTTCATTATTTCCTCTTCTTTTATTTCTTTAACGCTTCACGTTATTCTCTTTTATTCTAAGAAGTAGTTCTATTCTATTTGGTTGGTTACAAAAACAGTGCTAAAAATCCATTTCCATATTTTAATACTAAATAATGTTATAAACAATAACTCGTAACTGCAAGATATTTCTTTTATTGTTTTTTTAATTATTGGGTAATGCAAAATACAATAATGTCTCTATTTTGCACTAATTCCATTTTTCTTGCTTTTATTCTTGCAATTACGTTTATCGTTATTCTTAGAATATTAAACTATGGAAATGTATTCCCTTTTCTAAACCAACCAACTAATCTATCACTAACTTCCAAATCAAGTTATTAGATTTTCCCCTTTTTAATTCATTTCTCCCGTTTTAACATAATTTACTGTAGATTTCTCACTTTTAGGCTTATGTCTTTCTCTACAACTTTTAAGCCTAATGTTACTTATATTTAATTGGATTCCTTTCTTTTTCAATATAAATAACATTTAAATATAAGTACACTTCTCTTATAAAATTTACAGTTTCAACATAACTGACCAGTAGAACTAATTACTGAAATAAATGCTGAATTAAATATTTAACGGGAATTTAACAATATTATATATCATAAACATAAAAGAGATATAATTTAAATCCACTCACCTGTCGTCCTTAGCTTTACTCCATGGCCTTCCTGGATCCCCTTCTAAGGTGTCTAATATTTTTATTAAAAGATATTCTCCCTAGAAATATTTTCTATTTAGGCTTCAGCCACAGGCAATGAACCTAATTGGGAGAAATTCTGATTGTGAGAAAATAGCTAGGCCTAGGGTTCTATTTATAGTGGAGTTTGGGATCTCAGACCGTCGGATTTTTGGATTGAATCTGGTGCCACCACATCACAGGCTCGCTGCGAATCGTTGGATCTAAAAAACAACGCCTCGGATCGCACAAAAATCAGATTACAATACTTCGGCACGTCCTTGGACGATTTCTCATCCAAGGCTACACGCGGGTCGACCCTCGTGTTTTGGGGTCGACCTATAGGTCTACCGGTAGGATCTTACTTCTTTTTTTCGTTTAATTTATATAATTCCGATTTCCTATTTCTCTCGTAACTTATTCATATTAACTCGGATTTCGACAAGTTATATATGGAAATTGATCGGAAAATCACCACGGACACAATGGTATAAGTTTCGAGGCCATATTTTGATAATTCCAGAAATGCTTATTTTCACTGTTTAATAATTATTTGATTATTTAATTATCTAAAAATGCGGGGTGTTACAATATATATCAATTCAATCCAAAATAAATGCCGTAGGTATATATCATTTTAACCTATTACTTAATTTATTCGAAAATAATTCAATTACAGTTTTATATACTGTAAATCAATCTACAAGGTGATACAGGATATATATATATATATAAAAGAAATAAACATCTAATCATTTAAATATCAACCAAATTTCATTCATCACAACCAAAATCCAAACAGTTAATAATTCACAACAATTAACCAATTATCAAAAATCGGGAGTTTTTACTAGCAGTTAAATTCTAATTCAATTTAACTATCAATTCAATTCTATTAATTAATTCATATGTCAATTAAATTTATCAAACAACCATCAATAAATTTAAATCACTTCACGATACAAATTTTACTAATATAAAAATATATTGGACAAACGTGAGCGTATAAAACACTTACCTTTATTTGAAATTGAAAATAATTTTAGCTTCAAATAAATTCCAGCTCGATCCCAAATCGTAGACGACATCGATACGAATCCTCAACAACTCGTTTCACGCGAAATGAACCTCGTATGCACAAATTACGAATTTATAAATATCGATATAATTAAATTTCATTACCTAACTAATTTCAATAATGAAACAAAATAAATTACATTACCTAACCTATTTCTTCCATCTTGACACGCTTCCACCCCACCCAGGAGAACGCGCCTCTCCCTTTTTTTCTTTTATCCTTTTCGATCGCAAATCGATGCCACCCCGCCTCGCTCCCACTCGCTGCTGATCTGATATTGCACCGCCATCGCCCTGCCAGAAAAAAATCATGACCCCCACATACGCGCTCGCGACCGTGACCCAAGCCCTACACGTGTGCCTCTTAGCCTCGCCGCCGCTCTGGGTCGCTCGACTCTAAAAAGCAATACGAGATCGTTCGATTGTCTCCTTTTTTTTCGAGCGGCGGTTTTTTTTGAGATGGCTACGATTTGCGATTAAAAAAGAGGGAAGGAAAAGAAGGGGAGAGGTAGGTATGGCTGAAACGTGTGAGTGTTGAGATATTTTTTTAACATTATATTATAATAATAAGAAAATATCTGATTCGATTATCCCACAAAACCATGAACTCCAAATGATGCATGCCTCCTGGCATTTATATTGTTTTGCCCCCATTCCGAACGCATTGGAACTAGTTTTGAGGCCTAATTCGATCGTAGGCAGAAGATAGTTTTTCAAAATCAATTTATTTTAATCGAATTCCTTAAATAAATTTCTATGCGTTTCAAGCTCGCACGGCCAAACGACAAGTCTGATTGCTACGAAACTTGAAATCCTAAAATAATTCACTATTACAGATCCGATAAAACTGGTTTCATCAAAATCTGAGAAATCAATGCATGTTCATCATTTTCCATTAGACTTCTTGACTAGGACTGGGTTCGATACCCATTCAGGGTAGGTTGCATCTTGGATGAAGCTATTATCCATAAGTTTATCTACTTCCTTCCTCAATGCCTTGGGCCGTTGCTTCACTGGTGTGAATTTGGTGTCAATATTGAGTGCATGGAAGGCACATTCGGGAAACACCCCACATATCGGAGTGTGTCCAAGCAAATACGTCCAAATTGGCGCAGAGGAATTTGGTTAGTTCCTTCCACATCTTGTTTCCTAGATGTGACCCGATTCTCAGGAGCCGCGTTAGGTCATCCATGCAGACTGGGACAGACACAGTCAATTCTACGGGGGCTGCCCGATCCTCCCCTGAGCTCTTCTTCCTAGGGTCCAAAGCCTTGTCAAATCGAATATGGTCCCCAAGCCAGGAGCAGTTCTGCAGTTGCTATTCGGAGGGTTCACGGATGTGGAGGGGCTTTCCCACATCCTTCCCTTTTTCCTTTCTCCTTGACTCATGCAATTATGCGATATAATATTCCCGGACGACGCTTTGGTCTCCCTTCACCATTCCGATTCCATGCTCGATAGGAAACTTCACTGTAAGGCACCATTGGGCCAATGCTATCCTGAAATCGGCTAATGTGGGTCATCCCAAGAATGCATTATATGCTGACATTTCATCCACGATCACAAACGACTGAATGAGTGTGACACGTCGCTCGCCCTCTCCAAGTTCTATGGGTAGGTCAATAGTTCCCACCGGTTTCTTGGGTTCTCCGGTAAAACCCTGAATCTTTGTTTGGCACGCGGACACACTTTTCATGCCAATCTTCATTTGTTCCACTATCAACCAGCACTCGTCGGACTATGGCGGGCCCGATTCCTACTGTCACCACTATGGGATCAAGAGTTGGGGCTTCAATTCCTTCGGTGTCCCGATTGCGGAACACTATGTCATTGCTCAGAACCTTTTGTTGCTTGACCGGAGTTTCATCGGCTATAGTTAAACATGATTCCTTCGGGGCATGCTTTAGTGAACTTGCATATCGCTCCATCTCCCCCCAACTTCTTTGTGCAGGATGTGGTCCCCCAGATATTATTCCGATAATAAGCCTTTGGTCAGTTCGTTTCGACCCTTCTTCGCTAGTTTCAGCCTGATTTCTCTACTCTCTAGGAGGTTGAGGGACCATAGCTTGGCTAGATTTTCACGGCCTCTTAACATATTGTTGAAGTTTGTTATCTCAGATCAATCCTTCAATGAGGTCCTTAAGGTGGCGGCATTCGTTTGTGTTGTGCCTATGCATCTCATGGAAGCGGTAGAATTTCTCTGAGCGCTTTTGTTATTCTGTCGCCTCCTTTTCGAGCGGTTTCCTATACTCTTCAGTTTCTTACGTTGCAAGATAAATATTCTCTAGAATCTCATTCAAGGGGGTATAGTCTCCTGTTCCAAACTCCATAAATCATTTGTTGCTACCACCACTATTTCTCTTGTCGGAGTTTCGATTTCTTCTTTTCTGGTTCTCATTCTTTCCTACGACTTCGTGATTGTTTCCTGGATCGTGTGTGTATTGATTTGCCATCGTGCGTTTCTATTCGGCGTTCACTTGTTGTGCACTAGCAACCTTTCTTTCTAGCTCCGGCGCTTCCTCCAATCTCAAGTATAGGATTGTGTAATAGCCCGCAAATCTGTACCACTTAAATTGACATTAATCTCCATTAATGAACTCAAGAAGAACGGAAATACGAACCATTTGAGTTAAGAAGAAGAGGTAGAAGAAGAGAATAGAAAACAACAACATCAGAATCTCACATCGCAGCGGAATAAAATATAATATATAACAACTGATCTTTACACAAATTAAAACTATATCTGTTTTACACAATACATCATCAAAGTACACATAACATACAACTGGACAATAATCATATCATGTCATCCATACAACTGAATGTACAGCAATCTACACAGCGGAATATACATACACAAATACAGAAGATACGTCTCGCCAACCAGCTCGTCTCCTGAGCTCCACAGCATCATATCCAGAACCTGTTTATCTCGGTCTGACCCGAGCATCATATAAAACAACACCCGAGTCAGTATGGAATACCAGCGTGAGAAAATCACACTCAAGTTTATTATTAAGGTTTCAAAATCCTTTGAAAATAAAAGCATCTTGTAAGACCACGCCACAAATAATCATGTCGGGTTTTTCCATTACGATAGCTAAAACACTTTCTTATCAAATCCTCTGATATTATAATAGTGTTTATATACAAATACTTATTCAAATAGCTGAAATTGTTACATCTATTAAATTCCAGCATACTAGCCACAATCGTGGGTATACAAACAAATACCGTACAAGGCACGTAGGGAGAATGGATTTTCATCAATGACTAGGCACTGGGGTACCACCTGTCATAGTACCTGGTCTAGATCAGCGTACCGAGTACTCACCCTAAGTCCCCTGCAACACAAGGCCGGAACCATCTCTTACTGGATAATTCCGAATAAAATCACCCCACGGTTGTGATCAGCAACCGTACCACTAAACCGAAATAAAAAGGGACATCTAGACAGGGATGACCTTACTCTCAAGTGGGTGCGACCCACGAAGCCTTGCTGCATAACCCCTGATTTTCAGTCATCCCTGGTTGATGAGGCTTGAGGCTAAGCATTACCTTTTAGAACATATCCCTTAGAATGCCCATCGTCCGCTGACGATGTTCCGAAAGCATTCATCCATACAAGTCCATCCCGGGTCCGAACGGAACTGAAGGAACTACTCCTACTACATCCATTTTGGAAATATCCTCAGGATTAGTAGCGACTAGCCCTTGCACTTCACTGCTCCATCTTCGACTCTGAAATCGTTTCCACGAAACGTACAAACTAGATCGAAGTGGTTTTCGGGAAAAACTCCTGATCTCGGTCTCTTCGAAACGATCAGCGCATTGGCCAATATTGATAGTCGGTTATTTAACTATCAATTAACATTCACAAACATTCATCCAACAATAAATAATTTTCCAAATTATTTATTAACCTCAAAATATCTTCGCAAGATATATTTCCATTTTCAATCCTTTGAAAATAGTTTCAAATCGTCCTTTTCTCATGGAATAAATTTTCCAAATATTCCTATTTCCACTTAAATCACCAAGTACCAAAAACATTAAATTTTTAAAATAATTTAGAAACACTTTATTATGAAATATACTTTTAAACATATAAATTTAAAACTACTTTAATACTTTATTCAAAGATATATACTTTAAGAATATTTAAAATAAAGCTACTTAATAAAATATAAAACTAGATTCTTTTATCATTTTAAACATAATACCAAACCATCTTTAAATAATTACTATTAAAATAGATTTGAAAAATACTTACTTTAAAGTTTAAACATTTAAAAATATTAGATTTTCCAAAACATACTTTAAATCAACTTTTAAACCTTTAGCTTATACTTAAAAGTTTACTTTGAAAACGTAATTGGCTATTCAGGGAAATACGCTTTTCTTTCACATCTTTCAAAATAAATCACTATTTATTTTTAAACAAATTTACCTATTTCTATAATAAATTCCTACCTCGAATTTATATTTCAAATATCCACTGATATTTCATTTCACTTTATAAACCCAGTTTATAAATTCCAAAATCTCATTTCTCTTTAAAATTTCAATTCCAAATGCTTAAATCAATTTCCAATTTATTTTCAATTTACTTCACTTGAAATAAATTTACTTACTTACTTCATTTATTTCAAATCACATTAACTTCCAGATTTTAATTTCTTTATTCTGAGTTAGAACCCTTTAACTGAAAATACCAATTTCAAATTTCCAAAACTCCTTATTTATCCTTTAATTGAATTTAATCCTTAAATTCAAAAATAAATTCTTTATTCTTTAAATTTAATATCACTTTAGTTTTAAAGTTTATATTTTTCCCTGTTAATTCGAAATTCCCTTGTCCCATATTTGTTAAAATTCCGAATCACTTTTATTCTTATTTTCTTTTCAATTCATTATTAAATTTATTCCAATTCACTTGAATTATTTTACTTAAAATTTACTCTTTTATTTATTTCAAAAATCCAATTCTATAGAATTTAATAACTCATTATACTTAGATATTCAATCCAGCTATAACTTCCAATATTTCAATCATCAATAAAATCATCACAGGATATCAATATTCATAGCACAGAATATCAAATAATCTTAATAATTTTGAGGAATCCAGTTGGATCCCTCCAACCTGTTTCTCTGCATCCATAGACGTTAGCACAATACCAATTCCACTTCGAGGTGGAATATCGCGGTATATGGGTTTAGTATAATATCATCCGCTATTATGCGGCGCATAGGGTCTCATCCGTTATATAATGCAGGAATATCAACTCCAATATATATATTCCAATATATATATATATATTGATATATATACTACTATATATACTATCATATCAAATCAATCCAACCATTCACCAAATATTTAAATTTAACTATTTAAATTTAAATAGCAACCATATGAGTGAGATTAACTCACCTTTGCTGTTAATTGCAATCCACTTCAATCTTGACTTTGGTTTCATCATAATTTTGACCTTGTAAAAACATAATTACACATCTTTATTAATCACTGAGGTAATTTAAATTTTGTTTTTAATTTAAAGTTGACTTACCCATCTCATACAACTTTTCTGTTTAAACATGGTAAAACAGTATTAATTTTTTTTTAGAAATTCCCCTCTATACAAACTATCTCAATTATAAACCTCATACAATTATTTCCTAACCTATATACACATTATTGAAACTAATTTAGAAGATAATAACAGAAAAACATCTATATGTTCATTTACTTATTATTTATTTTTTCTAGATCTATAATAACTTCAGATTACCATTATATAAATCCATAGATTAAATAAATTAATTAACATTCCAAAATCAAACAATTTATTCACAAATCTTTTATCTTACTATAAAACTTTTTTTAAGCAGATCTTTACTTTAGACTTTACTGTAAATAAATTTCTACAAGTAGGCATATATATCTAAAATCAAAAATAAAAATTTTCCTCTGTATATATATATATATATAATTTTAAACTCTGAAATTTTTAAAACTAACAGTAAACATTCTTTACTGAAAAACAATATACCGAGTTATATTCATATATATGCTGATAATTAATAATGGACAAATCAAATTCGAAGAGTTACAAACTTACTTAATTAAAATAAAATTTTAATTACCTAACTTCGATCAGGCCCGAGCACACACCCATCCTGCATCTTAACTCGATCACTTCGAGTCGCCGCTGCTAGTCTCGACATCGCCGCGACTTGTCCCAGATTCTAAATCTCGAGCTAGCGATTTCCTGATTTGACCCTCCTCCCTTCGCGTGCCACAGCTCTCGCCGTTCGAACCAGATTTGATCGCGACTACACTTCCCTTGCCCTAGCGCCCTGCAATCTACCGCCAACGAACGAGAAGCCCTAGTTGATCGCCCCGAGCCACATCGCTGCCATGCATCGAAGTCGCTAGTAGTCGTGACACTGTCGCTCGCGACTTCGATCGATCTAAGCTACAACTGGAAAGGAGAATTCGTAATGATTCGATTGAGCAAGGAGGGTTCGAGCAATTGAAGAGGAGAGAGGACAGTGATTTAAATCAGCCATTTTTTCTCGATTTTGAATCTTGTTTAGTTTTTTTTTGCAGTAGAAAGGGAAAGGGTATGTTAATTTTAGCTGAGGGGGTGTCGTGCTTCAAAAGACGAAAGGAAAACATGATTTGATTTCTGCGCATTGAAAATATTAGCATGCCTGACATTGCTTGCTACAAAGAAGACAGAAAGTTTTGATGGAGAATAGAAGCAGGTTGATGGGAAAAATTTACGGCTGAGGGCGATTAGTATGTATATAATTTATATTTAAATTTAAATCTAAATCGTCTCAAAATTACCACTTGAAAATTTGACTTCCTATTAAGGCATGCCGCTAGGCGTTTATAATGTTATACCCCTATCCCGAACGAAATGGAAAAGGTTACAAGTCCTAATTCGATCGTATGGAGAAGATAGCTTTTTGGACCCAGTTATTTATTAAATTTCGATATATTTTCAGCGTGTTTGTCTATCTCACGCTCACACAACAACTCCAAACACTACGAAAATTGAAATCCGATAATAATACAATATTACGGATCCAATGGAACCGGTTTCGTCAAATTCTGAGACTATGCCTCGGAAGGCTATTTTTAAATATTGATTTAAACGATATAATTTCAAAACTTAACAAAACACTCCCAAATTCAATTTCAACACTTTTACAATCTTCAGTACTATCAACATGAATTTTCTAAGCCTTTAAAATATTTTTAACAAGCTTAAAACTCTAGATTCAACATTTTACCCAACTTCAAATTATTTAATTTAATACTTAAATTACCCAATAAATAGTGATATTTGAAATTCAAATTAGAAATTAACTTCTAAATATTTAAAATCAATTAAATATTCCAATTTCAAATATCTAAAAATTTCGGGTCGTCACAACTTGCCTTGTGATTGAAATCGTTCATGTTAGTAGGTTGCTTCATCTTAATCCACTTTTCAAACTCCGTTTCCATATGGATAGTATGGACCAATGCCACACAAACCATGCCTTTATTGGGGTTGCTCACTTCTGTCACTGTAGTGTTAAAACTGCTCATGAATGATCTTAATGAATCGTTGCGCCCTTGAACCAGTCCAGATAGGGACATGACATCCTTTGGTTGCGCAGCATGAAGCCTGAACTGTTCGAGGAACTTGGTTGCAAGTTGGTCAAAGGTTGAAATAGATCTTGGGGGAAGTCTGGTGAACCACATAGACGCAACTCCTTCTAGAAAAATAGGGAAACACCGACAGCGGACGGCTTTAGGAGCGTTGACTCCATCCATGTACCAACTGTACTTGGACAAATTGAGTTTAGGGTCCTTTGTTCCATTGTAGGAAGGGATAGTTGGCATAGTAAATTTGTTTGGATATCTTTCGTTCAAGATCTCCTCTATGAAAGGAGTCCGACTAGGGGCAGATCCCTACTCATCATCATTTTGGCTCCTACTCTCATCCATTAGTGGCTTGACCATGTTCGCTATATATGCCTCTGATGTCCGGTAGTCCTTGGGGCGGCTGCCAGTCACTATACCAAGTGTTTGGTTCGGCAAACGGTCTTGTCCGGAGAGCCCTTCCCGTAGGACCCCGTTGGCTTGCATTTCATCTAGCGGGGCACTCTGGATGTTTTCAGCATTAGTGAATATGTCGGAATCCTCTTCTACTTGATTAACCTTCTCTCCCTCTTCCGAATCAGAGAGATTCAAAGCTACATCCTCCCGTGGGGTTTTGGCCCCTTAATTCAAATTCAAATTCAGTTGCCTTGCGTCAGGTGGGGTATTCCCATTCTCTTCTAGGTTACCTCCCATTGTTACCCTTCTTAATGGCTGCTTTCCGTTTCTCCTATGCAAGTCGGAAATAGAAGAATTTTTTTGTTTTACGGCTGTAGCTGGTTATGGGACAACCCTAGGGGTTGGGTTTGATTGTAGAGTTATCAGGGCATTGAGCTTATCCATTAGAGCCTTTTGACTATCCTCCATTCTCTGATTAATCTCTTCAGCCATCTTGTTCAACTCATCTCCGGTGACAACTTCATGCTGATTAGAGGATCCCAGTGCTTGATTTCCCAAGTTGGTACAATTTCTTTAGTCTACTAGAGGCTAAAGCCTTCTGCGGCTATTGTTGCCCTATGGACCTTCCAGAAGTAGTTCTTCTTCTTCCAGAAGCCATTGACTTTAAAATAATAGATTCTTTAAGCAAAGACCGAGGATCTAACTTCTGGACCTAGGAAATCAAAAGTAGATAGCATGATCTGGATCCTATTTTGGAGGTTCTCGGTGAAAGCACCAAAATGTTGATCCAAAAAAATGGACCAACACCCTTGTTAGAGTTTGAAAGCACCAGCCCTGTTCTGACAAGGAAATATCTCAGATAACTGGTATAACAGATCGAACAGTAAAAGAAAGAAGACAGAGAATTTTTATAGTGGTTCGGCTGTTAATGAAGCCTACGTCCACTTTCTCATTTTGCTATAGACTGATTGCTATTGCAAGAGTTTGATTACAAGGCTTTGGCTATTTCCTAGCTAAATTTGATCTCCATAGTTGGAATCCACTGGAGAATCATAGTGTATTCCTCTGAAGATTGTTGTGAGGAAGGTAGAGAGTGAAGAACAATTTCAGCAGAGCTTCAACAACCGGTCCAGAGAAGATCCTCTTTATGTCGCAGGTGGCGTGGTATTTATAGAGGTTGGAGGGTTTATGGGCCAGGCCTGTCATCATCAGCTCACAGGTGGACTACAGGCGACCTAAGAGGTATTGGCATGTAAAACGAGTCAACATTATGGGTCGTTGGCGACCCATAAACTTGGTTTGTTTTGCGGACCAAGTTTTGCCTCCTTTCTTTGCGTTCCATAACTCGTCTGTTCGAATTCTTGAGGAGGTGCATGGATTGCTGATGACCCATCCACTTAGTATTCTTCTGGAGTCCGGAATTGGAGATGTTCTCATAGACCTTTACCGTTGTCGTTACTTTTGATGGTAAACCACTAGCCGTCTACGTTCTACTACTTGTCAGGCTACAGGAATGCTGATCTCTCGACTACGTTGGTTCCAATCATCATCCTAACCATATAGTTTGGCCCTTGTCGATCTCTAGTCTCAGCTTCTCTGGTTAAGTCCTGAAAGTCCCGAACCATCCTGCTTGCCCAAGGTTCTCCTGTTTTCTGTTGGTATCTGCTAGGTTAAAAACCCGGATAACACAAACAAACCTACTTCATTCCAACAAACAAACAAACCCATTGCCCTACATACAACAGTCACAACTGCCTTGCACCATACCACCACAAAACCAACCTTTGCCTTGCAATTACCACAACAACAACTTGCTTTCATCTTTTTACCGTAGTTGCATCTCTGCTGCCCACCCATCCACTTCATACTCCTCACACATTGCAGCAACATTGCCTACATGCTCCTCCCTGTGCACATCTATGCATATCTCAGTGCACATATCATGACAACTTCTTGCAACTGCCATCAACTTGCAACTACTCCCCCTACACTTCACTGACCATCCATATAATCTTCCACTCCTCACTATTGTTGCCTAATACTGTCATTCCAAATTACTGTTATCTCACTAGTTCATATACACCATCTTCCAAATTAATGTTGCCTAATACTGTCATTACAAAACTCAAAACTGTGCCATTGCTAAACACACTCCCCTCGCCTACACCAGTACCATCTCTCCTTACTGGCATAACTGCCACAACACTGTTTTACCCACCACATCATTAACCATCCACAACCAAACAACACCATCATTTCAACAAGCCCCACAGTCCACCCCTCCACTTCCTCATCAACTTCTCCCCATAAACATACTACTGCAACCATTAACTTCCCACCGTCAAACCAGTCACAGCTTCTCCAACCATCCCAATGCTCGAAACCACCAGTTGCATATCTCTATGCTTTCAAATACATTCTCCACTACTTCAACCACTCTTTTCCACACAAATCAAAGACCTCTTGCTGCTACTACATTGCCACCACCTGAAACATCCTCTGTTAGCATATACACCACATCAACAACTTCTGTATCACAGTATCATAGTAAACTGCTACTACATCCTCTCTGGTCACTACCTACAACTCCACTGCACCACCACATCCTCTTTACCTCTTTATGTCTATAATTTCACATCATCTACTGCCATCACTCCTCCCCACAGCATACATCTGTGCATATCATCTACTGTTCATCACATACTCGCAGCACATCTACCATTCCTCATATCATCAACCTAACATCTGCTCCTCATATCACAAACACTACCATTCCACTAACATGGCACTACAACCACACAATCATTCCCACCTGCAATAGACCATCCCACTTCTCATCATCTCACCCCACTGACCATCCAATATAAAAACACCTCACTACTGTCCCTACAACCTTACCTTCCTTCACAATCCATCTGCCTTGCCACCAAACCTTCTCCTTTAACCATCTTTGACATCAACTGTGTAGCCACACGTCACCAAATACTCCATCATCCCTCTCACAAACTACTAACAGACTCCCTACCATAAACGAATCCACTGCGACTAACCTAAACAACAACCAACAACAAACTCCTCAAAACCCACGAACCACTTCCACAATCGCCATTCCTAAACTAGTAACCTAAACTGACCCTCTACAATCCTTCAATCTAGCTAAGTGTGGATTTAGGGGATTCGATTTTTATTTCTGGGATTTGAGTTAAAGTGTTGAATTCGATTTTTGTTCCTGGGATTCGAAATATTTTGATTGTGTGTCGATCTGTTGTTTTAATGAGAAGAAAGAATGCTCGTAGAATTGGGATTGTTTTTTCTTTTATATCGCAAGTAGTTTTAATCGAGTTGGGCCAGGCCTAGTTAGGTTTTTAATAAAAAAACAACAAGCTTTTTTTTTGTTTTTTTGTCTTTTGTTTTTTTGTCTTTTTTTGTTTTAGTCTTCCTTCTCTTAAAAAAGATAAAAGAAAAAAACAAACAAATAAACAAGTTGTTTTCATTTGTTCTAGTTTCATTTGTTTTGGTTTAGTTTCATTTATGTTTTGTATTCATTTATTTTAGTTTCTTTTTTGATATATATATATATATAACAAAAAACAATTGTATATATCTTGTTTAAATTTTCAGGTTGCAAATTGTAGGAACTCGAGAGGATTGGTGTAACATCCCGTATTTTTAAGCCATTGAATGTGAACATTTAATTCGTTTTAAATGTTAATGTGGATTCTTAATTGATTTTAAAATGAATAGATTCAGATTCAATCAATGAAATAAGCTGTAATTTTTAATTATAGTAATTTCGGGTTGAATTTGAATAACGGGAAGATACTATTTAAATATTCAAAATTGAGATAAAAGGTAAATTTGAGTGTAAATAGTGATAAAAATAGTTTTAAAAATTTATTTGGAGTTATTGGAGTGTAAATAGTGTGGTGGTAATTTTAGATGAATTTAAAAGTCGACAAATTATTATTTGGAATTTTATATTAATTTAAAAATGAATTTAATATTATTAAAATGCAATTTAATCAGATTTTGGTCTAGAATGAGCCAGAATGATTTTAAATGTGGTTATACATTTTATATGATTTATTATTGAGTTAATAAAATTTTAAAAGTGAAATTTTAGGCGTTTTCATAAATTTTGGAAATCGCCTGATTTAATAGACGAGTTAAAATAGCCTTCCGGGGCACAGTCTCGGAATTCGACGAAACCAGTTTCATTGGATCCGTAATAGTTAGTTATTATCGGATTTCAATTTTCGGAGCAATCGGAGTTGTCGTGTGATCGTGGCAGCTCGAAACGCATAGTAATCGATTTAACCGATTTAATTTTTAATTGATCGTTTAATTCCGTATCTCGCGCATACGATCAAATTAGCTTACGAAACCTGTTCCATTGTGTCTGGAACGCGGAAAAACCCCAGGATAGCCTGTCGGAACGCGTAGTTTGGAGATCGTTCGCATTAATTGTTTAATTGAGAATTTTATTAATTAAATAATATTAAATAATATATATAAACGTTTTCATCTAAACCCTAGCTAAATGACCGGCCGCCATCTCAAAGCATTTCAATGGCCGATAACGTGTGTCGTTCTTCCTCATTTTTCTCCTTATCCACACGATTATTTCGAAACTCTCCAACTAAACAATCGTAGATCTTGTCGAGATCTAGTCATCGACCGGTGGAGATCAATTATCGCGTGACGTGGTGGCCGAAAAACGATGGTGAAAAGGCTGCGTTCGAGCGCGTTTTTCTATGCAGTGGTGGCGCCGAGCTTCGTCGTTCTTGGCCCGAGGGTGGGTAGTGCTATGGACTTCGACGTGGCGACCTCCGATCAGCTTCCGGTTGCTTGAGGGGATGAGCGGCAGCTTGAAAATCAAGTCGATGGTGGGTTCGATGTTGTCTGGGCATGCGAACGTGAAGATGAAGGAAGAGGGCGGGCCACGTTTCTTTGGTAAATAAAAAAATAAAAAAAAAAGAAGAAAGAAATTTGAGTTTAAATTTAATTCAAACTTTGTAAATTCATAACTTTTTCATACGTGTTCAGAATTCGACGATTTTGGATGCGTTGGAATCGCAGGGACGAACACTACGCGATGGTGCAGTCCGGAATCATTCCGGGCAAGTAGGAATTTGGGTTAAATCGGACACTGTCCGGTTTAATTTAAATTTCGAACGCTCGTCGGAAACTCAAGGTGAGTTATTCTCACTCACATCTGGATGCTAGACATTATAAATAATTGATATTTAAATATCTGAATGATTGGTTGACTATAACTGCTGTTATCTGTCTGGATTGATATTTTTATTTTGATGTGCTAATATCTGTGATGCAGGGAAAAACAGGTTGGAGGGATCCAACTGGAATCCTCACGATGTAGCAATTATTTTATAATTGATAGTGATACCTGTTTATATGTTGTGATTGATAAATCTGGAATTTTAAATTGTTCTGTGAAATTGTGGTATAAATTATAATTCCAGAATTAAATTATAAATGAAGAAATTGGGGATTTAAAAGAAATTAAAGAAATTGTTAAATAAGGAATTTAAAGGAATATAAAAATTGGATTCTGTTTTGAAATGGAAAATGTAAATTGGTAAAATTGGGATTTTAAATATTGTGGGAAATTTATCAATCGTTGAATGTGAAATATAAGTTTTCTGGAAATGAATTCTATGAAATTATAAATCGAGTAAAATAACAGTGGTTTATTTAATGATGAATAGTGATATCCGGAAAAGTAAAAATATGTTAAAATGAAGCTTCCGAATATAAATGTACAATTTTAAGTGTTAATAGAATATTTTTAAAATTCCGTCTTCTCCATTGGAATTTTATTTAAGTAAATTGAAAATATGCTTTCCATTGAAAATTCACCAAAATGTTTAGTTAAAAATGTTTAAACTATATTTTTAAAATGAATTTCCGGAAATGAAAAATTGTGATTTAACTTCGGAGGAAGTTATAGTTAAGTATGGAATTGGAAATTTATGTTGTAAACATAAATTGAATTTGAAATAAATCGTTTGGATCTATATGAAGGATACTTTGGAATGCTTGAACGGGATAGTGTTTCCCTGGGAAAACCAAGTAAATGTTTTACAAAAGATTTTATTTAACTAAGGTTAAGTTTTAAATTGTTTTAAAAGTATTTTTAAGAAATCGTTATTTTTAAAGAAATAAATTAATAATTTTTAATACCGTAAAAATTTGGGGGTATATTATTAATTATTTTTACAAATGGATTTATTTAAAAGTTGGTTTTAGCTTAAGCTGTTAAAATTAGTATTTTTCTTCTTATAACGCTATTTTGAATTTAGTTAAACTAAAACCCTTATCTTTATATCAAAGTTTATGTGTTAATAACTAGTTTTCTTCACATATTTTAAATTTATATTTTGAGTAAATAAATAGAAGTAATTTTCATATTTTAAAGTATATTTCAGTATAAAGTATTTTTAACTGTTTTAAATGCAAATTGTTTTATACTTGGTTATTCCCGATGGGAATAAAGGGTAAGAGATTTACCTTGTAAAGGAAGAATTTTGGGAAATTGTTTTCAAACGAGTTTTGAAAATGTGAAAATATATCTTTGAAAGATATTAGAGGAAATAAATAATATGGAGATTATTTATTGTGTGATGGATGTGTATGAATGTTTGTGAACATTAATTGATAGTTAAATCACCGACTATCAATATTGGCCAAATGCGTTGATCGTATCGAAGAGACCGGGATCGAGTTTCCGTATACCAGGATTCTAGGTCTGGAGACTCGAATACCACTTCGATTCGGTTTGTACGTTTCGTGTAATGTGTTCGGAGTCGAAGATGGAGCAGTGAAGTGCAAGGGCTAGTCGCTACTAATCCTGAGGATATTTCCAAAATGGATGTAGTAGGGGTAGTGCCTTCGGTTCCGTTCGGACCCGGGACGGACTTGTATGGACGAATGCTTTCGTGACATCGTCAGGTGGGCGATGGGCATTCTAAGGGATTTGTGCTATAAAGGTATCGTTTAGCCTCAAGCCTCATCAACCGGGAATGACTGAAAATCAGGGGTTATGCAGCAAGGCTTCGTGGGTAGCCCCCACTTGAGAGTAAAGTCATCCCTGTCTAGATGTCCCTTTATATTCGGCTTAGTGGTGCGGTTGCTGATCCCAACCGTGGGGTGATTTTACTTGGAATTATCCAGTAAGGGATGATTCCGGCTTTGTGTTGCAGGGGAGCGGGCGTACTCCTCGGTACTGTGATCTAGGCCACGTACTGTGATAGGTGGTACCCCAGTGCCTAGTCATTCGTTGGAAATCCATTCTCCCTACGTGCCTGTACGGTTTTGATTGTGCCCAACTATTGTTGAAATGTGAGATGCAAGCATTTCAGCTAGATTCTATTTTACTTTCTATAGACACTATTATAATATCAGAGGATTTTAATATAAAAGTGTTTTAGCTATCGTAAGGTAAAAACCCGACATGTTTATTGGTGGCGTGGTCTTACGAGATGCTTTTGTTTCAAAGGATTTTTGAACTTTAATAATCAATTGGGTGTATTTATGATGCGCTGGTATTCCAGACTGACTCGGGTGTTATTTTATTATAATGCTCGGGTCAGACCGAGTATTTTACAGGATAGGTTGCTATGGAGCTCAGGAGAGGAGCTGGAGTTCGAGACGTATTTCTCGTACTTGTATTATTCCGCTGCTGTGATTGTTGTATTGACTGATTGACTGGATATTGATGATTGTATTGATATACTCTGATGATGATGTATTGTATATAAACAGATATAGTTTCATTTTGTGTAAAGATCTGCTATATATATTATATTTTATCCGCTGCGACTGTGAGGTTCTGATTTTGTTTAGTTCTTTCTTCTTCTATCTACTTTCTTATTCTTCTACAATCTGTCTTTTCGGCATTCGATCGTCGGTATATTATACTGTTGAGTATTTTGTGTCGATTTTCGAGGGTCGTGAAGGGCGGGTCGTGACAGTTGGTATCAGAGCTTAGATTGGCGACAACCTAGGCTTTGGTGGGAAAATTACTCATTTTTAAATAGAGTCAGAAGTACTCTATAATGAGTTGAGTATACTAATAGCTATGAGAGCGTACTTGTTAGTGGATATAAAATTGTTTTTATACTATGTTGACTTCTCGGTTGAGTGTTTATGAATTCTGGTCGGTGCGGGAAGTACAACCGTATCGATAGGGGTTTCTAAACTCTTAAACAAGATAAACCGACATAGTATTATTTTTAAAATGGGTAAATGAAATAATTTTACCCAAAATTGTATTTTGGTATAAAAAGAAATAATTTTTCTAAATTATTATACGTATTGGATGCTTGTTGGTTGTTTCTTCTATAACCAAATAAGAAATTAAAACATGATCTAAAATTTGAAATGATATATATAAGAAAATAAGAAGTTAAAATATTAAAATGGTTTATAACCAAATAGAGTTAACTCAATATGTTTTAAATAAGAAAAGTGAAATTTAAAATTTGATTTAAACTAGAATTTTGACCCCGGAAATTTTGAAAGGGATTTCAAATGAAATTAAACAAAGTTTTGGGAATTAAACTTTGTGGAAATGTTGGAAATGTTTTCAAAAGCATTTGGAAGTTTGGGGTATTCATTTGGAAAAATATTTTGAGATGGGAATTGCTTTGAGAAGAATTTCAGAAGTAAAGAGCATTGAACTCACTTCAGTCGCTGGAAAATAATCCTGATGATGCTGGCCACATCATTAGAATTCATTTTCGAGTTTCTAAAGTGATGGATTGCTACCAAAATAGTTGATTATGATATTGTTTGGACTTGTTTGGGAAAACAAGTGATTTTGGAATTTTCAAAGGAAAATTGTTTGGTAAAAGCAGTTTGTTTTGGAATTTGGTATTTGATTTGAATATCAAAAGAGAAATGTGTTGATTTTTATTTCAAATTGGTTTTGAAATAAATCCGGGTAAATTGAATTCTGGAAATCCTGTTTAAATAAAAATGTGAAAGTTGAAATGATTCAACTACATAACTTATAAAGGAAAGTTGATTTAAAGAAGAATTGAGTATATATGGAATGTAAATTTACTTCGAATAAATGAGGATGAATGGAATATATCTGGATTTAACTTATGATAAGTTAAATAAAATTAAGAATTTGAAATTGAATTAAATCTAAATGAATTGGAATTAAAGGGAAGTTGATATAAAGGTGAAGTGTAAATGCTTATGATTGTGCAAATGAATTCATATTCTTAGGCTATTAAGTGTTAAAATTTGACATTGTGATTATAAAAATGTGGATTGGTTTGAAAAGAGCAATATAAACTTACAAGTAAATAAGTTGGAGAACTTGAGAATGGAAGATTTGATTTTAACTCAAGTAAAATGGAATTATAATCACAAATGGAAATAATAAGTGGAATGGTGAATTCGAACTTAATTTTAAATGGAATGCAAAGTAAGGTGAAACAATTATAAAATATAAAAGAGGTAAGTGAACTGAAGTTAGTAAATAAGTTGAACTTGGATATGGAGAATTAAGATTAAATTGAATTGGGTTTAACTTTGACTAAAATGGAATTAAGCTGAATATTAAAATTCCGTTGTGTTATGAATAAGAATGAATGTAATTAAATTCTTATTTAAAGTAGTAAAGGAAATGGTTTAAATTCAGGTGGGCTAAATAAAATTTAGATGAACTTGAATAAATTCTGGAAAGGAATTAAATTGAAAATGCATATATAATTTAGTTAACCTTGAATTAAAATGGGATGAGAATTGAGTTTAATGGAAATTTAATTCAGTTGAATGATGTTGAATGAAGTAAATGCTTACTCAATTAAATCTAAAATGATTGTTTGGAAATAAATCTTGTGTAAACTTAATTAAATGGAATTTGTATTGCAATAAATAGAATTTTGATAGATGGTCAAAAATGTGAAGGTAAATAAAACGCCTGATTTGGATTGGGGTTTAATTTTGATAATAAATGTTGGAAGTGAGAATGAATAATGTAATTAGCTTATAATAGTGATGGTCTGAATTGTAAATAAAATTCAAACGAGAGAAATAATTTAAATGGTCTCTTTGTTAATAAAATAAATTTGTACATGGATTGGATAAATAAACAAAGAGCATTAAAGTTGTAAATGAATTGAATTTGATTTGAATGAGAATCAAATGAAAATAAAATAAAATTGATATAAGAAGATGATGGAAATTTTGTGAAAGAACTTAAGTAACTTGGAAGAAAAACAAATGATTGTGAACGGGCTTATTTAAGTAATTCCGAATGAAATTTGTTAGGAAATAAACTGAAATGCAAGTGAAATGAGTTTTAAATTAATTAATGTGATGAGTTAAAAATATAAGAGTTGTAAATAACTCAGGAATGAATGATATTAATATAAACTTGAATTTGGTTAATGGAAATAAAGATGTAAGGAAAATGTAATTTAACAATTACAGTGGAAAGAGAAAATATTTGGTTTGTGAACCTTGTAATGGAATAAAATTTATATGAATCCAAGTTGGGAATAATTTTAAATGGTTATAAGCTTAAGTGGCAATTGTTTTGCTTGAATGACATGGAAATTTGCATGTATTTGCAATTGAGTGTTTAAAAGCAATTGGAATTGAATTGTGAATAAATTGATATGAATGGGAACTCAATTCAAAGAGTTTTGTTTATGAATGCAAGTGAATTGGTTAAGAATAGCGAATGAAAGTGATTTTGAATCAATAGGAATGAATTGACCTCTTAATGAGTAATGTTTGCATATGAATGAAAATGGATCATAAAAGAAATGCAAATGTTTCAAATTGGAAATAAGAATTGGTTGGTGAATCAATTTGGAATTGAATTAAAATAGATTGACGTTTGTGAAGCACATGTTAACCATATGTTAAATAGAAATGGATTGTTTATAATTAATATAGATTGTATATAGTGAACTTGAATGTAAATCATTTAAGTGAAATAAAATGAAGTTGGACTTGAACAAGTAATTTGAAAGGTGATTGAAATCTTTGAATTGTTAATAAATTATGGTTAACATTGTTAAATTATGAACTATGCTTGGATTGGTTATGCAACGAATATGTTTGGTTTGCATTTGTATTGGAAATGTTGTTAAAATGCTCATATTGGGAAACTGATGAGTTTGTTGAGTTTAGTACAGGTACGGGAGGCGTTCGAGAGAGTTGGAGCGCGTATATGCGTTATAGTAGCCGCTCGCTATTAAAAATTTGTTAAAAGGTACGCCTACGCAAATATAATTGGGAAATGATATATATATTGTGATATATTTTGGTTTCCGGCCGTGTGAGCCGATGTATATATATTTGTGTATCCTGCGATATCGCAGAAGCTCCTCCATACAAAGGAGACTCCGTCAAAATTTTTCGAAAATTTTGGGAGTTAGAAAATTTTTGGGATTTTGGAAAAATTTATTAACTTGGGAAGTTATTTTGAAATAAAGTTAAAATAAAGGCTTTAGAGTAAATGTAGCAATTGAGTTTGGGATTGGGCTAAAGGTTTGGGAAAGTGAATATAAGCTTTTAACTAAGCAAATTGGATAAGTAAATGAGTTGGAAAGTATATTTTTATCTTAGCAAATTTCGGGGACGAAATTTTTATAAGAGGGAAGGAATGTAACATCCCGTATTTTTAAGCCATTGAATGTGAACATTTAATTCGTTTTAAATGTTAATGTGGATTCTTAATTGATTTTAAAATGAATAGATTCAGATTCAATCAATGAAATAAGCTGTAATTTTTAATTATAGTAATTTCGGGTTGAATTTGAATAACGGGAAGATACTATTTAAATATTCAAAATTGAGATAAAAGGTAAATTTGAGTGTAAATAGTGATAAAAATAGTTTTAAAAATTTATTTGGAGTTATTGGAGTGTAAATAGTGTGGTGGTAATTTTAGATGAATTTAAAAGTCGACAAATTATTATTTGGAATTTTATATTAATTTAAAAATGAATTTAATATTATTAAAATGCAATTTAATCAGATTTTGGTCTAGAATGAGCCAGAATGATTTTAAATGTGGTTATACATTTTATATGATTTATTATTGAGTTAATAAAATTTTAAAAGTGAAATTTTAGGCGTTTTCGTAAATTTTGGAAATCGCCTGATTTAATAGACGAGTTAAAATAGCCTTCCGGGGCACAGTCTCGGAATTCGACGAAACCAGTTTCATTGGATCCGTAATAGTTAGTTATTATCGGATTTCAATTTTCGGAGCAATCGGAGTTGTTGTGTGATCGTGGCAGCTCGAAACGCATAGTAATCGATTTAACCGATTTAATTTTTAATTGATCATTTAATTCCGTATCTCGCGCATACGATCAAATTAGCTTACGAAACCTGTTCCATTGTGTCTGGAACGTGGAAAAACCCCAGGATAGCCTGTCGGAACGCGTAGTTTGGAGATCGTTTGCATTAATTGTTTAATTGAGAATTTTATTAATTAAATAATATTAAATAATATATATAAACGTTTTCATCTAAACCCTAGCTAAATGACCGGCCGCCATCTCAAAGCATTTCAATGGCCGATAACGTGTGTCGTTCTTCCTCATTTTTCTCCTTATCCACACGATTATTTCGAAACTCTCCAACTAAACAATCGTAGATCTTGTCGAGATCTAGTCATCGACCGGTGGAGATCAATTATCGCGTGACGTGGTGGCCGAAAAACGATGGTGAAAAGGCTGCGTTCGGGCGCGTTTTTCTATGCAGTGGTGGCGCCGAGCTTCGTCGTTCTTGGCCCGAGGGTGGGTAGTGCTATGGACTTCGACGTGGCGACCTCCGATCAGCTTCCGGTTGCTTGAGGGGATGAGCGGCAGCTTGAAAATCAAGTCGATGGTGGGTTCGATGTTGTCTGGGCATGCGAACGTGAAGATGAAGGAAGAGGGCGGGCCACGTTTCTTTGGTAAAAAAAAAATAAAAAAAAAGAAGAAAGAAATTTGAGTTTAAATTTAATTCAAACTTTGTAAATTCATAACTTTTTCATACGTGTTCAGAATTCGACGATTTTGGATGCGTTGGAATCGCAGGGACGAACACTACGCGATGGTGCAGTCCGGAATCATTCCGGGCAAGTAGGAATTTGGGTTAAATCGGACACTGTCCGGTTTAATTTAAATTTCGAACGCTCGTCGGAAACTCAAGGTGAGTTATTCTCACTCACATCTGGATGCTAGACATTATAAATAATTGATATTTAAATATCTGAATGATTGGTTGACTATAACTGCTGTTATCTGTCTGGATTGATATTTTTATTGTGATGTGCTAATATCTGTGATGCAGGGAAAAACAGGTTGGAGGGATCCAACTGGATTCCTCACGATGTAGCAATTATTTTATAATTGATAGTGATACCTGTTTATATGTTGTGATTGATAAATCTGGAATTTTAAATTGTTCTGTGAAATTGTGGTATAAATTATAATTCCAGAATTAAATTATAAATGAAGAAATTGGGGATTTAAAAGAAATTAAAGAAATTGTTAAATAAGGAATTTAAAGGAATATAAAAATTGGATTCTGTTTTGAAATGGAAAATGTAAATTGGTAAAATTGGGATTTTAAATATTGTGGGAAATTTATCAATCGTTGAATGTGAAATATAAGTTTTCTGGAAATGAATTCTATGAAATTATAAATCGAGTAAAATAACAGTGGTTTATTTAATGATGAATAGTGATATCCGGAAAAGTAAAAATATGTTAAAATGAAGCTTCCGAATATAAATGTACAATTTTAAGTGTTAATAGAATATTTTTAAAATTCCGTCTTCTCCATTGGAATTTTATTTAAGTAAATTGAAAATATGCTTTCCATTGAAAATTCACCAAAATGTTTAGTTAAAAATGTTTAAACTATATTTTTAAAATGAATTTCCGGAAATGAAAAATTGTGATTTAACTTCGGAGGAAGTTATAGTTAAGTATGGAATTGGAAATTTATGTTGTAAACATAAATTGAATTTGAAATAAATCGTTTGGATCTATATGAAGGATACTTTGGAATGCTTGAACGGGATAGTGTTTCCCTGGGAAAACCAAGTAAATGTTTTACAAAAGATTTTATTTAACTAAGGTTAAGTTTTAAATTGTTTTAAAAGTATTTTTAAGAAATCGTTATTTTTAAAGAAATAAATTAATAATTTTTAATACCGTAAAAATTTGGGGGTATATTATTAATTATTTTTACAAATGGATTTATTTAAAAGTTGGTTTTAGCTTAAGCTGTTAAAATTAGTATTTTTCTTCTTATAACGCTATTTTGAATTTAGTTAAACTAAAACCCTTATCTTTATATCAAAGTTTATGTGTTAATAACTAGTTTTCTTCACATATTTTAAATTTATATTTTGAGTAAATAAATAGAAGTAATTTTCATATTTTAAAGTATATTTCAGTATAAAGTATTTTTAACTGTTTTAAATGCAAATTGTTTTATACTTGGTTATTCCCGATGGGAATAAAGGGTAAGAGATTTACCTTGTAAAGGAAGAATTTTGGGAAATTGTTTTCAAACGAGTTTTGAAAATGTGAAAATATATCTTTGAAAGATATTAGAGGAAATAAATAATATGGAGATTATTTATTGTGTGATGGATGTGTATGAATGTTTGTGAACATTAATTGATAGTTAAATCACCGACTATCAATATTGGCCAAATGCGCTGATCGTATCGAAGAGACCGGGATCGAGTTTCCGTATACCAGGATTCTAGGTCTGGAGACTCGAATACCACTTCGATTCGGTTTGTACGTTTCGTGTAACGTGTTCGGAGTCGAAGATGGAGCAGTGAAGTGCAAGGGCTAGTCGCTACTAATCCTGAGGATATTTCCAAAATGGATGTAGTAGGGGTAGTGCCTTCGGTTCCGTTCGGACCCGGGACGGACTTATATGGACGAATGCTTTCGTGACATCGTCAGGTGGGCGATGGGCATTCTAAGGGATTTGTGCTATAAAGGTATCGTTTAGCCTCAAGCCTCATCAACCGGGAATGACTGAAAATCAGGGGTTATGCAGCAAGGCTTCGTGGGTAGCCCCCACTTGAGAGTAAAGTCATCCCTGTCTAGATGTCCCTTTATATTCGGCTTAGTGGTGCGGTTGCTGATCCCAACCGTGGGGTGATTTTACTTGGAATTATCCAGTAAGGGATGATTCCGGCTTTGTGTTGCAGGGGAGCGGGCGTACTCCTCGGTACTGTGATCTAGGCCACGTACTGTGATAGGTGGTACCCCAGTGCCTAGTCATTCGTTGGAAATCCATTCTCCCTACGTGCCTGTACGGTTTTGATTGTGCCCAACTATTGTTGAAATGTGAGATGCAAGCATTTCAGCTAGATTCTATTTTACTTTCTATGGACACTATTATAATATCAGAGGATTTTAATATAAAAGTGTTTTAGCTATCGTAAGGTAAAAACCCGACATGTTTATTGGTGGCGTGGTCTTACGAGATGCTTTTGTTTCAAAGGATTTTTGAACTTTAATAATCAATTGGGTGTATTTATGATGCGCTGGTATTCCAGACTGACTCGGGTGTTATTTTATTATAATGCTCGGGTCAGACCGAGTATTTTACAGGATAGGTTGCTATGGAGCTCAGGAGAGGAGCTGGAGTTCGAGACGTATTTCTCGTACTTGTATTATTCCGCTGCTGTGATTGTTGTATTGACTGATTGACTGGATATTGATGATTGTATTGATATACTCTGATGATGATGTATTGTATATAAACAGATATAGTTTCATTTTGTGTAAAGATCTGTTATATATATTATATTTTATCCGCTGCGACTGTGAGGTTCTGATTTTGTTTAGTTCTTTCTTCTTCTATCTACTTTCTTATTCTTCTACAATCTGTCTTTTCGGCATTCGATCGTCGGTATATTATACTGTTGAGTATTTTGTGTCGATTTTCGAGGGTCGTGAAGGGCGGGTCGTGACAGTTGGTTTGCTAAAAAATTTCTTTGCTTGCTTGCTTATAAAAAAATTTGTTGCTTTAAAATAAATTGCTAAAAATTCTGCATGCTCTGGTATCATGCCTTCATCTCTTTTTCTTATTTTCTTTGCATTGTTGGTTGCTTGCATTTTAGAAAAAAAATTCAAAAACAAAAAAAAAACAAATTTCATTCATAATTACATCGTTAATTCACGTTTAATTTTTTCTTTGCATTCATCTCATCTTATTTTATTTTCTAAAGGAAACACCCAAATCTACGTAAGGTGGGGAATTTCATCACCCCTTCCTTGGCCCACAAATTGCATTTCATCTTAGAATTTGTTAAAAATAACTAGTAGAATTCAGACTTAAGGGAGTCGCGGGCTCAACTAGGGCTTAGTTGTATATTGTCAACTTGTCTTCTTTGAACAATTTATTTTCTTGGTGTCTAGGCTACGATAGAGCAATAATCAGTTATAAATATTACGGTGATTCGTAAACATTATACTAATTGTTTCTCTGAAAGTACTTATATGTTCGGTTGCATTGCTATGGTGATTCGTGGTGCATCAATAAATCATGTCCTTTACCTGGCTAAGAACTATCTTGTTGAATTAAGACAAAGTGTGATGATACAATTTTGGATTATGGGCTATTAAGGATAGACAATTGTAATTCAGTCCTTGCATTCATTAAGTTGCATTAGTTCATGCATACTTAAAAAAAACTCCAAAATCCAAAACTAAAAAAAATTATAAATTTTCCGAAGCTTAGTTGTTTTTTAAAAAAAATCTTTTCCTTTGAAATTTTTCAATCAAGATCAAAATTCCAAAAAAAAAATTAGTTTTTTTCAGAAAAAACACAAAAATCCAAAAAAAAAATCTTTTCAAAAACAAAAAAGAACATATAAAGAAAAAAAGAAAAAGAAAATTCCCGTTTGAAAAATAAATTCCTTTTGGCAAATAATTTTCCAGTTTTCCTTTATAAAAAATTCAAAATAAAAATAAAAAACCACTTTTGAAAAATGCCTGAATTTCTTTACTCGCAAGAATTTTACAATAGTTGTGAAAATCAATATAATCCATATAATTTTACAACAAACTCTTATGGATATTTTAATAACAACTATTGTACAAACAATTTGGATTTTGCGCCAAGTTTTCAAAATGATGACCAACCCTCAACTCCTGAAAATAGTATTGAAACGGTTTCGTCTTTACTTGAAGTTTCTACATAAAAAAATCAAATGATTAATGATTTGTGTAATTCATATCTGTGCAATTACTCAAGTCAAGGATTTCAAAATAATCAAAATTTGAATTCACTTCAAAATTCAAATGATTTCGAATATAACTCATGCCAATACAATTTCGAACTCCAAAATGAAATTCAAAATCAAAATGGAAATAACTTTTTAAATGATTATGGCAATAAGAATAATTTCAATTACGGTGTGATTGACAATTTGTGTTCTCAACAATTTCAAATCGAAAATTATCAAATTTATAATTATAAATTTGATTTTGTTGAGCAAATGGAAGAAATTAACAAAGATCACATGAATTTGTTGTTTGAAACATATCTGAAACAATGTGTAACAAAATCAAATCCCAACGTGTGACGAGTCAAACAATAATCCACCTTTTACCAAAATTGATGATTTTCAAATAACAACTTTTGAAATTGAAAACAACAATCTTAATGAAGTTGTTGAAAATACGGTAATTGAGTTTGATTTCGATTCTTTTGAAAGTGTGGAACAAAATTTAAAATTCAATCTTCCTTTCTCTGACTTTGAAAATTTGAATGCAACAACTTTTGATTTTGAAATTGATACATGCAATGAAGTTGTGCATAATTCAACAAATGAAGATGAATTTAGTGAACACGAATTTTTTGGACTTTTTGAAGATGACTTTTTGAATTCTAAAGGGGTAAATTAAATCACCATTTTGATTTTGAAATAAATAATTTTGAAAAAGTTTTCAATGGTAAGTTTAAATTTCAATTTGGTGAAAATAAACTTAAATTTTAACCAATTTTTCTATCAACCCAAAAAATCATTGAAAATGGAACAACTCATACGATTTTTAATAAAACGACATTCGTTTTTCCAAATCAACATTCAACTTTGAAATCTTTTATGGTTTGGTTTTCTGTGCTTAAGCTATGTCTTTCATACTTGATGAGACAAATGACTTGGTCTTTAGAAGACCATTTCATTTACTCTTTGACGATATGTTTTTTGATGTCGTGTAAATAATAACCGTTTCATTTTCAAGTAAATATAGGTCAGATTTTTATTTTTATTCTTTCACTTGGATTGACTATGGGGACACAGTCAAAATCAAGTGGGGGGAAATCTCATCTTCATTTTTATTTTTTCATGGTTTATTTTTTTCATTTTCTTTCCAAAACAAAAAAACAAAATAAAACATTAAAAAACAAAAAAATCCCAAAAACAATTTTTTTGCATATGTACTTTGGAAGAAACACTATAGGACAAATATATGTTTTTGGTTATCAAATTGATATTTTTAAAAATTTATTTGTCTTAACAAAAATAAAAATAGAGTTTGATTACAAATAACGATGGTTTAACTAGTATATAGGAAGACTCATGGGTGATAATTGTGAAATATATCCTAATTGAAAATTTAAGTTTAAATAAAAGTGGTAGATTTAAAGTAAATGATAAAACATTTTCGATCTTCTAAGTTAAATGGTGCTAAGATGTGTAAAACTCTCTCTTCATAAAAATAAAGAAAATATAAAAAAATTGGTTTTTCAAAAAATAAGAAACACTTAGAGTCATGCGTTCACAGGCAAGTGTGTACACTCATCATGCTCGGTACCCTTCTCATGTAAGCCCGAAAGGCAGTGCATGATCGGTATATCTGGTCTCAGTTTATCTGAGTTAAGTGTATGTATATAAAAATTCTTTTATTAATAATGCCTACAGTCGATAGGTGTACACAATTGTGTGTCCACTCGCCACGCTCTATAATCCCCTCACGTAAGCTCGAAAGGCAGTGCATGGGTCCTTAGTTTTTTGAGTTAGGCATATGTAAATATTGTTAATATCAATAAAATTTTCAAATAAAGAGAGAGTAAGCAATTGAAATCCAAGCACTATTTTTACTTATTTAATTTGACTTGTTATTAAAAAGAAATGAAAATACCACTTTGAAAAACGTTGATAATCAATTAAGGATCCATTTTATAGTTTCACTATATTATCAACCGAAACAACTAGCCAAATTAGAGTCTATTTATTATGATAACCTCATTTTTATTGGAAATTTTGACAAATAAAAGGATTAAAATTTCATGATGATGACCAAACTTGTATTTAACTTATTCGTGTCAATTTAAAAGTAAATTCTTCATTTATAAATATTTTCAAAACTTGCATCCATCTCTTTGTAAATAAATCTTGCATTTAGGAATTTTCATGTTGCATTTGGATTTTGTGGGTAGTATCCGTTAAACACCCTCACGAGACAACACTTGTCCTACTAAGGACGCCTAGAGGTTTAAATGGCTTATTGCATACGCTTAATACAATCGTGTTTTCTTCGAAAATGGATTTATCTTAGTTTTAGTTTATTCGAGGACAAATAAAAAGATAAGTTTGGGTGTATTTGATGTGCACGTAGATGTGCATATTTTTACTACCATATTTAATCTAATTTAATTAAATAAATGAGCATATAGGGTATGTTAACATGTTTAAACCAAAATTTAAATGATTTTCAAATTTTCATTTATTCATCTTCATATAGGGGCAAAATGGTCATTTTTGTGCATATATTAATTTAAGATTATTTATTTACGTATTTTATTTTTATTTGTAAGAAATTGGATGAAAGATGGAAGAGCCTTCATTGAATTATGCATGCACAAGAGTTAGAAGGCAGATGAAGATGGAAATAATTCAACTCATGCGTCATGGAGGACCCCATCTACCCACTTACCTTGATCTACAATTAGAAGCTAATGCACATGTTAGTGGAGCTTAAAGTTACATGCATACTTAATGAAGGATTAATTAGACGCTAATGATAACTTGGTGGCCACACTCCTCAAGGGCAATTTGGGTAGTCCCCTAAAATATGATTAGGGTTTCAAAAAATGTATAAATGCTCTTTATGTTTCATGTAATTATCTCTTAGACTCCTCTTTAGTTAGTTTATTTGAGGATTAAAAAATAAACAAAAACTCTCTTTTATTTTTAATGGCTTCATAGCCTTCTTTCATGTAATTTTCTTTTTATGCAATTCAATTTCATGCTCTTTTAATTTTTTTCTTTATTTTATGCAATTCAATTTCATGCTCTTTTAAATTTTTTTCTTTATTTTATGCAATTAGTATAGTTTTATTTCTTGCAAGTAGAGTAGATTTATTCCATGTAGAATTAGTTAGCTCTCATTTTCCTCTTATTTTTGTTCTATGTTGCAATTTACATTTGTTGACATGATAACAAATATGAGAAACTAAACCCCTTCAATTTAGGGGTAATGAAGCTCTTTTAATGATGTAAATTCATCATAATGATTTCATTTAATCTCTTTTTGTGCTTAATGGAAGTTTTGATGTGGTAAATAGTTTGTTGTTTTAACTTTGAATTTGATAGCCTATGTTGTTGACACCAAATAGACTATGCTTAAACAAACATAAACACATATTACCTCTTCATCTACATATGATTATGGTAACGAAGTGAATTTTCAAATCAAAATTTGATGATCTATATTACTAATCAATAGTGAATAGATCATGCTTAGAATAGATTTTATTTTCAAGTTCATTAACATTTTCACGAGAGTTAACAAGTGGTTTAGTGGGTATGTTAAATTTTGATGGTTTACGTTGGGCTAATTAATAGCACAAATAGGCCATACTTATGATAAACATACCAACTAAATTCACTAATGACCAAAAAAGAAGTCATAATTTCATTTTGTTGATTTATGTGACATGAGAAGGAAATTACCTTTAAATTGCCTTCTACTCTCATACTTTTATCCACATTTAGTTTTTGTTAGTTTTTAGAAATTTTTAGCTTAACACAACTTCAAATCTTGGTTTAATTTGATTGAGTAGAAATTTTAAAATCAATACAATTCCCTGCGGATCAACCTATATCGCCACGTACTAAAATTGTACGTCGTGCGCTCGCGGTTAGTTTTAATTAAACTTTTATCGATGATTAACTCATAGAAAAATCGTCGTTAAACAATGTAACGGCCCGAAAATTTAACGTCGTTAATATTCAATTAATTAAAGTGGATTTTAATAAAAATGTGAATCTGGTACAATGTTTATACCCATTACGAAGGTCTTTCCAAGCTGATAAGTTTGGTATATAATTTTTTCAAATTTTAGAGTTACGGTTTGTGAAATAGAGGTGTTGTAGTGTTTAAATTGAGTACAAAGCCATTTTTGGGCCAAACAGTTCCACATAACTGTACCCACCACATTATCTATATAAATGATTCTTAGAAACCCTAGGGGCAGCCATCACATCAGTCTTTCTTCTCTAATACTGAAATTTCTTGTAATGACCCGTAAATTTTAACGGTTTAAATAACGTAATTAACTGAAATTTTGCTTGAAATTTAGTTATAAAATTTAGCAATGAAAATTCGATATTTGGAATACGTCTATTTAGACATAGCAAATGGAAAATTTTCATTGGAAAATATGAAAGTTAATTCTATTGTGTAATTTCAATTTCAGTTTAAATCAGTTAAATTTGATTGAAAATTTAATATTCTTGAAACCTGAATATTTTTATATAGTAAATTTGTAAGTCATTTTCTGAGTGAGACGTCGTATTTCGTTTAGTCAAATCTGGACTTCTCTAGCCCCGTTTATCTTATTTTCGACGAATTAATAGCATTTTCAATATTGAATATCGACTTTTGATAGGATGGTGATATCGTTGATATCTGTGTACCATTCTGTTTATCTTGTCGTGCTAATCTCCGTAGTATATACATCGATGCATTTTGGTGTCCGGTACGCGGCGAAATCTGCGTAACGGATAGCCGTATCGGTACCCAAATTCGTGCCTTTTTGTTTCCTTTGTCTTTTCAGATTTCCAGCCGTATAAACTGATCAGCCATGGCTTTAATAAATTCTGAACCACGTTTGGCCCTCCATATTTCCTAGATTTTCATTTATATCTACCCGTTCCTTTTCATTTTGGTTCACCTTTCATTCTAAATATATATATATATATGTGTGTGTGTGTGTATATGATAATAATATAATGTCATATATAAATTTATATAACAGAGGCTGCACGTTTCTTCTTCCTGATCTCCTCCATTCTTTTCGAAACTGTTGCCTCTCCACCTTAACCAATCATCATATCACCATCTCGAGCCTGCAAACTGAGGCCTACCCCATGCTCCTCCATTTCCACTCCACCCCGATCGGCACTGAGCCCTACCCATGAACCCACCACCATGCTTGAAACCTCCACATGCGGCAGCCGCTTCATCACCCAGACCGAGCATCGCCTTCCCCTAACTGCCTCAAACTCATATTTCTCTCCATCATCCATGCTTTTTCCTCCTCCCCGTCCGCCGCCAAACGCCACTAATGCAGCGCAGCCAGCGCCTTGAACCCACCCATCTCCTTCCTCCCAGTCGCCAACTCGTCAGCCTTCATATCCCTCCGCCACTCGATCGAAACCAACCTGACCCGCCCACATCACAGTCGCAAGCACCAAGCTCCCCTAGCACCACCAGTCGCGGCCTTCCCTTGCTTTGCCTCCAAGCTGTTCGCATATATATAGGCTGTGAAATGTTCATATATATATGTTCCTACCTGGGCACTTTTCTGGAAAGTGTATTAACATTTTGTTATAGTAATTCAATTTGATTGTTTAAGGTATTTACATGGATTATCTCAGTTTCAATTTATATATATAGTAAGTATTTATCTTATGAGATATATATATAATGTTATTTTATTCTTTTATTTAGTTAAAAACATAGACGTATATTTTTTTTGTTTTGTTTATAAATATGATTTGCATATATTTGTTTATAAATATGACTTGCACTTATTTTGTTTACACTATGATTTTCTATATTAGTTATATATGTAAGTATACAAATGGTTGCAATTTATGTATTAGTATATATATAAGTATTGTTTTGGTTGTAGTTTATATATTAGCTTTTTATATTGTATAAGTTTATACATCTGAGCTGTTGGGTTCGTATACATAAACTTTTATAAATATATAAAAGCTTCACTCTTAAGTGTATATTATATATAATATGTGTAATATATTATATATCTGAGCTGTTGGATATACATAAGCTTTTATAAGTATTGTTTTGCTGGTACATATTATATATAAAGTTACAGTAGTATATACATTGACCATAGTGTATTTGTTTACTGAGGTATTGACTGGATTATAGCGTGTACTATATAATATGTGTAATATGTTTAGTTGGATTTTCGAACATATATATATATAAACTAAGTTTGTAATATATACATTATACTATCCTATGCCTATTGATTTTTGGTTATATATATGTGTGTTTATAATAATATTAAAGTAAGTTTATATATATATATATATGTTTTCCAAATTATTTTGTATTGTGGCTGCCTTATTTTATATATATATATATCTGTGTGTGTGTGTGTGTGTCTGTGTGTGTGTTTATAATAACAATGATTTTAAGAAAATGAAATATAGATAGTTGATTATATATATGTGTGTTTAATAAATATTGATTTTCAAAATATATATGGAATTTATTTTGATTTGTGTTTCAAATTGAATATTGATTGTTAAAGGAAAATTATACAGTATAAAGATTTTATATGAGTAACTAATATATTTTTAGAGTTATATATATATATATATATATATATATTTCATTCTCACCAATTTTCGAATACCAACCTAGCTTTGCTTCATTCATCGAATCCGTGCTCAACTTGCCTTGCTTTGAGATTTTTTGTTTCGAGTGGCTAATCAGCTAGTTCGTGATTCAATTCGTAGCTTGTCGTGTTGTCATATTTCTCTAGCCTCGAAAGGTGAGCAATCACTCACGATTAAAATTCTTATATTTAATAAATTTAATTCACATTGAGATGACAATTGAAATATGCTGTTAAATTTGAACTGTTAAATATTTGATTGCTATATATGATATGCCATTATCTGTAACCGTTCATCTGTGATATCTGACACCATCACCTGTTGTTTATATTAAATTTATCACTGATGATATATGCCTTTTATTGATATGTTATATTCTTGTCATATTTTTTCTCACTTTGTAAGTTCCTTGTTAGTTTATAAATCTCTATGGGTTGAAATGATACATACCCGAATGATATTCTAGAATAGGGGAAAATCATTATGGGTTGAAATGATAAACCCAAGCGATTCTCATTTTTTTTATATTTGGGGATTGTGGGTTGAAATGATATATACCCATAAATATTTAATTTGCAGATTGAAATGATAAATATCTATATCACTTGACCATATGATAGAAAATTATATACGGACACCCTTGGTCTATATTTTGAAAATGATTTCCAAAGTTTTGAAAGGAAATATATGGTTTTAATAAATATTGATTTTAAAATATGATATATAGGCTATCTTTATATATGTATAAAGTCTTGATTTTTAAAATAATATGTTTTGGAAATTTTAAATTATAAGTTAGTTTTGAGAATATAAAATTTAGGATTTTTCTTATAATTTTATTATTTTAAAAATATATAAAAATAGATTTAGTACAAAATACATTTATAATAAAATTTAATTTAATATAAATTTAACTTAATTGGTTTATAAAATGCTTAAGTATTTATTTAAATTTATATTAATATTTTAAAAATGGATTTTCATAACTTTAATAATAAAGGTTGGGAAGATAAATTAATGTTGACTTGGGATTTAAATTGGTTTATGATCGAATTTAAATAAGAATTTATTTGAACTTATTGATTTTGAGATTTTGGAGAATATGATTTATAACTTGATTTGATAAAATTTGATTGGATGAACACTCTCAAATTTAAACAAAATTGAGATTGAATATTTAATATTGATTTAAGTTTACTAAATTGTTATTGAAATGATTAAGTGAATACTTTCCAATTTGAATAAAATTAAAGTTAAATGTTAAAATATAAATGGAATTTATATTGTAAATGTTTGAATATTTAAATTTGAATCTTATTGGAATTGAAGTGATAGTTCAAACTTGGATTTGAAATCGATATAAATTGAAATGGTTTATGGAGAACTTGAATTGAACCTTTAACCTGTAAATTGAAATAATTAAACTGGAATTGATTTAAATTTAATTTTGGAAATTAAGATGATGTGAATCGACTTGCGAAATTGTAGGAAACTATTTTAATATATAAATATTTTAATATATAAACTATTTCAATTTATAACCATTTTAATATATATACTACTTTCCATATCTAAATTGTTTAAGTCAAAAGTGTTATGATTTCCAAGTGTTATGAATTCAAAAGTGTTATGATTTCGAAAGTGATAATTTTTGAAAGTGTTACGATTCTGGAAATGAATATTATTTAAAGTGAATATGATATCGAATTGATATTGTTTTTGAAATGAATATGATATTTTGATATGAAGTATAAACTATTTGAAATGAAATGACCACGGTGTGAAATAAGCATTTGGTTATTAAAGAGACCGGGATCAGATATTGTCATACTCTCTGCCAATACCGAAAACCACTTCAACAACTGTGTACGTGGTGGAGATTCCAGAATGAAGTATGATGGTTTGGCGACGATTCTATATGGTATTTACGTAGCCCTGACTCCCGTGAGTCAGCTTGATGTGGCTAAAACAGGAGCTATACCGGGCCAAGTGGGGTCATTCCCCCGATCGGGCACATTTCTTCGATACCATTCTATTGCTTTTGTGATTTGATTGGGTGCACCCTTTGATTTGGGAGTGTGTCACGAGGTGGGCGGTAGTAGCTGCTATGCATTTCCACCAGTCTGGGAGTGCAAATGGTATATCTACACTGCCATTGCCTCGAGTGCCTTATCGCACCTTCTACGAGTTTGGTTTGTACCATACCTATGGAGTGCCCTCTGATAGCCCTCCAGTTTACGGAGGGAGTTACGGAACTGTATAGACTATGGGAATATATAAAATGTGTTAAGGGGGATATGGGTAACGACTTAACGCTATTTTAATAGTTTACTTTACTTTAGACATATTACAATAGCGTATATTACTACATAGTAGATAGTTCCACGAATCTGTAGAGGATGGAAATCCCAAACATCCTTTAAGTTACTTATATTTCAGTTGACATTTCGCTTGAGTTGAATTTATTAATATAAGAATGTTAATCCTGATTCGAGTATTTTGTGTTTTGCTTTATGCTCGGGTCAGACTGAGTGTCATAGCATTTGAGACTCACCTTTGGAGTTTGGAGCTTTGCTTGAAGATCCATCGTATATCTATTCAGATTTTCAGTTGTTCCAGTTGCTTTATCCAGACTTATCACTGACTTTTGTATTGACACTCGTTTGTATTTGAGACATTCTGTTGTATTTTATTTCAAAATCTAATGTGTATATAGTAGCTTCATGAACAACTATTTATCTATTCCGCTGCTTATTGTTGTAATACTATGTGCCTGTGATTATGTGATTGATTTATTTACTGTATATGCTGAGTTTTGCCAAATATAAATTAACAATCGGTTGTTTTGAGCAATTCAAGTCTAACATGTACGGATGCAAATGGTTCGAAATAACCAGGTCGTTACATTTCTCTTAGTCACATTTTAGTTGCGGATGATTTTCACTAATTATAAATTGTTTCAAAACTCAAAATATCTGATACCTATTAAGTTATATATCCTTTCGAAGCTCTCAACAAATTGAGTCGAAGGGTGGTTTTCATTTATCATAAAGGTATTTAAATTGACTTGAAATCACGATCAAGTGTCTAACAGCAAAACCCTAATGGCCAAATTGGATATTTTCAATTCGGTTACCAATTTGCGAAATTGAAGTGGTGGAATTATAGAGATCGTTAAGTGGAGCGGAATGGTGGTGGTTGGAGTCTCAATCGAGGTCGGAGGCACTGGAATTTGGCAAGTTAGAGTTCAAAGATCCTAAATTAGTACAAGGTGGGGGCAGCTCCAAAAGGCACCGGATTTAGAAGTGGCGTAGGCAAGGTCAAGGGAAGTCAGCTGGGGGTGTCATGACATTGGTTGGTGGTCGGAGGAGAAAGAATGGAGTGGTCAAAGTTGGTGGTGAATGGTCATAGTCAGGCATGACTTCGAATTTTGGAAAGAAGGTGAAAATTTCATTTTGGTCCTTCTAATTTGACAGATTGCAGTTTAAATTCTATAACTTTTATCCTCAATAATTTCTACATGCAAACTTTGATTCATGCATATTTTCATCCGTAGGGCTCATGGTGGAATTCCAAAGATTTGGCACTAGGTTTGCTGAGTTTTGAGACTATCTAAAAAAGCGCAATTGTATGGTTTATTTATTTGAAATAATTAATTTTTGGAAAATATAAATGCACATATATATATATATTGATGAAAATTAATATTTAGTGATATATGATGATCACCGTTTAGTTAGTATGATATTTTGGATGTGTTATACCTCTATTTAGAAGCTTGCTGTAGATTTTGTATTGTTAGATGTTTAATTGTAATTAAGTATGAATTTGAAAGAAAAATAATTAATTAATAGAAATTGGATGAAATAGTGTGACTTTAGGAAATATGGATAATTTAATAAGAATGGGATTATTTATAGATTTTTGACTAGCATCTTTAAATAACAATGCTTTAACAAATTTTATTAAATTTAAAATGAGGATTCATAAATATTAACAGAAAACCTTGTGACAACCCGGAATTTTGGATATTTGAAATGAGGATATTTAATTAATTTTAAATATTCAAAAAGGTAATTTTGACTTGAATTTCAAACATCACTATTTATTTGATAATTAATTATTGAATTAGACAATTGGAAGTTGGGCAAAATACTGAATCAAGAGTTTCAAGCTTGTTAAAATATTTTAAAGGCTTAGGAATTTCATATTAATGATGCTGAAGATAATAGAACTTTTAAAATTGAATTTCAAAGTGCTTTGTTCAGTTTTTAAAATATATCGTTTAAATTGAATTTGAAAATAGCCTTCCGAGGCATAGTCTCGGAATTCGACGAAACCAGTTCCATTGGATCCGTAATATTGTATTATTATCGGATTTCAATTTTCTTAGTGATTGGAGTTATTGTGTGAGCGTACGACATATAAATGCATTGAAAATTTAATTATTAATAACCGATTCAAAATTTAAATATAATATATATCGATGGTCAAATTCATCTCACATCGGCCTATTTTTTTTCTTTCTTTCCATCGTAGTTTTTCCATCCTTTCAATTGTCACTGTATCCAACCTTCTTCTGAACGACACCCCCTCCTGTCTTTCACTACTTCTATAACCACGTATCTTCCCTTTAATTAAACAGAGAAAAAAAATCATTGACGAAACAAAAATCATTCCGTTCTAAATCAAATAATGGCCAAACTCTATTTGAAAGCAAATCGTCCTTCTCGAACAAATTTTGCGCAACATTGAGGTACCCATGAGGCTCGCGTTCGAAGGTGAGCACGCGATCGAATCCAGATCTTGTCGATGGGGTTTTAGGGCTTCGAATTGGGTCAGTGGAGACGCGGCAGGTGTTCGCGTGCGCATAGGGATGGCCGATGCTGCTTGGTTGTCGCGTGCTCCGGCGATAGGCGAGATGATGGTGGATGGTATTGCGATGGGAGTGACGGTGGCTTCGCGAGCATCTAGGGCTTTGGGAAGCGTGGCCGTGGGATGCTAGACAAGGGAAAGGCTTGTTGGGGGTGCGTTCGTACGGCGCGGCAGCAGTTCGAAGTTGTAACGACCGGATATTTTGGACCATTCAAATCGACAATAATCCACACATGTCGGACTTGAATAATTCAAAATACCGAATTGTTAATTTAAATTTGGCAAAACTCAGAATATACAGTAAATAAATCAATCACAGAATCACAGACACAGAGTAATACAATAATACGCAGCGGAAAAGATAAAATAGTAGTTCATGAAGCTACTATATAAACATCAGAGTTAGAAATAAAATACAACAGAATATCTCAAATACAGTGAAGTCTCCAATCCAAATAGATGACTTCTGTGAACGAATCGACTGGAAAGCTGGAAGCTGAATCAATAGTTGGATCTCCAAACGAAGCTCCAAACTCCAAGGATGAGTCTCAAATGCTGTATCACTCAGTCTGACCCGAGCGTAAAGCAAAACACAAAACACTCGAGTCAGGATTAACATTCTTATATAAATAAATCCAACTCAAGTGAAATATCAACTGAAATACAAGTAACTTAAAGGATGTTTGGGATAACCATCCTCTAAGGATCTTTAGAACTATCTACAAGGTGGAGATATACATTATAACACCGTGGTCATTTCAATTTAATTTATACTTCAAAACCCACATATCATTTCATTTCAAATATACCTATTTTCCAAAATAGTGTATGTTCATTAAATAATTTATAAAGTAAAGTATTTATAATTTCCTCAAGTCTCACAAATCGATTCAAATTAACTCAAATTCCAAATTCAATTTTTTTTCAAAACTCAATTCATCAATTCAATTCAGTTCTAAAAATATACCATTTAGATTTTCAATATATTTCAAAGCTTTAATATTCAACATTTTCAAAGTTAAATTTAACGGTTTCCTACAGCTCTTGATTCAACTTTATTATTATTTAATCAGGGAATATTCACTTAATAAATTCAATATCATTTAACTATCCTTAAATTTCATTCTTACTAAATATTTCCTTAAATTTATTTAAGCAAGAATTATTCATTAAATTATTTAAATAAAACCCAAGTTATAAATCTTATCTTAAATCTCAATTTCAATAAGTTTCAAATTGGTTTAATTAAATAAATTTTCTTTCCAACCTTAACTTATTCAAATTATTACCAAAATCTATTTTGAAATATAATTTTTATACTTAAACATATCATATGTATTAAATCCATCCTAATTTAAATTAAATAATTTAAGGCTCAACATTTATTAAAACCATATATTTCTTTCCGAAACCATAGAATTCATTTTCAAAATATTTATATATATGGACCAACGGTGTCTGTATATATACATCATATGGTTAAGTGATACGGATATTTATCATTTCAATCCGAAATTTAAATATATACGGGTAGATATCATTTCGACCCGTAATCCCAATTTCAATTCAATTGAAAATCGCTTGGGTTTATCATTTCAACCCATAACGATTTTCTCCTATTCTAAAGTCCGTTCGGGTATGTATCATTTCAACCCATAGTGAATTCTATACTAACAGGGAACTTGCAGAGTGATAACAGATAATATAAAATATAACAACAGGCATATATCATTAATATAAATAACAGATACTGGTGTCAGATGTCATAGGTGAACATATACAGATAATAGTAATAACAGGCATATAAATACTAGATACTGGTGTCAAATGTCATAGGTAAACATATACAGATAATAGCATATATAACAATTTAAATAACTACAGCATCATATTTCAATTGTCGTTTCAGTTGAAATCAAATTTAAATAATAAAAGAACGTTAATCGTGAGTGATTGCTCACCTTTCGAGGCTAGAGATGAACGAAACTGAGATAGGTTACGAAATCCAGGCACGAATCTCAAACAAGGCAAGATTGAACTCGAATCGACGAACGAAGCTAATAAATAGAAGTTGACGAAATCAAGTCAAAATAGGATCGATGAAGACAATTTGTACGAGTGACTCATATATAACTATCTACTATATATAAATCAAGTCATATTCTAAATCCAGACATATTAAAATAAGATGAATATATTACACTTTTTTTTTTACAAAATCTATTCCAACGTTATTCTTATAACAACACAATTCTAACAAGCTAGCCACTTCTATAAAATTTGAAAGACCCGCGTACACTATTTAGTATTAATATTATTATAAAAGCAAGACAGTAAGCGACCTTTCAACACACATAGAGAAGACACACCATATATAACTACTAGACCTATACGTACACACATATGCAGACCCTTTAAACATATAATAAATGTATACTTTCATAAACTTATATGACTCATCATATTTTAAAATAATATATACCTATAACTTATAGTAACATCTGCAACTCATATATACATACAGATTTTAAACCTAATATTATCATAACTTATATACATTTATTTCTCAAATATCAACGTTTTTATAACATATATTCATAAATCCATAATATCTATATATTACAAGACCGATAGGAAAAGGATTTCTACATCCAATATGAAATACTATTATACATAACCTATATGCCTACCCATTGTTAAAACAAAACAGTATGAAATGTGTGTATATTAAGATGTATATATGCAGACTCTTTGAAATATTTTTATCATGGATTCCAACATTTTTTCTTCATATAACTTTATAAACTGACCTGTAACTTCAAAACAGAACATAAATATACACCAACAGCCAAACATCATGAATCCAAACAACACACATGACAGACTATAATATAACTCTATATATTATATATACCGACCAAAAAAACACACAAGAATGCACACACTGATGTATAAAAGGTGTTGGCCCCAGGTAAATATGTATAACTGATATCACTGTATATACGAGACCTAAGATAACATAATACATATATAATAATTTTATAGATTGCAGCTATATATCAACATAAACCTAATATATAAACCGACCTTCATGTTGTACAAAACAAAATAAGTATTACCTAACATGAGGAAGATGAGATGGTGGCCAGAGGTAAAGGAACACGGTGGCTTGGTCGGCCAAGATTCGCAGCTACAGGGAGATGAGTTTGGGCGGAGGAGAGGAGAGAGACGGAAGGGGCGGTCCAGAGAGGTAGCAGGCCAGTAGGATGAAGGAGAAAAGGTGGAAGAGGAAGAGCGGAGGTGGCCAATGGTGGTGGGTTGCGTCGGCGACAGTGAGTGGCAGCAACGGTGGTTCGAGCTGGGTTGCCAAGGCGGGTGGAGATGGTTGCCGAGCGCTTGAGGGGCACGTGATGGGTTTTGGGTAGGCTGTCGGTTCGAGTGGTGGTGGGCGGAGGGGATAAGGCTTCGGTGTTGGAGGGTGCTTTGGTGCCTTCGGGTTGGTTGGGGAGAGTCACGAGGATCAAGGGGTGGAGGCTGCCGTGCATGGCGAAGTGGAAACATTGACGTTTGGTTTTGTGGCTCGCGTGAGAAGGTGGAGTGCAAGCTTGGACGGATCTGGTGAGGCTTGAGATCGATTGGCAGATGCGTTGGGTTGTATTGAAGGAGGAGGCTACAGGTTCTGGGAAGAAAAGGAATGGCATAAAAAAAAGAAAAAAGAAAAAGGGAACAAGCAAATATGAACAAGTTTAGGAATATAAAGTTTTTTTCTTCTTTGCTTGGCAAACGAACAGAGGAGAGGAGAACGTATATCAATAAAAATATAAAAGAAATTCCAACGGTCGGGAGCTATGTTTTAGCCAAAAAATTAAAGCCATTTAATGTTGCTTGGAGTGCACGGTTTAGTTTGAACGGGCAAAGAGAAATAAAAAGTCACGGATTCGGTACCGATACAATATATAGTTTGGTTGTTTCCGTCGTGTACCGGACCTCAAAATACAAAAATAAATATACCGTGATGATCAGCGCGACGAGACGATCAAAACGGTATACAGATGTCAGTGGTACGACCATCCGATCAAAAGTCGATAATCGGTACCGAAAAATGCTTCTACTTTACCAGAAATAAGATAAACGGAGCAGTAGAAGTCCAAATTTGGAAAAACGAATTTTCGCAGTCTGATTCAGAATGATTTGAATAAATTTTCTCTTGTTGACATATTTTGGTTTCGGAAAACTTTTAAATTCACTGTTATTAACCGGTTTGATTTGAAATAACATTTCACAGAAAAATAAACTTCAATATTATCAGATGAAAATTTACCAATTGCTATATTAAAATAGACGTATTCCAAATAATAAATTTTTATTTTCAAATTTTATTGTTTAAAATTTCACAAAATTTCAATTAACATATTATTAAAACTATTAAAATTTACGGGTCGTTACACTCTCCCCCACTCAAAACTTTTCGTCCCCGAAAAGAGAGGAGGTAGAAGAATATAAACAACCAGAAAGAAAAATAGATTGAAAGTTAAGATTAAACAATTAATTTAAAACTATATAAATTTTACTTGAAATATTCATTTGAAAACTTCATTTGCAAATCAATTATTTTTTTATAATTTAATACTTTTTCAAAACTCATTTGTAAAATTTCTTTCTTCCTTTATAAATACCATTTATATGTTTAAATGACACCTTTATAATTATATGAAAACTATTTGAAAACAATTATTTACATTATTACTTATATTTACAAAGAAGCTATTTGAAAACATTAAATCCATAATTTATAAATTTATTAATTTATCTCAAGATACTATTCAACATTATTAATAAATCAATAATCATTTCTTTTAAATATGTTGTATTTAATTAATAACTCAAAATATTTATAACACTAAAATTTCTATTAAACCATATAGTATATAAATTAACAATATTTAAAGGGATATAGTCAACAAGGAGAAGAGGGACTTGGAAAAACAGAATATAGGTGAATAAATAAAGCTGAGCAGATAAGATAGATTCAAAAGATTAGTATCGGGCATGAATAATTTATTCAAACCATTAGGATTTCAATTTCAAATATTAATTCAAAATTTCTTTGTTGGAAATACTTTTATAATAAAATACCTTTATAGTCGAAACAAAATTCCTTTCGAAAATACTTTTATAACTCGATGTTTCAACAAGTTTATCCTTGTTCCTGTAGACTCTGGTAGTGCGTTGATCAGGCGCAAAACTAGAATTCTCCAGGTACTTAGCAGACTTGTTTCAACACCCAGTGAAAATACTGGAAAAACTTTTAAAAACAGATATGGAAAGTACAATCCAAACAAAAACGAACAAAACCTTTGTCTAACCATGGTTCGCAGATACACAATGGTTACGCCTGGTTCCCCCAGGAAACAATCCATATCCGTAGGCTTTCTCAGCCCTGCGAGTTACGCCATGATGACTAGTAGAATGCAGGATACACAATGGTTACGCCTGGATCCCCCAGGAAACAATCCGTACCCCCAGGCAAGACTCAGCCAGGCATTTGCGCTACTATTCGCGACCTACACAGATTGCAGGATACACAATGATTACGCCTGGATCCCCCAGGAAACAATCCGTACCCCTAGGCAAGACTCAGCCAGGCAGTTGCGCTATGCAGTCACGAGAGAACAATAAGACCATGGGTAACGCCATGGAATTCGAAGGACACTCGAGTATCATATCCGGAAAACCAAAATCAGAGAGAATAATATCGATAGAATGAATCCAAGATGTGGCCACAAATCGGATATCAAGCAGAAGGCACTTTCCATATCTTTACTTCGAAAATATGTATCATATAGTACCTTTTCAAATCACTTTCAAATATCGTACTTATATAAAATCCATTATATATAAGATTTAATTTTCAAATCAAATACTTTCCAAAATCAATAGTATATCAAATCATACTTATATAGACTTCAATTATATAAGATTTAAATTTCAAATTGAGTACCTTTTCAAATCTATAGTTTTCGAATCACTTTCATACTCATACAAATCAATTTTATATAAGTTCGACAACTCCCAAATCAAGTTTTTAGTAACATAAGGTTCTCAAATTTAAATTTGTTTCAATATTAGTTCAATTTCAAAATCATATACAATTTCACCAAATTATTTCTTCTCAAATTAAATATCTTTAGTTTCAAAGTTTCCAAAATAATAGATTTAGAAAATAAATCCAAATTTCCAAATCAATATAATTCAAGTCAACCAATTCATTACCAAAATCAAATGTTTTCAAAATCATCTTATACTTACGTAAGGTCTATCTTATATAAGGATCAAAATTTTCAAAATAAATATCGCTGTATGAAGAGCCATATGGGATTGAATATCTTTGCTTTTATGGGTTATATATCTTCGTAATTTAATTTGGAAATTTTCTTTTAGTAAGCAAAGATATTCTAACTCGACAGCTTTCAATTTCAGCGTCAAAATATATCAATGATATTAGGATATAAGATGTACATACGTCATCGTTTCGCAAAATTACATTTGATCGCTCGCTCGATCACACAAGTTCGCTTTCGAACTAGTATTGTCCATTCGACTTCCCTAATGCGGATTTCGATATGGTTTCTCGACTAGAAGCCATCAGTCTCCTTGCATAGCCATATACTATGATAGAGAATTCTAGAATCAAGCCCAAAATCCATATCAAATATTCGCCATCAAGAATCGAATGAAAAATCCTAACACGAAATGGTGTATTCACCTCGAACTTGTGTACTCAAACTTGGATCAAATTAATTATGCGAATAAAACAGCACACGTACAACTTATATATTTATTCCAACTTGTTAAATATATAGTTTCATAAGGATGTTACTAAGTTAAAACATTTAAACTAAATTTTATTCAAAATATTTTGAAGACCAAATTCTTTTCAAAGCATTTCGAATCTAAATTTCATATTAGAAAAATTCAAAATAGCCTTATTCATTTACTTAACAAAAAAAGTTTCAACTTATTTAAATCATATTACTTCATACTTAAACATTCGAAACAAATTTATATACTTTATCAAATAATTCATACTTTTCAAAATTTCTTAGCTTTGAAAACTTAACCTTGATTTGGAAGTGCTCGAACCTTCAAAATAGTTGAAGAAATCATTTTCAAATTCAAGAGTTGGAAATCAGCAACAAATCAGTAAATCAATTTCAATATATGGGGTTATATCAAATCCGAAACTCAAGGACTGAACATCGGCTTACTTCAAATCATTTCAAATATATATACATATATACTTTGAATATCAAATCTTACTTCGGAATTTGAAATCAAAATTGGTTTCGCAAAATCACTCGCATAGCAAAGCTACTAAAGTGGCCTCTCCCCCACTCTGAAACTCGAAAATCAACGTCGATGATGCGTGCACTCATCACCGAAATTATTTTCCAGCGACATAAGTGAGTTCTGGACTTCTATTTTCTCAAACTTCTTTTGAAATTTCTTCGAAATCATTCGAAACTCATTAAAATCATTTGAAACATTTCTTATTCAGAAAATACTTTTAAATCATATTATTGTTATAATATATTTCAAAATCTTAAAACCAATTTCAAAATACCGGAGTTCAATTCTCGAATTTCAAATTTTAAAATTTCAGTTATAAATCATTTTTAGATAAATCAAATTTCTTATATAATTTTTCAAAATTACAGATCCTTTCGAAACCTCAAATTCTTATTTTAAAAGGGTTTATAATCTTTATCGAAAACATTACACTTTTATATATAGAATATAATCATACTTATAAAAATTTCGATATATAAAACAATTTCCAAGATATAAACAAGCCTGATTTTTCAAAGGATGGTTCAAGAATGGATTTCAAAACAAAGATAGAAATTCAAATTAGAGGGACTCTAATCAAATAGGATTCTGATTCGAAAATAAGTTCGAACGAAAATGAGATAATTAATTACAAAACAGTAGATGGATACACTTATATAAATCGCGGGCGACCTTAACCGGGTCAAACGTGACTTCAAGAATATAATCGATGCGGAAATCTAAGGCAATCGACATTTGATCTCCAGAGATAGAATTCGGCATATCAAGAGATAGCAGCATCTAAACCGAGTGATATATAAATCTTCGATGAATCAATGCCAATGGTAAAGGAGTTCCACCCCTTTACAATCATTCAAAGATTGGCGGGATCGCCTATTCTTATGGAGATCATTCGAAGTGGAGTTACGGGATACTCCAGAATCAAAAGAATACAAATAGGGAGAGACAAGAATGAATTTTGGAACCGCGAGGAACGTTCCAAAGTTCCAAGGGAATCAAGTTAAAAGGAAGAGATTCAAACTCGAACGAAAGTGATTCTGTAAATAAATTTACTATATATGCTAAGTTTGCCTAGAGCCAAAGCTCTGATACCAACTGTAACGACCGGATATTTTGGACCATTCAAATCGACAATAATCCACACATGTCGGACTTGAATAATTCAAAATACCGAATTGTTAATTTAAATTTGGCAAAACTCAGAATATACAGTAAATAAATCAATCACAGAATCACAGACACAGAGTAATACAATAATACGCAGCGGAAAAGATAAAATAGTAGCTCATGAAGCTACTATATAAACATCAGAGTTAGAAATAAAATACAACAGAATATCTCAAATACAGTGAAGTCTCCAATCCAAATAGATGACTTCTGTGAACGAATCGACTGGAAAGCTGGAAGCTGAATCAATAGTTGGATCTCCAAACGAAGCTCCAAACTCCAAGGATGAGTCTCAAATGCTGTATCACTCAGTCTGACCCGAGCGTAAAGCAAAACACAAAACACTCGAGTCAGGATTAACATTCTTATATAAATAAATCCAACTCAAGTGAAATATCAATTGAAATACAAGTAACTTAAAGGATGTTTGGGATAACCATCCTCTAAGGATCTTTAGAACTATCTACAAGGTGGAGATATACATTATAACACCGTGGTCATTTCAATTTAATTTATACTTCAAAACCCACATATCATTTCATTTCAAATATACCTATTTTCCAAAATAGTGTATGTTCATTAAATAATTTATAAAGTAAAGTATTTATAATTTCCTCAAGTCTCACAAATCGATTCAAATTAACTCAAATTCCAAATTCAATTATTTTTCAAAACTCAATTCATCAATTCAATTCAGTTCTAAAAATATACCATTTAGATTTTCAATATATTTCAAAGCTTTAATATTCAACATTTTCAAAGTTAAATTTAACGGTTTCCTACAGCTCTTGATTCAACTTTATTATTATTTAATCAGGGAATATTCACTTAATAAATTCAATATCATTTAACTATCCTTAAATTTCATTCTTACTAAATATTTCCTTAAATTTATTTAAGCAAGAATTATTCATTAAATTATTTAAATAAAACCCAAGTTATAAATCTTATCTTAAATCTCAATTTCAATAAGTTTCAAATTGGTTTAATTAAATAAATTTTCTTTCCAACCTTAACTTATTCAAATTATTACCAAAATCTATTTTGAAATATAATTTTTATACTTAAACATATCATATGTATTAAATCCATCCTAATTTAAATTAAATAATTTAAGGCTCAACATTTATTAAAACCATATATTTCTTTCCGAAACCATAGAATTCATTTTCAAAATATTTATATATATGGACCAACGGTGTCTGTATATATACATCATATGGTTAAGTGATACGGATATTTATCATTTCAATCCGAAATTTAAATATATACGGGTAGATATCATTTCGACCCGTAATCCCAATTTCAATTCAATTGAAAATCGCTTGGGTTTATCATTTCAACCCATAACGATTTTCTCCTATTCTAAAGTCCGTTCGGGTATGTATCATTTCAACCCATAGTGAATTCTATACTAACAGGGAACTTGCAGAGTGATAACAGATAATATAAAATATAACAACAGGCATATATCATCAATATAAATAACAGATACTGGTGTCAGATGTCATAGGTGAACATATACAGATAATAGTAATAACAGGCATATAAATACTAGATACTGGTGTCAAATGTCATAGGTAAACATATACAGATAATAGCATATATAACAATTTAAATAACTACAGCATCATATTTCAATTGTCGTTTCAGTTGAAATCAAATTTAAATAATAAAAGAACGTTAATCGTGAGTGATTGCTCACCTTTCGAGGCTAGAGATGAACGAAACTGAGATAGGTTACGAAATCCAGGCACGAATCTCAAACAAGGCAAGATTGAACTCGAATCGACGAACGAAGCTAATAAATAGAAGTTGACGAAATCAAGTCAAAATAGGATCGATGAAGACAATTTGTACGAGTGACTCATATATAACTATCTACTATATATAAATCAAGTCATATTCTAAATCCAGACATATTAAAATAAGATGAATATATTACACTTTTTTTTTACAAAATCTATTCCAACGTTATTCTTATAACAACACAATTCTAACAAGCTAGCCACTTCTATAAAATTTGAAAGACCCGCGTACACTATTTAGTATTAATATTATTATAAAAGCAAGACAGTAAGCGACCTTTCAACACACATAGAGAAGACACACCATATATAACTACTAGACCTATACGTACACACATATGCAGACCCTTTAAACATATAATAAATGTATACTTTCATAAACTTATATGACTCATCATATTTTAAAATAATATATACCTATAACTTAAAGTAACATCTGCAACTCATATATACATACAGATTTTAAACCTAATATTATCATAACTTATATACATTTATTTCTCAAATATCAACGTTTTTATAACATATATTCATAAATCCATAATATCTATATATTACAAGACCGATAGGAAAAGGATTTCTACATCCAATATGAAATACTATTATACATAACCTATATGCCTACCCATTGTTAAAACAAAACAGTATGAAATGTGTGTATATTAAGATGTATATATGCAGACTCTTTGAAATATTTTTATCATGGATTCCAACATTTTTTCTTCATATAACTTTATAAACTGACCTGTAACTTCAAAACAGAACATAAATATACACCAACAGCCAAACATCATGAATCCAAACAACACACATGACAGACTATAATATAACTCTATATATTATATATACCGACCAAAAAAAACACACAAGAATGCACACACTGATGTATAAAAGGTGTTGGCCCCAGGTAAATATGTATAACTGATATCACTGTATATACGAGACCTAAGATAACATAATACATATATAATAATTTTATAGATTGCAGCTATATATCAACATAAACCTAATATATAAACCGACCTTCATGTTGTACAAAACAAAATAAGTATTACCTAACATGAGGAAGATGAGATGGTGGCCAGAGGTAAAGGAACACGGTGGCTTGGTCGGCCAAGATTCGCAGCTACAGGGAGATGAGTTTGGGCGGAGGAGAGGAGAGAGACGGAAGGGGCGGTCCAGAGAGGTAGCAGGCCAGTAGGATGAAGGAGAAAAGGTGGAAGAGGAAGAGCGGAGGTGGCCAATGGTGGTGGGTTGCGTCGGCGACAGTGAGTGGCAGCAACGGTGGTTCGAGCTGGGTTGCCAAGGCGGGTGGAGATGGTTGCCGAGCGCTTGAGGGGCACGTGATGGGTTTTGGGTAGGCTGTCGGTTCGAGTGGTGGTGGGCGGAGGGGATAAGGCTTCGGTGTTGGAGGGTGCTTTGGTGCCTTCGGGTTGGTTGGGGAGAGTCACGAGGATCAAGGGGTGGAGGCTGCCGTGCATGGCGAAGTGGAAACATTGACGTTTGGTTTTGTGGCTCGCGTGAGAAGGTGGAGTGCAAGCTTGGACGGATCTGGTGAGGCTTGAGATCGATTGGCAGATGCGTTGGGTTGTATTGAAGGAGGAGGCTACAGGTTCTGGGAAGAAAAGGAATGGCATAAAAAAAAGAAAAAAGAAAAAGGGAACAAGCAAATATGAACAAGTTTAGGAATATAAAGTTTTTTTCTTCTTTGCTTGGCAAACGAACAGAGGAGAGGAGAACGTATATCAATAAAAATATAAAAGAAATTCCAACGGTCGGGAGCTATGTTTTAGCCAAAAAATTAAAGCCATTTAATGTTGCTTGGAGTGCACGGTTTAGTTTGAACGGGCAAAGAGAAATAAAAAGTCACGGATTCGGTACCGATACAATATATAGTTTGGTTGTTTCCGTCGTGTACCGGACCTCAAAATACAAAAATAAATATACCGTGATGATCAGCGCGACGAGACGATCAAAACGGTATACAGATGTCAGTGGTACGACCATCCGATCAAAAGTCGATAATCGGTACCGAAAAATGCTGCTACTTTACCAGAAATAAGATAAACGGAGCAGTAGAAGTCCAAATTTGGAAAAACGAATTTTCGTAGTCTGATTCAGAATGATTTGAATAAATTTTCTCTTGTTGACATATTTTGGTTTCGGAAAACTTTTAAATTCACTGTTATTAACCGGTTTGATTTGAAATAACATTTCACAGAAAAATAAACTTCAATATTATCAGATGAAAATTTACCAGTTGCTATATTAAAATAGACGTATTCCAAATAATAAATTTTTATTTTCAAATTTTATTGTTTAAAATTTCACAAAATTTCAATTAACATATTATTAAAACTATTAAAATTTACGGGTCGTTACAGAAGTCGACGTGTGGGAGTTTTAGTTCGATGTATATTGCGAGGTACCCTGTTGTTTATTACTCCTGTATTGTTTTGGTTTTGGGATTTTACATTTTTTATTTATAAAATATAGATGAGTCGTATATGTGTAAATACAAAGGACGACAGTTTGCTGTAAAACAAAAATTGAAGAAAATAATATATATATATATATATATATATATATATATTTAGCATAAACAGTTTAAACAAAATAGGTATATAGATAAGGATTTTAAGAAAAAATAGTAGTAAGAATCTTTAGTGTTGGAAGTTTTCAACTTTATATAGATTATTGTTTTGGTATATATGTAGTTTCAAAGATAAAATTTCTTATACATATATTAAACCTCCAAATTGATTTTAGAAAATGTATTATCGTAGTTTGCTCGTTTTATTAACTTATTAAATTTTTTTAGCTGGTAGGGATTTTTTTAAAAGGAAAATTAGTTCACAAATTTGATTATTAGTTTACATAATTGATTTTTCGGTTGTTTCGAATATTAATAAAACTATATCAATTAAATTTTTTAAATGGTAATCAATTGTGTGGTTAATTCAAATATTAAAAAAATTCGTCTAACGTTTATACAAGGTCAAAAATAGAGGAGAGGCAAGCCGATTTGGGCCAGATCGTAAAAAAAAATCAAAGGTGAGTTAATCTCACTCATCTGGTTGCTATTTAAATTTAAATAGTTAAATTTAAATATTTGGTGAATGATTGGATTGATTTGATATGATAGTATATAGTAGTATATATCAATATATATATATATATATATTGGAATATATATATATATATTGGTTGTTGATATTCCCGCATTATATAGCGGATGAGACCCTATGCACCGCATAATAGCGGATGATAATATTTAAAACCCATATACCGCGATATTCCACCTCGAAGTGGAATTGGTATTGTGCTAACGTTTGTGGATGTAGGGAAACAGGTTGGAGGGATCCAACTGGATTCCTCAAAATTATTTAGATTATTTAATATTCTGTGTTATGAATATTGATATCTTGTGATGATTTTATTGGTAATTGAAATATTGAATGATATGGTTGGATTGAATATTTCAGTAAAAGGAGATATCAAAATGTATTAAATTAAATATTTGGGAAAGAAAATAAAAGAGAAATCTTTAAGCAAATGATTATTTGAATAAATTTAAGGATAAATTAAAGGGTAAGTTTGGCTCACATCCCTAACAAGTTTTAAAATAGAGAAAACATCCTTCACAACCAACATTTACGTTTCCGCTCCCTGTTTTCAAATTCATGCACGCAAAAAGACCCAAATACCCTTATGTTTTTAACTTTTCAAACATGTATAACTTTATTTACAAAAACTGGATCAACATAACGTTTTCACCAAAAAATCGCAAATTTTATGATCTTTAAAATGAGATCCATTGTTGATACCAAAAATTTAAATTTGTATTAAAGCTGCAAATATTTCAAATATTTGCAGACAATTCAGCAAATATTGAACATTTTCGATTTTTTTTCAAATTTATAAAAATTGCAAAAAATTGCAAATATTTCTGCAACTATATGATATAGTTGCAGAAATGTCTGCAACTATTGCATATAGTTGCAGAAATGCAACTATTGCAAATAGTTGCAGAAAACGAACTTAAACAGTACTTCAGTAAAAATCTATTATTGCAAACAGATAAATCATTAAGCAAGGATAATTTTATCGTTCAATATAAACCAAATAATCACAGATAGAAAAAATGGAGCACAGTATAAATCAGGGTATTTATGGAAAAGAATTAAGCTGAAACAAAAATAGGGACCGGATTTATAAAGTTTCGAACGGAAGGAGTTTTTGTGAATTACGTTTGGTTTTAGGGATGTGACCCTAATTTTCACTAAATTAAAAGGGGATGTTTAATAAAAAGGGAAATAATGAATTTTAAACTTAAAGTGATATAATTTAAAGTAATGAAGAATTTACTTTAACATTTCAAGGATTAAATTTTATTTAAAAGGGATAAAAAGGAATTTGGGAAATATGAAAATTGGTATTCAGTTAAAAGGATTTCTAATTGTAAATTAAGAAATAAACACTGAAGTTAATGGATTCTGAAGTAAATAAGTAAGTAAATGAATTTATTTCAAAATGGAAAATTCTTGAAATCAATTTGGAAATTGATATAAGTGTTTGAAAATTTGAAATTTAGAAGAGAAATAAGATTTTGGAATTTATAAACTGGGTTATGAAGTGGAATAAAATATCGGTGGATATTTGAAAGTATAAATTCAAGGTGGGAATTTATAAAGGAATGTAAATGTGTTTAGAAATAAATGGTGATTTATTTTTAAAGGATGTGAAAGAGAAATGTATTTCTCTGGATAACCAAGTACGTTTTTAAAAGCAAATTTAAAGTATAAATTAAAGGTTTTAATGTAGTTTTTAAAAAGCATGTTTTAAAAAAACCTATTATTTCTAAATGTTAACTATAAGTAAGTATTTTCCAAATCTATTATTGTAATAAATATATTTAAAAGACTTGGTATTATGTTTTAAAAAGGAAATTTAAATTTATATTTACAAAGTGATTTTATTTTAAATATTCTTAAATTATATATTTTAATAAAGTATTAAAATAGTTCCAATTTCAATATTATAAAGTATATTTATAATAAAGTGCTTTTAAATTGTTTTAAAATCTAAAAGTGTTTGGTACTTGGTGTTTCAGTGGAAATAAATATTTGGGAAATGTATTCCGTAAAGAGGAAACTGTTTTCAAAAAGGGGTTTTAAAAATAGAATTATATCTTGCGAAGATATTTGAGAAACAAATAATTTGGTGAAATTATTTACTGTTGATGGTCGTTTGTGAATGAGATTGATAGTTAAATCACCGACTATCAATATTGGTCAAATGCGCTGATCGTTTCGAAGAGACCGGGATCGGGAGTTTTTCCCGAAAACCACTTCGATCCGGTTTGTACGTTTCGTGAAAATGATTTCAGAGTCGAAGATGGATCAGTGAAGTGCAAGGGCTAGTCGCTACTAATCCTAAGGATATTTCCAAAATGGATGTAGTAGGAATAGTGTCTTCGGTTCCGTTCGGACCCGGGACGGACTTGTATGGACGAATGCTTTCGGAACATCGTCAGGTGGACGATGGGCATTCTAAGGGATATGTTCTATAAAGGTAACGCTTAGCCTCGAGCCTCATCAACCGGGAATGACTGAAAATCAGGGGTTATGCAGCAAGGCTTCGTGGGTCGCACCCACTTGAGAGTAAAGTCATCCCTCTCTAGATGTCCCTTTTTATTTCGGCTTATTGGTGCGGTTGCTGATCACAACCCGTGGGGTGATTCGAAATTATCCAGTAAGGGATGGTTCCGGTCTTGTGTTGCAGGGGATTGGGAGTAATCCTCGGTACGCTGATCTAGACCAGGTACTGTGACAGGTGGTACCCCAGTGCCTAGTCATTGATGGAAATCCATTCTCCCTACGTGCCTTGTACGGTATTTGTTTGTATTACCCACTTTGTGGCTAGTATGCTGGAATTTAATCATGTAACAATTTCAGCTATTTGAATAAGTATTTGTATATAGACACTACTATAATATCAGAGGATTTTGATAAGAAAGTGTTTTGGCTATCGTAAGGTAAAAACCCGACATGTTTATTTGTGGCGTGGTCTTACGAGATGCTTTTGTTTCAAAGGATTTTTGAAACTTTAATAATAAATTGAGTGTGATTTTCTCACGCTGGTTTTCCAGACTTACTCGGGTGTTGTTTTATATGATGCTCGGGTCAGACCGAGAAAAACAAGTTCAGGTTATGTTGTGGAGCTCAGGAGACGAGCTGGATGGAGATCCGTACTCCCGTACTTGTTTATATATATATTCCGCTGTGTTGAACTCTGTACTCTGTTGTATTGAGGACAAGATATGATTATTGTCCAGTTGTATGTTATGTATACTCGGATGATGTATGGTATAAAATAAATATAGTTTTAATTTGTGTAAAGATCTGTTAGTATATATTATATTTTATTCCGTTGCGATGGTTAGATTCTGCTGTTGTTTTCTCTTTTCTTCATCTACCTCTTCTTCTTTAAACCCAAATGGTTCGTATTTCCGTTCACTTTGAATCGATTTGGAGAATAGTGTCGATTTTAAGGGATACGGATTTGCGGGCTGTTACAATGGTATCAGAGCGAAGGTTAGCGATAACTTTGGCTCTTGTGGGAATTACTCATTTGAAAATAGAGTCCGTAGTACTCTAGAATGAGTTAGAGTGTAATAATAGATATGAGCGCGTATTTGTTAGTGAATATAAATTGTTTTTTTATATTGTGTTGACTTATCGGTTGAGTGTTTATGAATTCTGGTCGATGTGTGGGACGCCACAACATCGATAGGGATTTCTAAACTCTTAAACAAGATAAACCGACACAGTATTGATTTTAAAATAGGGTAAATGAAATAATTTTACCCAAAATATTTTTGTATATAAAAGAAATAATTTTTCGTAAATTATTATAGTTATAAATGGTTGCTTGACTGTTAGGAAGTGATAATATTGAATCATTATCATTGTTATTAGGAAAATTTAATAAGAATTGGAATTTAATCAAAAGTCAAGAAATAAATTTATATAACAAATGGAATTTGTAAATGTGAATTATAAATGTGATATATAATTGAAAATTGAAATAAAAATTCTAGAGAGATAGTTGAATGTGAATTGAAAGGATTTGGGATTCGAAATTTTGGAAACAAAATTCCTTTGAATTTGAAAATGGTTTTCAAAGGTTTTGGAGAAGAAATAGTGGTATTATTTCGGAATTGGATTTAAAATCTGGTGAGATTTGGAATTTAAAAATATTTGAAATGTTTTGGAAGAGATAAAAGCATTTAACTCTCTTTCGGTCGCTGGAAAATAACTTCGGTGATGACTGCAGCATCATCGATGTTCATTTTCGAGTTTCTAGGAGAGAAATTGCAACCGAGTTGTTTTGAAATGGGAATTGTTTGCGAACTGGGTTTGGTTTTGAAAATTCAAAAGAATACTTGAATTTCCAAAGAATTTTGGATATAGTTGATTTCAAAGACGATTTTGGAATTTTGGAAAATTGATTAAACTCTGGAATCTTATTTAAAATGTTTATGGGATAATAGATAGGTTTGAAAACTTATAAGAGTTTGAAATTAAGTTAAATGAATTGTGTAAAGTATAATATAGTATAAGGATAGACTTAACTGGAGTTAAGTTAAATAAAATTGAATTGTAATGAATAGATTTCGATGGCTTATAAAAGAATTGAAACCAATGGGGGAAAAATATACGTGATTAAAATAAATGAAAAACTCCGAGTAAAAAGGGTAAAATGTTAATGGATAAAAATCCAAAACTTGAATTATAAAATAGAATTGAACTCAAGTAAAATAGTTAGAGTGATTTTTGAAATAAAAATCAAATGGTGGGTATAAAATTTTGAAAATAAACTAATTTGATAATAAATGAGTTAATGAAATATGGAAATGAAACTCAAATTGGTTAATTTAAAATTAAACTGTGAATAAATAATAGAGTTTGAAAGGGAAGCTTGAGTTATAAATATAAACCCAACTTGAAATCGTAAGTGAATTAAATATGAAGTGAAGTTGTTTGGAATCGGATTTCAATAGAAATGATTTAGGTTGTAAATAAAATCTAATATGAATATAACGAGTTAATTATGTGCTTGGATATTATTTTTATAAATTGGGAATGTGAATTAAATTTAAAAGGTTAATGAGAATGGGCAATTTGAATTGGATGGAATTTGATGAGAATCGAGTAAAATGGAAGTGGACTTAACAAATGAAATAAAATGCAAATGGATGAGTGGTGAATAAATTAAAATAGAATGGAATTAAGTGTAAATTGACGTGGAATCAATTTAAAATGATTATTAACTTAAGTGATCATTTATTTGCATGAATATCAACGAATGTGCATAGAAATAATTTTCGTTTGACGAAAGCGAGAATTAAATAAATTCTATGAACCAGTAGAAGTTTAATGAGTTGATTTTGACATCAATTGAAATGAATTTGCGTCCGTTCGTTTAAAATGAATAGAGCGTAGGGAATTAAGGTGGAAACTATTCGGATTGAATGGAATGGTATGTGAATTGATTGCAAACAATTTAAAACTAGTGTTGAAGCCTTGCACATGTGTTTAAGAACATATATTGCATACATTACCTAAGAATCTATGTGTCTTCCAATATGATTTTAGACTTTGTGTTAGCTTTTTGAATATAAGTGAAATGTTAACAAATTGCATATATATAGTACTTACGTGTTTAAATTGAGTAAGTACAGGTTCAGGGAAGCCGTGTGGTTGGATTTGGTAGTGCGAATGCTAAAATAAATAACCGCTTTGCTTTAAAATGCTAAATAAGGTACGCCTACGCACTAAAAATAGGAAATATGAACTATTTTTGTATTTCCGACCGTGTGGGTCGATGTATATATATTTATCTCTTTTGTCAAATTGCAAAAGCTCCTTCGTACAAAGGAGATGCCAAAATTTTCAGAAAATTTTGGGAGTTAGAAAATTTTTGAAATTTTTGGAAATTTTTCACTAATGACATGTGATTTAAAATTTGGAATTTGAGATAAGGGTAAATAAAATTCAATATTCAAAAGTTGGAGATGAATTGAATTTAAGAAAAATCGGAAGTGAAAATCTGAATGAAAATGTGGAATAAGTATTTATATTTGAAATGAAGTAGTAAATGGAAGCAAGTTGAAATTTATATGGAATTGGAATTCAATTTGAATATAACTGCAGTAGTGATGTAAAGTAAAAGTGCAATATAAGAAAAATATATTGAACTTAAGTAATGAATGATAAAAATCTTAAGTAAATCGGTATTGAGGAAATTTTCCTAAGTAAATAATTGAGTCGAGATTAAAACTGAAGTTATGAAATGGGATAATGGTGGAAAAGTGAATAACAATCAAAATGAATGAGAATAAAAGGAAATTGATATAATGGATAATAAATTGAAATTGTGTAACGAGCTAAATAAAACGATTTTGGAATTTGTAATCGGATATTATTACTTAGTAAGGTGCATGTGTTTTAAAAGCAGAAAGGGAAAGGGGATTGATGTTTGATTTCAGAAGATGAATTTAAATGGCCCAACAAAAAGGTATGTGTAAATTTCTGTATGAAATTTGATGGGTTTTTTATCTAGCCACTTAGCCTTTTGTTTTTCTTTTGAAATTTGGAGGCCCTAGAGGCATTTTGTAGTTGTACCGAGCTAGCCGTGCAATGGAGACGCTGGCAAAAATTTTCGAAAATTTAAGGAGTTAGAAAAATTTTGGGAAAATTTTGATAATTCAAAATTTGATTTCAAATTTAGATTTGAATTGATAAGTAGGTAATATTGTTTGAAACTTATGGATAAGTTGGAAAGTTAGATAGAGGGATAGAGTGTCTGTAATAAAAGAAGACCATGGAAAGTTGTTAAAACTGTTTGATTGGAAAATAGTTAACGGGAATTCAATCATTCTTCCTAACTGGTAATTTCGGGGACGAAATTCTTTTAAGGGGGTAGGAATGTGACGACCCGGAATTTCAAATATTTGAAATGAGGATATTTAATTAATTTTAAATATTCAAAAAGGTAATTTTGACTTGAATTTCAAACATCACTATTTATTTGATAATTAATTATTGAATTAGACAATTGGAAGTTGGGCAAAATACTGAATCAAGAGTTTCAAGCTTGTTAAAAATATTTTAAAGGCTTAGGAATTTCATATTAATGATGCTGAAGATAATAGAACTTTTAAAATTGAATTTCAAAGTGCTTTGTTCAGTTTGTAAAATATATCGTTTAAATTGAATTTGAAAATAGCCTTCGGAGGCACAGTCTCGGAATTCGACGAAACTAGTTCCATTGGTTCCGTAATATTGTATTATTATCGGATTTCAATTTTCATAGAGATTGGAGTTATTTTGTGAGCGTACGACTTATAAACGCGTTGAAATTTTAATTATTAATAACCGATTAAAAATTTAAATATAATATATATCGACTGGTCAAATTCATCTCACATCGGCCTATTTTTTTTTCTTTCTTTCCATCGCAGTTTTTCCATCCTTTCAATTGTCACTATAGCCAACCTTCTTCTGAACGACACCCTCTCCTGTCTTTCACTACTTCTATAACCACGTATCTTCCCTTTAATTAAACAGAGAGAAAAAAAATCATTGACGAAACGAAAATCATTCCGTTCTAAATCAGATAATGGCCAAACTCTATTTGAAAGCAAATCGTCCTTCTCGAACAAATTTTGCGCAACATCGAGGTACCCATGAGGCTCGCATTCGAAGGTGAGCACGCGCTCGAATCTAGATCTTGTCGATTCGGTTTTAGGGCTTCGCATTGGGTCAGTGGAAACGCGGCAGGTGTTCGCGTGCGCATGGGGACGGCCAACGCTGCTGGGTTGTCGCGTGCTCCGGTGATAGGCAAGATGATGGTGGATGGTATTGCAATGGGAGTGATGGTGGCTTCGCGAGCATCTAGGGCTTTGGGAAGCGTGGCCGCGGGATGCGAGACAAGGGAAAAGCTTGTTGGGGGTGCGTTCGTACGGCGCGACAGCAGTTCGAAGTCGACGTGGGGGAGTTTTAGTTCGATGTATATTGCGAGGTACCTTATTGTTTATTACTCCTGTATTGTTTTGGTTTTGGGATTTTACATTTTTTATTTATAAAATATAGATGAGCCGTATATGTGTAAATACAAAGGACGACAGTTTGCTGTAAAAAACAAATTGAAGAAAATAATATATATATATATATATATATATATATATTTAGCATAAACAGTTTAAACAAAATAGGTATATAGATAAGGATTTTAAGAAAAAATAGTAGTAAGAATCTTTAGTGTTGGAAGTTTTCAACTTTATATAGATTATTGTTTTGGTATATATGTAGTTTCAAAGATAAAATTTCTTATACATATATTAAACCTCCAAATTGATTTTAGAAAATGTATTATAGTAGTTTGCTTGTTTTATTAACTTATTAAATATATTTTTTTAGCTGGTAGGGATTTTTTTTAAAAGGAAAATTAGTTTACAAATTTAATTATTAGTTTACATAATTGATTTTTCGGATGTTTCGAATATTAATAAAACTATATCAATTAAAAATTTTAAATGGTAATCAATTGTGTGGTTAATTCAAATATTAATAAAATTGTCTAAGGTTTATACAAGGTCAAAAATAGAGGAGAGGCAAGCCGATTTGGGCCAGATCGTAAAACAAAATCAAAGGTGAGTTAATCTCACTCATCTGGTTGCTATTTAAATTTAAATAGTTAAATTTAAATATTTGGTGAATGTAACGTATCGGGTTTTGCCCGCTCGAAAATCAACATCCGTACTTCACACTGTACTAAAATGCCGCAGATTCGACCGTTCAAATCCGATTCGCCGGAGCTATAACACAATTAAGTAAATAACACAGCGGAATAAATGAATAATACATTGATATACAATATCTGATACAACAGAATGATACAACAGATATCAATATACATCAGAGATATGATACAAGAAATAGCAGCGGAAAAGAAAAGATAACGACAGCAGCGGAACAATATCAATAGAAATGATAACTCCAAAATGATCTTCAGACAAGAATGAATCCACAACTCCAAGATAAGCAACTCCGATGAATGAACTAGCTCCAGATAATCTACTAAACCTGAATATCTGAAAAGAAACCCAACTCTAGACTGCTCGTGTGGAAAATTATGAGCACCCAGAGTTTAGGGAAGGAACAATAAACTCCGGATCAGTCATGGGACTGGTGTGAGCAACAAAAACAGTTTTATCTTTAAACAACAACAAAGGATTTTAAACATTGAAATCCGCAATGCTTTTTGGAAAATGAAACTACCATAAGACCTCCCGCCACACACACAATGCAAACGCAGAATTGGAGGAGATTTCTTCTTATGATAGTCAAAGATGCTTACTACGTAAAATCATCTTGATATTATTATTAGTGCATAGTGCAGAAAAACATTTCGAAAGTATAATATTAATCTTAGCCAACATACGACCAGTATCGTATGCCTACTATAGCTACCATCTAAACAGTGGTGACCACCGTACGTAAATGGCAGGTTCTACAACTAAAACCGTACAAGTTCCGTATTGGAGAAATGGATTTCCAACAAATGGTCAGGCTAAGGAACTTCCTTCCGCCGCATGGGAACGCCTCTGGCGGGACGCCCCGAGAGACAAACTGCTCTCTGCCAAACAAGGCCGGGTTACCCCTGTAACAGGTAACTCACGACTATGCCATCCCCCGGTCCTTTGGGACCTTTATCCGAGGCCTCGGTAACCAACATCACACATCATAAAGAAAGTGTATCCACATGAGTAAGTATCAGGGCTCCATACCATAATACCACCCCTTTCCAGAAGGAAATGACATACCCTAAAGGGCGCGACCCTCATAACCTTGCCGCAACATTCCTGTTTCGACCATTTCCGGGTAGTGAGGCCCTGATGAAGTCTCGTCCACAAAGCTACGCTTTTTCAAAAAGCCACGCTTTGGGTCAACAGATGATCAACCCATGATCACAAAGATATAAGATCAAACAAATGATCATATCACAAATGATCAAACACTGATCATCACACAGCAACACTCAGCATGTCACATTACCAAATTGGGATATATCGCTGATAAATTTCAACTACATAACCTCTGAGCTCGTACGTCTCAGAGAAGGGTGTTAAGCTAAGAGAATAAATTCTCCGCCACCAACAGATATGTATTTGAAAGGAATCGGCTTTATATCTCAAAGTGTAATGTCAGACATGTATCCATACAAGTCTGTTCCGGGTTCGAACAGAACCGAAGGCACTTCTCACGAAGCCCTTGCAAATCCGGATAATTTCCAATCACGTCCGGACTTCCCATCACAAAAGAGTGATATAAATCTCTATACCGGAGCAACTCGGTGCAGAGACATTCGACAGGTTGTCCTTTCATTTTCGAAAAATATCCGGTCTTCAACACCGGTCTTCAAATGCCATCCATATACGACGTATCACTTATTCGGAATGGGTTATACGACCCAAAGGTCCTCTCCCGGCTAAACCGAATAGTGCGCGAAATATTTAAAACATATGGATATGGGATTTCAATTAAGTCACAACTTATTACCCAAAATCTTTCTTTTCAAATGGTTTAACAATTTACCATTTTAAAATCTTTAAACAAAAAGATTCAACCTTTACGGTTTAAACAGTTTCCACACTTTAATCTTTTAAACAAAAGATTCATTCACAGATTTTCCAGATTAATTTCCATTTTAATTTGATTAACTCGTTAAATCTTTAAATCAAGATTTAACTTATAGCTTTCAAAACAATTTCATTTCGAATGGTTTAAACCAATCATTATTTTAAATCTGTTAAAGATAACAGATTCAAATCATAGCTTTTCAAAACAATCCATTCATAACTTGGAAAACCATTTTTCAATTCAATCTTGAAATTCCTTTAATTAAACTGGAATTTCATTTCTTATCTGAAAGCTTTTATTCTTTTAAAACAAACAGTTTTATTTTGGAAATCTAATTCATTCATACAAGTTGAAATCTTTGGGTTAAATCTAAATTCTCAAAATTTTACTTTTAAATGGTTTAACTTTATATAAACACATTTATATCATCTTTTCCCTAGTTTCCAAATCATAGATTTAATTTCAAACTTGAATTCAAATTTAAATCAAATTATTTAAATTTTCAAAACTCGATTAAGTTATTCAAAATAACTTTTATCTTTGAAATTTCATTTCAAAAGCTTTTTACTTTAAACCCAAATTTCTAATTTCCAAATCAATTGAAATTAAAATTTCAATTTCAAAAACATCAAATTTACATTATCTGTGACTTAACCGATTTCCACGTGAAATCCATATTTTGTGTGTGTATGGTATAGTCCAGGGGTTTCACAGACAATAGTGCAACATCAATCATCACAGATATATCGATAAGCGGTATAATCGATAACGCTTATCTTCATTCACAGATTCATAGATAAAATAAATTTATCAGTCACAAAGATTCACTATTACAATTCGATGTGGGTTTCGGATAACCAACTGGAATCCGACTCCCTGTCGCATCGAAATTCAAGTGTCGTTCTATGGGTCAAGGGTTTTCATATTCATATAACAGTATATCACAGAAACAGAAATCACAGATCATGACATAAATCAGGGTATATCACAAAGCATCACAAATCAGGGATATCAAACAATCAAATCAATAGAATCCAAATATTCATAAGTAGGATCAGTTAATTATCTGATTTATTCAAATTAGATTAATTTCTTATGAATTATTAATTCTGGTTAATTAACTATTAATAAATTATAAACTATTTTGATTAATTCTTCCTTAAATCATTTATTAATTAACCATCAATAATTAATTAACCTTTAATTATAAATTAATCAGTCCTAATTAATCAATCAATCTTTAATCATTAAATAATTACCCTTTAATTATTTAGTTATTTTTTTTAAATTTATTAATTGATTTACCCTTAATTTACTACCCTTTAATTAATTATCCTTAGTTATAAATTTATTAATCCTTAATTATTAATAAATAAATTAAATCTTAATCATCTTCATAAATTGATTATTTCTTAATTAATTAACTTTTAATTATAAAATAATTACAACTTTAATTGTTCAACTCTTCATTTAATCATTATAAATGAGTTTTGCTTTAAGTTAACAAGTTTGAATATTCGATTTCTCAATATATATATATTTGTTCAATTTCAATGCCATTAACTTCATATTAATTAACAAACCATTTTCATTTAATAAAGAAGGACTTTCAGGAATCATCTATAAAAAAAAATTAAACCTGGAAATACGGTTCCAGGTGGCTAACCCGAGTCGCGCCCGAGCAAGAATGCTCCCTGCTTCGAGTTTCACCACAAATCAACCCGTGTGAGTACTTTTTTCCAAAATTTTGTTAAGTCCCAAACTAACCCGATATCGTGTTAAAACAACTCGAGTACGACTTCGAGTTTCTTCTCAATCCCCCCGAGCAGACTTCGAGTCACCTACCTTCTTCCCCAATCACACCCACTGATACAACCCCGGCCTCGTGCATGTGTACAACTGGACGTCGCCGCTCTGGCGAACTTTTCCACCACCAGCAGGTCGCGTAATGACGCTTTACTCGATTGCCAAGCTCGATTCGTCGCCAAAGGTTCAAAATCAAAATTTTGCCTCTCGTTCGAAACTGTCACTTGATCACGCCGAACGAAAACGCCTCTCCACCTCGACGCTGACGATCAGAAGCTTCGAGCTTCTGGCCACGGCATCGTCACCCATCAAGCTTCGATCCCCCAAAGCCTCGCTTCACTCGACGTCACGTCGAAGTCGCGGTGGTCCAAACAAATAGCTCCAGTAAATTAGGTTTAAAAAAAAGAAACCATCGCTGCTATCACCTCCGACGTCGTGGCCATCCCTACCTATTTTTCCTATCACCCCGGTAGTCTCGTCCACCTCTTCGCCCAACCCCGACCACTGACAACCCTCCGATCATCTGAAAAATGGTCGAAACTCACTTCCAGTTCATCTTTGAACTGCTCATCACATACACAATTTAAAATCCTCATTATAGCTTTAAAAATCCTATTTTTTGTTAATGTATTCAACTTATAATACTGAATTTATGAATTAAAAAGTTTGAGTTTTGATTTTGTTTAACATACACAGTTGTTTTACATACTTCCAGAGACAGCAAGCCTTATCTTGACTAACTAAAATATTTAAACATTAGTCTAGGTCAAATCAAACAATATTTGTTTGATAATCAGATCCTATCTAGAACTAGATCAAGTGATAAGGATTTTTTTTTTTTTTTTTTTTTAGAAGTTTTACTCTGTAAACCTGGAACAAGCTTATCTGCCTGTAACAAAACATACATACTGTTCTTACTATGAATACATATACAAACCAGCATACACAAACACTTATTGATCATTTCAAAAAAAAAATCAGAGTCAAAGAACTAGTTTTAAAATTTAAAGTTTGCTCACCGTGGTTTTGAAGAAGGAACAGAGTTCTTAGTTTTGCAGACAGTTTGAACTTGAGAACTGGAAACATGTTTTC